>JASTWF010000057.1:0-600000 GCA_030390025.1 Squalus acanthias | reverse complement strand
ACCTCTGAACAACCAATTCTAGACAGTGTACAGTAGTCAAGCTTTAGCCTTTGGTTTACGTGCGTGGAATATGCATTGTTATGTAAAAGGATTATTTTCTATTTCACCCATTGCACCAGCTTGCGGTTTCCATGTCTCAAACAAGCTATCTTTCTATCTTTATAACGAAACAATTAGAGCTGTGAGGAGGGATGATATGTTAGAAGGATCATCAAATGAAACCATGTGGGTTGAACTGAAGACCAAAAGAGGGGCAATTACACTGCTGAGAGTCTACTATAGATATCCAAATAGTGATGGAGATTGAAAAGCAAATATATAGGTACATTTCTGAGAAGTGCAAAAAAAGTAGGGAAGTATTAGTAGGGGATTTCAACTACCCTAATATTAACTGGAATAGAATGACTGTAAAAGGTACAGAGAGAGAACAATTCTTACAATGAATTCAGGAGAATGTTTTTTGCCAGTACGTAACAAGCCCAACAAGAGAGGGGGCGATTCTGGACTTGGTTTTAGGGAATGAAGCTGGGCAGGTGGAAAGGGAATCAGTGAAAGAGCATTTTGTGGTAGTGATCAAAATTCAGTTAGATTTAGTGTAGTAATGGAAAAGGACAAAGCGAGGTCAGCAGTAAAACTTTTCAATTGGGAAAGATAAATTTTACTAAGCTGAGATGTGATTTAGCAAAAGTGGACTGGAAACAGATACTTGAAGGTAAATTAGTGTTAGAGCATTGGGAGGCATTCAAGGAGGAGATAGTGAGTGTTCAGAGCAAATACGTTCCCACAAAGAAAAATGGTGGGACTCCCAAATCTGGAGGCACCTGGGTGTCAAGGTGTATACAGGGTAGGATAAGGCACAAAATGGAAGCTTAACTCAGATACCGAGAGCTAAATATGGGGAAAGTCGGGAGGAGTGGAGAAAGTGCAGGGTGAAATTAAAAAGGAAATTAGGAAATCAAAGAGAGGGCAAGAAACATTATTGGCAAGAAAAATCAAGGAAAACCCAAAGATGTTTTATAAATACATAAAGCACAAGAGGATAACTAAAGAAAGAGTAGGGACTTTTAAGAGAACAAATGGGTAAACTGTGTGTGGAGGCGGAAGACGTGGGTATGGTTCTTAATTAATACTTTGTGCCTGTCTTCACAAAAGAGAGGGACGATGTAGACAGTGTAGTTAAGGAGGAGCAGTGTGAAATTTTAGATGAGATAAACATAGTGAGAGAGGAAATATTAAGGGGTTTAGCATCTTTGAAAGTAGATAAATTGTCAGGTCCGGATGAAATGTATCCCAGGCTGTTAAGGGAAGCAAGGCATGAAATAGTGGAGGCTCTGACCATCATTTTCCAATCCACTCTAGCTACAGACGTGGTGCCGTAAAACTGGAGGGCTGCTAACGTAGTACCGTTGTTATAAAAGGGAGAAAGGGATAGACCGAGTAATTACTGGCCCGCCAGCCGAGCCTCCGTGGTGGTAAAATTATTGTAAAAAATTCTGATGGACAGTATTGATCGTCATTTAGAAAGACATTGATTAATCAAGGACATTCAGCACGGATTCTTTAAGGGAAGGTCGTGTCTGACTAAATTGATTGAATTTTGTCTGGCGGTAACGAAGAGGGTCGATAAGGATAGCGCATTTCATGGAATCTACATGGCTTTTACCCAGGCTTTTGGCAAGGTTCCACATGGCAGACTGGTCAGAAATGCAAAAGCCCATGGGATCCAAAGGAAAGTGGCAAGCTGGATCCTAAATTGGCTCAGTGGCAGGAAGCAAAGGGCAATGGTCGGCAGGTGCTTTGTGACTGGAAAGCTGTTTCCGGTGGCGTTCCGCAGGGCTCAGTACTAGGTCCCTTGCTTTTTTTGGTATATATCAATGACTTAGACTTCAATGTAGGTGCATGATTAAGAAGTTTGCAGATGATACAAAAATTGGCCGTGTGGTTGATAGTGAGGAAGAAAGCTGTAGACTACAGGAAATTATCAATGGACTGGTCAGGTGGGCAGAAAATTGTCGAATGGAATTAAATCCTTATAAGTGTGATATAATGCATTTGGGGAGGGCTTACAAGGCAAGGAATACACAATAAATGGTAGGATACTGAGAAGTGTACAGGAACAGAGGGATATTGGAGTGCAGCTCCACAGATCACTGAAGGTAGCAGGAAAAGGTAGATAAGATGGTTAAGAAGGCATACGGGTTACTTTCCTTTATTAGCCGAGGCACAGTGAGAAAGAAAGAAAGATTTTAAGAGAATGGAGCTCCATCCGTGGCTTACTAAGGTAGTAAAGGATGGTATCAAATTGAAAACGAAGGCATACAATGTTGCCAAGATTGTTGGGAGACCGGAGGATTGGGAATTTTTAAAAACCAGCAAGGGATGACTAAAAAAAAATAGAGAGAGAAGATGAATTATGAGAGTAAGCTGGCAAGAAACATTAAAACAGATAGTAAGAGCTTCTACGGGTATATAAAAAGGTAGAGGGTAGCTAAAGTAAACGTTGGTCCCTTAGAGGATGAGACTGGGGAATTAATAATGGGGAACGGGGAAATGTCTGAGACTCTGAATAAATATATTGCATCTGTCTTCACTGTAGAAGACACTAACAACATCCCAATAATGGACAATCAAGGAGCCACAGGGAGTGGGGAACTAAAGACAATCACTATGACTAAGGAAATAGTACTCGGTAAAATAATGGGACTAAAAGACGACAAGTCCCCTGGACCAGATGGCCTGCATCCCAGGGTCTTAAAATAAGTGGCTGCAGAGATAGTGGATGCATTGGTTGCAATATACCAAAATTCCCTGGATTCTGGAGAGGTCCCAGCGGAATGGAAAACCGCTAATGTAACACTCCTATTTCACAAAGGAGGGAGACAGAAACCAGGAAACTATAGACCATTAGCCTAACATCTGTCGTTGGGAAAATGCTGGAGTCCTTCATTAAGGAAGCAGTAGCAGGGCATTTAGAAAAACATACTGCAGTCAAACAGAGTCAGCATGGTTTTAGGAAAGGGAAATCATGTTTAACAAATTTGCTGGAGTTGTTTGAGGATGTAACAAGTAGGGTGGACAAGGGTGAGCCAGTGGATGTGGTGTATTTGGATTTCCAGAAGGCATTCGATAAGGTGCCACTTAAAAAGATACTGCATAAGATAAGAGCTCACGGAGTTGGGGGTAATATATTAGCATGGATAGAGAATTGGCTATCTAACAGAAAGAAGAGAGTCGGGATAAATGGGTCATTTTCTGGTTGGCAAACGGTAACTAGTGGGGTGCCACAAGGATCGGTGCTGGGGCCCCAACTATTTACAATCTACATTAATGACTTGGATGAAGGGATTGAGTGTAATGTAGCCAAGTTTGCGGAAGATACAAAGATGGGTGGGAAAGCAAGTTGTGCAGAGGACTCATAGAATCTGCAAAGGGATATAGACAGGCTAGGTGAATGGGCAAACATTTGGCAGATGGAGTATAATGTGGGAAAGTGCGAGGTTATCCACTTTGGCAGGAAAAATAAAAAAGCAATGTATTATTTAAATGGAGAGAGGTTACAAAATGCTACAGTTCAGAGGGACCTTGGGTCCTTTTGCATGAAACACAAAAAAGTTAGCATGCAGGTACTGCAGTTAATCAAAAAGGCAAATGGAATGTTGGCCTTTAGTTCAAGGGGGATGGAGTATAAAAGCAGGGAAGTCCTGCTACAACTGTACAGGTTATTGGTGAGACCAATCCTTGAGTACTGCGTACAGTTTTGGTCTCCTTATTTCAGGAAGGATTTACTTGCATTGGAGGCAGTTCAGAGACGATTCAGTAGGTTAATTCCAGAGATGAGGGGTTTGACTTAGGAGGAAAGGTTGAGCAGGTTGGGCCTATACTCATTGGAATTTAGAAAAATGAGAGGTGATCTTATCGAAACATATAAGATACTGAGGGGGCTCGACAGCGTTGCTGCAGAGAGGATGTTTCCCCTCATGAGGAAATCTAGAACTCGGGGGCACAGTCTCAGAATAAAAGATCGCCCTTTTAGAATTGAGATGAGGAGGAACTTCTTCTCTCAGAGGGTCATAAATTTTTGGAATTCTCTGCCCCAGAGAGCTGTGGAGGCTGGGTCATTAAATACATTTAAAGTGGAGATAGACACATTTTTGTAAGATAAGGGAGTGAAGGGTTATGGGGAACGGGCTGGGAAGTGGCTTTGAGCCCAAGATCAGCCATGATCTTATTGAGTGGTGGAGCAGGCTCGAGGGGCCAAGAGGCATATTCCTGCACCTATTTCTTATGTTCTTATGTTCTAATATAAGAGCAGGGAGGTTATACTTGAATTGTAGACAACACTAGTTAGGCCACAGATAGAGCACTGTGTACAGTTCTAGTCACCACATTACAGGAAGGATGTGAATGCACGACAGAGGGTACAGAGAGATTTACGATAATGTTGCCAGACTGGGAGAATTTTTGCGATGAGGAAAGATTGGATAGGCTGGAAATGTTTTTCTTTGTAACAGAAGAGGCTGAGGGGCGACTTAATTGAGGTGTATAAAATTATGAGCGGCCTAGATAGAGTGGATAGGAAGGACCTATTTCCCTTAGCGGAGAGGTCAATAACCGGGGGGCATAGATTTAAAGTAATGGCTAGAAGGATTAGAGGGTTGTTGAGGAGATCTATTTCACCCAGAGGGTGGTTGGGGTCTGGAACTCACTTCCTGAAAGGGTGGCAGAGGCAGAAACCCTCATTGCATTCAAAAAGTACTTGGATATGCACTTGAGGTGCCGTAACCTACAGAGCTGGAAAGTGGGATTAGGCTGGATGGCTCCTTTTCGGCCGGCACAGACACGACGGGCCGAATGGCCGATTTGTGAGTTGTAAATTTTTATGATTCCGCCTGGAATGTTAAGTTGTTCCTTCTCTTTTCGGATGTTGTCCAAAATCGGCGCTGGAACTTTCCACTTGGCAGAAGCGGAAAACCGGCGAAATGGGATATATACATCTCGCGATTTTAATTTCCAGTGAAGCATGCATCCGGTCCATTCTCGCCGAAGCGAAATGTTTCATCCGCTATGTATTTCCACCGTCTGTTGTTTCTCTACCGCCACTCGTGAATTCCACCATGGTTTTAAACAAACAGCATGACATTGAGCTAGTTACTTCACCTGAAAGTGTAACTGTTAGCAGGCAGTCAAAATCATTTAGAGTGGAGACATATTTCCCAGTAACGACTGCCCACAGGGAGAACGCCACTTTTGACCTTCTCTCGCCCTCCGCATGCTTATGGAATTTCACTGAACTGTTGCCCGATTTTAATCCGATCGGTTGACCTACATTGGCTCCCGTTTAAGCAACGCCTCGATTTCAAAAATTCTCACCCTTCTCTTCAAATCCGTCTAAGGCCTCGCCCCTCCTTATCTCTGTAATCTACTTCAGCCCCAAAACCCCCCGAGATATCTGTGCTCCTCTAATTCTGCCCTCTTGAGCATCCCTGATTATAATCGCTCAACATTTGGTGGCCGTGCCTTCTGTTGCCTCGGCCCTAAGCTCTGGAATTCCCCGCCTAAACCTCTCTGCCTCACTACCTCTCTTTCATCCTGTAAGACGCTCCTTAAAACATACCTCAGTGACGAAGCTTTTGGTCACCTGCCCTAATTTATCTTTATGTGGATCGATGTTATTTTTTCCAGCTTTAAAATCGTCCTGTGCAGCGCCTTGGGACGTTTTACTACGTTAAAGGCGCTATATAAATACAAGTTGCTGTTGTTGTTCATTTCAGGGTCAGCGAGAAACTTTCCAAATCTTCGGTGAGGACTCCACCGTCTACGCAATGGTGAAGCTGTGGAACATTTGCAGGTCTCGCGGGCATGAGGCCTGCCCCCGTCATCAAGAGGTCAAGTGCCGAGCAAGGTCATGAGGAGTTCACCCATTTCAATATTGTCCAGAGAGACTTTGTGTTTGCAAATAGCCATGTAGAGAAATGTAAGCTACGGGAAATGTCCTATCCCCTTCCTCGTATTTAGTGCAGCTTAAATGTAATTTAAAAGATTCTGTTAGCGGATGAATTTCAGCTTCAGCCCAGCTCCAGCATGAACCTCAAATATGCGCCCGTCCGTGAAATTTACTGCCTTGTTAATCATGGGATTTGGGGGGTGAACAATTTCGCGGTGGCTATTGACTCTCGGCCTGGGCGAGGAAACTGGAAGTGGATTTTTTATTAAAACAAACTTGCACATTATAGATGGGATCTAAAGCAGGGAAACTTAAAATAGATTGGGAAGATGCACGGAGCACATTTGCTCTCTCCTGTCCCGCAACTTTTTCCACTGAAAGTGAATTGTGCTCAGAATACTTTGCTTGAAGGGGGTAGATTCTCGTCTTTCGTCACTTGGGCGTTGCGTATCACCCGAGAGGAACGCCGAAAGGAAAATGTGCCTTGAATGATAGCGCGCCCTTTAGGTGAGATGAGGAGATTTTTCTTAACGCAGTGAGGTGTTATGATCTGGAAAGCACTAACACTGTGAGGGAAGCTTTAATAGGGGAATTGGTTAAATATTTGAAGGGGAAACATTTGCAATGCTATGGGGAAAGAGCAGGGGAGTGAGATTATATGTATAGTTCTTTCAAATAGCCGAAACAGGCACGATAGGCCGAGTGGCCTTTTTCATTTTTTGGTCATTCATGGCATTTTGGCTTCGCTGGCAAGGCCAGCATTTATAGCCCATCCCAAATTGCCTTTGAGAAGGTGGTAGTGTGCTGCATTCTTCAACTGCTGTGAGGAAGGTACTCCAACAGTGCTGTTAGAGTTTTTTGAGGATATAACTAGCAGGGTAGATAAAGGGGAACGAGTGGATGTATTATATTTGGATTTCCAAAAGGAATTCGATAAGATGCCACATAAAAGGTTATTAGGGCTCATGGGGTTGGGGGTAATATATTAGCATGGGTAGAGGATTGGTTAACGGACAGATAACAGAGAGTAAGGATAAACGAATCGTTTTCAGGTGGGCAGGCTGTAACTAGTGGAGTGCCACAAGGATCAGTGTTGGGGCCGCAGCTATTTTCAATTTGTACTATTGATCTAGATGAAGGGACCGAGTGTAATGTATGCAAGTTTGCTGATGATACAAAGCTAGGTGGGACAGTAAGCTGTGAGGAGCACACAATGTGTCTGCAAAGGGTAATAGATAGAATAAGTGAGTGGGCAGTAAGGTGGCAGATGGAGTATAATACAGGGAAATGTGAGGTTATTCACTTTGGTAGGCAGAATAGAGAAACAGAATATTTTTTAAATGTTGAGAAACTTTTAAATGATGGTGTTCAGAGAGATTTGGGTGTCCTCGTGCAAGAAACACAGAAAGCTGGCATGCAGGTATAGCAAGCAATAACGAAGGCAACTGACATGTTGGCCTTTATTGCAAGGGGGTGGAGTATAAGAGTAAGGAAGTCTTGCTACAATTGTACAGGGCCTTGGTGAGACCACAGCTGGATTACTGTGCACAGTTTTGATCTCTTTATCTAAGGAAGGATGTACATACCATGGAGGCGGTGCAACAAAGTTTCACTAGATTGATTCCTGGGATGAGAGGGCTGTCCAGTGATAAGAGATTGTGTAGAATGGGCCTATACTCTCTGAAGTTTAGAAGAATGAGAGGTGATCTCATTGAAACATACAAGATTCTGAAGGGGATTGACAGGGTAGATGCTGAGAGTTTGTTTCCCCTGTCTGGTGTGTCTAGAACTAGGGGGCATAGTCTCAGGATAAGGGGAAGGTCATTTATACTGAGATGAGGAGCAATTTCTTCACTCAGTGGGTTGTGAATCTTTGGAATTATCTGCCCCAGAGGGCTGTAAATGCTGAGTCTTTGAGTATATTCAAGGCTGACATAGATAGATTTTTGGACTCTAGGAGAATCAAGGGATATGGAGATCGGGCGGGAAAGTGGAGTTGATGTTGATGATCAGCCATGATCTTATTGAATGCCGGAGCAGGCTCGAGGTGCCGTATGGTCTACTCCAGTTCTTATTTCTTATGTTCTTATGTTAGGGAGGGAGTTCCAGGATTTTGAACCAACGGCGATATAAGACCAAGTCAAGATGATGTGTAATTTGGAGTAAAACTTGCAGTTGGTGGTGATGCCATGTGCCTGCTGCCCTTATCCTTCTAGTGAAAGAGGTCGAAGTTTTGGGAGGTGTTGTCGAAGAAGCCTTGACGAGTTGCTGCAGTGCATCTTGTAGATGGTACACACTGCAGCCACGGTGCGCCGGTGACGAAGCGTGTGAATGTTTAAGGTGGTGGATGGGGTGCCAGTCAAGCAGCATGCTTTGTCCTGGATTGTGTCGAGCTTCCTGAGTCTTGTTGGAGCTGCACTCATCCAGGCAAGTGGCGGGTATTCCATCACACTCCGGATTTATGCCTTGAAGAGAGTGGAAAGACTTTGGGGAGTCAGGAGATGAGACATTCGCCGCAGAATGCTAACTTCAGGGATCTATGGACATGCACTCCAAGGTCCCTTTGTTCCTCTACACTACTCAGTGTCCTACCATTTAATGTGTATTCACTTTCCTTGTTAGCCCTCCCCAAATGCATTACCTCACACTTCTCCGGATTGAATTCCATTTGCTACTGTTCTACCCACCTGACCAATTTATTGATATTCCTGCAGTCTACAGCTTCCTTCTTCAGTATCAACCACACAGCCGATTTTAGTATCGTCTGCAAACTTCTTAATCGTGCCCCCTATATTCAAGTCATGATCGTTGATATATACCACAAAAAGCAAGGGACCTGGTACTGAGCCCTGCGGAACCCCACTGGAAACAGCCTACCAGTCAAAAAAACACCCATCAACCATTACCCTCTGCTTTCTGTCTCCGAGCCAGTTTTGAATCCAACTTGGCACTTTGCCCTGGATCCCATGGGTTTTTAACTTCGTGACCAGTCTGCCATGTGGAACCTTATCAAAAGCCTTGCTGAAGTCCATATACATTACATCAAACACACTACCCTCATCTACCCTCCTTGTTACCTCCTCAAAAAATTCAATCCAGTTTGTCAGACACGACCTTCCCTTAACAAATCCGTGCTGACTGTCCTTGATTAATCCGTGTCTTTCTAGATGAAGATTTATCCTGTCCTTCAGAATTCTTTCCAATAATTTTCCCACCACCGACTGGCCTGTAATTACTCGGTCTATCCTTTTCTCCCTTTTTAAACAAGGGTACCACATTAACAGTCCTCCAGTACTCCGGCACCACACCTGAATTGAGAGGTCGCACAACACCAGGTTATAGTCCAACAGTTATATTTGAAATCACAAGCTTTCGGAACTATCGATTGCCCCTTCCTCAGGCTTCACCTGCTCTAACACTGATTCACCTTCAAGTAGCTGCTTCCAGTCCATTGTGGCTAAATCCCCTCTGAGCTAAGAAAAAATTACTTTTCCCCAATTTAGAATTTGTATTCCTTATCTATCCTTGTCCTTTTCCATAACTACCTAAACTCTAACAGAATTATGGTCCCTAGCACCAAAATGCTCCCCCACTGATACTCCTTCTACCTGCCCAGCTTCATTCCCTAAAACTAAGTCCAGAACCGCCCCCTCGCTTGTTGGGCTTGCTCCATACTGGCTAAAAAAGTTCTCCTGGAGACATTTTAGGAATTCCGCACCCTCTATACCCTTCACACTAATTTTATCCCAGTTAATATTGGGGTAGTTGAAATCCCCTACTGTTACTGCCTATAGTTTTTGCACTTCTCAGATATTTGTCCACATATTTGTTCTTCTATCTACCTCTCATTGTTTGGGGGTCTGTAGTACACTCCCAGCAGTGTGATCGCCCCTTCTTTTTCAATTCGACCCATATGGCCTCGTTTGATGATCCCTCCAAAATGCCATCCCTCCTCACAGCTGTAATAGTTTCTTTAATCAATACTGCGAGCCACGCCCCCTCCCTTTTTACCTCCCTCGCTATCCCGTCTGAATTATTGAATGGCGGGGCAGACTCGAGGGGCCATATGACCTATTACTGCTCAGATTTCCTATGATCTTAAAAATGAAACTACATTACAGTGAAATTTACAGACCAAGATTATTTATCTCACAACCCCCTTGCAATAAAGGTTAACATACCATTTTCCTTTCTAATTGCTTTCTGTGCCAGCATGTTCTCAAAGTATTGGTGAATACACCGATTTTTTAACTCGTTCTTCGAAGAGTAAAATAATTTCCGTCAGATTTAAACTGTATAGGGTGTAACATCTTGGCTGCAGTATGTCCGATCTGAATGATGCACTGCAATAACTCGCTATCACATGTTTGCAATGTTGCACAAGGTCAAGATCTAACCCAATAAATCTCTGTGGGGCGGGAGAATGGAGCAGAAAATCAGCCACATTCCCCATTGCCGAGTGCTCCAAATTTGTAGGGCTCCCTCCGGGTGAGGAGTGAATTATCAGTGATGCCTCATACAGTCAAATAGTTTGCACATTTTTATCTAAGCTGATGCATAAAAGTGACCATTGGGCGAGATACCAGAGGGTGTTGCCATCGTCGAACAGCTTGCCAGCAGAAGTCATCCCCTCAGGAAGGGGAAGAAAATGAACTCAAGAGGAAACATAAGCAGCGATACATTCATAAAATCGATATTCCCCGCAAGGCCTGTCAAACTGCACAAAGTTGCAGGTTCAAGTTAATGGTGGAATCAGGCAACTTTTTTGGTAAATTTGTTGAAGTAGTGGGAGATTACAGAGCCTTGCATCTTTTTCACTCGTTAAAGTTGATTTATCAATTTTATTTTTCATCAGGTGTGTTATCAACTATAAGAGATCTTTCTGAATTATGTCAAAATGGAATTGAATATATACTTGAAAAGGTATAAAATTACCGGACTGTGGTGGAAGAGAAGGGTAGTGGCACTAATTGGATAGCTCTTTCAATGGGCCGAGCGGCCCCCTGCTTTGCTGTAAAAGTCTGCGATTCTAACTCACCAAGGCAACTTCGTCCGCACCTGCCGGCCATGCGATCTCTGCCATCGAGAAGGACAAGCGTAGCAACATCGTGGGAACACCATCACCCCAAGCGTCACGTAGCTACATATCTGCATTCCCTCATGTGCTGTTCCTGACTTTGCGAGCTCTAAAATCTGTGTACCGACCCTTTTCCCCACTCTCTGCCTCCTCCCAATTCAAAAGGCGATTGCCAATTTCGTTCACTCTCATTTTCTTAACAATAAAATCTCTCCCGCGTGATAGGCAGGGACACTGACCACTATACTAACGAGGAACCCACGCTGACAAACTGAATTGGAGCAACCTGGTATGCGCTTTCTGTTGTTATATGGTCAGTAGACGGTTCTCAGGCTTACTGCAGGAATCAGCCACTTAGTGTGGGACTGGAGGTGTGACAGGGTCACTGCAGGAATCAACCACTTAGTGTGGTACTGGAGGGGTGGCAGGGTCACTGCAGGAATCAACCACTTCGTGTAGGACTTGAGGTGTGACAGGGTCAATGCAGGAATCAACCACTTGGTGTGGGACTGGAGGGGTGGCAGGCTCACTTTATAGATGTGAGAAGTCGCACAACACCAGGTTATAGTCCAACAGTTGTATTTGAAATCACAAGCTTTCGGAGCGCTGCTCCTTCGTCAGGTGAAGTCTTCACCTGACGAAGGAGCAGCGTTCCGAAAGCTTGTGATTTCAAATAAAACTGTTGGACTATAACCTGGTGTTGATCTTTTTGGTTGGACAAACACAAATTTACTGCAAATCAATTAAAACTTTAAATGAAACTTAACAAATCAAATCAAAATTTGAAAGTCCGGGGTGACGATGCACTCCAGTCCCCGCGGCGCCCACCGGTCGCGGAAAAACTCAAGCGTGCCGGCGGACACCGCGTGCTCCATCTCCAGGGCCACCCGGGCGCGAACATGGCCGCGGAAGAGAGGCAGGCAATCGGGCCGAACGACCCCCTCGACCGCCCGCTGCCTGGACCAATTAATGGCTTTCTTGGCCAGGCCCAGGAGCAGTCCTACGAGGAGGTCCTCCGACCTACCCGCTCCCCTCCGCACCGGGTGACCGTAGATCAGGAGCGTGGGGCTGAAGTGCAACCAGAAATTGAGGAGCAGCCCCTTCAAATAATGAAAGAGGGGCTGCAACCTCTCACACTCAATATAAATGTGATAGACGGACTCCTCCAGGCCGCAGAAATGACAAGCAGCCCGGGAGTCCGTAAACCTACTTAAAATCCTATTGCACGGGACTGCTCCGTGCAACACCCTCCAGGCCAAGTCCCCAATAGAACAAGGGAAGACTCCCGCGTAGAGAGCCTTCCAATGGGGACCTTCGCCTCCGCCGGACGGCAGGATGGTACGCCAAGGCGTGTCCGGACGGCAGACGAAGATGGCAAAGTGGAGAGTGTGCAGGAGCAGCCCGTACAGGAAACGCCTCCGTGCGGATTGAAAGGGCACGGAGGGCATTTCTCCGAGAAGGCTCAAGTGGTGAGGCGGCGGCTCCCGAGGGAGGATTCGGGGCCGGGCGCCGATAAGGAATTCCGTCCGAACGGGGGTCAGTTCGGACGGGATCGCCCCACGTGCTTGAGCCTCCTCGACACACCTAGTGGAGACGGGGCCCAGTGCCACTTTTAGCGACTCGATGGCTTTGACCGCGAGCCGGACGTTGACCCAAGACATGCGCCTCGCCAACTCCTCCAGCGCCATCCAGCCCGCTCCTCCGCCATCGAGCAGGTCCCCGACTCTGGTCACCTTACCGGGCACAGCCCTGCCCTCCGCCAGCCAGCCGAACCCGCGGTCGTGGAGGTGCGGATTCCTGAACAGCGGCTCCCGAAGGACGGCCGCCGCTCCTGACGGGGGAGAACTGCGCTCGGAGGCGACGCTGTTCCAAACCCATAGCAGTTCCTGGTAGAAGACAGGCAGCTCCCGCAGGCTGGCACGCGTGCCACCCACTCTCACAAACAGGAGCTGCGTGTCGTAATTGAGGCCATGCAGCTGGCGGAAAAAATACGTCGCCAGCGCACGCCAACTAGGAGGATTCTCCACGTACAGGTATCTCTGCAGCGTCTGAAGACGGAAAGTCGCCGCCTGGGTGCGAAGGCACACCAGCGCCTGACCGCCCTCCCTAAGCGGGAGACTCAAAACCGCGGCAGAGACCCAGTGCTTCCTTTTGTCCCAGAAGAAGTCGACGAGCTTCTTCTGCATCTTGGCGACAAACGCAGGGGGAGGGATCAAAGTGATCAACCGGTACCACAACATGGCGGCCACCAGCTGGTTTATGACCAGCGCTCGACCCCTGTAGGACAACACTCGGAGCAGTCCTGTCCAGCGTCCTAGGCGAGCGGTGACTTTGGCCTCCAGCTCTTGCCAGTTCGCCGGCCAGGCGTCCTCGGCCGGGCTGAGGTAGACTCCCAGGTAGAGGAGGTGCGTGGTGCTCCAGGCGAAAGGCCCGAACTCCTCAGGGCAGGGAGTCCACCCGCCATGGGCCCACCAGGAGTCCAGAACATTTCTCCCAGTTGATCTTGGCGGAGGATGCGTCCGAGTAAATCTGCTGGCATTCTCGCATCCTCCGCAAGTCGACGGGATCCGTGACCGCGAGGAGCACGTCATCGGCGTAAGCCGAGAGGACCACCTCCACGCCCGGCCCTTGCAGAGCCAGTCCCGTCAACCTCTTCCGCAAGAGGCGCAGGAAAGGCTCCACGCAAACGGCGTATAACTGACCGGACATGGGGCATCCCTGACGCACCCCCCTCCCGAAGCGAAGGGGCGCCATCAAAGACCCGTTAACTTTAATCAGACACTCCGCGGCGGCGTACAGAAGTCGGATCCGGGCGACGAAATGCGTCCCGAACCCGAATGCGCGCAGAGTCCCGAAAAGATACTCGTGATCCACCCTGTCGAACGCCTTCTCCTGATCCAGGGAAAGGAAGGCGACCGACAGACCAGCCCTCTGGGAATGGTGGACCAGATCCCGGAGCAGATGGATGTTATCGTGGATACTCCGGCCCGGGACCGTGTAGGACTGGTCGGGGTGGATCATGTGGGCCAGCACGGTGCCAAGGCGAGCAGACATAGCCCTGGCGAACATTTTGTAGTCCGTGCTGAGGAGGGAGACCGGGCGCCAGTTCTTAAGTAGGCGGAGATCGCCCTTCTTGGGCAGCAGGACGATGACCGCCCTGCGCCAAGAGAGGGGCATCTCCCCGGTCGCCAGACTTTCCCCCAGGACCCGCGCGTAGTCGTCCCCCAAGACGTCCCAGAACGCCCTGTGGAACTCCACGGTCAGCCCGTCCAGCCCCGGGGACTTGCCCCTCGAGAGCTGGCACAGGGCGCCGGTCAGCTCCGCCAGGCTTAGCGGAGCTTCTAAATTCTCGGCGCCCTCCGGGCCGACCTTCGGCAGGTCCTCCCACAAAACTCTGCGCGCATCCTCGCTGGACGGATCCGAAGAGAACAGAGCCCCGTAATAGGCCCGGGCCTCCGCGCTGATGCCCTCCGGATCCGAGACCAGAGATCCGTCGTCGGCCAGCAGCCCCAAGAGCTGCTTACGGACCCCCCGTCTTTTTTCCAGCGAGTAGAAGAAGGGGGAGCCGCGGTCCAGGTCCCGCAGGAACTGGATCCGCGACCTCACGTACGCGCCTCGGGACCCGACCAGCTGCAGGTCCTTCAGCGCGCCCTTCTTCTCTTCGTACACCTTCCGCAGGGCCGGGTCCTCGACGACTTGACCGAGACGGGACTCCAGGTCGAGCACTTCTTTCTCCAATCGCCCGACCCGGGCCTCCCGCCTCTTGGTCGACCCCTTCGCGTACTCCTGACAGAAGACGCGGACGTGAGCCTTGCCCACGTCCCACCATAGCCTCAAGGAGGGGAAGCCTCCCCGCTTCCTTCTCCAGTCGGCCCAGAACCGGCGAAACGAATCCCGGAACCGCGCGTCCTCCAGCAGCAGGTTGTTAAAATGCCAGTACACGGACCCCCCCCGCGCGCGCAGCGGAGCGAGCTCCGCCCACACCAGGTGGTGGTCCGTGCACGGCACCGGCCGCATGGAAGCCGCCGGAACGCAGGAGACGTACGCCCGGGAAATGTAAAGGCGGTCGATTCTGGACCTTCCTCCTCCAGACCTCACGCTCGTGAAGGCGCTGGAGTCGGGATGGAGATTTCGCCAGACGTCCACCAAGTCGAAGGACCCGACCAGGTCCCGCAACTTCTCCATCGCCGCCGGGCTTCACGGGGGACCCGACCGGTCCCGCGCCTCGAGGGTACAATTGAAATCCCCCCCGAGGATGACGCACTCGTCCACGTCGATGGAGCCCAGAAGAGCGGACACTTCTCCGAAGAAGCGCACTTGCTGCGCACCGGTCCGGGGGGCGTACACGTTCACTAAATGGAGCGGCACGCCTCCCAGGCGAACAGTGACCTGGAGCAAGCGGCCCGGCACGTGCTCCCTGACCCTCAAGATCTCCGGCTGAAAATGCGGGGCCAGCAAGACAGCCACCCCGCAGGAATTGTTGGAGAGGTGACTCATGCTGACCCCTCCTTGCCACTCCAGGAGCCACGTGGCCTCGTCTCCCGGAACGGTGTGGGTTTCTTGCAGGAAGCACACCGCATATTTCCCGTCCCGAAGGACCGAGAAGTTATTGAATCTACGGCGCGCCTCCCTGCTGCCGTTGATGTTGAGGCTGGCTTTGGTTATCTTCATCTCAGAAGCATAGTGCAACCTCTACCTAACGGAGGGGAGGGAGGGCGGTCACTGACGACCGCCACTCCCTCAGCAGCCCAGTGTGGAAACTCTTGAGCCGACGCAGCTCGAGCCGGCCAACGTCCTTGTCCGCGCCCATGATTTTAACGGCGGCGCGGACGGACACGACGAGCAGCGTCAGCTCCGACCACTTGTCGAGGGCCAGCCGGATCTTCTTGTGACGACCCTGGCTCACGGCCATAAAATCCCGGAGTTCCCCTACGGGGATGAGGGGAGAGTCGGTGAAGGGCACGAGGGCGTCCATCGCCTCGCTGCCGATGGACTCCAAATCGTCCTCGTTGCCCAACACCGAGTCCCCGTCCTCCTCCGGGAGGTCGTCACCGGCGGCCAACCCGTCCGTCACACAGGGTGCATCGAACGGCTCGGCCGCACCGGCCGGCCCCGCCTCCGTCACGATCCCACCCCCAGGATCGGTGGCAGAGGAGTCCACCCTGGGCTCCTTCAGGGGCGCCGGGCCGGGAGGCGGCGGCGGCGGTTCGGGGCCCCCCCCCCGCCTCAGGCGCCGGGGCGACCGGAGAAACCGGGGAGAAAATAATCCCAAATTCCTCCAGCACGTCCGGCGCCAACAACAGAGACGGAGTCAGGGGGCTTTCCGTCTCCCCGCCACCAACCTCCGACCCAGCGGGCTGGGGATTGCTACACTCCTCCACCAGGTCGAGCAGTCCCTGGGAGATGTCTGGGTTATAAAAGGCGGGCTCGGCTTCAGCCTCTTTTGCCTCGCCCGCCCCAGTCCCCAGGACGCCCGACCCGGCGAGGAGCAACGGTTCAGGTTCTACATTTTCTTCCGCGGGTTGTTCCGCGCCCCCCCCCACGGGCAGGGTCTCTTCCCCATCCCCGGGAGGCACAGGTCGGACAGACTCGGCTGTCTCACCCTCCCGAGGGACAGACGACCCCTGCCGATCGCGCGCGACGATGACGGTGGTGGGGTGGGGCGCAGCACCCGCGGCGGGCGACTGCCCCCCTTTTGCGGAGGGACCTTCCTCCTCGCAGTCCTCCTGCTGGGGGCGGAGCTTTCTTTTTAACAAATTGGGGCCCGGAGAGGGGGAGGCCTCCATGTCTGCTGGGGCCTCCCTCTCTGCCCCCTTCCGACGACTGGGTTTCTTGGGCCTCTCGGGCCCGAGCCCGGCCGCAGGTCTTGATTGAGCTGCCTCAGCAGTTGCGGTCACGGTCACGGGCCCGGGCACGAGGACCCCCCCAGTCTCATGCGTCCCGACCAACTCCGCCATGTACTCGGGCGTGAGTTCGGCCAACTCCGATGTTTCCTCCGCGAGGGGATCCGCCCTTAGATGTTTATTTTTCCTCCGCGCCTTCCTTCCCCCCGGACGCTCTCCCTCCTCCCCGCCGGAGGCCGTGGTGGTGTTGGCCTCCGATTTCGACCGCGCATCCGTCGCCGTCGACGCGCGGATAGTATCAGGGGGAGGGGGGGCGGCGGCGCCAACCCTGGCCGCGCCAGGTGTCGTGGCGGCCTTGGAGGCGGGGCAGTTTTTGCGGACGTGCCCCACCTCCTTACAGGCGTAGCACCGCACGCCGTCCGAGGTCCAGAAGACGCGGTGGGCGGTCCCCCCGTGGAGCACCGTGAACGCGCCGTCCGCGTCCTCCTCCCGCGCCAGCCGGACGAAAAGCTGGCGCCGGAAGGAGAAGACGTGCCGAAGGCTGGCTTCCCGGAAGCCGAGCGGGATGGGTGTGATCTCCGACCTCACCTCCCCCAGTTGACGTAGGTGGGGGAGGAGGAGCTCACCCGGAACAAAGGGCGGGACGTTGGAAACCACAATCCTTTGCGCGGTGGCCTCAAGGGGGTCCACCGGCAGGAAGGTCCCGCCCACGGTGAGCCCCTTCTCGATGGCCAGGGACACCGCCCGCTCCGACCCCAGGAAGAACACAGCCTTGCCGTACATTTTAGAGGCGGCGACGATGGCTGAAGGGCCGACAACCCCAGCCATGGCTTTAACGCACGCCTCTATAGTCATGTTGGGGTGAGTGTAGCTCTTGACCCCATTCTTCCTCGTAAGGAGGGTAAAAGGTGACGGGGTAACAGGAGGACTCGTGGCTGCGGCCGTGGCCGCGGCTGCCACGCTCGCATACGTCCTCGCTGCCCCCGCCACCGACGAAGATGTACTCGCCATAATGGAGGGTTCTTTAAGGGCTACACTCACCCCAAGTCACAGGCCTGAAGGTGTTAATGGCCTCGGTTTTTTTTCCGTTTTCCCCTGAGCAGAGGGAGCTCTTAAATTGAAGGCACACCTCTCCCTTTAGTTGATTGAGTTGGGAGAGGGGCCTTCTCCCCTCTGCTCAATGGGTACTTAATTAAAATAGATTGGGGTGCCTCTTAGAGAGAGAGGCAGAGAGAGACAAGAGACAAAGAGAGAGAGAGAGGGGGTGGGAAGGAGGGAAGGAAGCCGCAAGGGCAGGGTCGCCACTCAGGATGGTGGGTGGGTGGGTGTTGGCAGGGGGGTGCACTCTCCGATGTAATAAAAGTCTTTGGTGGTGGTCTTCCGGTGGGGGGAGAAGATGTCTTCACCTGGGATAGCTGGAGATGCCCAGGCTCAGTCCTGCACCAGGTCTTAACGATGCCCAATAATATTAAGTTAATTGGGGACTTCACCTAGGCAGCTCCAGCTGTCCCAGGTCAGGCAATGGGAAAGGGGTGTTTAATATGGTGTGTGCGGCCTAGCTTTTACAAAAGCCACACACACACACACACACCCCCCTTAGATGTTCCGGCCCTCTTCTTATCTTCTTTCCTCCCCCCACCTACAAAACAAAGTCTCTGGGAGAGTGCACCAGAATCACACCCACCTGTAGCTGATGTTCTTTCCTTCCTCCCTCCTTCCAAACAGATGATGGATGTTGTTGATGTTTTCTCCCCTCTCTCCCTCTCCTAAAATGGAGGCCAATTGAGGAGGCAGTGTGGAAAGGCCTCTCCTCTGTTGTTAATGGCCTTGGCCTTCCCTTCTTTTCTTCTCCCTCTCCTCTCCTGTCCTCTCTCTCCAGGCACCTCAGTTGTGGATGTGTTGGTTGTAGGTTGTTGGTGGTGGTCTGCTGTCAGGTCTCCTTCTCCTTCTCCTCTTCCTGGTCACAGAGACCACCACTCTGCTGCTGCTGCTCCTTCGTCAGCAGCTCCGAAAGCTTGTGATTTCAAATCAAGCTGTTGGACTATAACCTGGTGTTGTGCGACTTCTCACATTTGTCCACCCCAGTCCAACACCGGCATCTCCACAACATGGTCACTTTATAGAATGGTTACAGCACAGAACGAGGCAATTCGGCCCGTCGAGCCCGTGCCCACTCTCTACAAGAGCATTTCTGCCAGTTCCACTCTCCCGCCCTTTCCCCATAGCCCTGCAAGGTTTTTTTTCCCTCAGATGCTTATCCAATTCTCTTTTGAAAGCCAGGATTGAGTCTGCCTCCACCACCCTTTCAGGCAGTGCATTGCAGATCCTCACCACTCGCTGCGTAAAATAGTTTTACTTCCTGTCACGTGAACAGCCACAGAGCGAGAAAGGACCCGTCAGAAAGCAGTTTAAACGGAGGACAGAATCCAACAGTGTCTGTTCACGGGCTGAGGTTTAGGATTTTTTGTGCTAGAGAACCAATGGAAGCGGATCAGTCCCCAATTCCAGAGAAACGGCTGATTTCTCTCTGGCACTGAGCGATGGTGCTGTAGCGGTGAGCAGAGCAGTTGACCCGGGTGCGATTCGCGGCGATCTCAGTTCTGCGTTTTTTAATGCCCTTGCATCAGAAACTCCAAGTATTGGAACCAAATTTGATGCTGTTCAGAGGGATATTGTTTCCAAAATACAAACGGGTATAACTTAAATAAAAATACTTTCAACATTGCTTTCTTTTCCATATCACGTTAATTTCTCTGGGACTGGAGAATTTTAGCTTTGAGGAAAGATTGGAGAGGCTGGGGTTGTTTTCTTTGGAACAGAGGAGGCTGAGGGGAGATTTAATTGAGGTGTATAAAATTATGAGCGGCCTAGATAGAAGGAACTATTTCCCTTCGCAGAGGGGTCAATAACCAGTGGGTCATAGATTTAAAGTAATTGGTAGAAGCATTAGAGGAAATTTGATGAGATTTTTTTTTCACCCGGAGGGTGGTGCGGGTCTGGAAGGGTGGTAGAGGCACAAACTGCCAGCGCATTTAAACATCATTGGATATGAACTTGAAGTGCTAGGGACCACGAGCTGGACAGTGTGATTGGGCTGGATAGCTCCTTTTCGGCCGGCACAGACACAATGGACAGAATGCTCTCCTTCTGTCCCGTAAATTTCTATGTATCTAGTACTTAACTCAGGTTTATTTTATTGATAGTTCTTATTTTCCCTGAATTGCACAGTGGAACCGGGATAGAAAAACTGGGATTCAGTGAAATTTATTGATTCTTTGAATCTTTTCCCTCCGCTACGTTCCATTCCTTATTTAAATATCAATTCGCTCCCAGGGATTGTTTTAGTCTTCAAAAAGCGATATACTGCACAGCCTGGAAATCTGAAATAAAAGCAGAAGCTGCTGGAAAGATTCAGCAGGTCCGGCAGCATCTGTGGAGAGAGGAAGGTAGGATTAACCTTCCAGGTTTATAGAAGGGTCACAGATCTGAACTGTTAACCCGAGATTCCCTTCTCCAAAGATGCTGCCGGACCTGCATCTTCTGTTATTACTTCAGCTTATTTTAGATTCATTCTTTCTTCATTACATCCCTTTCCCCTTTGACTGTTTCCTGTGACACTTTCAGCGTTGCGTTCAGTTCTTTCCGTTTTGATGTTTTCTTTATTTGAAGTGATGTAAATAGTGTCCTGAGAAATCAGACAGAAATACTGGTCAATTTAGAGTAAAAAAATAACAGGGCAAATTAACAAATATCTAATCAATAAAGACAAACTTTTTATTAAGAATCGTTTGCTTTTAGTTTTCAACATAAAATGTGAAACAATATGAGTGTAGAAGTTACAGACAGAAACTATTTCCTCGCATTGCACTGTTTCTGTAACCCTGAAAGATATTCCGCTCTACTTCAGTTCTCACTTCCGGCCAGTAGATGTCACCAATCTGCGGTACAGTGACGTTTACAGAGCAGAGAGGGTCACAACAAACAATAACATTTAGTAAAAGACAGCGGGGCAAATTTACAGCAATCGAATGAGTAAAGAAAAACCTTTATTATGACTCGATTGTTTTGATTTTTCACTATCAAAAGTGTGCAACAACGCGAGAGCAGAATTTGCAGACAGAAACCATTCCTCGCATTGCGCATGTCCTGTTGCTGTAACCCTGACAGATTAAAGTCCATTTGATCCCCATCTGCAGTTCTCGTTTCCGGCCAGTAGATGTCAGCAATCTCCGGTACAGTGACGTTTACAGATCAGAGAGGAACACAACAGGCAATAACTCTTCACGTTATATTGGACGGATGGGTTTTACAAATACTAGGAGTGGAGACGAACTAATATTACATTTTGTTAGACAAAACACGAGTTATAATGTTGTGCTAATTCATGTGAGTGTGGGATTCATTCTGTTCCAGTCAGCCTCTGGTACTGTGTGTGAGCGAGACACATTCGGTCTCGTTCAATCTCTGGTTCTGTGTGTGAGTGTGAGATTCATTCTGTCTCTCTCAATCTTAGGTACTGTGGTTTCATTAAACCTGTCAGTCCCTTACACTGTAAGTGAGTGTGGGATTCATTCTGTAATTCTCAGACACTGGAGCTGTGCATGAGTTCTGGGACTCTTTCTGTATCTGTCAGTATCTGGTAACATGTCTGTGTGTGAGTGCGGGATTCATTCTGTATCTCTCAGTCTCTGGTACTGTGTGAGGGTGGGTTTCATTCTGTACGTGTCAGTCTCTGGTACTGTGTATGAGTGCAGGATTCATTCTGTATCTCTCAGTCTCTGGTATCGTATGTGATGGTGGATTTCATTCTGTATCTCTCAGTATCTGTTACAGTTTGAGGGTGGGTTTCATTCTGTACCTGTCAGTCTCTGGTACTGTGTGTGAGTGTGGGATTCTTTCTGTATCTGTCAGTATCTGGTAACATGTCTGTGTGTGAGTGCGGGATTCATTCTGTATCTCTCAGTCTCTGGTATTGTATGTGAGGGTGGGATTCATTCTGTACCTGTCAGTCTCTGATGCTGTGTGAGACTCATTCTGTATCTGCCAGTCAGTGGGGTTTTGAGTGAGTCTGGGATTAATGCTGTGTCAGTCAGTATTTGACACTGTAAGCGAGTGTGGGGTTAATGCTGTATCTAAAATTCTCTTGTACAGTACGTGGGTGTTGTATTTATTCTGTCTCTCTCAGTCTCAGATAATGTGTGGATCAATTCTGTATCTGTCAGTTTCTGGCACTGTGTGTGAGTGTGAGATTCTTTCCTTATCTCTCTGCCTCGTGTACTCTATGTGAGTGTGGATATCCTTCTGTATCCTTCAGTCTCTGGAACTGAATATGAGTGTGGGATTAATTTTGTTTCAGTCAGTATCTGGTAATGTATGTGAATGAAATGTGGAAGCATTGCAAAGAGTGCAAAGGAGATTTACCAGGATGCTGCCTGGTTTGGGGGGGAGGTCTTATGAGGAAAGATTGAGGGAGTTAGTGCTTTTCTCTTTAGAGCGGAGGAGGATGAGAGGAGACTTAATAGAGGTTTATAAGATGATGAGGGGGATAGATAGAGTGGATGTTCAGAGACTATTTCCTCGGGTGGATGTAGCTGTTACAAGGGGGCATAACTATAAGGTGCATGGGGGGAGATATAGAAGGGATGTCCGAGGTAGATTCTTTACTCAGAGAGTGGTTGGGGTGTGGAATGGACTGCCTGCTGTTATAGTGGAGTCGGACACTTTAGGAACTTTCAAGCGGTTATTGGATAAGCACATGGAGCACACCAGAATGATAGGGAGTGGGATAGCTTGATCTTGGTTTTGGACAATGCTCGGCACAACATCGAGGGCCGAAGGGCCTGTACTGTGCTGTACTGTTCTATGTTCTATGTTCTATGTTCTAAATGAGTCTCTGGGATTGTATATGAGTGCCTGATTGGTTCTGGCTCTGTCAATCTCTGGTACTGTGTGTCAGTGTGGGATTCATTCTGTTTCTGTCAGTCTGTGGTACTTTGTGTCAGTGTGGGATTCATTCTGTTTCTGTCAGTTTCTGGTACTGTGTGTGAGTGGGGGATTCATTCTGTATCTGTCTGTCTCTGGCATTGTATGTGAGTGGGGGATTCATTCTGTATCTGTCTGTCTCTGGCATTGTATGTGAGTGGGGGATTCATTCTGTATCTGTCTGTCTCTGGCATTGTATGTGAGTGGGGGATTCATTCTGTATCTGTCTGTCTCTGGTACTGTGTGTGAGTGTGGGATTCATTCTGTATCTGACTGTCGCTGGTGCTGTGTGTGTGTGGGATTCATTCTGTATCTGTCAGTCTCTGGTACTGTGTGTGAGTGTGGGATTCATTCTCTATCTGTTGGTCTCTGGTACTGTGTGTGAGTGGGGGATTCAGTCTGTCTCTGTCAGTCTCTGGTACTGTGTGTGAATGTGTAGTTCAGGCTGCACTAATTGAATTCATAATGTAGCTTGCAGACTATTACTGTATGAGATATGTAGGCAGGTATGTAATGTATAGCTCAGTCTGCAATCTGGGGTACATTATTGAGATCCATTCTGTACCTTTCAATCAGGTACCGTTTGTCTGTTCCATCTGATATTTAATTTGTAGCTAAGGCTGCATTCTTTTGAGATTGACACAATGACTTTCAGTCTGAGAGTGGTTGTGATTTTTGACTGGGATTGCTGTATCTCCCTGTCAGTGGTACTGAGTTGGGTGACTTGGAAACAATGTCTGTCTCTCCTGCTCTGTTTGAATGTTGAATTGAAAATGTGTCTGTGGATCTTGGGATCAGTGTGGGACTGAGTGCTTCTGCTGGCTGGGACTGTGGAACTGATGAACTGTCTGTGTCTCGGCACTATGTGATTGATAATATACTTACTGCGTGTGAGAATAGGAGTTGGCTGCACTGTTCCTTGTGCCTAGGGTGCAGAGGAAATGACGTTCATTCCGATTCTTCAAGGATTTAACTGCAGGAATAAAAAGTATCTCTTGGAACTCAAGAACAAGCGAGGTAGAAAGTGCAAAACTGATCAATGTAATCTTGCAATTAATAATCATAGTGAACAACTACAAGGCAATGCAGTGATACAAACAGTGTTGGTATCTGACTCCACTGCAAGACTTCTGCACACCAGGTGCTTTTTGAGGTTTTACAGCAATTCACTGACATCCAGACACAATCGAAAGCCACACTGCTCAGTAAATGGGACTACCCAATGGAGCAGGGACATTTGCAGAGATCATAGTTCAATTTACACATTGCATGGGATTAACCATTGAACCAATAACAAACAGACACTGTTTAAAACGTCTCCTTCACACTTCTCCCCTGGTGCCTGCAATAGATGCACTTTGTATAACTCTCCACATGCTTCTCTCCGGCACTGTCCACTGCTCACTGTCAAATAACAACACGCACGGTGAGACTGGAACTAAACCAGGAACAGTCACTACTGGTCTGGGGAGAGAAAGCAGCAATGATTGTAAATAGCAAATTCTTCCCAATCTCTCTCCCTTACCCTGGACACACGCTGTCAACACACAGCCCGAGAATGGCCTCTCCCTTCCCCCACTCACTCCATGTTCTGAGAGCAGTTCTTTCTCCACTCCGCCTCTCAAAAATAGCCCGCGACTTCCCCTGAAATTATAAATAACAACAGAAAACGCTGGAAAAACTCAGCAGGCCAGGCAGCATCCGTGGAGAGAGAAAGAGAGTTAACGTTTCAGGTCGATGACCTTTCATCAGAACTGGGAAGAGCCGGAAATCAAATAGATTTAAGGCCAGGGTAAATTATCCCGGACTCAATGCCGATCTCTGAGCCCATCTGCGGACTCGGTCCCAAAGCGATGTGCTGCTCTAAGGAGGCTGCTGGTTGCTGCCTTACCCCGGGGCCGTGATGTCTCCATTCCCGATTGTTTTAATCCATCTTCTTCCGCTCACTGAGTGAATGGCGCTCACACGCAGTGTTGGGGGAGGGCAGCGAGCATGCGCTCTTCTGCTCACTGGGAATCGTCTCAGGTGGCGGAGTTTAACCGCGTTTGCGCAGCACTCTGCAATAATTCAGCACAAAAATCAAAGGGAACTTTCCCCGATTCCCTTTTATTAGAGTCTGAGCAAAAGCACTGGGACTGGTGGAGGAGGGGATGGGGGGGGGGGGGGGGGGGGGCGGGGGGCTGGTGAGGTCAGGGAATGTTTAAAGCTGGGGCTTGCCCCTTTAAGATGCTGAATTTCGGGTCATTCCCTGCAAGGTGTTTACTCTTCATGAGCCCGTCTTCACAAAGCAATCCTGCAGAAACATGGGAGGAACGATGGAGTCGGAGTGTTTGCTGGGACCGTGCATGAATTAATATCTGACAGCATCAGCCCCAGATTAATTTAATCAGAGTGAAACACTCGGTCACTGGGAATAATACCAATTGAACATTATATGGAGACATGATAGGAATTGTAAGACTGATTCTGTGTTTGTCTGTGTCTCTCTCTGGTGTTTCTTGTGAAGGGCTTTAATGATACTGAGCGTGATATGGACACACTGATAGGCAGTGTAAGAGTGGTACAGTGTCTCTGAACTCACCTCCTGGGCAGCGGGTGAGATGGTTACTGTCCCTTCTACTGTCGGTCTGTTCAGATCTGACGGTGCATTTATCTGTCTCCAATCCTGAACCAAAGGGCGGACAGAAACAGCCTGTCACTGTCTGACACTCCACTGTCTGTGAGTGTGGGATTTATTCTGTAACGAGCCGTCTCTGGGAGTTGAGAATGGGATGGAAAGGACACCAGTTACTGTAATATGTCCGTCATATTTAGGACAGAGAGAAACACAGAGAGGCTGTGAGGGCCCAGATCGGATAATTTGTATTTTCATATTAATTATTTCTGTATGCGAATAATATAATCATTTAAAACAGGATATGGGTCAACATCCCAAGAGGAGGAATGGGATCCCAGTGTCTCCTTTACCCAAACATTAAATTCTAAACCCCACAATAAAATCACGATTCATTCGCCCAGAATTGATCCCAGTGCAGGATCCGTTTAGGAGAGAAACTCACAGCCCGAGAATGGCCTCTTCCTTCCCGCTCATCCTCAGTATTTCGGGAGCAGATTCTAACTGATCAGAGGGGCCCAGAGCTCCCGAGAAAGAAAACAACATTCAAACTATCTCAATCCGAAACTGACCAGAATTAAACCAGGCCCTTTTATTACTAAATTAATTCATCACGACCGATTCTGTTCAGATATTTTTCATTGACAGACTCTAAAATTAATTATGAAATTAAGTGCTGGGATTTATAAAATGGCTGATTCTGACACCCTGTATTTCCTATTCAATGTTAACTGGTGGAGCATATGTGTGAGCAGAAAACCGGAGCGCAATCGAGACAGGGAACTGAAACACCCGTGGACAGATCTGCAACTGACTAACTTATCGTACAATTAACTGAAGATGCCCGACTCCCTTCAGACAGTAACCAGCCCTTTCACAGATACTGTGGGTGGCTCTGAAAAGAGCCTTTGTGTTCATTATTAAAATGCTGTCCGCTTTACTTGCTCTTGGAGCTGGCAGCGCTGCTTTTCTTGGGCAGCAGCACAGTCTGGATATTAGGCAGCACCCCGCCCTGAGCGATGGTCACCCGTCCCAGCAGCTTGTTGAGCTCCTCGTCGTTGCGGATGGCCAGCTGCAGGTGTCTGGGGATGATGCGGGTCTTCTTGTTGTCGCGGGCCGCGTTGCCGGCCAGCTCCAGGATTTCAGCGGTCAGATACTCGAGCACAGCAGCCATGTAGACCGGGGCCCCGGCACCCACTCGCTGAGCATAGTTCCCCTTTCGCAGGAGCCTGTGAACACGGCCCACCGGGAACTGCAGACCGGCCCGGGATGAGCGGGACTTGGCCTTGGCCCGAGCTTTACCGCCGGATTTTCCTCTTCCAGACATTTCCACAATCTCACAAGCACTTTCACAAAGAATGAGAAACTCCTCCCACAGTCGCCCTTCTTATAACACCAGGAGGAATGCAGTAGGGACGCTTGTGATTGGTCAATCTTTACTGAGTCTCATTGGGCTGCTCATTTCACCAATCAGATAGCTGCTTAATTCACCAATCAGCAGACGACAATGAACAAAGAGCTGAAAATAACGGCGACAAATTGTCAAACCGCAACGATTTTTCAAATTTGAAAAGCCCGCCAAACTATTTCAACGAGAAGGAATGGCTTTAATAAATATTATCAGACAAAGATTTTACAATCTCTTATATTGTGTTATTCCTCATTTCCCGTCACAAAGCAGGAAACGGTGATACCGACCGGTCTAAATTCCTTGTTTATTCTTTGTTCCATTCCAAACTGTCTGTAACGGGAGGGAATAAAGCCCCATTCACAACCTTGTTAACACATCAGGCAACGGAACCCTGTGTGAGAACCTGTCTGGATACGCCAAGACATCCTGAAACCCACCGTACAGGGAACCTCCAGCTCCTGTCGCTACACTACAGACTTCTTACAGAAACTCAGCATCCATGGACCAGTTGAACCAGGAACACTCCTCGCCACGATGGACGTATCGGCACTCTATACCAGTATCCCAAACGATGACGGCATCACTGCGACAGCCTCAGTACTCAACACCAACAACAGACAATCTCCAGACGCCATCCTACAACTCATCCGCTTCATCCTTGACCACAATGTCTTCACCTTCGACAACCAGTTTTTTACCCAAACACACGGAACAGCCATGGGGATCAATTCGCACCCCAATACACCAACATCTTCATGCACAAGTTCGAGCAAGATTTCTTCGCTGCACAGGACCTCCAACCAATGCTGTACACCAGATACATTGACGACATTTTCTTCCTTTGGACCCACGGTGAAGGATCACTGAAAATAATACACGATCACATCAACAAGTTCCATCCCAGCATCAAACTCACCATGGACTACTCCTCAGAATCGGTTTCATTCTTGGACACACGAATCTCCATCAAAGACGGACACCTCAGCACTTCACTCCACCGCAAGCCCACGGACAACCTCACGATGCTCCACTTCTCCAGCTTCCACCCTAACCACGTTAAAGAAGCCATCCCCTATGGACAAGCCCTGCGAATACACAGGATCTGCTCAGACGAGGAGGAACGCGATGGACACCTATGGACGCTGAAAGATGCCCTCGTAAGAACGGGATATGATGCTCGACTCGTCGATCAACAGTTCCGACGTGCCACAGCAAAAAATCGCATAGACCTCCTCAGAAGACTAACATGGGACAAAACCAACAGAGTACCCTACGTCGTCCAGTGCTTCCCCGGAGTGGAGAAACTACGCCATGTTCTTCGCAGCCTTCAACATGTCATCAATGACGACGAACACCTCGCTAAGGCCATCCCCACGCCTCCACTACTCACCTTCAAGCAGCTGCCTAACCTCAAAAGTACCATCGTTCGCAGCAAATTACCCAGCTTTCAGTAGAACAGCGACCACGACACCACACAACCCCGTCATGGCAACCTCTGCAAGGCATGCCAGATCATCAACACAGATACCATCATCACACGTGAGGACACTACCCACCAGGTACATGGTACATACTCATGTGACTCGGCCAACGTTGTCTACCTCATACGTTGCAGGAAAGGATGCCCCGGAGCATGGTGCATCGGCGAGACCATGCAGACACTGCGACAACGTATGAACAGACAAAGCACAACAATCGCCAACAGGAGTGTTACCTCCCAGTCGGGGAACACTTCAGCAGTCAAGGACATGCAGCCTCGGATCTTCGGGTAAGCGTTCTCCAAGGCGGCCTTCGAGACACTCGACAACACAAAATCATCAAGCAGAAACTGATGGCCAGTGTTCCACACCCATGAGGACGGCCTCAACCGGGATCTTGGGTTCATGTCACGCTACATGTAACCCCACCTGACGTAGAGTCATCCAGACTCGAGTCGTCGTTGGCTTGTTCACAGATGTGATTTCCAGTAAAAAAAGTAAAACGTTTAAAGTTTTTGGTTTTCCATACAGACTGCAGCATCTGACACATTAGACCCCCTGTGACCCCACCTCATTGTCTTTGTTGTATTTTGCTATCGTCTTTGACGTAATGTCTTCCTGGTTGCATTTGATTGCCGTGTTTGTCTCTCTGCCGAGGTGTGATAAAGGGCAGTCAGAAAGATTAACTGTAGTCGTCTGGCATTGTTCTCTGCACAGGCATTGATCTCTGTCTATATATACTGTGCACATTTGTATTTGTTAACTTCACCTGACGAAGGAGCAGCCGCTCCGAAAGCTTGTGATTTCAAATAAAACTGCTGGACTATAACCTGTTGTTGTGCGACTTCTCACTTTTGAACACATCACAGAGCCGAGACTCCTGGCGTAAGAAGTCCAACAGGGACATTAATATTTGCTGCACGACCAGGGGTTTACTGTTAATGAACTGATATTCCCCAATAATAATTTAACAAATGTGAAAAAGATGAAAAAGTGATTGAAGACTGACCCATTCCGCTTAAATCGGCTCTTACTGAACACATTCTGGGAAGGGGCGGAATTTGAGCGGGTCTGAGAACAAAGCGAACAAAGGATCAGGGGCAGAGTTTAGTTTATGGGGCATCAATTGAACAGGGACACAATGATTCTGGTGGGCAATGAAACCGCATTCCGGAGAATCTTCCCACAAGATTAAACAGAAATCAGAGGGAATTAGAAAGTTCTACAAAGACACTAAATAAAATCAATAGAATGAATGGATTCTACAGGGAGATGTTGGTGCAGCTTTTTCAGAGAGGTTGTGGGTGGCTCTTAAAAGAGCCGTTGTGTTTTGCCTTGTCAGCACATTGTGGAGTTTTACTTGGAGCTGGTGTATTTGGTCACCGCCTTTGTCCCTTCAGACACGGCGTGCTTGGCCAGCTCCCCGGGCAGCAGCAGGCGCACGGCGGTCTGGATCTCCCGGGAGCTGATGGTGTGCCGCTTGTTGTAATGGGTCAGGCGGGAAGCCTCACCAGCGATGCGCTCGAAAATATCGTTCACAAACGAGTTCATGATGCTCATGGCCTTGGACGAGATGCCCGTGTCGGGGTGAACCTGCTTCATCACTTTGTAGATGTAGATGGAATAACTCTCCTTCCTCGACTTTCTCCGCTTCTTGCCGCCCTTTGCTGGCGCTTTATTCATGGTTTTCTTGGCGCCCTTCTTGGGAGCTGGTTTCTTCTCCTCCGGCATCTTCAAACTCAATTTCAGATCCAAAAATAACCCGAACCGGCTCCGAAAGTGCATTAAATAGGCAGCCCCTCAGCCCTATGCTAATGAGGGATTGGAGAACGAAATGATTGTGATTGGTCAGTTCGGTAAGATGTCACAATGCTGAAAGATTGTCGAAATAAAGAAACCAATCACAATTCATTCTTTCCAGCAATCATAAACACTCTCACTGCACTTCCGAATACCATTTCTTGTAGACTCTCTCCAGCCCCAGTTGAAAGAGCCACTGACAATGTGAAGATACACCGGGAAATTTCGCCTATCTGTCGGTGAGAAAGAGCCCTTCTCCTCAGGGGATCCCCACACACAATTGATTATAGAATCATAGAATCATAGATTGGTTACAGCACGGAAGAAGGTCATTCGGCCCTTCGAGCCTGTGCCGACTCTCAGCAGGAGCACTTCAGCGAGTCCTACTCCCCCGCCCTATCCCCGGAGCCCTGTATTTTTTTTCCTTCAGATAGTTATCTAAGTCCCATTTGAAAGATAAGATTGAGTCTGCCTCCACCGACCTTTCAGGCAGTGCATTCCACATCTTAACCACTCGATGGGTAAAGTTTTTTTCTTAAGTCGCCTTTATTTCTTTTGACAATCATCTTAAATCTGTGTCTGACTCCAATCTGTGATTTTCTCCCTATCTATTGATAATTATTATTTACCCTAATCCCCGTTACAGTGAAATTCATGGATTTGCTGACGCTTTTTCCTCTGCTGATTGCTGTTCCTGGTTTAATTGTCGATTCCCACCCAGAATTTCCTCACCCAAATGCTTTCCAGGGCTCTGGGGAGGGTTTAAACTAAAATGGCAGGGTGTTGGGAACCTGAGCAGGGAGACAAAAAAAAGGGAAAAAAGGATAGAAGCAAAAGAAAGAAAGGAGAAAAGCAAAGGTGACAGTCAGAGAAATCAAGATTTTAAATCAAACATGGCCACAGTAAATAATAATTCTAAAAGGTCTAAGAGTGTTAAAAAACAAGCCTGAAGGCTTTATGTCTTAATGCGAGGAGCATTCGTAATAAGGAATTAGCTGCGCTAATAGAGATAAACGGATATGATATGATTGGCATTACGGAGACATGGCTCCAGGGTGACAAAGACTGGCAATTCAACATCCAGGGGTATTCGATATTCAGGAAAGACAGGCAAAAGGGAAAAGGAGGTGGGGTAGCATTGCTGGTTAAAGAGGGGAGTAACACAATTGTAAGGAAGGATATTAGCTCTGATGATGTGGAATCCGTGTGGGTGGAACTGAGAAATACCAAGGCGCAGAAAACGTTAGTGGGAGTTGTATACAGATCCCCAAACAGTAATGCAGAGTTTGGGAATGGAATTAAACAGCAAATTAGAGATGCATGCAATAAGGGCACAGCAGTTATCATGGGTGACTTTAATCTACATATAGATTGGGCTTACCAAATTATTAACAATACTGTGGAGGAGGAATTCCTCGAGTGTATATGGGATGGTTTCCTGGACCAATATGTCGAGGAACCAACTAGAGACCAGACCATCTTAGACTGGGTATTATACATAGATACATAGATACATAGAAGATAGGAGCAGGAGTAGGCCATCCGGCCCTTCGAGCCTGCTCCGCCATTTAATGAGATCATGGCTGATCCTCCAATTCAGTATCCCGTCCCCGCCTTCTCTCCGTAACCCTTAACCCCTTTTGCCTGTAGAAATATATCTAATTCCCTCTTAAATATATTTAATGAGCTGGCGTACACTGCCCTCTGTGGCAATGAGTTCCACAGGTTCACCACCCTCTGAGTATAGAAATTCCCCCTCATTTCTGTCCTAAATGGTTTAGCCCTTATCCTTAAATTATGTCCTCTAGTTCTGTTCTCACCCGCCAAGGGAAACATTCCTTCTGCATCTAGTCTGTCTAGACCTGTCAGAATTTTATACACTTCTATGAGGTCCCCTCTCAATCTTCTAAACTCCAGTGTGTACATCCCTAAACTACATAGTCTCTCCTCATAGGTCAATCCCGCCATTCCTGGTATCAGCCTGGTGAATCGCCGCTGCACCCCCTCCATGGCAAGAACATCTTTCCTCAGATGAGGCGACCAAAACTGTACACAGTACTCGAGGTGTGGTCTCACCAGTGCCCTGTACAGCTGCAGCAAGGTATCCCTGTTCCTGTATTCCAACCCTTTTGCTATGAAGGCCAGCATACCGTTTGCCTTCTTGATCGCCTGTTGCACCTGCATGCTCGCCTTCAGTGACTGGTGTACAAGAACACCCAGGTCTCTCTGTACTTCCCCCTCTCCCAATTTATTGCCATTTAAATAATAATTTGCCCTCCCGTTCCTGCACCCAAGGTGGATAACTTCGCACTTGTCCACATTATAGTGCATCTGCCATTTATCCGCCCAATCACCCAGTCTGTCCAAATCGCTCTGGAGCTTCCTGGTCTCCTCCTCTGAGCCCACCCCCCCTCCTAGTTTAGTGTCGTCTGCAAATTTGGAAATGCTGCATCCGACTCCCTGATCCAGGTCATTAATGTAAATTGTGAACAGCTGGGGACCCAGGACAGATCCCTGTGGTACCCCACTTGTTACTGCCTGCCATTCAGAAAATGAGCCGTTTATTCCAACTCTCTGTTTTCTATCTGACAGCCAGTTCTCTATCCACGTCAATACTTTCCCCTTTATCCCATGAGCTTCAATTTTCCCTGCTAATCTTTTATGTGGGACCTTATCGAAGGCCTTTTGGAAGTCCAGGTACACCACATCTACTGGCTCTCCCCCATCTATTTTACCAGTTACTCCCTCAAAAAATTCCAATAGATTAGTCAAGCACGATTTACCCTTTGTAAATCCATGTTGACTCTGTCCTATCCTGTCCCCATTTGCTAAGTGCTCCGCTATTTCATCCTTAATGATGGACTCCAGCATTTTGCCCACAACTGATGTAAGGCTTACAGGTCTGTAATTACCTGCTTTTTCCCTACCCCCCTTTTTGAATAGTGGGGTAACGTTAGCTACCCTCCAATCCATGGGCACTGTTCCCGAGTCTAATGAATTCTGAAAAATCATACTTAGTGCATCCGCTATCTCTAGGGCCACCTCCTTCAGCACCCTAGGATGCATGTTATCAGGCCCTGGGGATTTGTCCGCCTTCAATCCCTTTAGCTTCCTTAACACCATATCCTTAGAGATATTGACTTGCGTCAGTTCCTCCTTTGCAAATGTCCCTATTTTTCCCGATATCCCAGGGAGGTTTTTTGTGTCTTCCTTCGTAAAGACTGACCCAAAGTATGCATTTAGTTGGTCTGCCATTTCTTTATTTCCCGTTATATATTCCCCCGTATCTGACTGCAATGGGCCAACTTTGGTTTTCACCAGTCTTTTCCTCTTGATATACTTATAAAAGCTTTTGGAGTTAGTTTTTATATTTTCCGCCAGCTTGCTTTCGTAAGCTATTTTGCCCCTCTTGATTAAGCCCTTTGTCCTCCTTTGCTCTATCTTAAACTGTTCCCAATCTTCCGCTCTGGCGCTTTTTTTGGCTATTTTATACGCCCTATCTTTGGATTTTATGCTGTCTCTAATTCCCCCTGTTATCCACGGTTGAGTCACCTTTTTAGATTTCCTTTTATGCCAGATTGGTATAAACAATTTTTGCAATTTTGTCATTCTATCTTTAAATGCTTGCCATTGTTTATCTACCTCCAGTCCTCCCAGGAACGTTGTCCAATCAGACCTACTCAGTTCCCGTCTAATGGCATCATAATTCCCCTTGTTTAAATTCAGGACCTTAGTATCTGAGTCAATTTCTTCGCTCTCCATTTCGAGTGAGAAATCGATCATGTTATGATCGCTCTGACCCAAGGGTCCCCGTACAACAAGATTACTAATTAGTCCCTTCTCATTGCACAGTACCCAGTCCAATATAGCCTGTTCCCGAGTTGGTTCCTCGACATATTGATCCAGATAACCATCCCTTAAACACTCAAGGAATTCCTCCTCCTCATTATTTTTACTGATTAGGCTATTCCAATCTATATGTAAGTTAAAGTCACCTATGATGACAGCTGTGCTCTTATTGCACGCTTCTCTAATTTCCCTCGTGATGCCCTCCCCAACCTCTATTTTACTATTTGGAGGCCTATATACCACTCCTATTAATGTTTTTCGCCCCTCGCTATTTCTTAGCTCCACCCATATAGATTCTGTATTAACTGAGTTAATATCCTTCCTTTCAATTGCATTTATCCCTTCTTTTACCAGCAATGCTACCCCTCCTCCCTTTCTTTTTTGTCGATCCTTCCTAAATACTGAATACCCCTGTATGTTAAGCTCCCAGCCCTGCTCACCCTGCAACCATGTTTCCGTAATCCCAATTAGATCATAATTATTAACCTCTATTTCCACAGCTAATTCATCTACCTTGTTCCTGATGCTTCTCGCATTAAGGTATAAAACCCTCAGGCTTTTTTTATGCTCACATTTTTTATGAATTGGTTTGGCCCTTTGTTTTTTGTTTCTCACCCTTTTACCATTTATTTCTGTCTGCCTTTCACTTTCCTCTATTTCACTACATAGGTTTCTAGCCCCCTGCCATACTAGTTTAAATGCTCCCGAACTGCTTTATCAAAAATTACCCCGAGAACATCAGTTCCATCTTTGCACAGGTGTAGACCGTCCCTTTTGTATAGGTCACACCTACCACAAAACTGGTTCCAATGCCTCAAAAATTTAAAACCCTCCCTCTTACACCACTGCTCAAGCCACGTATTTAGCCTAACTATCCTGTTCTCTGTACTCTTACTAGCACGTGGCACTGGTAGTAATCCAGAGATTACTACCTTCGAGGTCCTACTTTTTAGCTTGGCTCCTAACTCCCTAAATTCTACTTGTAGGACCTCTTCCCTTTTTTTAGCTACGTCGTTGGTACCAACATGTATCACGACAACTGGCTGTTCCCCCTCCCCCTCCAGAATGTTCTGCACCCGCGCCGAGACATCTTGACCCTTGCACCAGGGAGGCAACATACCATCCTGGAGTCTCGGTCGCGACCACAGAAACCCCTATCTATTCCCCTTACAATCGAATCCCCTATTACGATAGCCCTGCCATTCTTTTTCCCTCCCTTCTTTGCAACAGAGCCAGTCATGGTGCCATGAGCCTGGCTGCTGGTGCCTTCCCCCGATGAGTCATCCCCCCCGACAACAGCACCTAAGGCGGTGAACCTGTTGCTAAGGGAGACAACCCCAGGGGATTTCTGCACTACCTTCCTGCCCTTGCTCTGCCTTTTGGTCACCCATGTACTATCTACGCTGGCCTTAACCTGCGGTGTGACCAACTCACTAAATGTGTTATCCACAACCCTCTCAGAATCGTGGATGCTCCAAAGTGAGTCCATCCGCAGCTCAAGGGCCGTCATGCGGTCCCACATGAGCTGCAGCTGGACACACTTCCCGCACACATGGTTGTCAGGGACACAGGAAGCGTCCCTGATTTCCCACATGTTACAGGAGGAGCATGACACAGGTCCGAGCTCTACTGCCATGACTTAACCCTTATATTACTTTTTAATTTTCTAGTTTTAGTTTATTTATTGACTTTTGTTTTCTCGAAGCTTACTTAGACCAATGTATACTGTACTCCTCTTATTCCTTTTTAAACAAACCAAATCCCACTAGTTTTAGTTTTACTTTCTAGGAAGGTTTGAGGAAAGTACTTACCAGTTAGTCTTACCTCCCTGGTCTTTCGCTGACTTCCCGGTCTTGTGTCCCCTTGTTCCTACGCCGACTTCCCGCTCCTCCTGGTTCCTGCCCAGCTGAAAAGAAACTGAGACCAAAAAATTTGTGACCTCTGTTTTTAGACTGCTAAAAGACTAGTAGGTTAGAGGAGGAGGGCGGGTGGGGGTTCCTACTCTGTAGGAACTCGGGTTTAAGCCACCACCCTCCTTAAATGCTGTTCACCTGGGTGCTTCCCACCTGGTCCGCTTCCGGTCTCGTCTCTCCCGACACTGGCCTCTGCAAAAAAAAGCCCGCGAAAGTGAGTTTAAATACTTATGTAACGAGAAAGGAATAATTAGCAATCTTGTTGTGCGGGGCCCCTTGGGGCGGAGCGATCATAATAGGATAGAATTCTTCATTAAGATGGAGAATGAAATAGTTGACTCAGAGACTAGGGTCCTGAATTTGAATAAAGGAAACTACGATGGTATGAGGCGCGAGTTGGCTAGGATGGATTGGGGAGCATTAATTAAAGGATTGAAGGTGGATAGGCAATGGCAAACATTCAAAGATCGCTTGGATGAACTACAGAATTTGTTCATCCCTGTCTGGCATAAAAATAAAACAAAAAAGGTGACTCAACCATGGCTGACAAGAGAAATCAGGGATAGCATAATATCCAAGGAGAGGACATATAAATAGTCCAGAATATGCAGTAAACCTGGGGATTGGGAGCAGTTTAGGATTCAGCAAAGGAGGACAAAAGGATTAATTAAGAGGGGGAAAATAGAGTCCGAGCGTAAGCTTGCAGGGAACATAAAAACTGACTGTAAAAGCTTTTATAAATATGTGAAGAGAAAAAAGATTGGTGAAGTCAAGCGTAGGTCCCTTGCAGTCAGAATCAGGGGAGTTTATAATGGGGAACAAAGAAATGGCAGACCAATTAAATACATACTTTGGCTCTGTCTTCAAAAAGGAGAACACAAATAACCTCCCAGAGATGTCGGGGAACATAGGGTCTAATGAGAGGGAGGAACTGAATGAAATCAGTATTTGTAGGGAAATGGTGTTAGGGAAATTGATGGCATTAAAGGCCGATAAATCCCCAGGGCCAGATAATCTACATCCTAGGGTACTTAAGGAAGTGACCCTAGAAATAGTAGATGCATTGCTGGTCATTTTCCAAAATCCTATAGACTCTGGAACAGTTCTCATGGATTGGAGGGTAGCTAATGTTACCCCACTGTTCAAAAAAGGTGGTAAAGAAAAAATGGGGTAATGCTAGAGTCCATTATAAAAGATGTAATAGCAGAGCACTTGGAAAACAGTGACAGGATTGGACAAAGTCAACATGGATTTACAAAAGGTAAATCGTGCTTGACTAATCTACTAGAATTTTTTGAGGATGTAACTGATAGAATAGATAAGGGAGAACCAGTGGATGTGGTGTATTTGGACTTTCAGAAGGCTTTCGATAAGGTCCCGCATAACAAATTAGCGTGTAAAGTTCAGGCACATGGGATTGGGGGCAAGGTACTGACTTGGATAGAAAACTGGTTGGCAGACAGGAAGCAAAGAGTTAGAATAAACGGGTCTTTTTCCGTGTGGCAGGCAGTGACTAGTGGGGTTCCGCCGGGATCGGTTCTAGGACCCCTGCTATTCACAATATATATTAATGATCTAGACGGGGGAACTAGATGTAATATCTCCAAGTTTGCAGATGACACAAAGCTGGGTGGGTGTGTGTGCTGCGAGGAGGATGCTGAGAAACTCCAGTATGATTTGGACAAGTTGGGTGATTGGGTAAAAGCATGGCAGATGCAGTATAATGTGGATAAATGCGAGATTATCCACTTTGGTGGCAAAAACAGAAAGGCAGATTATTATCTGAATGGCAATAGATTGGGAGAAGGGGAAGTGCAACGAGACCTGGGTGTCCTTGTGCACCAGTCGCTGAAGGTAAGCATGCAGGTACAGCAGGCGGTTAATAAGGCAAATGGTATGTTGGCCTTCGTAGCGAGAGGGTTTGAGTACAGGAACAAGGATGTCTTGCTGCAGCTGTACAGTGCCTTGGTGAGACCACATCTTGAGTATTGTGTGCAGTTTTGGTCGCCTTATCTGAGGAAGGATATTCTTGCCATGGAGGGTGTGCAGCAAAGATTCACCAAACTGATACCTGGGATGGCAGAAATGACGTATGAAGAGAGATTGGGTCGATAGGACTTATACTCGCTGGAGTTTAGAAGAATGAGAGGAGATCTCATTGAAACATATAAAATTCTAACAGGGCTAGAGAGACTGGATGCAGGAAGGATTTTCCCGATGGCGGGTGAGTCCAGAACAAGAGGTCACAGTCTAAAGGTAAGGGGTAAGCTATTTAGGACAGAGATGAGGAGGAATTTCTTCACCCAGAGAGGGGTGAACCTGTGGAATTCTCTACCACAGAAGGCAGTTGAGGCCAAGTTAGTAAATATATTCAAGAAGGAGTTAAATATATTTCTTAAGGCTAAAGGTATCAATGGATATGGGGAGAAAGCAGGGACAGGGTACTGAGTTTGTATGATCAGCCATGATCTCATCGAATGGCGGAGCAGGCTCGAGGGGCCGAATGGCCTGCTCCAGCTTCTATGTTTCTATGATCTGTTCGCTCCTCGGAACCGTTCTTATAACCCCCGCAAAGTAACGCTTTAATCACTCGGTCAGAGGCGTGGAATGGTTACTGGGCTGAAATAAGATGCGAATCCCACAGTCTGTTCAGGGGCTGATGTTTAGGATTGATTTTACTGTCTGTGATTAATGTACCAGGATCCCAAAGGAAGCGGGACTGTCCCCAACTGCGCAGAAACTCCCGATTTCGCGTATATATGTAAGCGATGGGGTATAGTCGTGAGCATAGCTGTTTTCCAAGCAGTTTACCCGGGTTCGATTCCAGGCCATCGCAGTATGGCTTCCTTTAGTTCCCTTACATCAGGAACAACAAGATTGCAACCGAAGTTGTTGCTGCTCATTGATCCCAAATCAAAAACGGGTATAATTTATGTAAAAATACTTTAAACATTGCTTTCTTTTCCATATAACATCCATCTTTCCTGCACAAGGGAATGCAACTATGAGGACAGATTGGACATTCTGGGTTTGATTCCTTTGGAACAGGGGAGGCTGAGGGGTGATTTAATTTAGTTGTATAAAATTATGGGGCCCAGATAGATAAACTATTTCCCTTAGCAGAGGGGTCAATAATCAGGGGGCATAGATTTAAATACCTGGTAGAATGGTTTGAGCAGGTTTGAGGATATTTTTTTTCACCCAGAGGCTGGTGCGGGTCTGGCAGGGTGGTTTAGGCCGAAAACCTGCATCGCATTTTAAAAATACTGGAAGGGCCGTAAACTACGGACCGCGAGCTGGAATGTGGGATGGGGCTGGATAGTACAGGCACGATGGGGAGAATGCCCTCCGTCTGTGCCGTAAATTTCTATGTTTCTATGTCAGCGGAGAAGGCAATCGAGCAAATTAGCAGTGGGGAAATTAAAAACCAGAGCATGTCAGGAAGGGATAGAATATATAAAGATAAAGTTAAAGTAGTAAAGGGGGTAAAAGCAGGAATAAATTGTCACAAAACATGTTCAAAAGTTCTTTATCTGAATGCACGCTGCATTCGTAACAAAATAGACGAGTTGACGGTACAAATAACTACACATGGGTATGATCTGGTTGGCCATTACAGAAACATGGCTGCGAGGTGACCATGACTGGGAACTAAACATCCAGGGGTATTTGACTATTAGGAAGGACATACAGGAAGGAAAGGGAAGTGGGGTGGCGATGTTAATAAAGGATGGAATCACTGCAATAATGAGAAGTGATATTGGGTCAAAGGATCAGGATAGTGAAACAGTTTGGGTGGTGATAAGGAATAATAAGGGGAAAAAGTCACTAGTGGGCGTAGTCTATAGGCCTCCTAACATTTGTAACTCTATTGGTCGGAGTATAAATCAGGAAATAGTTGGGGCTTGTAATAAGGGAACAGCTATAATCATGGGAGATTTTAACTTTCATATTGACTGGACAAATCAAATTGGGCAGGGCAGCCTTGAGGAAGAGTTCATAGAGTGCATTAGGGACGGGTTCCTTGAGCAGTATGTTACTGAACCAACCAGGTGGCAGACAATCTTAGATCTGGTCCTGTGTAATGGGACAGGATTAATAAAACATGTCCTAGTAAAGGATCCCCTTGGAATGAGTAACCATAACATGGTTGAATTCCAAATTCAGTTGGACGGTGAGAGAGTTGGATCTCAAACCAGCGTACTAAGCTTAAATAAAGGAGACTATGAAGGTATGAGAGTAGAGTTGACTAAAGTGAACTGGGAAAATAGATTAAGGTGTAAGACGGTACAGGAGCAGTCCTGTACATTCAAGGAAGTATTTCACAACTTTGAAGAAAAATATATTCCACTGAGGAAAAAGGGGCGTAAAAGAAAAGACAACCATCCGTGGCTAAGTAATGTAATAAAGGATAGTATCCGACTGAAAACAAGGGAATTTAAAGTAACCAAATCTAGTGGGAGGATAGAAGATTGGGAAGCATTTAAAAGCCAGCAAAAAATAACTAAAAGATTAATTAAGAAGGATAAGATAGATTATGAAAGTAAACTAGCAAAAAATATAAAAACAGATAGCAAGAGTTTCTACAGTTATATAAAAAGAAAAAGAGTGGCTAAAGTGAATGTTGGTCCCTTAGAGGACGAGACCGGGAAATTAGTAGTGGGGAACACGGAGATGGCAAATACGCTGAAAAAATATTTTGTATCAGTCTTTACAGTAGAGGATACTAAAAATATCCCAACCCTGGACAAACGGGGGGCTAAAGGGGGGGAAGAGCTAAACACGATTAAAATCACGAAGGAGATGGTACTCGGTAAGATAATGGGACTTAAGGCGGATAAATCCCCTGAACCTGATGGCTTACATCCTCAGAGAAGCAGCGGTAGGAATTGCGGATGCATTGGTGGTAATTTTCCAAAACTCCCTGGATTCGGGAAAGGTCCCAGCAGATTGGAAAACTGCTAATGTAACGCCCTTATTTAAAAAGGGAGGTAGACAAAAGGCTGGAAACTATAGACCAGTTAGCCTAACATCTGTGGTTGGTAAAATGTTGGAGTCCATTATTAAGGAAGCAGTAACAGGACATTTGGATAAGCATAATTTAATCGGACAGAGTCAGTATGGTTTTATGAACGGGAAATCATGCTTGACAAATTTGCTCGAATTCTTTGAGGGTGTAACAAACAGGGTGGATGAAGGAGAACCAGTGGATGTGGTGTATTTGGACTTCCAAAAGGCATTTGATAAGGTGCCACACAAAAGATTACTGCACAAGATAAAAAAAATCACGGGATTGGGGGTAATATACTGGCATGGGTGGAAGATTGGCTATCTAACATAAAACAGAGAGTTGGGATAAATGGTTCATTCTCGGGTTGGCAATCAGTAACTAGTGGTGTTCCGCAAAGGTCAGTGCTGGGACCCCAACTCTTTACAATCTATATTAACGATTTGGAGGAGGGGACCAAGTGCAACGTATCCAAGTTTGCTGACGATACAAAGATGGGAGGAAAAGCAGTGAGTGAGGAGGATATAAAAAACCTGCAAAAGGACATAGACAGGCTAAGTGAGTGGGTGGAAATTTGGCAGATGGAATATAATGTTGGAAAGTGTGAGGTTATGCACTTTGGCAGAAAAAATCAAAGAGCAAGTTATTATCTAAATGGAAAGAAACTGCAATGTGCTACAGTGCAAAGGGATCTGGGGGTCCTGGTGCATGAAACACAGAAGGTTAGTATGCAGGTACAGCTGGTGATCAGGAAGGCAAATGGAATCTTGGCTTTTATTGCAAGGGGGAAGGAGTATAAAAGCAGGGAAGTCTTGCTTCATTTATACAAGGTACTGGTGAGGCCACACCTGGAATACTGCGTGCAGTTTTGGTTTCCATATTTAAGAAAAGATATACTTGCTCTCGAGGCAGTTCAGAGAAGGTTCACTCGCTTGATTCCGGAGATGAGGGGGTTGACTTATGAGGAAAGGTTGAGTAGGTTGGGCCTCTACTCATTGGAATTCAGAAGAATGAGAGGCGATCTTATCGAAACATAAAAGATTGTGAGGGGGCTTGATTGGGTGGATGCGGGGAGGATGTTTCCACTGATGGGTGAGACTAGAACTAGGGGGCATAATCTTAGAATAAGGGGCTGCCGTTTCAAAACTGAGATGAGGAGAAACTTCTTCACTCAGAGGGTAGTAAATCTATGGAATTTGCTACCTCAGAGAGCTGTGGAAGCTGCGACATTAAATAAACTTAAAACGGAGATAGACAGTTTCCTAGCTGATAAGGGAATTAAGGATTATGGGGAGCGGGCAGGGAAGTGGACGTGAGTCTAGGTTCGGATCAGCCATGATCCCATTGAATGGCGGAGCAGGCACGAGGGGCCGTATGGCCTACTCCTGCTTCTACTTCTTATGTTCTTATGTTCTTATTATGTTTCTTGGATTGAACTCAGGTTGTGTTTATTTTTATTGATATTTATTATTTGTCCTGAACTGCAGAGTGGAACCGGGATAGAAATACTCGGATTCAATGAAATTCATTGATTCTTTGAATCTTTTCCCTCCGCTGCTTCCCATTCCTTACTTAAATATCGATTCCTTCCCAGGGATTGTTTTATTCTTCAAAAAGCGATATACTGAACAGGCTGGAAATCTGAAATAATAACAGAGATGCTGAAAAGACTGAGCAGGTCCGGCAGCATCTGTGGAGAGAGGAAGGTAGGATTAACCTTCCAGGTCTATAGAAGGGTCACAGACCTGAACTGTTAACCCGAGATCCCTTCTCCAAAGGTGCAGCCGGACCTGCTGAGAATTTGCAGCATCGTCTGTTATAATTTCAGCTTCTTTTGGCTTCATTCTTTCTGTATTTCATCCCTTTCTCCTTTGACTGTTTCCTGTGAAACTTTCAGCGTTGCGTTCAGTTCTCTCCGTATTGATGTTTTGTTTATTTGAAGTAATGTAAATAGTGTCCTGAGAAATCAGACAGAAATACTGCTCAATGAGGAGTAAAAAAATAACAGGGCCAATTCACTAATATCCAATCAATAAAGACAAACTTTTTATTAAGAATCGATTGTTTTTATTTGTTAATATAAAAATGTTGTATAATATGAGTGAAGAACATACAGACAGAAATTATTTCCTGACTTTGTCTGCTTCAAACCAGACATACGATGCGAATTTCTACGGCTATTTTGCACTTCTCACTTCTGGCCAGTAGATGTCATCAATCTGCGGTCCGGTGAAATTTACAGAGCAGAGAGGGTCACAACAGACAATAAAGGTTCACATTATATTGGACGGGTGGGATTCCGAAATACCTAGATTGGAGACGAGTAAATATTACATTTTGTTAGACCAAACAATTCAAGGGCTAATTCAGGTGAGATTGGGATTCGTTTTTTATCTATCAGTCTCTGACATTGCAAGTGAACGTGGGATTCATTCTGTTGCAGTCAGTCTCTGGTAATATGTGTGTGCGAGATAAATTCTGTCTCGTTCAGTATCTGGTTCTATATATGAGTGTGAGATTCATTCGCTCCCGGTCATTCTCTGGTCATGTATTTGAGTGTTAGATTGATTCTGTATCTGACATTCTTGATATTATATGTGAGGGCCGGATACTTTCTGTATCTGTCAGATACATGTAATGTGTGTGAGTGTAGGAGTCATTGTGTCTCTCTCAATCTCTGATGCATGAGTTTGGCGTTTAATCTGTAACTTTTAGTAATTGGTCCTGTATGTGAGTGTGGGATTCATTCAATGTCTGTCAGTCTGTAATGCAGTGTGAGTATGGGTTTCATTCTTTGGTACTCTATGAGACTCATTCTGTATCTTTCAGTCTCTGGTTCTGTATGTGAATGTGGCATTCATTCAATATCTGACAGTCTCTGGTACTGTGTGTGAGGGTGGAATTCATTCTGCCTCTGTCAGTCTCTGGTACTGTGTGTGAGTGTGTGATTCATTCTGTATGTTAGTATACTTTACTGTGTGTGAATGTGGGATTCATTCTTTTTGTTAATATCTGGTACTGTGTGTGAATGTGGGCTTTATTGTTTATCTTTAAGTCTCTGGTGCTGTGTGAAACTCATTCTGTATCTGACAGTTAGTGGGGGTTTGAGTGAGTGTGAGATTAATGCATGTATCAGTCAGTCTTTGACACTGTAAGGCAGTGTTTGATTAATTCTGTATCTGAATTTCTCTAGTACAGTGTGCGATTGTGGGATTCGTTTTCTCTCTGTCAGTCTCTGGTACATTATGTGATTGTAGGAATCATTCTGTTTCTCAGTCTCTGGTCTTGTGTATGAACGTGAGATCTTTCTTTATCTGGAACAGAATGTGAGTGCGAAATTCATTCTGTTTCAGTCTGTATCTGGTACTGAATGTGAATGAAATTGATTCTGCATCTGAGAGTCTCTGCGATTGTATGAGTGCAAGATTCATTCTGCCTCTGTCAGTCTCTGGTACTGTGTGTGAATGTGGGATTCATTCTGCATTGGTCCGTCTCTGGTACTGTGTCTGAGTGTGGGAGTCATTCTGTATCTGTCAGTCTCTGGTACAGTGTGTGAGTGCGAGATTAATTCTGTATCAGTCAGTGTCTGGTACTGTGTGTATTTGGGATTAATATTCTATCTGTCAGTCCCTGTTATTCTGTGTGAGTTTGGGATTCATTTTGTATTTGTCAGTCCCTGGCACGGTTTGCGACTGAAATTCATGCTGTATCTGCCAGTCTTCAGCTGCTTCATCACTCACCTTCCTTCCAACATAAGGTCAGAAATGGAGATGTTCGCTAATGACTGCAGTGTTCAGTGCAATTCAGAACTCCTCAGATAATGACGCAGTCCATGCCCGCATGCAACAAGACCTGGACGACGTTCAGGCTTGGGCTGATATGTGGCACAGAAGTGCCAGGCAATGACTATCTCCAACAAGCGAGAGTCTCACCACCTCCCGATGACATTCAACGGCATTACCATCGCCGAATCCCCCACCATCGCCATCCTGGGGGGTTACCATTAACAAGAAACTTAACTGGTCCAGCATCATAAATACTGTGGCAACAAGAGCAAGTCAGAGGCCACGTATTTTGCGGCGAGTGTCTCACCTCCTGACTCCCCAAATACTTTCTACCATCTACAAGGCAGAAGTAAGGATTGTGATGGAATAATCTCCACTTGCCTGGATGAGTGCAGCTCCAACAATACTCAAGAATCTCGACATCATCCAGGACAAAGCAGCCCGTTTGATTGGTACCCCATCCACCAACTTAAACATTCACTCCCTTCACCACCTCTACAAGATGCACTGCAACAACTCGCCAAGGCTTCTTCGGCAGCACCTCCCAATCCGCAACACCGAGAAGGACAAGGGCAGCAGGCGCATGGGAAAACCACCTCCAAGTTCCCCTCCAAGTCACACAACATCCTGACTTGGAAATATATCGCCAATCCCTCATCGTCGCTGGGTCAAAATCATGGAAATCCCTCCCTGACAGCGCTGTGGGAGTATATTCACCACATGGACTGCAGCGATTCAAGAAGGCGGCTCAATACCGCTTTCTCAAGGGCAATTAGGGATGGGCAATAAATGCTGGTCTTGCCAGCGATGCCCACATCCCATAAACGAATAAAAAAAAGTCTCTGGTACCGTGTGAAATTGTAGCATTAATTCTGTATGTGTCAGACTCTAGCACTGTAAGTGAGTATCATACTGATACTATATGTTTCAATCTTTGGTATTATGTGTGAGTGTGGGGCGAGTTCTGTATGTCCAGATCTGGTGCTCTGTGTGATTGTGGGATGAATCCTGTATCTGTCAGTCTCTCGTACTGTATGCGACTAAAATTAATTCTCTCTCTCTCTGGAACTGTGCGTGAGTGTGGGATTCATTCTCAATCTCACCATTTCTGGTACAGTATCTGTGAGTTTGGTATTGATTCGGTATCTGTCAGTCTCTGGTACTGTGTGGGAATCTGAGATTCATTCTGTATCCGTCTGTCTCTGGTGCTGTATGTAAGTGTGCTATTTATTCTGCATCTGTGAGTATTTGGTACTGTGTGTGAGTGTGTGATTCATTCTATGTCTGTCAGTCTCTGGTACTGTGTGTGAGCGTGGGATTCATTCTGTGTCTGTCAGTCTCTGGTACTGTGTGTGAGCGTGGGATTCATTCTGTGTCTGTCAGTCTCTGGTACTGCGTGTGAGTGTGGGATTAATTCTATGTCTGTCAGTCTCTGGTACTGTGTGTGAGCGTGAGGTTCATTCTGTGTCTGTCAGTCGCTGGTACTGTGTGTGAGTGTGTGATTCATTCTATGTCTGTCAGTCTCTGGTACTGTGTGTTAGCGTGGGATTCATTCTGTGTCTGTCAGTCCCTGGTACTATGTGTGAGTGTGGGATTCATTCTGTCTCTGTCAGTCCCTGGTACAGTGTGTGAGTGTGGGATTCATTCAGTATCTGTCAGTCTCTGATACTGTGTGAGATTCATTCTGCAACTGTCAGTCACTGGTACTGTGTGAGTGTGAGATTCATTCTATATCTGTCAGTCTCTGGTCCTGTATGTGAGTGCGGGATTCATTCTGTATCTGTTAGTCTCTGGTACTCTGTTGAATGTGATATTCATCCTGTATCTGTCACTCACTTTACTCTGAGTGAGTGTGAGATTGATTCTGTATCTGTCAGTCTCTGGTCCAGTACGTGAGTGTGGTATTAATTCTGCTTCTGTGAGTCTTTGGTATTTTGTGTGAGTTTGGGATTCATTCTATGTCTGTCAGTCACTGATACTGTGTGTGAGTGTGGGATTAATTCGGTTTATGTCAGTCTCTGGTACTGTGTGTGAGTGTGGGATTCACTCTGTTCCTGTCAGTCTCTGGTACTGCGTACGAACTTGGGATTCATTCTGTATCTGTGAGTCTCTGGTACTGTGTGTGAGTGTGGGATTCATTCTGTATCTGTCATTGTTTGTAACAGTATGTGACTGTGGTATTCATCCTGTATCTATCAGTGTTTGTAACAGTATGTGAGTGTGGGATTCATTCTCCAGCTCTCATTTTCTGCTACAGCAAGTGTGAGTTGCATTCTGTCTCTGTCAGTCTCTGGTTATGTATGTGAGTGAGATTCAATATGTGTCTGTCAATCTCTGGTACTGTATGTGAGTGTGGTACAGTTTCTGCATCTGTGAGTCTCTGGTACTGTGTGCGAATGTGTAGATCAGGCTGCACCAATGGAATTCATACTGTACCTTGCAGTCTGTTACTGTATGAGATATTTGGATTAGTATGTAATGTGTAGCTCAGTCTCCAATCAGGGGAACGTTATTGGAATCCATTCTGTACCTTTCTATCAGGTACCGTGTGTTTTTCTATCAAATAATTATGTTTTAGCTAAGGCTGCACTCTGGTGAGATTTTCAGTCTAATAGTGGGTGTGATTTTGGACTGGGATTGTCGTATCTCCCTCTCAACGGTACTGAGTTGGGGTGAAATGGAAACAGCGTCTTTCTCTCCGGCTCTGTTGGACCTTAGGATTGAAAATATGTCTCTGAAACTTGGGATCAGTGTGGAACTGAGTGCTTCTGCTGTCTGAGACTGTGGAACTGATGAGCTGTCGGTGTCTCTGCACTCTGTGTGTGATAATGTACTTACTGCGTGTGAGAAGAAGCTGGCTGCACTGTTCCTTGGTGGAGGAAACATCAGGTTCATTCTGGTTACTTCAATTATTTACCTGTAGGAAGAAAACAGTATCTCTGGCAACTCAAGAACAGGTGTGGTGGAAAATACAGCAAAGATCAATATAATCGCTCTGCTAATAATAATTTAAGAATATCCACAATGGATCGACACTGGGAGTTGACGCAGGGGGCGGGGCTTACCCTCGCATGCGCAGCTCTCTGCAATAACTCGGCACTTAAATCAAAGGGAACATTCCCCGATTCCCTTTTATCAGCTCCTGAGCAAAGGAACTGGGCCTGGTTTTGCGAGGTAGGGGGTGGGGGGCGGCAGGTCAGGGAATGTTTAAAGCTGGTGCTTGCCCATTTAAGATGCTGAATTTCGATTCATTCCCTGCAGGGTGTTTGATCTTCAGCAGACTGTCTTCACAAAGCCATTCTGCAGAAACTTGTGAGGAACGAGGGAGTCGGAGTGTTTGCTGGGACCGTGCAGGAGATAACATCTGACAGCAACAGACCCAGATGAATTTAATCGGAGTGAAACACTCGGTCACTGAGAGTAATACGGAACGGCCCTGAGCTGCAACATTGCAGAGAGTACAACAGGCAAGAGAGGGTTAAATATGGGACATTGACTTTCTCACTCTGTGACACTGTCCCGCAGTGCGGGATTAATAATGTGTCTGTCTCTGGTAAAATATCGGTGAGATATGAGACCGCATCTTTTGCTTCTCCAATGGGATCATTCAGGATCAAGTAGGACTTTACTAGTCAATCTGCAACTGACACTATCTCTGTCTCTCACCGACCTCCTCACTCTGTCCCTTCCTCCGCCCCCTTTCTCTGTCGGTATCCGCTCTCTGTTGTACATAAGAACATAAGAAATAAGAGCAGGAGTCGGCCATACGGCCCCTCGAGCCTGCTCCGAAATTCAACAAGATCATGGCTGATCTTCAACCTTAACTCCACTTTCCCGCCCGATCTCCAAAGCCCTTGAATCCCGATGAGTCCAAAAATCTGTCTCTCTCAGCCTTTAATATACTCAAAGACCCAACATTCACAACCTACTGAGTGAAGAAATTCCTCCTCATCTCGGTCTTAAATGGCCTACCCTTTATCCTGAGACTATGCCCCCTAGATCTAGACACTCCAGACAGGGGAAACAACCTCTCAGCATCTACCTTGTCAATCCCATTCAGAATCTTGTATGTTTCAACGAGTTCAGCTCTCTTTCTTCTAAACTCCAGAGATTATAGACCGATTCTACATAATCTTCCATCATAGGGATGACCCTCATCCCAGGATTGAATTTAGTGAACCTTCATTGCACCGCCTCCAAGGCAATGATTTCATTCCATAGATAAGGAGACCAAAACTGTGCACAGTACTGCAGGTGTGGTATCAACAAGTCCCTGAAAAATTGTAGCAAATCTACCTTACTCTTATACTCCAACCCCCTTGCAATAAAGGCCAACATGCCATTTGCCTTCCTTTTGCTTGCTGTACCTGCATGCTAGCTTTCTGTGTTTCTTGCACGTGGACACCCAAATCTCGCTGAACGCCAACATTTGAAAGTTTCTCACTCTTTAAAAATATTCTGTTTTTCTATTCTTCCTACAAAAGTGAATAACCTCACATTTTCCGACATTGTACTGCATCTGCCAACTTACTGCCCACTCACTTAGTCTATCTGTATCCCTTTGCAGACTCTATGTGTTCTTCTCACAGCTTACTGTCCCACCTAGCTTTGTATCATCAGCAAACTTGGATACATTAGACTTAGTCCCTTCATCTTGGTCATTAATATTGATTGTAAGTAACTGAGGCCCCAACACTGATCATTGAGGCACCCCACTAGTTGAATAACAACCTTAAAATTTTTTTTTATCCCTACCCTCTGTTTTCTGTCCGGTAACCGATCCTCTATCCATTTTATTATATTACACCCAACCCCATGAGCCCTAATCTTGTGTAATAAACTTTTATGTGGCACCTTACCGAATGCCTTTTGGAAATCCAAATATACTACATATACTGGTTCCCCTTTATCTGCCCTGCTAGTTACTTCCTCAAAAACTCTAATAAATTTGTAAAACACGATTTCCCTTTCTTAAAACCATGTTGATTCTATCACTACGACATTCCTTTTTACACCCCCCATTTGAATGGCACGCAGTACCACGGTGCCGTGGTCAGTTTCCACACGTCCCTGCAGTCCCTGTGCTCGTCCACACAGATTTCAAGAACTTCATTACTGTTGGACAACTGTTGAATGAGTCTCCTCCTGTCTACCTCCTGGAACCCAGTACCTGCCTCACTCGTAGTCACACCCTCCTGTCCCTGACCACGGCCAAAATTTAAAGTATTTAACATTAAGGGTGTGACTGCCTCCGGGAACAAAGTGTCCAGTTAACTTTCTCCCTCCCTGATGTATCACAATGTCTGCAGTTCCAACTCCAGCCCATCAATTCTGAGCCGAAGTTCCTGGAGCTGCAGACACTTACTGCAGATGTGATCACCCTGGATCTCACTGGTGTCCACCAGCTCCCACATGCTACAGCTGCAACACATCGCCTGCCCTGCCATCTCTGTGTATTTTATTTAATTAATTACGTAAATATCAATAAATTGTCTATTTATAGTTTATAATTTATGTAAAATAGGCAATAACCTTGTTTAATTTATAAAATGTATTAAAATAAGTTTAGTTAGTTATACATTTATTTATATGCTGTAGTTCTTCACTGTAACTTAGCCCTCAGTCCGAAGAGGAAAGAACTCCTCACCACCAATCACCTGCCGGTTTACCTATGACGTCACACATCAATTTTATTTTGTTATTCTCTGCTCTTCCCCCGCTGGCTGTGCTCTCAGGCCTCCTCTCCTCGCGCTCTTTGTTCTGCTCCCGCTGCCGCTCCGGTTCTGCCAACGTTTACTTTTGCTACTTTTTTTCCTTTTCACGTGTTGTATATAAAGGTGGGATACTCTCATGAAGCTTGATATGGACACATGATAGGAATTGTAAGACTGATTCTGTGTTTGTCTGTCTCTCTCTCTGGTGTTGCCTGTGAAGGGGTATAATGAAACTGAGCGTGATATGGACACACTGATAGGCAGTGTAAGAGTGGTACTGTGTCTGTGAACTCAGCTCCTGGGCAGCGGGTGAGAGGGTTACTGTCCCTTCGACTGTCGGTCTGTTCAGGTCTGACGGTGCATTTATCTGTCCCCAATCCTGAACCAAAGGGCGGACAGAAACAGCCTGTTTCTCTCTGACACTCTACTGTCTGTGAGTGTGGGATTTATTCTGTAACGAGCCGTCTCTGGGAGTTGAGAATGGGATGGATAGGACAGGAGTTACTGTAATATGTTACTCACATTTAGGACAGAGAGAAACACAGAGAGGCTTCGAGGGCACAGATGGGATAATTTGTATTTTCATATTAATGAAAAATATTTCTTTATGATAACAATATAATCATTTCAAACCAGATATGGTTCAACATCCCAAGAGGAGGAATGGGATCCCAGTGTCGCCTTTACCCAAACATTAAATTCTAACCCCCACACTGAAATCTCGATTCTTTCCCCAAAAATAGATCCCAGTGTCGGTTCCGTTTAAAGAGAAACTCACAGCCCGAGAATGGTCTCTTCCTTCCTGCTCATACTCTGTGTCCCGTGAGCAGATTCTAACTGATCAGAGGCGCCCAGAGCTCCCGAGGAAGAAACCAGCATTCAAACTATCTCAATCCAAAACTGACCAGAATTAAACCAGGCCCTTTTATTAATGAATTAATTCATCACCACCGACTCTGTTCAGATAGTTTACATTGATAGACTCTAAAATTAATGATTTAAATTAGGTGCTGAGATTTAGAAAATGGCTGATTCTGATAACCTGTAGTTCAATGATTCAATATTAACCAGAGGAGCATATGTGCGAGCAGAAAACCGGAGCGCAATCGAGACGGAACTGAAACACCCGTGGACAAATCTGAAACAGGCCAATTTATCGTTCAATTAACTGAAGATGCCCGACTCCCTTCAGACAGTAACCAGCCCTTTCACAGATACTGTGGGTGGCTCTGAAAAGAGCCTTTGGGTTCATTATTAAAATTCTGTCCGTTTTACTTGTTCTTGGAGCTGGCAGAGCTGGTTTTCTTAGGCAGCAGCACAGCCTGGATATTAGGCAGCACCCCGCCCTGAGCGATCGTCACCCGTCCCAGCAGCTTGTTGAGCTCCTCGTCGTTGCGGATGGCCAGCTGCAGGTGTCTGGGGATGATGCGGGTCTTCTTGTTGTCGCGGGCCGCGTTGCCGGCCAGCTCCAGGATTTCAGCGGTCAGATACTCGAGCACAGCAGCCATGTAGACCGGGGCTCCGGCACCCACTCGCTGAGCATAGTTCCCCTTTCGCAGGAGCCTGTGAACACGGCCCACCGGGAACTGCAGTCCGGCCCGGGATGAGCGAGACTTGGCCTTGGCCCGAGCTTTACCGCCGGATTTTCCTCTTCCAGACATTTCCACAATCTCACAAGCACTTTCACAAAGAATGAGAAGCTCCTCCCACAGTCGCCTTTCTTATAGCATCAGGAGGAATGCAATGGGGACGCTTGTGATTGGTCACTCTGTAATGAGTCTCATTGGGCTGCTCATTTCACCAATCAGAAAGCCGCTTAATTCACCAATCAGCAGACGGCAATGAACAAAGAGCTAAAAACAACCGCAACAAATTGTCAAACCCGCAACGATTTTTCAAATTTGAAAAGGCCGCCAAATTATTTCAAATACAAGGAGTGGCTTTAATAAATATTATCAGACAAAGATTTTACAATCTCTTATATTGTGTTATTCCTCATTTCTCGTCACAAGCACAAACCGATTATATCGACCGTTCTGAATTCGGGTTTATTCTTTGTTCCCTTCCAAACTGTCTGTTACGGGCGGGAATAAAGCCCCATTCACATCATTCTGTAACCGGACACATTCCAACTCAATCCTTGTAATATAACACATCACAGATTATAGATTGATCCCTATTGACAGGAACTGCTGCGTGAGATAAACCGGAGCCGAGACTTCTGGTGTAAGAAGTCCAACAGTGACATTAATGTTTGCTACAAGACCAGGGGTTTACTGTTAATGAGCTGATATTCCACAATAATAATTAAACAAACGTGAAAAAGACGAAGAAGTGATTGAAGACTGACCCATTCCGCTTAAATCGGCTCTTACTGACCACATTCTGGAAAGGGGTGGATTTTGAGCGGGTCTGAGAACAAAGCGAACAAATAATCAGCGGCAGAGTTCAGTTTATAGGGCATCAATTGAACAGGGACACAATGATTCTGGCGGGCCATGAAACCGCATTCCCGAGAATCTTCTTACAAGATTAAACAGAAATCAGAGGGAATTAGAAAGTTCTAGAAAGACGCTTATTAATAACAATAGAATAAATCGATTCTACAGAGAGATGTTGGTGCAGCTTTTTCAGTGAAGTTGTGGGTGGCTCTTTAAAGAGCCGTTGTGCTTTGGCTTGTCAGTACATTGTGGAGTTTTACTTGTAGCTGGTGTATTTGGTCACCGCCTTTGTCCCTTCAGACACGGCGTGCTTGGCCAGCTCCCCGGGCAGCAGCAGGCGCACGGCGGTCTGGTTCTCCCGGGAGCTGATGGTGTGCCGCTTGTTGTAATGGGCCAGGCGGGAAGCCTCACCCGCGATACGCTGGAAAATATCGTTCACAAACGAGTTCATGATGCTCATGGCCTTGGACAAGATGCTGGTGTCGGGGTGAACCTGCTTCATCACTTTGTAGATGTAAATGGAGTAACTCTCCTTCCTCGACTTTCTCCGCTTCTTGCCGCCCTTTGCTGGCGCTTTATTCAGGGTTTTCTTGGCGCCCTACTTGGGAGTTGGCTTCTTCTCCTCCGGCATCTTCAAACTCAATTTCAGATCCAAAAATATCCCGAACCCGTTCCGAGAGTGGATTAAATAGGCAGCCCCTCAGCCCTATGCTAATGAGGGATTGGAGAACGCAATGATTGTGATTGGTCAGTTCGGAAAAATGTCACAATGCTGAAAGATTGGATAACTAAAGCAACCAATCACAATTCATTCTTGCCACCAATCATAAACACTCTCACTGCACTTCCGAATACCATTTGCTGGAGACTCTCTCCAGCTCCAGTTGAAATTGAAAGAGCCAGTCACTGTGTGAAGATACATCGGGAAATGGCGCCTATCTGTCGGTGAGAAAGGGCCCTTCTTCTCAGGGGATTACCACACACAATTGATTATAGAATCATAGAAACATAGAAATATAGAAGATAGGAGCAGGAGTAGGCCATTCGGCCCCTCGAGCCTGCTCCGCCATTCGATGAGATCATGGCTGATCATCCAAACTCAGTACCCTGTACCTGCCTTCTCCCCATATCCCTTGATACCTTTAGCTTTAAGAAATATATCTAACTCATTCTTGAATATATTTAATGACTTGGCCTCAACTACCTTCTGTGGTAGAGAATTCCACAGGTTCACCAGTCTCTGGGTGAAGAAATTCTTCCTCATTTCTGTCCTAAATGGCTTACCCCTTATCCTTAGATTATGTCCCCTGGTTCTCGATTCTCCGACCATCGGGAACATTCTTCCTGCATCTAGTTTGTCCATACCTGTCAGAATGTTATATATTTCGATGAGATCCCCTCTCATTCTTCTACACTCCAGCGAGTATAAGCCCAATCGACACAATCTCACTCATATATCATTCCTGCCATCCCAGGTATCAGCCTTGTGAATCTTTGCTGAACTCCCTCCATGACAAGAACATCCTTCCTCAGTTAAGGCGACCAAAACTGCACACAATACTCAAGGTGTGGTCTCACCATGGCCCTGTACAACTGCAGCAGGACATCCCTGTTCCTATACTCAAACCCTTTCGCTATGAAGGCCAACATACCATTTGCCTTCTTCACCGCCTGCTGCACCTGCATGCTTACCTTCAGCGACTGGTGCACAAGGACACCCAGGTCTCGTTGCACTTCCCCTTCTCCCAATCTATTGCAATTCAGATAAAAGTCTGCCTTTCTGTTTTTGACACCAAAGTGGATAACCTCGCATTTATCCACGTTATATTGCATCTGCCACGTTTCTGCCCACTCACCCAACCTGTCCAAATCATCCTGGAGTTTCTCGGTATCCTCCTCGCAGCACATACTCCCACCCAGCTTTGTGTCATCGGCAAACTTGGGGATATTGCATTTAGTTCCCTTATCTAGATCATTAATGTATATTGTGAATAGCTGGGGTCCAAGGACCTATCCCTGCGGTACCCCACTGGTCGCTGCTTGACACTCGGAAAAAGACCCATTAATCATAGAATCATAGATTGGTTACAGCATGGAAGAAGGCCATTCGGCCCGTGGACCCCGTGCCGACTTAGGCAGGAGCACTTCAGTGAGTCCCACTCCGCCGCCCTATCCCCGCAGCACTGCATTTTTTTTCCTTCAGTTAGTTATCCAACTCCCATTTGAAAGATAAGATTGATTCTGCCTCCACCGCCCTTTCAGGCAGTGCATTCCACATCTTAACCACTCGTTGGGTAAAAAAGATTTTTTTTTATGTCGCCTTTGTTTCTTTTGGCAATCAGCTTAAATCTGTGTCGGACTCCGATCTGTGATTTTGTCCCTATCTATTGATAATTATTATATACCCTATCCCCGGTACAGTGAAATTCATTGATATGCTGATGCTGTTTCCTCTTCTGATTCCTGTTCCTGGTTTAAATGTCGATTCCCACCCAGAATTTCCTCGATGCTTTCCTGGTCTGTTCGCTCCTCGGAATCGTTCTTCCAACCCCCTTAAAGTCCCGCTTTAATCACTCGGTCAGAGGCGTGGAACGGTTACTGGGCTGAAATAAGAAGCGAATCCCACAGTCTGTTCAGGGTCTGATGTTTAGGATTGATTTTACTGTCTGTGATTAAAGTACCAGAATCCCAAAAGAAGCGGGACAGTCCCCAACTGCACAGAAACTCCCGATTTCGCGCCCTCATGTAAGCGATGGTGTTATAGTGGTGAGCATAGCTGCCTTCCAAGCAGTTGACCCGGGTTGAATTCCCGGCCATCGCAGTTTGGCTTCCTTTAGTTCCCTTACATCAGGAACAACAAGATTGCAACCGAAGTTGTTGCTGCTCATTGTTTCTGAAACAAAAACGGGTATAATGTATGTAAAAATACTTTAAACATTGCTTTCTTTTCCATACAACAGCCACCTCTCCTGCTCTAGAGAATGTAACTATGAGGACAGATTGGACATTCTGGGTTTGATTCCTTTGGAACAGAGGAGGCTGAAGGGTGATTTAATTTAGTTGTATAAAATTATGAGGGGCCTAGATAGAGAAAATATTTCCCTTAGCAGAGTGGACAATAATCAGGGGGCATAGATTTAAATACCTGGTAGAAAGGTTTGAGGTTATTTTTTTTCACCCAGAGGCTGGTGCGGGTCTGGAAAGTTTGTTCAGGCCGAAAACCCTCATCGCATTTAAAAAATACTTGAAGTGCCGTAAACTACGGACCGCGAGCTGGAAAGTGGGATGGGGCTGGATAGCACAGGCACGATGGGGAGAATGGTCTCCTTCTGTGCCGTAAATTTCTATGTTTCTTGGATTTAACTCAGGTTGTGTTTATTTGTATTGATATTTATTATTTGTCCTGAACTGCACAGTGGAACCGGGATAGAAATACTCGGATTCATTGAAATTCATTGATTCTTTGAATCTTTTCCCTCCGCTGCTTCTCATTCCTTACTTAAATATCGATTCCTTCCCAGGGATTGTTTTATTCTTCAAAAATCGGTATACTGCACAGGCTGGAAATCTGAAATAATAACAGAGATGCTGCAAAGACTCAGCAGGTCCGGCAGCATCTGTGGAGAGAGGAAGGTAGGATTAACCTTCCAGATCTATAGAAGGGTCACAGACCTGAACTGTTAACCCGAGATTCCCTTCTCCAAAGGTGCTGCCGGACCTGCTGGACTTTCTTGCACTTCTTTTCTTATTTTAGCTTAATCCTTTCTGTATTTCATCCCTTTCCCCTTTAACTGTTTCCTGTGAAACTTTCAGCGTTACACTGAGTTCCTTCCGTTTTGATGTTTTGTTTATTTGAAGTAATGTAAATAGTGTCATGAGAAATCAGAGAGAAATACCGCACAATGTAGAGTAAAAAATGACAGGGCAAATACACTAATATACAATCAATAAAGACAAAGTTTTTATTAAGAATCGATTTTTTTTGTCAATATATAAATGTGAAACAATTTCGTGAGGAACATACAGACAGAACATTTTCCTCACATTTCCTGCTTATTTAATCCTGAGAAACGATGTGAATTTCTGCGGCTATGTTGCAGTTCTCACTTCCGGCCAGTAAATATTGCCAATCGCTCCAGTGAAGTTTCGAGAGCAGAGAGTGTCACATACATTGGACGGGTAGGATTCAGAGTTACCTAGAGTGGAGACGAGCTAATATTACATTTTATTAGACCAAACACTAGTTTTGCTAAATCAGTCAGCCTGTTGTCCCGTACGTGAGAGTGAGATTCATTCTTTATCTGTTAGTGTCTGGCCCTGAATGTGCGTGAAATTCATTGCCTTTCTCTATGTCTCTGATACTGAGTGGAAGTGTGGGATTCATTCTGTATCTGTCAGTTCCTGCAACTGTGTGTGATTGTGAGACTCATTCTGTATCTTCCAGTCTCAGATAATGTTTGAGTGTGTGGTTTTATTCTGTACTTTCACTCTCTGGTACTGTGTGTGAGTGTGGGATTAATATGTACATGTCAGTCTCTGGTATTGTGTGAGTCTCATTTTGTATCTGTTAGTCTCTTGTACTATGTATAAGGGTGGGCTTCGTTATGTATCTGTCAGTCAGTGATACTGTGTGTCAGTGCGGGATTTATTTCTGTATCTGTCAGTCTCTGTGAGTGTGGGATCTTTCTGTCTCTCTTAATCTCTGGTACTGTCTGTGAGTGTGGGATTAATTATGTATCTCTCAGTCTCCTGTACTTTGCATGAGTGTGGGATCTTTCTGTCTCTCTCAGTCTGTGGTAATGTGTGTCAATGTGAGATTCATTTTATCTTTCTGAGTATCTGATAACGTGTGATAGTGTGGTTTCATTCTGTACCTGTCAAATATCTAGCACTGTACAGGAGAGTGGGATTAATTCTATATCTTTCATTCTCTGACACAGTGAGTGTGAGAATAATTCTGTATCTAACATTCTCTGGTACTGTGTGTAAGTGTGAGACTCATTATGTATCTTCCAGTCTCTGAGAATGTATGAGAGTGTGATTTCTTTCTGTATCTCTCACTCTCTGGTACATGGTGTGAGTGTGGGATTTATTCTCTATCTCTCAATCTCTGGTACTGTGTGTGACCTTGGGATTCATTTTGTATCTCTCAGTCAGAAATACTGAGTGTGGGATTTATTCTGCAACTGCCAGTCTCCCGAGGTGTGTGGGAGTTTGGGATTCATTCTGTATGTGTCAATCTCTGCCACTGTATGTGTGTGTGGGATTCATTCTGCACCACTGTAATTATTTTTTTCTGTCAGGCTCTGGTACTGAATGCAATGAAATTCATTGCCTATCCCTCATTCTCTATTACTGAGTGTAAGTGTGGGATTCATTCTGTATCTGTCAATCTCTGACATTGCAATTCAGTGTGAGATCCAATCTGTGTCTGTCAATCTCTTACTCTCTGCTACTCTGTATAAGTGGGGGATTCAATCTGCACCTCTCAAATTCTAGCAATGCAAGTGAGTGAGAGATCCAAGCTGTATCTGTCTGTCTCTGGTACCGTGTGTGAGTGTAAGACTCAATATGTATCTTCCAGTCTCTGAGAATGTATGAGTGTGGTTTCATTCTGTATCTGTCAGTCTTTGATACAGTGTCTGATTGTGGGATTCATTCCTTCTCTGTCTGTCTTTGTTACAATGTGAGAGTGAGGGATTCATTGTGTATCTATTAACTTCTGGTGCTGTATGTGTGTGGGGGATTCATACCCTATCGCTCCATTTCTGGCACTGTTTAAATCTAATTCTTGTTCTGTCAGTCTGTTTTACTGTTTGTGAGTGTGAGATCCTTTCTGTAAATGTCAGTCTCTGGTATTGTGTGTGAGTGTGGGATTAATCCTGTATCTGTCAGTCTCTAGAACTGTCTGTGAGGGTGGATACATTCTGTATCTCTCAGTCTCTGGTACAGGGTGTGAGTGTGTGGTTCATTCTGTATCTGTCAGTCTTAGGTAGTGTATGTGAGTGAGGGATTCGTTATGTATCTTTCTGTCTGACTTTAGTGAGATTTTGGACTTGTCAGTAATGTATAGTTCAGTCTGCAGTAATTGAATTGATACATTATCTCTGAGCCTGTTACTGTATGAGATATTTGGGTTGGGATTAATGTTTAGCTCAGTCTGCAGTCTTTGGTATATTATTGTGATCCATTCTGTATCTTTCAATCAGGTGCCGTTTGTCTATCTCATATTGAATTAGTAGCTAAGGCTGCACTCTTGTGAGATTGAAACAGTGCCTTTCAATCTGACAGTGGGTGGGATTTTGGACTGGGATTGATGCATCTACCTGTCAGGGGTACTGCGTCGGAATGACATGGAAACAGCATCTGTCTCTCCTGCTCTGTTTGACTGTTGGATCGAAAACGTGTCTCTGGGACCTGTGATCAGTGTGGAACTGACTGCTTCTGCTGTTTGAGACTGGAACTGATGAGCTGTCTGTGTCTCTGTGCTCTCTGAGTTATAATGTACCTTTTGTGTGAGAATAGGAGGCTGGTTGCACTGGTCCTTATGCCTCAGGTGCAGGAATTTTTGCATTCTTTCCGGTTCTGGAAGGGTCACAGATCTGAACTGTTAACCCGAGCTTCCCTTCTCCAAATATGCTGCCAGACCTGCTAGACTTTGCAGCATCTTCTGTTATTATGTCAACTTATTTTAGCTTCATTCTTTTTGTATTTCATCCCTTTCCCCTTTGATTGTTTCCTGTGAAACTTTCAGCTTTGCGCTCAGTTCTTTCCGTATTGATGTTTTGTTTATTCGAAGTAATGTAAATAGTGTCCTGAGAAATCAGACTGAAACACTGCTCAATGTAGAGATAAAAATAACAGGGCCAATTCACTAATAGCCAATCAATAAAGACAAATGTTACGTTAAGAATCAATAGTATTTATTTGTCAATATAAAAATGTGAAACAATATGAGTAAAAAATATACAGACAGAAAATTTTCCTCACATTGCCTGCTTCTTTATTCCTGACAAACCATGTGAATTTCTGCGTCTATGTTGCAGTTCTCATTTGGAGCCAGTAAATATCGCCAATCTGCGCTCCAGTAAATTATACAGAGCAGAGAGGGTCATAACAGGAAATAAGTTTTCACGCTATATTGGACCGGTGGGATTCAGAAATACCTAGAGTGGAGAGGAGCTAATATTACATTTTATTAGACCAAACACGAATTATAATGTTTTGCCAAATCAGTCAGCCTGTTGTCCTGTACGTGAGAGTGAGATTCATTCATTATCTCTCCGTGTCTGGTACTGAAGTGGAAGTGTGGGATTCATTCCGTACCTCTCAGTCTCTGACATTATAAGTGAGTATGGCGTTCATTCTGCTTCAGTCACTCGCTGTTACTGATTGTGTGTGAGATGCATTTTGTCTCGTTGTATCTTTGGTTCTAGATATGTGAGTGTGAGATTCATTCGGCCCCTGTCAATCTCTGGTAATGTATTTGGGTGTTGGTTTCATTCTGTGTCTGGCAATCCTGATATTGTAAGTGAGCGCAGTATTCATTTTGTATCTGTCAGTCTCTGGTAATGTGTGTGAGTGTTGTTCTCATTCTGTCTCTCTCAGACTCTGATACTGTATGTGAGTGTGGGATTCATTATGCCTGTCCATCCCTTACACTGTAACTGAGTGTGGGATTCATTCTGTAAAGCTCAGTCTCTGAAGCTGTGCACGAGTTTGACATTCATTTTTTTATCTATTACTCATTTGTTCTGTAAGTGAGTGTGGGATTCATTCAATGTCTGTCAGCCTGTAGTACTGAATGTGAGTGTGGGGTTCATTCTATATCTGTCAGTCTCTGGTAATGTACATGAGGGTGGTAATCATTCTATATCTGTCAGTCTCTTCTACTGTATGAATGTGTAATTTCATTTTACCCGCTGCAATTCTTTTTCTATCAGGCTCTGGTACTGAATGTAGTGAAATGCATTGCCTATATGTCAGTCTCTGTTACTGAGTGTAAATGTGGTATTCGTTCTGTATCAGTCAATATCTGACATTACAAGTGAGTTTGAGAGCCAATCTGTATCTGTCAATCTACGGTACTGTGTGTGAGTGTGAGTCTCATTCTGTATCTTACAGCCTCTGAGAATGTATGAGAGTGTGGTTTCATTGTGTATCTCTCACTCTCTGGTAAATGGTGTGAATGTGGGATTCATTCTCTATCTAATAATCTCTGGTATGGTGTGTGAGTGTGAGAATCAATAAATACCTGTCAGTCTCTGTTACTGTATGTGAGTTTTGGCATTCATTCTGTCCATGTCAGTCTTCGTTACAGTGTCTGAATGTGGAATTCATTGTCTATCTATTAATCTCTTTTCCTGTCTGTGAGTGGGGGATTTATTCTGTGTCTGTCAGTCTCTTGTACTGTATGTGAGTTTGGGATTTATTCTGTGTCTGTCAGTGCCTGGTACAGTTTTTGAGTGTGGGATTCATTCTGTCTCAGTCAGACTTTGTTACAGTGTGTGAATGTGGCATTCATTGTCTATCTATTACCGTCTGGTTCTGTATGTGTGCGTGGGATTCATTCTCTATTGCTCCATTTCTGGTACCATTTAAGAATAATTATTGTTCTGTCAGAGTGTTTTACTGTGTGTGAGTGTTGGATTATTTCTTTATCTGTCATTCTCTGTTACTGTATGTCAGTTTGGGATTAATTATGTACCTCTCCAATTCAGGCCATGCAAGTGAGTGTGAGATCATATCTGTATATTAGTCTCTGGTACTGTGTGTGAGTTTGGGTTTAATCCTTCTCATGGAAATCATTTTCTGGAACTGTCTGTGAGGGTGGATTCATTCTGTATCTTTCAGTCTCTGGTACAGGGTGTGAGTGTGGATTCATTCTGTATCTTTCAGTCTGAATCTTAGTGAGATTTTGGACTGGTCTATAATGTATAGTTCAGTCTACACTAATTGAAATGGTACTGTATCTCTCAGGCTGTTACTCTATGAGATTTTTGGACTTAGATGTAATGTGTAGCTCAGTCTGCAGTCTGGGGTAGATTATTGTGATCCATTCTGTACCTTTCAATCAGGTACCGTTTGTCTATCTGATATTTAACTTGTAGCTGAGGCTGCACTCTTGTGTGATTGACGGAGGGCCTTTCAATCTGAGAGTGGGTGTGATTTTCAACTGGGATTGATGCATCTACCTGTCATGGGTACTGAGTTGGTGTGACGTGGAAATAGCATCTGTCTCTCTTGCTATGTTTAACTTTTGGATTGAAAACGTGTCTCTGGGACCTGTGATCAGTGTGCAACTGACTGCTTCTGCCGTTTGAGACTGGAACTGATGAGCTGTCTGTGTCTCTGTGCTCCGTGAGTGAAAATGTACCTTCTGTGTATGAATAGGAGCTGGTTGCAATGGTCCTTATGCATCGGGTGCAGGAATTTACACATTCTTTCCTGTTCCTTCAAGTATTTGCCTGTAGGAACATAAGAGCATAAGAAGTAAGAGCAGGATTAGGCCATACATCCCCTCGAGCCTGCTCCGACATTCAATAAGATCATGGCTGATAATCGACCTCAATTCCACTTTCCCACCTGATCTCCATATCCCCCGATTCCCATAGATTCCAAAAATGTATCTATCTCAGCCTTGAATATAATCAAAGACTCAGCATTCACAGCCCCCTGGGGCAGAGAATTACAAAGATCCACAACCCTCTGAGTGAAGAAATTCCTCCTCATCTCAGTCTTAAATGGCCTACCCCTTATCCAGAGACTATGACCCCTAGTTCTAGACACTCAAGCCAGGGGAAACAACCTCTCAGCATTTACCCTGTCAATCCCCTTCAGAATCTTGTAAGTTTCAATGAGATCACCTTTCATTCTTCTAAACTCCATAGAGTATAGGCCCATTCTACACAATCTCTCATCATATGACAGCCCTCTCATCCCAGGAATCAATCTGGTGAACCTTCGTTGCACCGCCTCCAAGGCATGTATATCCTTCCTTAGATAAGGAGACGAAAACTGTGCACAGTACTCCATGTGTGGTCTCACCAAGGCCCTGTACAATTGTAGCAAGAATTCCTTACTCTTATATTCCAACCCCCTTGCGATAAAGGACAATATGCCATTTGCCTTCCTTATTGCTTGCTATACCTGCACGCCAGCTTTCTGTGTTTCTTGTACGAGGACACCCAAATCTCTCTGAACACCAAAATTTGAAAGTTTCTCACACTTTATTCCTCACTGCTTACTGACCCACCTAGTCTTATTTCATCAGCAAAATTAGATACATTGCACTCGGTCCCTTCATGTAGGTCATTAATACAGATTGTAAATAGCTGAGGCCCCAACACTGATCTTTGCGGCACCTCACTAGTTACAACATGCCAACCTGAAAAAGATCCGTTTATCCCTACTCTCTGTTTTCTGTAATGGTTTCTCTGGAAACTCAAGAACTGGTGAGGTAGAAAATACAAACAAATGATCAATATAATCTCTCAGCTAATAATAATTTATCAACATTCGCAATGGAAAGCCAGCTATACAAATAGTGTCAGTGTTTGACTCCACTGCAGTACTCAGCTTTTACACACCAGGTGTGTTGGGCAGTCTTACAGAAATTTACTGACATCCAAACACAACCCAACCCTGCACTGCGCCATGAATGGGACCACCCGATGGAGCAGGTATTTTTCCACAGGTCAGATTGCTGCTTTCCTCTCCCATGGGAGTAGCAGTTAAACCAAAAACAAACAGCCGCTGTTTAAAAAGTCTCCTTCACAGTGCTCACATGGTGTCTGCAATAGATGCTCTTTGTAAAGCTCTCCACCACCTTACTGTCCGGCACTGTCCTTCTGTCTCCCGTACGCTGGACACACACAGTCGAGAACGGCCTCTCCCTTCCACCACTCACTCCACGTTCTGAGAGCAGTTCTTGCTCCACTCCGCCTCTCGAAAACAGCCCGCGAATCCCCCTGAAATTATCCCGGACTCAATGCCGATCACTGAGCCCATCTCCGGACTCGGTCCCAAAGTGATGTGCTGTTGTAAGGAGGCAGCAAACCCCGGGGCCGTGATATTTCCATTCCCGGCTGTTTCAAACCATGTTCTTCCGCTCAATTTTGAATGGCGCTCATTGGCTGTGCAGGGGGAGGGGTCGCGCGCATGCGCTTTTCTGCTCACTGGGAATTTGCTCGGGGACGGGGTTGACATGCGCATCTCTCTGCAATAATTCCGCACAAAAATCAAACGGAACTTTCCCCGATTCACTTTTATCAGATTCTGAGCAAAGGAACTGGGCCTTGGGGTAAAGGTGAGGAAATGTTTAAAGCTGGAATTTGCCCTTTTAAGATGCTGAATTTGGGATCATTCCCTGCAGAGTATTTACTCTTCAGGTGCCCGTTTTCACAAAGCAATCCTGAAGGAACATGGGAGAAACGCGGGGGTCGGAGTGTTGCTGAGATCGTGCAGGAGTTAATATCTGACAGCAACAGTCCCAGATTAATATAATCAGAGTGAAACACTCGCTCACTGAGACTAATACCGAACGGCTCTGAGCTGCAAGAGTGCAAACAGTGCAACAGGCAAGAGAGGGTTAAATATGGGACATTGTTTTTCTCACTCGTGACACGGTCCCGCAGTTTGGGATTAATAATCTGTCCGTCTCTGTGTGAGAGATGAGTCTGCATGTTCTGTCATTCTACTGGGATCTTTCAGGATTAAAGGGGACTTTACAGGTCAGTCTGGAACTGACACAATCTCTTTCTCTCTCCCCGCTCTTCATTCTATCACTTACCGCTTTCCTCACGATGTCTCGGTCTCTCCCTTCGCCCCCTCTCTCTGTGTCGGTATCCGCGGTCTGTTGTACTGTATATGAAGGTATGATACTGACATTGTGCCTAATATGGAGACATGATAGGAATTGCAAGACGAATTGTGTGATTGCGCCCCTCTCTGGTGTTGTCTGTGAAGGGGGATAATACTGCTGAGCGTGATATGGACACACTGATAGGCAGTGTAAGAGTGATACTGTGTCTGTGACCTCACCTCCTGGGCAGCGGGTGAGACGGTTACTGTCCCTTCTACTGTCGGTCTGCTCAGGTCTGACGGTGCATTTAGCTGTCTCCAATCCTGAACCAAAGGACGGACAGAAACAGCCTGTCGCTGTCTGACACGGCACTGTTTGTGAGTGTGGGATTTATTCTGTAAATAGCCGTCTCTGGGAGTTGAGAATGGGATTGATAGGACACAGAGAGGCTTCGTGGGACCAAGAGTGGATAATTTGTATTTTCATATTAACGAAACATATTTCTTTATGAGAACAATATCATCACTTAAAACCAGATATGGGTCAACATCCCAAGAGGAATGGGATCCCAGTGTCTCCTTTACCCAGACATTAAATTCTATACCCCACAATAAAATCACGATTCATTCGCCCAGAATTGATCCCAGTGTCGGTTCAGTTTAAAGAGAAACTCACAGCCCGAGAAAGGCCTCTTCCTACCCGGGAGCAGAATCTAACTGATCAGAGGCGCCCAGTGCTCCCGAGAAAGAAACCAGCATTCAAACTATCTCAATCCAAAACTGACCAGAATTAAACCAGGCCCTTATATTACTAAATTAATTCATCACTAACGACTCTCTTCAGATAGTTTTCATTGACAGACTCTAAAATTAATTAAGCAATTTGTAGGCGGGATTTATAAAATGGCTGATTCTGACACCCTGTAATTCAATTATTCAATGTTAACTAGAGCATATGTGTGAGCAGAAAACCGGAGCGCAATCGAGACAGGGAATTGAAACACCCGTGGACAGATCTGAAACAGGCCAATTTATCATTCAATTAACAAGATGCCCGACTCCCTTCAGACAGTAATCAGCCCTTTCACAGATACTGTGGGTGGCTCTGAAAAGAGCCTTTGGGTTCATTATTATGATTCTGTCCGCTTTACTTGCTCTTGGAGCTGGCAGCGCTGCTTTTCTTGGGCAGCAGCACAGCCTGGATATTAGGCAGCACCCCGCCCTGAGCGATGGTCACCCGTCCCAGCAGTTTGTTGAGCTCCTCGTCGTTGCGGATGGCCAGCTGCAGGTGTCTGGGGATGATGCGGGTCTTCTTGTTGTCGCGGGCCGCGTTGCCGGCCAGCTCCAGGATTTCAGCGGTCAGATACTCGAGCACAGCAGCCATGTAGACCGGGGCTCCGGCACCCACTCGCTGAGCATAGTGCCCCTTTCGCAGGAGCCTGTGAACACGGCCTACCGGGAACTGCAGACCGGCCCGGGATGAGCGGGACTTCGCCTTTGCCCGAGCTTTACCGCCGGATTTTCCTCTTCCAGACATTTCCACAATCTCACAAGCACTTTCACAAAGAATGAGAAACTCCTCCCACAGTCGCCTTTCTTATAGCATCAGGAGGAATGCAGTGGGGACGCTTGTGATTGGTCACTCTTTACTGAGTCTCATTGGTCTGCTCATTTCAACAATCACATAGCAGCTTAATTCACCAATCAGCAGACGACAATGAACAAAGAGCTGAAAATAACGGCGACAAATTGTCAAACCCGCAACGGTTTTTCAAATTTGAAAAGCCCGCCAAATTATTTCAAATACAAGGAGTGGCTTTAATAAATATTGTCAGACAAAGATTTTACAATCTCTTATATTGTGTTATTCCTCATTTCCCGTCACAAATCACAAACCGATTATACCGACCGGTCTAAATTCGGGTTTATTCTTTGTTCCCTTCCAAACTGTCTGTAACGGGCTGGAATAAAGCCCCATTCACAGCCTTGTTAACACATCACAGAGCCGAGACTCCTGGTGTAAGTAGTCGAACAGGGACATTAATATTTGCTAAACGACCAGGGGTTTACTATTATTGAACTGATATTCCCCAATAATAATTTAACAAACGTGAAAAAGACGAAGAAGTGATTGAAGACTGACCCATTCCGCTTAAATCGGCTCTTACTGTCCACATTCTGGGAAGGGGCGGAATTTGAGCGGTCTGAGAAAAAAAGTATCAGCGGCAGAGTTTATTTATGGGGTATCAATTGAACAGGGACACAAAGATTCTGCCGGGCAATGAAACCGCATTCCCCAAAATCTTCCTACAAGATTAAACAGAAATCAGAGGGAAATTAGAAAGTTCTAGAAAGACGCTTATCAATAGAATAAATGCATTCTACAGAGATATGTTGGTGCAGCTTTTTCAGAGAGGTTGTAGGTGGCTCTTAAAAGAGCCGTTGTGTTTTGCCTTTTCAGCACATTGTGGAGTTTTACTTGGAGCTGGTGTATTTGGTCACCGCCTTTGTCCCTTCAGACACGGCGTGCTTGGCCAGCTCCCCGGGCAGCAGCAGGCGCACGGCGGTCTGGATCTCCCGGGAGCTGATGGTGTGCCGCTTATTGTAGTGGGCCAGGCGGGAAGCCTCACCCGCGATGCGCTCGAAAATATCGTTCACAAACGAGTTCATGATGCTCATGGCCTTGGACGAGATGCCGGTGTCGGGGTGAACCTGCTTCATCACTTTGTAGATATAAATGGAATAACTCTCCTTCCTCGACTTTCTCCGCTTCTTGCCGCCCTTTGCTGGCGCTTTATTCAGGGTTTTCTTGGCGCCCTTCTTGGGAGTTGGTTTCTTCTCCTCCGGCATCTTCAAACTCAATTTCAGATCCAAAAATTATTCGAACCCGTTCCGAGAGTGGATTAAATAGGCAGCCCCTCAGCCCTATGCTAATGAGGGATTGGAGAACGCAATGATTGTGATTGGGCAGTTCGGAATGATGTCACAATACCCAGAACTGTTATTCTCTGATTGGAATATAAAGAAATCAATCAGAATTCATTCTTGCCACCAATCATAAACACTCCAACTGCAGTCCCGAATACCATTTCCCGGATACTCTCCAACTCCAGTTGAAATTGAAAGAGCCACTCACTGTGTGAAGATACACCGGGAAATGTCGCCTATCTGTCGGTGAGAACAGGCCCTTCTTCTCAGGGGATTACCACACACAATTGATTATAGAATCATAGAATCATAGATTGGTTACAGCACGGAAGAAGGTCATTCGGCCCATCGACCCCGTGCCGACTCTCAGCAGGAGCACTTCAGCTAGTCCCACTCCCCTGCCTATCCCCGGAGCCCTGCATTTTTTTTCCTTCAGATACTTATCCAACTCCCTCTTGAAAGATAAGTTTGAGTCTGCCTCCAGCGCCCTTTCACGCAATGCATTCCACATCTTAACCACTCGATGAGTATAAAAGTTTTTTCTTAAGTCGCCTTTGTTTCTTTTGTCAATCACCTTAAATCTGTAAAAATCTGTTAAATCTGTGTCCGACACCGATCTGTGATTTTGTCCCAATCTATTGTTAATTATTATTTACCCTAATCCCCGGTACAGTGAAATTCATTGATTTGCTGATGCTTTTTCCTCTGCTGATTCCTGTTCCTGGTTTAAATGTGGATTCCCTCCCAGAATTTGCTCGATGCTTTCCTGGTCTTTTCGCTCCTTAGAACCGTTCTTCTAACCCCCGTAAAGTACCGCTTTAATCACTCGGTCAGAGGCGTAAAACGGTTCCTGGATTGAAAAAAGATGCGAATCCCACAGTCTGTTCAGGGGCTGATGTTTAGGATTTATTTTACTGTCTGTGATTAAAGTACCAGGATCCCAAAGGAAGCGGGACAGTCCCCAACTGCACAGAAACTCCCGATTTCGCACATATATGTAAGCGATGGTGGTATAGTGGTGAGCATAGCTGCCTTCCAAGCAATTGACCCGGGTTCGATTCCCAGTCATCGCAGTATTGGCTTCCTTCATTTCCCTTACATCAGGAACAACAAGATTGCAACCGAAGTTGTTGCTGCTCATTTATCCCAAAACGGAAATAATTAATGTAACAATACTTTATACATTGCTTTCTTTTCCATATAACATCCACCTCTCCTGCACTAGAAAATATAACTATGAGGACAGATTGGACATTCTGGGTTTGATTCCTTTGAAACAGAGGAGGCTGCGGGGTGATTTCATAGAATCATAGAAATAGGAGCAGGCCATTCGGCCCCTCTTGCCTGCTCCGCCATGAATGCGATCATGGCTGATCATCCAAATTCAGTATCCTGTCCCTGCTTTCTCTCCATATCACTTGATCCCTTTAGCCTTAAGAAATATATCCAACTGTTCTTGAATCTATTTAATGAATTGGCCTCTACTGCATTCTGTGGCAGAGAATTCCACAGGTTCACCACTCTCTGGGTGAAGAAATTCCTCCTCATTTCTGTCCTAAATGGCTTACCCCTTATCCTTAGACTGTGACCGCTGGTTCTGGACTCCCCGACCATCGGGAACATCCTTCCTGCATCTAGTTTGTCCTGTCCTGTCCTGTCAGAATTTTATAAGTTTCAATGACATCCCCTCTCATTCTTCTAATCTCCAGCGAGTATAAGCCCAATCGACCCAATCTTTCTTCATACGTCATTCCTGCCATCCCAGGTATCAGCCTTGTGAATCTTCGCTGAACTCCTTCCATGGCAAGAACATCCTTCCTCAGATAAGGCGACCAAAACTGCACACAGTACTCAAGGTGTGGTCTCACCAAGGCCCTGTACAACTGCAGCAAGACATCCTTGTTCCTGTACTCAAACCCTCTCGCTATGAAGGCCAACATACCATTTGCCTTCTTAACCGCCTGCTGCACCTGCATGCTTACCTTCAGCGACTGGTGCACAAGGACACCCAGGTCTCGTTGCACTTCCCTTCTCCCAATCTATTGCCATTCAGATAATAATCTGCCTTTCTGTTTTTGACACCAAAGTGGATAACCTCGCATTTATCCACGTTATATTGCATCTGCCACGCTTCTGCCCAATCACACAACCTGTCCAAATCATATTGGAGTTTCTCGGCATCCTCCTCGCAGCACACACGCCCACCCAGTTTTGTGTCATCTGCAAACTTGGAGATATTACATCTAGTTCCCTTGTCTAGATCATTAATATATATTGTGAATAGCTGGGGTCCAAGGACCGATCCCTGCAGTACCCCACTAGTCACTGTGTGCCACTCGGAAAAAGACCCATTTATTGCAACTCTTTGCTTTCTGTTTGCCAACCAGTTCTCTATCCAAGTCAATACCTTGCCCCCAATCCCATGTGCCTTAACTTTACACGCTAATCTCTTATGCGGGACCTTATCAAAAGCCTTTTTGGAAGTCCAAATACACCACATCCACTGGTTCCCCCTTATCTATTTTACCAGTTACATCCTCAAAAAATTCCAATAGATTAGTCAAGCATTATTTACCTTTTGTAAATCCATGTTGACTTTGTCCGATCCTGTCACTGTTTTTCAAGTGCTCAGCTATTACATCTTTTATAATAGACTCTAGCATTTTCCCCACTACCGATGTCAGGCTTACCGGTCTGTAATTCCCCATTTTCTCTCTACCACACTTTTTGAATAGTGGGGTAACATTAACTTCCCTCCAATTCATGGATACTATTCCAGATTCCATCGAATGTTGGAAGATGATCAGCAATGCATCTACTATTTCAAGGGCCACTTCCTTAAGTACCCCAGGATGTAAATTATCAGGCCATGGGGATTTATCGGCCTTCAATCCCTTCAATTTCCCTAACACCATTTCCCTACAAATACTGATTTCTTTCAGTTCCTCCCTTTCATCAGACTCTTATGTTCCCCAACATCTTTAGTTGTATAAAATTATGAGGGGTCCTCGATAGAGAAACTATTTATTTTAGCAGAGTGGTCAATAATCAGGGGGCATAGATTTAAATACCTGTTAGAAAGATTTGAGCAGAGTTGAGGATATTTTTTTTCACCCAGAGGCTGGTGCGGGTCTGGAAGGGTGGTTCAGGCCAAAAACCCTCATCGCATTTAAAAAATACTTGAAGTGCCGTTAACTACGTACCGTGAGCTGGAAAGGGAGATGGGGCTGGATAGCACAGGCACGATGGGGAGAATGGCCTGCTTTTGTGCCGTAAATTTCTATGTTTCTTGGATTCAACTCAGGTTGTGTTTATTATTATTGATATTTATTATTTCTCCTGAACTGCACAATGGAACCGACATAGAAATACTCGGATTCAGTGAAATTCATTGATTCTTTGAATCTTTTCCCTCCGCTGCTTCCCATTCCTTACTTAAATATCGATTCCTTCCCAGGGATTGTTTTATTCTTCAAAAAGCGATATACTGAACAGGCTGGAAATCTGAAATAATAACAGAAGCTGCTGGAAAGACTGAGCAGGTCCGGCAGCATCTGTTGAGAGAGGAAGGTAGGATTAACCTTCCAGGTCTACAGAAGGGTCACAGACCTGAACTGTTAACCCGAGCTTCCCTTCTCCAAAGATGCAGCCGGACCTGCTGAGAATTTGCAGCATCTTCTGTTATAATTTCAGCTTCTTTTGGCTTCATTCTTTCTGTATTTCATCCCTTTCCCCTTTGACTGTTTCCTGTGAAACTTTCAGCGTTGCACTCAGTTCTCTCCGTATTGATGTTTTGTTTATTTGAAGTACTTAAATAGTGTACTAAGAAATCAGACAGAAATACTGCTCAATGTAGAGTAAAAAAAATAACACGGCCTATTTACTAATATCTAATCGATAAAGACAAAATTTTTATTAAGAAACGATTGTTTTTATTTGTCAATATAAAAATGTTCAATAATATGAGTGAAGAACATGCAGACAGAAATTATTTCCTGTCTTTGCCTGCTTTAAACCAGACATACGATGCGTATTTCTGCGACTATGTTGCACTTCTCACTTCCGGCCAGTAGATGTCATCAATCTGCGGTCCGGTGAAATTTACAGGGCAGAGAGGGTCACAACAGACAATAAAGGTTCACATTATATTGGACGGGTGGGATTCCGAAATACCTAGATTGGAGACAAGCTAATATTACATTTTGTTAGACCAAACAATTCAAGGGCTAATTCAGGTGAGATTGGGATTCGTTATTTATCTTTCAGTCTCTGTTACTGAGTGTAGGTTTGGGATTGGTTTTGCATCTATCAATCTCTGACATTGCAAGTGAACGTGGGATTCATTCTGTGTCTGTCAGTCTCTGGTACTGTGTGTGACCCTAGGATTCATTCTATGGCTGTCAGTCTCTGGTACTGTGTGTGAGTGTGGGATTCATTCTGTATCTGTCAGTCTCTGGTACTGTGTGTGAGTGTGGGATTCATTCTGTGACTAAAGCAGTCTGTGGTACTGTGTGTGAATGGGGGATTCATTCTGTATCTGTCAGTCTCTGATACTGTGTGAGTGTGAGATTCATTCTTTATCTGTCAGTCTCTGGTACTGTGAGTCAGTGCGGGTTTCATTCAGTATCTCTCAGTCTCTGATACTGTGTGAGTGTGAGCATCATTCTGTATCTCTCAGTCTCTGGTACTGTGTGGGATTCATTCTGTAACTGTCAGTCTCTGGTACTGTGTGAGTTTGAGATTCATTCTGTATCTGTCAGTCTCTGCTCCTGTATGTGATTGTGGTATTAATTTTGCATCTGTGAGTCTTTGGTATTGTGTGTGAGTTTGATATTCATCCTGTATCTCTCAGTGTTTGTAACAGTATGTGAGTGTGGGATTCATTCTCTCGCTCTCATTTTCTGGTACAGCAAGTGTGAGTTGCATTCTGTCTCTGTCTCTCTCTGGTTATGTGTGTGAGAGAGATTCAGACATTGTCTGTCAACCTCTGGTACTGTATGTGAGTGTGGTACAAATTCTGCATCTGTGAGTCTCTGGTACTGTGTGCGAATGTGTAGATCAGGGTGCACCAATGGAATTTATACTGTACCTTGCAGTCTGTTACTGTATGTGATATTTGGATTAGTATGTAATGTGTAGCTCAGTCTCCAATCAGTGGAACGTTATTGGAATCCATTCTGTACCTTTCAATCAGGTACCGTGTGTCTGTTCTATCAAATAATTATTTTTTAGCTAAGGCTGCACTCTGGTGAGATTGACACAGTGATTTTCAGTCTTATAGTGGGTGTGAGTTTGGACAGGGATTGACCTATCTCCCTGTCAACGGTACTGAGTTGGGTGAAATGGAAACAGCGTCTTTCTCTCCGGCTCTGTTGGACTGAAAATATTTCGCTGAAACTTGGGATCAGTGTGGGACTGAGTGTTTCTGCTGTCTGAGACTGTGGAACTGATGAGCTGTCTGTGTCTCTGCACTCTGTGAGTGATAATGTACTTACTGCGTGTGAGAAGAAGCTGGCTGCACTGTTCCTTGGTGGAGGAAACATCAGGTTCATTCCGGTTCCTTCAAGTATTTACCTGTAGGAAGAAAAAAGTATCTCTGGCAACTCAAGAACAGGTGTGGTAGAAAATACAGAAAATATCAATATAATCGCTCTGCTAATAATAATTTAAGAATATCCACAATGGAAAGCCAGTGGTACAAACAGAGTCAGTGTTTGACTCCACTGCAGTACTGCAGCACTCAGCTTCCACGCACCAGTTGTGTTGGGTGGTTTTACAACAATTTACTGATATCCAGACACAACCCAACCCCTGCACTGCTCCGTGAATGGGACATCCCGATGGAGCAGGTATTTTTACACAGGTGAGATTGCTGCTTCCCTCTCCCGTGGGACAAACCGTAAAACCAAAAACAAACAGCCTGTGTTTAAACCGTCTCCTTCACACTTCTCCCCTGGTGCCTGCAATAGAAGCTCTTTGTATAAACTCCACATGCTTCTCTCCGGCTCTGTCCACTGCTCACAGTCCAATAACAACACACACGGTGAGACTGGAACTAAACCAGGAACAGTCACTACTGGTCTGGGGAGACAAAGCAGCAATGATTGTAAATAGCAGATTCTTCCCATTCTGTCTCCCTTACCCTGGACACACGCTGTCCACACAAAGCCCGAAAATGGCCTCTCCCTTCCCCCACTCACTCCATGTTCTGAGAGCCCTTCTTGCTCCACTCCGCCTCTCAGAAACAGCCGGCGACTCCCCCTGAACTTATCCCGGACTCAATGCCGATCTCTGAGCCCATCTGCCGACTCGGTCCCAAAGCGATGTGCTGCTGTAAGGAGGCTGCTGGTTCCTGCCTTACCCCGGGGCCGTGATGTCTCCATTGCAGGCTGATTAAACCGTCTTCTTCCGCTCACTGAGTGAATGGCGCGCACAGGCAGGGCTGGGGGAGGGGAGTGCGCATGCGCTCTTCTGCTCACTGGGAGTTGACGCAGGGGGCGGGGCTTACCCGCGCATGCGCAGCTCTCTGCAATAACTCAGCACGTAAATCAAAGGGAACATTCCCCGATTCCCTTTTATCAGATTCTGAGCAAAGGAACTGCGCCTGGTTTTGCGAGGTGGGGTGGGGGGTGGTTGAGGCGGCAGGGCAGGGAATGTTTAAAGCTGGTGCTTGCACATTTAAGATGCTGAATTTGGGGTCATTCCCTGCAGGGTGTTTGATCTTCAGCAGACCGTCTTCACAAAGCAATTCTGCAGAAACTTGTGAGGAATAGGGAGTCGGACTCTTTGCTGGACCGTGCAGGAGATAACATCTGACAGTATGGGACATTGACTTTCTCACTCTCTGACACTGTCCCGCAGTGTGGGATTACTAATGTGTCTGTCTCTGGCAAAATATTAGTGAGATATGAGAGCGCATGTTTTGCTTCTCCAATGGGATTTTTCAGGATCCAGTAGGACTTTACAATTCAGTCTGGAACTGAAACTATCTCTGTCTCTCACCGCCCTCCTCACTCTGTCTCTGTCTCTTCCTCCGCCCCCTTTCTCTGTTGGTATCTGCTCTCTGTTGTACATAAGAACATAAGAAATAAGAGCAGGAGTCGGCCATACGGCCCCTCGAGCCTGCTCCGCCATTCAACAAGATCATGGCTGATCTTCGACCTTAACTCCACTTTCCCGCCCGATCACCATATCCCTTGAGTCCCCTAGAGTCCAAAAATCTGTCAGTCTCAACCTTTAATATACTCAAAGACTCAGCATTTACAACCCTCTGAGAGAAGAAATTCCTCCTCCTCTCGGTCTTAAATGGCCTACCCCTTATCCTGAGTCTATGCCCCCTAGATCTAGACACTCCAGACAGGGGAAACAACCTCTCAGCATCTACCTTGTCAATCCCCTTCAGAATCTTGTATGTTTCAATTAGTGCATCTCTCTTTCTTCTAAACTCCAAAGATTATAGACCGATTCTACATAGTCTCTCACCATAGGGATGCCCCCTCATCCCAGGATTGAATCTAGTGAACCTTCGTTGCACCGCCTCCAAGCCAATTATATCATTCCATAGATAAGGAGACCAAAACTGTGTACTGCAGGTGTGGTTTCACCAAGTCCCTGAAAAATTGTAGCAAGTCTTCCTTACTCTTATACTTCAAACCCCTTGCAATAGAGGCCAAAATGCCATTTGACTTCCTTATTGCTTGCTGTATCTGTATGCTAGCTTTCTGTGTTTATTGCACGTGGACACACAAATATCTCTGAATACCAAAATTTGAAAGCTTCTCATCTTTTAAAAATATTCTGCTTTTCTATTTTTGCTACAAAAGTGAATAACTTCACATTTTCCCCCCATTTTACTCAATCTGCCAACTTTCTGCCCAATCACTTAGTCTATCTGTATCCCTTTGCAAACTCTTTGTGTTCTCCTCACAGCTTACTGTCCCACCTAGCTTTGTATCATCATCAAACTTGGATACATTAGACTCGGACCCTTCATCTTGATCATTAATATTGATTGTAAGTAACTGAGGCCCCAACACTGATCCTTGTAGCACCCCACTAGTTGAATGACAACCTGTAAAAGCTCCGTTTATCCCTACCCTCTGTTTTCTGTCCGGTAACCGATCCTCTATCCATTTTAATACATTACACACAACCCCATGAGCCCTAATCTTGTGTAATTACAGTTTATGTGGCACCTTATCTAATGCCTTTTGGAAATCCAAATATAGATTGGGAGAAGTGGAAGTGCAACGAGACCTGGGTGTCCTTGTGCACCAGGCGCTGAAGGTAAGCATGCAGGTGCAGCAGGCGGTTAAGAAGGCAAATGGTATGTTAGTCTTCGTAGCAAAAGGGTTCGAGTACAGGGACAAGGATGTCTTGCTGCAGTTGTACAGGGCCTTGGAGAGACCACACCTTGAGTATTGTGTGCAGTTTTGGTCGCCTTATCTGAGGAAGGATGTTCTTGCCATGAAGGGAGTGCAGCGAAGATTCAGCAGGCTGATACCTGGGATGGCAGGAATGACGTATGAGGAGCGATTGGGTCGATTGGGCTTATACTCGCTGGAGTTTAGAAGAACGAGAGGGGATCTCATTGAAACTTATAAAATTCTAACAGGACTAGACAGACTAGATGCAGGAAGGATGTTCCCGATGGCCGGGGTTTCCAGAACCAGGGGTCACATTCTAAGGATAAGGGGTAAGCCAAGTAAGGACTGAGATGAGGAGGAATTTCTTCACCCAGAGAGTGGTGAACCTGTGGAATTTTCTACCACAGAAGGCAGTAGAGGCCAATTCATTAAGTATATTCAAGATTACATAGATACATAGATACATAGAAGATAGGAGCAGGAGTAGGCCATCCGGCCCTTCGAGCCTGCTCCGCCATTTAATGAGATCATGGCTGATCCTTCAATTCAGTATCCCGTCCCCGCCTTCTCTCCGTAACCCTTAACCCCTTTTGCCTGTAGAAATATATCTAATTCCCTCTTAAATATATTTAATGAGCTGGCGTACACTGCCCTCTGTGGCAATGAGTTCCACAGGTTCACCACTCTCTGAGTGAAGAAATTCCCCCTCATTTCTGTCCTAAATGGTTTAGCCCTTATCCTTAAATTATGTCCTCTAGTTCTGTTCTCACCCGCCAAGGGAAACATTCCTTCTGCATCTAATCTGTCTAGACCTGTCAGAATTTTATACACTTCTATGAGGTCCCCTCTCAATCTTCTAAACTCCAGTGTGTACATCCCTAAACTACATAGTCTCTCCTCAGAGGTCAATCCCGCCATTCCTGGTATCAGCCTGGTGAATCGCCGCTGCACCCCCTCCATGGCAAGAACATCTTTCCTCAGATGAGGCGACCAAAACTGTACACAGTACTCGAGGTGTGGTCTCACCAGTGCCCTGTACAGCTGCAGCAAGGTATCCCTGTTCCTGTATTCCAACCCTTTTGCTATGAAGGCCAGCATACCGTTTGCCTTCTTGACCGCCTGTTGCACCTGCATGCTCGCCTTCAGTGACTGGTGTACAAGAACACCCAGGTCTCTCTGTACTTCCCCCTCTCCCAATTTATTGCCATTTAAATAATAATTTGCCCTCCCGTTCCTGCACCCAAGGTGGATAACTTCGCACTTGTCCACATTATAGTGCATCTGCCATTTATCCGCCCAATCACCCAGTCTGTCCAAATCGCTCTGGAGCTTCCTGGTCTCCTCCTCTGAGCCCACCCCCCCTCCTAGTTTAGTGTCGTCTGCAAATTTGGAAATGCTGCATTCGACTCCCTGATCCAGGTCATTAATATAAATTGTGAACAGCTGGGGACCCAGGACAGATCCCTGTGGTACCCCACTTGTTACTGCCTGCCATTCAGAAAATGAGCCGTTTATTCCAACTCTCTGTTTTCTATCTGACAGCCAGTTCTCTATCCACGTCAATACTTTCCCCTTTATCCCATGAGCTTCAATTTTCCATGCTAATCTTTTATGTGGGACCTTATCGAAGGCCTTTTGGAAGTCCAGGTACACCACATCTACTGGCTCTCCCCCATCTATTTTACCAGTTACTCCCTCAAAAAATTCCAATAGATTAGTCAAGCACGATTTACCCTTTGTAAATCCATGTTGACTCTGTCCTATCCTGTCCCCATTTGCTAAGTGCTCGGCTATTTCATCCTTAATGATGGACTCCAGCATTTTGCCCACAACTGATGTAAGGCTTACAGGTCTGTAATTACCTGCTTTTTCCCTACCCCCCTTTTTGAATAGTGGGGTAACGTTAGCTACCCTCCAATCCATGGGCACTGTTCCCGAGTCTAATGAATTCTGAAAAATCATGCTTAGTGCATCCGCTATCTCTAGGGCCACCTCCTTCAGTACCCTAGGATGCATGTTATCAGGCCCTGGGGATTTGTCTGCCTTCAATCCCTTTAGCTTCCTTAACACCATATCCTTAGAGATATTGATTTGCGTCAGTTCCTCCTTTGCCAATGTCCCTATTTTTCCCGATATCCCAGGGAGGTTTTTTGTGTCTTCCTTCGTAAAGACTGACCCAAAGTATGCATTTAGTTGGTCTGCCATTTCCTTATTTCCCATTATATATTCCCCCGTATCTGACTGCAATGGACCAACTTTGGTTTTCACCAGTCTTTTCCTCTTGATATACTTATAAAAGCTTTTGGAGTTATATTTTATATTTTCCGCCAGCTTGCTTTCGTAAGCTATTTTGCCCTTCTTGATTAAGCCTTGATTGAGTTAGATATATTTCTTAAAGCTAAAGGGATCAAGGGATATGGAGAGAAGGCAGTGACAGGGTACTGAATTTGGATGATCAGCCATGATCTCATTGAATGGCGGAGCAGGCTCGAGGGGCTGAATGGCCTGCTCCTGCTCCTATCTTCTATGTTTCTATGTTACAACATACACTGTTTCCCCTTTATCTACGCTGCTAGTTACTTCCTCAAAAACTCCATTAAATTTGTACAATACGATTTCCCTTTCTTAAAACCATGTTGACTCTATCACCACAACATACTTTTTTACACCCCCCATTTGAATGGTCCCCTGTACCACGATGCCGTGGTCAGTTTCCTTATCGTCCCTGCAGTCCCTGTTCTCGTCCACACAGTTTGCAAGAACTTCGTTATTGTTGGACAACTGTTGGCTGAGTCTGCTCCTGGATCCCAATACATGCCTCTCTCGTAGTCACACACTCCTGACCCTGAACACGGCCCAAATTTGAAGTAATTAACCTAAAGGGTGTGACTGCCTCCGGGAACAAAGTGTCTCGGTAACTTTCTCCCTCCCTGATGTATCACAATGTCGGCAGTTCCGACTCCAGCCCATCAACTCTGAGCCGAAGTTCCTGGAGCTGCAGACACTTACTGCAGATGTGATCACCCTGGATCTCACTGGTGTCCACCAGGACCCACATGCTACAGCTGCAACACATCGCCTGCCCTGCCATCTCTATTGTATTTTATTTAATTAATTACGGAAATAACAATCAATTGACTATTTATAGTTTATAATCGATGTAAACTAGGTAATAGTCTTCTTTAATTGATAAAATGTATTAAAATAATTTTAGTTAGTTATACATTTAGTTATATGCTGTAGTACTTTACTGTAACTTAGCTCTCAGTCCCAAGAGAAAAGAACTCCTCACCACCAATCACCTGCCGGCTTACCTATGACGTCACACATTTATTTTATTTTGTTATTGAATTGGAGCCTCGCTGCTCTTCCCCCGCTGGCTGTTCTCTCAGGCCTCCTCTCCCCGCGCTCTTTGTTCTGCACCCTATGCCGCTCCGGTTCTGCCAACGCTTATATTTGCTACTCTTCCTTTTTACGTGCTGTATATATTAAGCTTGATATGGACACATGATAGGAATTGTAAGACTGATTCTGTGTCTGTGTCTCTCTCTCTCTGGTGTTGTCTGTGAAGTGGTATAATGATACTGAGCGTGATATGGACACACTGATAGGCAGTGTAAGAGTGGTATTGTGCCTGTGAACTCACCTCCTGGGCAGCGGGTGAGACGGTTACTTTCCCTTCTACTGTCGGTCTGTTCAGGTCTGACTGCATTTATCTGTCTCCAATCCTGAACCAAAGGGCGGACAGAAACAGCCTGTCACATTCTGACACTCTACTGTCTGTGAGAGTGGGATTTATTCTGTAACGAGCCGTCTCTGGGAGTTGAGAATGGGATGGATAGGACACCAGTTACTGTAATATGTCCGTCACATTTAGGACAGAGAGAAACACAGAGAGGCTTCGAGGACCCAGATCGGATAATTTGTATTTTCATATTAATGAAACATATTTCTGTTTGCGCATAGTATAATCATTTAAAACCAGATATTGGTCAACAGCCCAAGAGGAGGAATGGGATCACATTGTCTCCTTTAAAGACATTAAATTCTAACCCCTACACTGAAATTTCGATTCTTTCCCCCAAAATAGATCCCAGTGTCGGTTCAGTTTATAGAGAAACTCACAGCCCGAGAATGGTCTCTTCCTTTCCGCTCATACTCTGCGTCCCGTGAGCAGATTCTAACTTATCAGAGGCGCCCAGAACTCCCGTGAAAGAAACCAGAATTCAAATTATCTCAATCCAAAACTGACCTGAATTAAACCAGGCCCTTATATTACTAAATTAATTCATCACCACCGAGTCTGCAGACAGTTTTCATTGAAAGACTCTAAAATTAATGATGAAATTAGGTGCTGGGATTTATAAAATGGTTGATTCTGACACCCTGCAGTTCAATTATTCATTGTTAACTAGAGGAGCATATGTGTGAGCAGAAAACCGGAGCACAATCGAGACAGGGAACTGAAACACCCGTGGACAGATCTGAAACAGGCCAATTTATCGTTCAATTAACTGAACATGCCCGACTCACTTCAGACAGTAACCAGCCCTTTAACAGATACTGTGGGTGGCTCTGAAAAGAGCCTTTGGGTTCATTATTAAAATTCTGTCAGCTTTACTTGCTCTTGGAGCTGGCAGCGCTGGTTTTCTTGGGCAGCAGCACAGCCTGGATATTAGGCAGCACCCCGCCCTGAGCGATGGTCACCCGTCCCAGCAGCTTGTTGAGCTCCTCGTCGTTGCGGATTGCCAGCTGCAGGTGTCTGGGGATGATGCGGGTCTTCTTGTTGTCGCGGGCCGCGTTGCCGGCCAGCTCCAGGATTTCAGCGGTCAGATACTCGAGCACAGCAGCCATGTAGACCGGGGCTCCGGCACCCACTCGCTGAGCATAGTGCCCCTTTCGCAGGAGCCTGTGAACACGGCCCACCGGGAACTGCAGTCCGGCCCGGGATGAGCGGGATTTGGCCTTGGCCCGAGCTTTACCGCCGGATTTACCTCTTCCAGACATTTCCACAATCTCACAAGCACTTTCACATAGAATGAGAAACTCCTCCCACAGTCGCCTTTCTTATAGCATCTGGAGGAATGCAGTGCGGACGCTTGTGATTGGTCACTCTGTACTGAGTCTCATTTGGCTGCTCATTTCACCAATCAGATAGCAGCTTCATTCACCAATCAGCAGACGGCAATGAACAAAGAGCTGAAAATAACGGCGACAAATTGTCAAACCCGCAAAAGTTTTTCAAATTTGAAAAGCCCGCCCAATTATTTCAAATACAAGGAGTGGCTTTAATAAATATTATCAGACAAAGATTGTACAATCTCTTATATTGTGTTATTCCTCATTTCCCGTCACAAAACACAAACCGATTGTATCGACCGGTCTGAATTCGGATTTATTCTTTGTTCCCTTCCAAACTGTCTGTAACGGGCGGTAATAAAGCCCCATTCACAGCCTTTTTTTAACAAATCACAGAGCCGAGACTCCTGGTCTAAGAAGTCCAACAGGGACATTAATGTTTGCTACACGACCGGGGGTTTACTGTTAATGAACTGATATTCCCCAATAATAATTTAACAAAAATGAAAAAGACGAAAAAGTGATTGAAGACCCATTTCGCATAAATCGGCTCTTACTGACCACATTCTGGGAAGGGGCGGAATTTGAAGCGGGTCTGAGAACCAAGCGAACAAAGGATCAGCGGCAGAGTTCAGTTTATGGGCATCAATTGACCAGGGACATGATTCTGCCGGGCAATGAAACCACATTCCCGAGAATCTTCCCACAAGATTAAACAGAAATCAGAGGGAATTAGAAAGTTCCCCAAAGACACTAATTAAAATCAATAGAATAAATCGATTCCACAGAGAGATGTTGGTGCAGCTTTTTCAGAGAGGTTGTGGGTGGCTCTTAAAAGAGCCGTTGTGTTTTGTCTTTTCAGACCATTGTGGAGTTTTACTTGGAGCTGGTGTATTTGGTCACCGCCTTTGTCCCTTCAGACACGGCGTGCTTGGCCAACTCCCCGGGCAGCAGCAGGCGCACGGCGGTCTGGATCTCCCGGGAGCTGATGGTGTGCCGCTTGTTGTAATGAGCCAGGCGGGAAGCCTCACCCGCGATGCGCTCGAAAATATCGTTCACAAAGGAGTTCATGATGCTCATGGCTTTGGACGAGATGCCGGTGTCGGGGTGAACCTGCTTCATCACTTTGTAGATGTAGATGGAATAACTCTCCTTCCTCGACTTTCTCCGCTTCTTGCCGCCCTTTGCTGGCCCTTTATTCAGGGTTTTCTTGGCGCCCTTCTTGGGAGCAGGCTTCTTCTCCTCCGGCATATTCAAACTCAATTTCAGATCCAAAAATAACCCGAACCCGCTCCGAGAGTGGATAGGCAGCCCCTCAGCCCTATGCTAATGAGGGATTGGAGAACGCAATGATTCTGATTGGTCAGTTCGGTAAGATGTCACAATGCTGAAAGATTGGATAACTAAACAAACCAATCACAATTCAGTCTTGCCACCAATCATAAAACCTCTCACTGTACTTCAGAATACCATTTCCTGGAGACTCTCTCCAGCCCCAGTTGAAATTGAAAGAGCCACTCACTGTGTGAAAATACACCGGGAAATGGCGCCTATCTGTCGTTGAGAAAGGGCCCTTCTTCTCAGGGGATTACCACACACAATAGACTATAGAATCATCGAATCATAGATTGGTTACAGCACGGAACAAGGCCATTCGGCCGATCGAGCCCGTGCCGACTCTCAGCAGGAGCACTTCAGCCAGTCCCAATCCCCCGCCCTATCCCCGTAGACCTGCATTTTTTTTCCTTCAGATATTTCTTCAACCCCCATTTGAAAGATAAGATTGAGTCTGCCTCCACCGCCCTTTCAGGCAGTGCATTCCACATCTTAACCACTCGATGGGTAAAAAAGTTTTTTCTTAAGTCGCCTTTGTTTCTTTTGGCAATCAGCTTAAATCTGTCTCTGACTCCGATCTGTGATTTTGTCCCTATCTATTGATAATTATTATTTACCCTAATCCACGGTACAGTGAAATTCATTGATATGCTGATGCTGTTTCCTCTGCTGATTCCTGTTCCTGTTTTAAATGTCGATTCCCACCCAGAATTTCCTCGATTCTTTCCTGGTCTTTTCGCTCCTTGGAATCGTTCTTCCAACCCCCGTAAAGTCCCGCTTTAATCTCTCGGTCAGAGGCGTGGAACGGTTACTGGGGTGAAATAAGATGCGAATCCCACAGTCTGTTCAGGGGCTGATGTTTAGGATTGATTTTACTGTATGTGATTAAAGTACCAGGATCCCAAAGGGAGCGGGACAGTCCCCAACTGCACAGAAACACCCGATTTCGCCTGTACCGGAAAGCGATGGTCGTACAGTGGTGAGCATAGCTGCCTTCCAAGAAGTTGATCCAGGTTCGATTCTCGGCTATCGCAGTATGGCTTCGTTTCGTTCCCCTTACATCAGGAACAACAAGATTGCAACCGAAGTTGTTGCTGCTCATTGTTTCTGAAACAAAAACGGGTATAATGTATGTAAAAATACTTTAAACATTGCTTTCTTTTCCATACAACAGCCACCTCTCCTGCTCTAGAGAATGTAACTATGAGGACAGATTGGACATTCTGTGGTTGATTCCTTTGGAACAGAGGAGGCTGAAGGGAGATTTAATTTAGTTGTATAAAATGATGAGGGGCCTTGATAGAGAAACTATTTCGCTTAGCAGAGGTGTCAATAATCAGGGGGCATAGATTTAAATACCTGGTAGAAAGATTTGAGCAGTGTTAAGGATATTTTTTTTCACCCAGAGGCTGGTGCGGGTCTGGAAGGGCGGTTCAGGCCGAAAACCCTCATCGCATTTAAAAAATACTTGAAGTGCCGTAAACTACGGACCGTGAGCTGGAAAGTGGGATGGGGCTGGATAGCACAGGCACGATGGGGAGAATGGCCTCCTTCTGTGCCGTAAATTTCTATGATCCTTGGATTGAACTCAAGTTGTGTTTATTTTTATTGATATTTATTATTTGTCCTCAATTGCACAGTGGAACCGGGATAGAAATACTCGGATTCAGTGAAATTCATTGATTTTCTGAATCTTTTCCCTCCGCTGAATCCTGTTCCTTATTTAAATATCGATTCCTTCCCATGGATTGTTTTATTCTTCAAAAAGCGATATACTGCACAGGCTGGAAATCTGAAATAATAACAGGAGATGCTGCAAAAACTCAGCAGGTCCGACAGCATCTGTGGAGAGAGGAAGGTAGGATTAACCTTCCAGGTCTAGAGAAGGGTCACTGACCTGAACTGTTAACCCGAGATTCCCTTCTCCAAAGGTGCTGCCGCAACTGCTAGACTTTCTTGCACCTTATTTTCTTATTTTAGCTTCATCCTTTCTGTATTTCATCCCTTTCTTCTTTGACTGTTCCCTGTGAAACTTTCAGCGTTGCGCTCAGTTCCTTCCGTTTTGATGTTTTGTTTATTTGAAATAATGTAAATAGTGTCCTGAGAAATCAGACAGAAATACCGCACAATGTAGAGTAAAAAATGACAGGGCAAATTCACTATTATACAATCAATAAAGACAAAGTTTTTATTAAGAATCTATTTTTTTTGTCAATATATAAATGTGAAACAATATAGCGAGGAACATACAGACAGAACATTTTCCTCACATTTCCTGCTTATTTAATCCTGAGAAACGATGTGAATTTCTGCGGCTATGTTGCAGTTTTCAGTTCCGGCCATAAATATTGCCAATCGCTCCAGTGAAGTTTAGAGAGCAGAGAGTGTCACACTACATTGGACGGGTGGGATTCAGAGTTACCTAGAGTGGAGACGAGCTAATATTACATTTTATTATACCAAACACTAGTTTTGCTAAATCAGTCAGCCTGTTGTCCCGTACGTGAGATTGAGATTCATTCTTTATCTGTTAGTGCCTGGCACTGAATGAGCGTGAAATACATTGCCTTTCTGTATGTCTCTGATACTGAGTGGAAGTGTGGGATTCATTCTGTATCTATTAGTCCCTGTAACTGTGTGTGATTGTGAGACTCATTCTGTATCTTCCAGTCTCAGATAATGTTTGTGTGTGGTTTCATTCTGTACTTTCACTCTCTGGTACAGTGTGTGAGTGTGGGATTAATATGTACATGTCAGTCTCTGGTATTGTGTGAGACTCATTTTGTATCTGTTAGTCTCTTGTACTATGTATAAGGGTGGGCTTCATTATGTATCTGTCAGTCAGTGATACTGTGTGTGAGTGCGGGATTTATTTCTGTATTTGCCAGTCTCTGTGAGTGTGGGATCTTTCCATCTCTCTTAATCTCTGGTACTGTCTGTGAGTGTGGGATTAATTATATATATCTAGGTCTCCTGTATTTTGCGTGAGTGTGAGATTATTTCTGTTTCTCTCAATCTCTGGTTCTGTCAGTGACTGTGGGATTAATTATGTATCTCTCAGTCTCCTGCAAATTGCATGAGTGTGGGATATTTCTGTCTCTCTCAGTCTGTGGTACGGTGTGTCAATGTGGGATTCGTTTTATCTTTCTCAGTATCTGATAACGTGTGATAGTGTGGATTCATTCTGTACCTGTCAAATATCTAGCACTGTACAGGAGAGTGGGATTAATTCTATATCTTTCATTCTCTGACACAGTGAGTTTGAGAATAATTCTGTATCTAAAATTCTCTGGTACGGTGTGTAAGTATTAGACTAATTATGTATCTTCCAGTCTCTGAGAATGTATGAGAGTATGATTTCTTTCTGTATCTCTCACTCTCTGGTACATGGTTGTGAGTGTGGGATTCATTCTCTATCTCTCACTCTCAATCTCTGGTACTGTGTGTGACCTTGGGATTCATTTTGTATCTGTCAGTCAGAAATACTGAGTGTGGGATTTATTCTGCAACTGCCATTCTCTCGAGGTGTGTGGGAGTTTGGGATTCATTCTGTTTGTGTCAGTCTCTGCCACTGTATGTGTGTGTGGAATTCATTCTGCACCACTGCAATTATTTTTCTGTCATGCTCTGGTACTGAATGCAATGAAATTCATTGCTTATCTCTCAGTCTCTGTTACTGAGTGTAATTGTCGGATTCATTCTGTATCTGTCAATCTCTGACTTTGCAATTCAGTGTGGGATTCATTCTGCACCTCTCAAATTCTAACAATGCAAGTGAGTGAGAGATCCAAGCTGTATCTGTCTGTCTCTGGTACTGTGTGTGAGTGTAAGACTCAATATGTATCTTCCAGTCTCTGAGAATGTATGAGTGTGGTTTCATTCTGTATCTGTCAGTCTTTGATACAGTGTCTGATTGTGGGATTCATTCCTTCTCTGTCTGTCTTTGTTACAATGTGAGAGTGAGAGATTCATTGTGTATCTATTAACTTCTGGTGCTGTATGTGTGTGGGGGATTCATTCCCTATCGCTCCATTTCTGGCACTGTTTAAATCTCATTCTTGATCTGTCAGTCTGTTTTACTGTTTGTGAGTGTGGGGTTCATTCTGTATCTGTCAGTCTCTGGTACTGCGTGTGAGTGTGGGGTTCATTCTGTATCTGTCAGTCTCTGGTACTGTGTGTGAGTGTGGGGTTCATTCTGTATCTGTCAGTCTCTTGTAATGTACATGAGGATGGGATTCATTCTATATCTGTCAGTCTCTGGTGCTGTGTGTGAGTGTGGGTTCATTCTGTATATGTCAGTCTCTGGTAATGTACATGAGGTTGGGATTCATTCTATATCTGTCAGTCTCTGCTACTGTATGAAAGTTTGGTTTCATTTTACCCTCTGCAACTCTTTTTCTATCAGGTTCTGGTACTGAATGTAGTGAAATTCATTGCCTATATGTCAGTCTCTGTTACTGAGTGTAAGTGTGGGATTCGTTCTGTATCAGTCAATATCTGACATTCCAAGTGAGTGTGAGATCCAATCTGTATCTGCCAATCTCTGGTACTGTGTGTGAGTGTTTGACTCATTCTGTATCTTCCAGTCTCTGAGAATGTATGAGAGTGTGGTTTCATTGTGTACCTCTCCCTCTCTGGTAAATGGTGTGAATGTGGGATTCATTCTGTCTATAATAATATCTGGTACGGTGTGTGAGTGTGAGAATCAATAAATATCTGTCAGTCTCTGTTACTGTATGTGAGTTTTGGCATTAATTCTGTCTCTTCTCAGTCTTTGTTCCAGTGTGTGATTGTGGGATTCATTCTGTCTCGGTCAGTCTTTGTTACAGTGTGTGAGTGTGGGATTCTTTAAGTCTCGGTCACTCTTTGTCACAACGTGTGAAGGTGGGATTCATTCTGTCCATGTCAGTCTTCGTTACAGCATCTGAATGTGGAATTCATTGTATATCTACTAATCTATTTTACTGTCTGTGAGTGTGGGATTTATTCTGTGTCTGTAAGTCTCTTGTACTGTTTTTGAGTGTGGGATTCATTCTGTCTTAGTCAGACTTTGTTACAGTGTGTGAATGTGGCATTCATTGTCTATCTATTACCGTCTGGTTCTGTATGTGAGCGTGGGATTCATTCTCTATCGCTCCATTGCTGGTATCATTTAAGAATAATTATTGGTCTGTCAGAGTGTTTTACTGTGTGTGAGTGTTGGATTATTTCTTTATCTGTCTTTCTCTGTTACTGTATGTCAGTTTGGGATTAATTCTGTACCTCTCCAATTCAGGCCATACAAGTGAGTGTGAGATCCTATCTTTATATTAGTCTCTGGTACTGTGTGTGAGTTTGGGTTTAATCCTTCTCATGGAAATCCTTCTCTGGAACTGTCTGTGAGGGTGGATTAATTCTGTATCTTTCAGTCTCTGGTAGAGCGTGTGAGTGTGAATTCATTCTGTATCTTTCAGTCTGACTCTTAGTGAGATTTTGGACTGACCTGTAATGTATAGATCAGTCTGCAGTAATTGAATTGGTACTGTATCTCTCAGGCTGTTACTCTTTGAGATTTTTGTTATTGGATGTAATGTGTAGCGCAGTCTGCAGTAGATTATTGGGATTCATTCTGTCCCTTTCAATGAGGTACCGTTTGTCTATCTGATATTTAACTTGTGTGATTGACAGAGTGCCTTTCAATCTGAGAGTGGGTGTGATTTTCAACTGGGATTGATGCATCTACCTGTCAGGGGTACTGAGTTGGTCTGACATGGAAAGAGCATCTGTCTCTCCTGCTATTTTTGACTTTTGGATTGAAAACGTATCTCTGGGACCAGTGATCAGTGTGGAACAGACTGCTTCTGCTGTTTGAGACAGGAACTGATGAGCTGTCTGTGTCTCTGTGCTCTGAGTGAAAATGTACCTTCTGTGTATGAATAGGAGCTGGCTGCAGTGGTCCTTATGCCTCAGGTGCAGGAATTTACACATTCTTTCCTGTTCCTTCAAGTATTTGCCTGTAGGAACATAAGAACATAAGAAGTAAGAGCAGGAGTAGGCCATACATCCCCTCGAGCCTGCTCTGCCATTCAATAAGATCTTGCCTGAACATCGATCTCAACTCCACTTTCCCACCTGATCTCCATATCCCTCGATTCCCATAGATTCCAAAAATCTATCTATCTCAGCCTTGAACATATTCAAAGAATTAGCATTCACAGCCCCCTGGAGCAGAGAATTCCAAAGATTCAAAACCCTCTGAGTGAAGAAATTCTTCCTCATCTCAGCATGTATATCCTTCCTTAGATATGGAGACCAAAACTATGCACCGTATTCCAGGTGTGGTCTCATCAAGGCCCTGTACAATTGTAGCAAGATTTCCTACCTCTTATACTCCAACCACCTTGCAATAAAGGACACCTTACTGCCCACTCACTTAGTCTATCTATATCTCTTTGCAGACTTTTTGAGTTCTCCTCAAAGCTTACTGTCCCACCTATTCTTATATCATCAGCAAACTTAGGTACATAACACTCGGTCCCTTCATCTAGGTCATTGATATAGATTGTAAGTAGCTGCGGCCCCAACACTGATCCTTGCGGCACCCCACTAGTTACAGCCTGCCAACCTGAAAAAGATCCGTTTATCCCTACTCTCTGTTTTCTGTAAAGGTATCTCTGGAAACTCAAGAACAGGTGAGGTAGAAAATACAAACAAATGATCAATATAATCTCTCTGCTATATAATCATTTATGAACATTCACAATGGAAAGCCAGCTATACAAATATTGTCAGTGTTTGACTCCACTGCAGTACTGCAGCTCTCAGCTTTTACACACCAGGTGTGTTGGGCAGTCTTACAGAAATTTACTGACATCCAAACACAACCCAAACCCTGCACTGCGACATGAATGGGACCACCCGATGGAGCAGGTATTTTTCCACAGGTCAGATTGCTGCTTTCCTCTCCCATGGGAGTAACAGTTAAACCAAAAACAGTCACTGTTTAAAACGTGTCCTTCACAGTCCTCACATGGTGTCTGCAACAGATGCTCTTTGTAAAACTCTCCACCACCTTACTGTCCGGCACTGTCTCCAGTACCCTGGACACACAGAGTCGAGAATGGCCTCTCCCTTCCCCCACTCACTCCATGTTCTGAGAGCAGTTATTGCTCCACTCCGCCTCTCGAAAAAAGCCCGCGACTCCCCCTGAAATTATCCCGGACTCCATGCCGATCACTGAGCCCATCTCCCGACTCGGTCCCAAAGCGATGTGCTGCTGTGAGCAGACTGCTGCTTGCTGCGTTACCCCGGGGCCGTGATGTCTCCATTCCCAGCTGTTTTTAACCGCCTTCTTCCGCTCACTGAGTGAATGGCGCTCACAGGCAGCGCTGGAGGAGGGCAGCGCGCATGCGCTCTTCTGTTCACTGGGAATTTGTTTGAGGGCGGGGTTTACACGCGCATGCGCAACTCTCAACAATAATTCAGCACAATAATCAAAGGGAACTTTCCCCGATTCACTTTTATCAGAGTGTGAGCAAAGGAACTGGGCCTGTTGGTAAAGGTCAGGTAATGTTTAAAGCGGGAATTTGCCCTTTTAGGATGCCGATTTTGGGATCATTTCCTGCAGAGTATTTACTCTTCAGGATCCCGTCTTCACAAAGCAATCCTGAAAAACATGGGAGGCACGAGGGAGTCGAAGTGACTGCTGAGACCGTGCAGGAGTTATATCTGAGAGCAACAGTCCCAGATGAATTGAATCTGAGTGAAACACTCGGTCACTGAGAGTCATACCGAACGGCCCTGAGCTGCAATATTGCAGAGTACAACAGGCAAGAGAGATTTTTCTGTATGCGAACAATATAATCATTTAAAACCAGATATGGGTCAACATCACAGAAGGAGAAATGGGTTTCCAGTGTTACTTTTTTCCAGACATTAAATTCTATACCCCGCATTAAAATCTCGATTCACTCCCCAAAATAGATCCCAGTGTCGGTTCAGTTTAAAGAGAAACTCACAGCCCGAGAATGGCCTCTTCCTTCCCGCTCATACTCTGTGTCCGGGGAGCAGATTCTAACTGTTCAGAGGCGACCAGAGCTCCCGAGAAAGAAACCAGAATTCAAACTATCTCAATCCAAAACTGACCAGAATTAAACCAGGCCCTTATATTACTAAATTAATTCATCACCACCGACTCTCTTCAGATAGTTTTCATTGACACTCTAAAATTAATGATGAAATTAGGTGCTGGGAATTATAAAATGGTTGATTCTGACACCCGGTAGCTCAATTATTCAATGTTAACTAGAGGAGCATATGTGTGAGCAGAAAACCGGAGCGCAATCGAGCCAGGGAACTGAAACACCCGTGGACAAATCTGAAACAGGCCAATTTATCGTACAATTAACTGAAGATGCCCGACTCCCTTCAGATAGTTACCAGCCCTTTCACAGATACTGTGGGTGGCTCTGAAAAGAGCCTTTGTGTTCATTATTAAAATTCTGTCCGCTTTACTTGCTCTTGGAGCTGGCAGCGCTGGTTTTCTTGGGCAGCAGCACAGCCTGGATATTAGGCAGCACCCCGCCCTGAGCGATGGTCACCCGTCCCAGCAGCTTGTTGAGCTCCTCGTCGTTGCGGATTGCCAGCTGCAGGTGTCTGGGGATGATGCGGGTCTTCTTGTTGTCGCGGGCAGCGTTGCCGGCCAGCTCCAGGATTTCAGCGGTCAGATACTCGAGCACAGCAGCCATGTAGACCGGGGCTCCGGCACCCACTCGCTGAGCATAGTTCCCCTTTCGCAGGAGCCTGTGAACACGGCCCACCGGGAACTGCAGTCCGGCCCGAGATGAGCGCGACTTGGCCTTGGCACGGGCTTTACCGCCGGATTTTCCTCTTCCAGACATTTCCACAATCTCACAAGCAATTTCACAAAGAATGAGAAACTCCTCCGACAGTCGCCCTACTTATAGCTTCAGCAGGAATTCAGTGGGGACGCTTGTGATTGCTCACCCTGTATTGAGTCTCATTGGGCTGCTCATTTCACCAATCAGATAGCAGCATAATTCACCAATCAGCAGGCGGCAATGAACAAAGAGCTGAAAATAACTGCGACAAATTGTCAAACACGCCACGATTTTTCAAATTTGAACAGCCCGCCAAATTATTTCAAATACAAGGAATGGCTTTAATAAATATTACTAGCAAAGATTTTACAATCTCTTATATTGTGTTATTCCACAATTCCCGTCACAGAAAAGTAAACGGTTATACCGACCGGCCTAAATTCGGGTTTATTCTTTGTTCCCCTCCAAACTGTCTGTAACGGGCGGGAATAAAGCCCCATTCATAGCATTCTGTAACCGGAAACATTCCAGCTCAATCCTTGTAAACATAACACATCACAGATTATAGATTGATCCCTATTGACAGGAACTACTGCGTGTGCTAAACCGAAGCCGAGACTCCTGGTGTAAGAAGTCGAACAGGGACATTAATGTTTGCTACACGACCAGGGGTTTACTGTTAATGAGCTGATATTCCCCAATAATAATTAAACAAACGTGAAAAAGACGAAGAAGTGATTGAAGACTGACCCATTCCGCTTAAATCGTCTCTTACTGACCACATTATGGGAACGGGCGGAATAAGATCGGTTCTGAGAACAAAGCGTATAAATTATCACGGGCAGAGTTTAGTTCATGGGGCATCAATTGACCAGGGACATAAGGATTCTGCCGGGGAATGAAACTGCATTCCCGAGAATCTTCCTACCAGATTAAACAGAAATCAGAGGAAATTAGAATGTTCTACAAAGACGCTTATTATAATCAATAGAATATATCGATTCTACAGAGAGATGTTGGTGCAGCTTCTTCGGAGAGGTTGTGGGTGGCTCTTAAAAGGGCCGTTGTGTTTTGTCTTGTCAGCACATCGTGGAGTTTTACTTGAGTCCTGGTGTAAGAAGTCGAACAGTGATATTAAGGTTTGCTACACGATCAGGGGTTTACTGTTAATGAACTGATATTCCCCAATAATAAGTAAACAAACGTGAAAAAGACGAAGAAGTGATTGAAGACTGACCCATTCCGCTTAAATCGGCTCTTACTGAAAACATTCTGGGAACGGGTGGAATATGAGCGGGTCTGAGAACAAAGCGTATAAAGGATCAGCGGCAGAGTTTAGTTTATGGGGCATCAATTGAAGAGCGACACAAAGATTCTGCCGGGCAATGAAACCGCATTCCCGAAAAATTTCCTGCCAGATTAAACAGAGGGAATTAGAAAGTTCTACAAATATGCTTATTATAATAAATAGAATAAATCGATTGTACAGAGAGATGTTGGTGCAGCTTTTTCAGAGAGGTTGTGGGTGGCTCTTAAAAGAGCCGTTGTATTTTGTCTTGGCAACACATTGTGGAGTTTTACTTGGAGCTGGTGTATTTGGTCACCGCCTTTGTCCCTTCAGACACGGCGTGTTTGGCCAACTCCCCGGGCAGCAGCAGGCGCACGGCGGTCTGGATCTCCCGGGAGCTGATGGTGTGCCGCTTGTTGTAATGGGCCAGACGGCAAGCCTCACCCGCGATGCGCTCGAAAATATCGTTCACAAACGAGTTCATGATGCTCATGGCCTTGGACGAGATGCCGGTGTCGGGGTGAACCTGCTTCATCACTTTGTAGATGTAGATGGAATAACTCTCCTTCCTCGACTTTCTCCGCTTCTTGCCGCCCTTTGCTGGCCCTTTATTTAGGGTTTTCTTGGCGCCCTTCTTGGGAGCTGGTTTCTTCTCCTCCGGCATCTTCAAAATCAATTTCAGATCCAAAAATAACTCGATCCCGCTTTGAGAGAGCATTAAATAGGCAGCCCCTCAGCCCTATGCTAATGAGGGATTGGAGAACGCAATGATTGTGATTGGCCAGTTCGGATTGATGTCACAATGCTGAAAGATTGGATAACTAAAGAAACCAATCACAGTTCATTCTTGTCACCAATCATAAACACTTTCACTGCACTCCCGAATACCATTTCCTTGACACTCTCTCCCGCCCCAGTTGAAAGTGCCACTCACTGTGTGAAGATACGCCGGGAAATGGCGCTTATCTGTCGCTGAGAAAGGGCCCTTCGTCTCAGGGGATTACCACACACAATTGATTATGGAATCATAGATTGGTTGAAGCACGGAAGAAGGCCATTCGGCCCGTCGACCCCGTGCCGACTCTCAGCAGGAGAACTTCAGCTAGTCCCACTCCCCCGCCGTAGCCCTGCATTTTTTTCCCTTCACAAGCATAACAAAGAGATCAGATTGTTAACCCGAGATTCCCTTCTCCAAAGATGCTGCTGAACCTGCTGAGACTTTGCAGCATCTTCTATTATTATTTCAGCTTATTTTAGCTTAATTCTTTCTGTATTTCATCCCTTTCCCCTTTGACTGTTTCCTGTGAAACTTTCAGTGTTGCGTTCAGCTCTTTCTTTATTGATATTTTTTAATATTTGAAGTAATATAAATTGTGACCTTAGAATTCAGACCGAAATACTGCTCATTGTGGATTAAAAAAATATCAGGGCAAATTCTCAAATATACAATCAAAAAAAAGACAAATGTTACGTTAAAATCAATTGTTTTTATTTGTGAATATAAAAATGTGAAACAATATGAGTGAAGCATATACAGAGTGAATTTTTTCCTCACATTGCCGGCTTCAGTAATCCTGACAAACTATGTGAATTTCTGCGGCTATGTTGCCGTTCTCAATTCGGGCCAGTAAATATCGACAATCTGTGCTCCAGTGACGTTTACAGAGCAGAGAGGGTCATAACAGGAAATACGTTTTCACAATATATTCGACGGGTGTGGTTCATAAATACCTAGAGTGGAGACGAGCTAATATTACATTTTATTAGACCAAACACTAGTTATAATGTTTTGCAAAATCAGTCAGCCTGTTGTCCTGTACGTGAGAGTAGATTCATTCTTTATCTGTCAGTGTCTGGTACTGAATGAGAGTGACATTCATTGCCTATCTGTATGTCTCTCATATATTGAGTGGAAGTGTGGAATTCATTCTGTATCTGTCAACCTCGGACATTGCAAATGAGTGTGGCATTCATTCTGCATCAGTCAGTCTCTGTTACTGTGTGTGTGCGAGATACAATCTGTCTCGTTCAATCTTTGGTTCTCTATGTGAGTGTGAGATTCATTCGGTCCCTGTCAATCTCTGGTAATGTATTTGAATGTTGGATTCAATCTGTATCTGGCATTCTTGATATCGTAAGTGAGCGCGGTATTCATTTTGTATCTGTCAGTCTCTGGTAATGTGTGTGAGTGTTGTTGTCATTCTGTCTCTCTCAGTCTCTGATTCTGTATGTGAGTGTGGGATTCCTCATACGTGTCAGTCCCTTAGAGTGTACCTGAGTGTGGGATTCACTCTGTAACTGTCAGTCTCTGAAACTTTGCAACAGTTTGGCATTCATTGTGTATCTGTTACTCATTTGTTCTTTATGTGAGTGTGGGATTCATTCAATGTCTGTCCGTCTGTAGAACTGTGAGTGTGGGATTCATTCTCTGCTACATTTTGAGACTCTTTCTGTACCTGTCAGTCTCTGGTGTTGAATGTGAGTGTGGGATTCATTCTGTATCTGTCAGTCTCTGGTACTGTACATTAGGGTGTGATTCATTCTGTAGCTTCCAGTCTCTGAGAATGTATGAGAGTGTGGTTTCATTGTGTACCTCTCCCTCTCTTGTAAATGGTGTGATTGTGGGATTAATTCTGTATCTAATAATCTCTGTTACTGTGTATGAGTGTGAGAATCATTATATATCTTTCAGTCTCTGGTACTGTATGCGAGTTTTAGAATTCGTTCTGTCTCTGACAGTCTTTGTTACATTGTGTGAGTGTGGGATTAATTCTGTCTCTGTCAGTCTTTGTTACAGTGTGTGAGTGTGGGATTCATTCTGTCTCTGTCAGTCTTTGTTACAGTGTGTGAGTGTGGGATTCATTCTGTGCATGTCAGTCTTCGGTACAGTGTCTGAATGTGGAATTCATTGTATATCTATTAATCTCTTTTACTTTATGTGTGTTTGGTATTTATTCTGTGTCTGTAAGACTCTTGTACTGTTTGTGAGTGTGGGATTTATTCTGTATCTGTCTGTCTCTGGTACTGTTTGTGAGTTTGGGATTAATTCTGTGTCTGTCAGTCTCTGGTACTGTTTGTGAGTTTGGGATTAATTCTGTATCTGTCAGTCTCTGTTACTGTCTGTGAGTTTGAATTCATTCAGTATCTGTCATTCAGGGGTTCTGTTTGGGACCATCAGATTCATTCAGATTTACTGATTGTGCGATTATTTCTGTATCTGCCAGTCTCTGGTACAGTATGTGAGTTTGGGATTCATTCTGTATCTGTCATTCAGGGGTTCTGTTTGTGACCATTAGATTCATTCATAATCTGTCAGTGTTTGTTACATTGTCTGAGTGTGGGATTGATTCTGTCTCAGTCCGTATTTGATACAGTGTGTGACTGTGGCATTTATTGTACAACTATTGCCATCTGGTTCTGTATGTGTGTGTCGGATTCATTCTCTATCGCTCCATTTCTGGTACCGTTTAAGAATCATTATGATCTGTCAGATTGTTTTACTGTGTGTGAGTGCTGGATTATTTCTTTATCTGTCAGTCTCTGGTACTGTATGTCAGTTTGGGATTAATTCTGTACCTCTCAAATTCAGGCAATACAGTGAGTGTGAGATCATATCTGTATATTAGTCTCTGGTACTGTGTGTGAGTGTGGGTTTCATCCTGTGTCTGTCAGTCTCTGGTACAGGGTGTGAGTGTGGATTCATTCTGTATCTTTCAGTCTGACTCTTACTGAGATTTTGGACTGGTCTATAATGTATAGTTCAGTCTACACTAATTGAAATGGTACTGTATCTCTCAGGCTGTTACTCTATGAGATTTTTGGACTTAGATGTAATGTGTAGCTCAGTCTGCAGTCTGGGGTAGATTATTGGGATTCATTCTGTACCTTTCAATCAGGTACCGTTTGTCTATCTGATATTTAACTTGTAGCTAAAGCTGCACTCTTGTGTGATTGACAGGTTGCCTTTCAATCTGAGAGTAGGAATGATTTTGGACTGGGATTGCTGCATCCACCTGTCATGGGTACTGAGTTCTTGTGACGTGGAAAAAGCATCTGTCTCACTTGCTGTGTTTGACTTTTGGATCGAAAACGTGTCTCTGGGACCTGTGATCAGTATGGAACAGACTGCTTCTGCTGTTTGAGACAGGAACTGATGAGCTCTGTGAGTGAAAATGTACCTTCTGTGTGTGAATAGGAGCTGGTTGCAGTGTTTCTTATGCCTCGGGTGCAGGAATTTACATATTCTGTCCTGTTCCTTCAAGTATTTGCCTGTAGGAACATTAGAACATAAGAAGTAAGAGCAGGAGGGCGACATACGACCCCTCGAACCAGCTCCACCATTCAATAAGATCTTGTCTGATCATCGACCTCAATTCCACTTTCCCACCTCATCTCTATATCCCTTCATTCCCATAGATTACAAAAATCTACCTATCTCAGCCTTGAATATACTCAAAGACTCAACATTCACATCCCTCTGGGGCAGAGAATTCCAAAGATTCACAAACCTCTGAGTGAAGAAATTCTTCCTCATCTCAGTCTTAAATGGCCTACCCCTTATCATGAAACTATAACCCGTAGTTCTAGACACTCCAGCCAGGGGGAACAACATCTTAGCATCTGCCCTGTCAATCCCCTTCAGAATCTTTTATGATTCAATGAGATCAATGATATATATACTCCAGAGAGTATAGGCCCATTCTACACAATTTCTCATCATAGGACAGCCCTGTCCTCACAGGAATCAATCTTGTGAACCTTTGTTGCACCGCCTCCAAGGCAAGTATATCCTTCCTTAGATAAGGAGAGCAAAACTGTGAACAGTACTCCAGGTGCGGTCTCATCAAGGCCCTGTCCAATTGTAGCAAGACTTCCTTACTCTTATACTGCAATCCCCTTGCAATAAAGTACAACATGCCATTTGACTTCTTTATTGCTTGCTGTACTTGCACGCTAGCTTTCTGTGTTTCTTGCACGAGGACACCCAAATATCTCTGAACACCAACATTTGAAAGTTGCTCACCTTTTAAAAAATATATATATTTTTTCTATATTCCAATGTGAATAACCTTACATTTCCCTACATTATAATCCACCTGCCAAATTACTGCCCACTCACTTTGTCTATCTATATCCCTTTGCAGATTCTTTGTGTTCTCCTCACAGCTTACAGTCCCACCTAGTTTTGTATCATCGGCAAACTTAGTTCATTACACTCGCGCCCTTCATCTAGGTCATTAATATAGGTTGTAAATAGCTGAGGGCCCAACTCTGATACTTGCGGCACCCCACTAGTTTCAGCCTGCCAAACCTGAAAAAGATCCGTTAACCCTACTCTCTGTTTTAAGTAAAGGTATCTCTGGAAAATCAAGAAAAGATTAGGTAGAAAATACAAAAAAATGATCAATATAATCTCTCTGCTATATAATCATTTATGAACATCCACAATGGAAAGCCAGCGATACAAATAGTGTCAGTATTTGACTCCACTGCAGTACTGCAGCTCTCAGCTTTTACACACGAGGTGTGTTGGGCAGACTTACAGAAATTTACTGACATCCAAACATAACCCAAACCCTGCACTGCGCCAGGAATGGGACCACCCGATGGAGCAGGTATTGTTCCACAGGTCAGATTGCTGCTTTCCTCTCCCATGGAAGTAACAGTTAAAACAAAAACAAACAGCCGCTGTATAAAACGTGTCCTTCACAGTGCTCACATGGTGTCTGCAATAGATGCACTTTGTAAAACTCTCCACCACCTTACTGTCCGGCACTGCCCTTCTGTCTCCCGTACCCTGGACACACATAGTCCGAGAATGGCCTCTCCCTTCCCCCACTCACTCCATGTTCTGAGAGCAGTTCTTGCTCCACTCGCCTCTCGAAAACAGCCCGCGACTCCCCCTGAAATTATCCCGGACTCGGTCCCAAAGCGATGTGCTGCTGTAAGGAGCCTGCTGTTTGCTGCCTTACCCCGGGGCCGTGATGTCTCCATTCCCGGCTGTTTGAACCATCTTCTTCCGCTCACTGAGTGAATGGCGCTCACAATCAGTGCTGGGGGAGGTCACTTTTCTGCTCACTGGGAATTTGTTTGCGAGCGGGGCTTACATGCGCATGCGCATCTTTCTGCAATAATTCCGCACACAAATCAAAGGGAACTTTCCCCGATTCACTTTTATCAGTGTCTGAGCAAAGGAACTGGGCCTGGGGGTAAAGGTCAGAGAATGTTTAAAGCAGGAATTTGCCCTTTTAAGATGCTGAATTTGGGATCATTCCCTGCAGAGGATCCCGTTTTCACAAAGCAATCCTGAAGGAACATGGGAGAAAGGCGGGAGTCAGAGTGTTTGCTGAGACTGTGCAGGAGTTGATATCTAACAGCAACAGTCCCAGATTAATTTAATCAGAGTGAAACACTCGCTTCCTGAGACTAATACCGAACGGCTCTGAGCTGCAAGAGTGCAGACAGTGCAACAGGCAAGAGAGGGTTAAATATGGTACGTTGTTTTTCTCACTCTCTTGCACTTTCCCGCAGTTTGGGATTAATAATCTGTCTGTCTCTGTGTGAGAGATGAGACTGCATCTTCTGTCACTCCACTGGGATCTTTCAGGATTAAGACAACCCGCCCATTCCAGGTATTAGTCTAGTAAACCTTCTCTGAACTGCTTCCAAAGCATTTACATCCTTCCTTAAATAAGGAGACCAATACTGAACACAGTACTCCAGATGTGGTCTCACCAATGCCCTGTATAACTGAAGCATAAACTCCCTACTTTTGTATTCAATTCCCCTCGCAATAAACGATAACATTCTATTAGCTTTCCTAATTACCTGCTGTAGCTGCATAGTAACTTTTGCGATTCATGCACTAGGACCCCCAGATCCCTCTGCATCTCAGAGCTCTGCAATATCTCACCATTTAGATAATATGCTTCTTTTTTATTCTTCCTGCCAAAATGGACAACTTCACATTTTCCCACATTATACTCCATTTGCAATATCTTTGCCCACTCACTAAACTTATCTATATCCCTTTTAGCCTCCTTATGTCCTCTTCACAATTTACTTTCCCACCTATCTTTGTGTCATCAGCAAATTTAGCAGCCATACCTTCGGTCCCTTCATACAGGTCATTTATATAAATTGTAAAAAGTTGAGGCCCCAGCATTGATCCCTGTGGCACATCACTCGTTACATCTTGCCAATCAGAAAATGACCCATTTATGCCTACTCTCTGTTTCCTGTTAGCTTGCAAATCTTCTATCCATGCCAATATGTTACCCCCTAACCATGAGCTTTTATTTTCCGCAATAACCTTTGATGTGGCACCTTATCAAATGCCTTCTGGAAATCTAAGTACAGTACATCCACCGGTTTCCCTTTATCCACAGCACATGTTACTTCCTCAAAGAACTCCAATAAATTGGTTAAGCATGGTTTCCCTTTCACAAAAACATGTTGACTCTGCCTGATTAATTTAAACTTTTCTAAACGCCCTGCTATAACGTCTTTAATAATAGCTTCTAACATCTTCCCTATGACAGATGTTAAGCTAACTGGCCTGTAGTTTCCTGCTTTCTGTCACCCTCCCTTTTTGAATAAAGGAGTTACATTCGCTATTTTCCAATCTAATGGAACCTTTCCCGAATCTAGGGAATTTTGGAAAATTAAAACCAACGCATCAACTATCTCACTAGCCACTTCTTTTAAGACCCTCGGATGAAGTTTATCAGGACCAGGGGACATGTCAGTCCGCAGCTCCAACAATTTGCTCAGTCCCACTTCGCTGGTGATTATAATTTTCTTGAGTTCCTCCCTCCCTTCAATTTCCTGATTTACAGCTATTTCTGGGATGTTACTTGTATCCTCTATAGTGAAGACCGATGCAAAATACCTGTTCAATTCAATTGCCATCTCCTTATTTTCCATTATTATTTCCCCAGACTCACTTTTTATAGGACCAACGCTCACTTTGTTAACTGTTTTCTTTTTTAAATATCTATAGAAACTCTTAATATCTGTTTTTATATTTCTACCTAGCTTTCTCTCGTACTCTAATTTTTCCCTCCTTATTAATCTGTTAGTCATTCTTTGCTGTTTTTTATATTCTGTCCAATCTTCTGACCTACCACCCATCTTTGCGCAATTATATGATTTTTCTTTAAGTTTGATACTATCTTTAACTTTTTTTAGTTAAACACGGATGGTGGGTCCTCCCCTTGGATTTTTTCTTTCTTGTTGGAATTTATATATTCTGTGTATTTTGAAATATCCCCTTAAATGTCTGCCACTGCAACTCTATTGACCTATCCCTTAACCTATTTTGCCAGTTCACTAGCTCTGCTTTCATGCCATCATAATTGCCCTTATTTAAGTTTAAAATACTAGTCTTGGACCCACTCTTCTCTCTCTCAAACTGAATGTAAAATGCAATCATATTATGATCGCTGCTACCTAGGGGCGCCTTCACTATGAGGTCATTAATTAATCCTATCTCTTTGCTCAATACCAGGTCTAGTATAGCCTGCTCTCTGGTTGGTTCCTGAACGTGCTGTTGTAAGAAACTATCCCGAAAACGTTCCATGAACTCCACATCTATGCTACCTTTGCCCATCTGATTTTTCCAGTTTAAAGCGATACTTTATGGGTGTTAGAAGAACGATTCCGAGGAGCGAAAAAACGAGGAAAGCATTAAGCAAATCCTGGGAGGGAATCGACATTTCAACGAGGAACAGGAATCAGCAGAGGAAAAAACGTCAGCAAATCAATGATTTTCACTGTTCCGGGGATTAGGGTAAATAATAATTATCAATAGATAGGGACAAAATCACAGATCGGTTTCGGACACAGATTTAAGGTGATTGCCAGAAGAAACGAAGGCGACGTAAGAAAAAAACGTTTTTACCCATCGAGTGGTTAAGATCTGGAATGCACTGCCTGAAAGGGCGGTGGAGGCAGACTCAATCTTATCTTTCAAAAGGGAGTTGCATAAGTATCTGAAGGAAAAAAAATGTAGGGTTACGGGGATAGGGCGGCGGAGTGGGACTAGCTGAAGTTCTCCTGCTGAGAGTCGGCACGGGCTCGATGGGCCGAATGGCTTTCTTCCGCGCTGAAACCAATCTATGATTCTATGATTCTATAATCAATTGTGTGTGGTAATCCCCTGAGGAGAAGGGCCCTTTCTCATCGACAGAGAGGCGCTATTTCCCAGTGATTCTTCACACAGTGACTGGCTCTTTCAATTTCAACTGGGGCTGGAGAGAGTCTCCAAGAAATGGTATTCGGAAGTGCAGTGAGAGTGTTTATGATTGGTGGCAAGACTGAATTGTGATTGGTTTCTTTAGTTATCCAATCTTTCAGCATTGTGACATCTTTCCGAACTGACCATTCACAATCATTGCGTTCTCCAATCCCTTATTAGCATCGGGCTGAGGGGCTGCCTATTTAATCCACTTTTCATTGCTAACTGCCGCCGTGACATCGGCCAGCTCAATTTCTCTGCTCCCCTCACTCACTCCAACCTACCTCCCTCTGAACTTGCAGCACTCCATTCTCTCCGATCCAACCCTGACATTGTCATTAAACCTGCTGACAAGGGTGGCGCTGTTGTTGTTTGGCGAACCGACCTCTACCTAGCAGAAGTTGAACGCCAACTCTCTGACACCTCCTCCTACCTCCACCTGGACCATGACCCCACTACTGAACATCAAGCCACCGTGTCCAAGATCGTCACTGACCTCATCTCCTCTGGAGATCTTCCCCCCACGGCCGCCAACCTCATAGTTCCCCAACCGCGCACAGCCCGCTTCTACCTCCTTCCCAAGATCCACAAACAGGACTGCCCCGGTAGACCCATCGTTTCAGCCTGTTCTTGCCCCACGGAACTTATCTCTTCCTATCTCGACTCTATTTTTTCTCCCCTTGTCCAGTCTCTTCCCACCTACATCCGCGACTCTTCCGATGCCCTCCGCCATTTTAACAGTTTCCAGTTTCCCGGCCCCAACCGTCTCCTCTTCACTATGGACGTACAATCCCTCAACACCTCCATTCCCCACCAGGATGGCCTGAGGGCGCTCCGCTTCTTCCTTGAACAGAGGCCCAACCAGTCCCCATCCACCACCACCCTCCTCTGCCTGGCTGAACTTGTTCTCACATTGAACAACTTCTCCTTTGACTCTACCCATTTCCTCCAAATTAAAGGTGTTGCTATGGGTACCCGCATGGGCCCTAGCTATGCCTGCCTTTTCGTGGGATATGTGGAACACTCTTTGTTCCAGTCCTACTCGGGTCCCCTCCCTCACCTCTTTTTCCGGTACATTGATGACTGTATCGGTGCCGTCTCCTGCTCTCGCCCTGAACTAGAACATTTCATTCACTATGCTTCCAATTTCCACCCTTCCCTCACCTTCACATGGTCCATCTCCGACTCTTCCCTTCCCGTCCTCTACTTCTCCATCTCCATCTCTGGGGATAGGTTATTGACTAACATTCACTACAAGCCCACTGACTCCCACAGCTACCTGGACTACACTTCCTCCCACCCCGCCTCCTGTAAGGACTCTATTCCATTCTCCCAGTTTCTCCATCTCCGCCGCATCTGCTCTGATGATGCCACCTTCCATACCAGTGCTTCCGACATGTCTTCCTTTTTCCTCAACCGAGGATTCCCCTCTACCGTGGTCGACACGGCCCTCGACCGTGTCCGTTCTATCTCCCGCACATCTGCCCTCACCCCTGCCCCTCCCTCCCGGAACCACGATAGGGTTCCCCTTGTCCTCACCTTTCACCCCACCAGCCTCCACATTCAACGGATCATCCTCCGCCATTTCCGCCACCTCCAGCGTGATCCCACCACCAAACACATCTTCCCCTCACCTCCCCTTTCAGCATTCCACAGGGACCGCTCCCTCCGCGACACCCTAGTCCACTCCTCTACCACCCCCCAGCATCCCTTCCCCTTCGCCCGGCACCTTCCCGTGCACGCGCAGGAGATGCAACACATGCCCTTACACCTCCCCTCTTCCCACTGTCCAGGGCCCCAAACACCCCTTCCAGGTGAAACAGCGATTTACTTGTACTTCCTGCAATTTAGTATACTGTATTCGCTGCTCACGATGTGGTCTCCTCTACATTGGGGAGACCAAACGCAGATTGAGTGACCGCTTTGCGGAACACCTCCGTTCAGTCCGTAAGGAGGACCCCGAGCTCCCAGTGGCCTGTCACTTTAATTCACCGCTTCTCTCCCACTCTGACCTCACCGTCCTCGGCCTATTACACTGTTCCACGGAAGCGCAGCGTAAGCTCGAGGAACAGCACCTCATCTTTTGTTTAGGCACGCTACAGCCCTCTGGACTCAATATCGAGTTCAACAATTTTAGATCATAACCTCAGCTCCAATCACATTTATATTTTATTGTTACCAGCCTTTTATTTGCCCCCCCACCACCTTTTTTTTCCTCCTAGAAGCTGGCAGCTGTCCTTCATTCTGCCAGTGGATTTCACACTTCTTTCAGCCTTAATCTGTCACATTAACACCACCTCTAGCCTTGCATATCTCTTAATGTCTCTTAATGTCTCTTCATCTCCCCCTTTGTTCTTTTATCCCCTCCCCCTTTTCCCAGCTTTACTCTGGCCTTAAATCTATTTGATTTCCGGCTCTTCACAGTTCTGACGAAAGGTCATCGACCTGAAACGTTAACTCTCTTTCTCTCTCCACGGATGCTGCCTGGCCTGCTGAGTTTTTCCAGCGTTTTCTGTTGTTATTTCAGATTTCCAGCATCCACAGTATTTTGCTATCGTAATCCACTCTCGGAGCGGGTTCGGGTTCTTTTTGGATCTGAAATTGAGTTTGAAGATGCCGGAGGAGAAGAAACCAGCCACCAAGAAGGGCGCCAAGAAAACCCTGAACAAAGCGCCAGCAAAGGGCGGCAAGAAGCGGAGAAAGTCGAGGAAGGAGAGTTATTCCATCTACATCTACAAAGTGATGAAGCAGGTTCACCCCGACACCGGCATCTCGTCCAAGGCCATGAGCATCATGAACTCGTTTGTGAACGATATTTTCGAGCGCATCGCGGGTGAGGCTTCCCGCCTGGCCCATTACAACAAGCGGCACACCATCAGCTCCCGGGAGATCCAGACCGCCGTGCGCCTGCTGCTGCCCGGGGAGCTGGCCAAGCACGCCGTGTCTGAAGGGACAAAGGCGGTGACCAAATACACCAGCTCCAAGTAAAACTCCACAATGTGCTGACAAGACAAAACACAACCTCTCTGAAAAAGCTGCACCAACATTTCTCTGTAGAATCCATTTATTCTATTGATTTTAATAAACGTCTTTCTAGAACTTTCTAATTCCCTCTGATTTCTGTTTAGTTTGATAGGAAGATTCTCGGGATTGCGGTTTCATTGCCCGGCAGAATCTTTATGTCCCTGGTCAATTGATGCCCCATAAAATAAATCCTGCCGCTGATCCTTTGTTCGCTTTGTTCTCAGACCCGATCTTCTTTAGCCCGTTTTCAGAATGTGTTCAGTAAGAGCCGATTTAAGCGGAACGGGTCAGTCTTCAATCACTTCTTTTTCACGTTTGTTTAATTATTATTGGGGAATATCAATTCATTAACAGTAAACCCCTGGTCGTGTAGCAAACCTTAATATCACTGTTCCACTTCTTACACCAGGAATCTAGGCTCCGGTTTATCTCCCGCAGCAGTTCCTGTCAATAGGGATCAATCTATAATCTGTGATGTGTTATGTTTACAAGGATTGAGCTGGAATGTGTCCGGTTCCAGAATGCTGTGAATGGGGCTTTATTCCCCCCGTTACAGACAGTTGGAATGGAACAAAGAATTATGCCGAATTTAGACCGGTCGGTATAACCGTTTCCTGTTTTGTGACGGGAAATGTGGAAAAACACAATATAGGAGTTTGTAAAATCTTTGCTGATAATATTTATTAAAGCCATTCCTTGCATTTGAAATAATTTGGCGGTCTTTTCAAATTTGAAAAATCGTTGTGGGTTTGACAATTTGGCGCCGTTATTTTCAGCGCTTTGCTCAGCCGTCTGCTGATTGGTGAATTAAGCTGATATCTGATTGGTGGCATTAGCAGCCGAATGAGTCTCAGTACAGAGTGACCAATCACAAGCGTCTCCGCTGAATTCCTCCTGAATGTATAAGAAGGGCGACTGTGGGAGGAGTTTCTCATTCTTTGTGAAAGTGCTTGTGAGATTGTGGAAATGTCTGGAAGAGGAAAATCCGGCGGTAAAGCTCGGGCCAAGGCCAAGTCCCGCTCATCCCGGGCCGGACTGCAGTTCCCGGTGGGCCGTGTTCACAGGCTCCTGCGAAAGGGGAACTATGCTCAGCGAGTGGGTGCCGGAGCCCCGGTCTACATGGCTGCTGTGCTCGAGTATCTGACCGCTGAAATCCTGGAGCTGGCCGGCAACGCGGCCCGCGACAACAAGAAGACCCGCATCATCCCCAGACACCTGCAGCTGGCCATCCGCAACGACGAGGAGCTCAACAAGCTGCTGGGACGGGTGACCATCGCTCAGGGCGGGGTGCTGCCTAATATCCAGGCTGTGCTGCTGCCCAAGAAAACCAGCGCTGCCAGCTCCAAGAGCAAGTAAAGCGGATAGAATTTTAACAATGAATCCAAAGGCTCTTTTCAGAGCCACCCACAGTATCTGTGAAAGGGCTGGTTACTGTCTGAAGGGAGTCGGGCATCTTCAGTTAATGAGTTGATTGACCGATAAATTGGCCTGTTGCAGATCTGTCCGCGGGTGTTTCAATTCCCTGGCTCGATTGTGCTCCGGTTTTCTGCTCACACATATGCTCCTCTAGTTAACATTGAATAACTGAACCACAGGGTGTCAGAATAAGCCATTTTATAAATCCCGTCACCTCCGGTTTCATAATTAATTTTAAAGTCTATCAATGTAAACTATCTGAAGAGAGTCGGTGATGATGAATTAATTTAGTAATAAAAGGGCCTGGTTTAATTCTGGTCAGTTTTGGATTGAGATAGTTTGAATGCTGGTTTCTTTCTCGGGAGCTCTGGGCGCCTCTGATCAGATATAATCTGTCTCCCGAAATACAGAGTATGTGCGGGAAGGAAGAGGCCATTCTCGGGCTGCGAGTTTCTCTTTAAACTGAACCGAAACTGGGATCTATTTTGGGGGAATGAATCGAGATTTTAGTGTGGGGGTTAGAATTTAATGTCTGGGTAAAGGAGACACTGGGATCCCATTCCTCTTGAGATGTTGACCCATATCTGGTTTTAAATGATTATATTGTTATCATAAAAAAATGTTTCGTTAATATGAAAATACAAAATATCCGATCTGGCCCCTCGAAGCCTCTCTGTGTTTCTCCGACATATGACATTAACTGGTGTCCTATCAATCCCATTTTCAACTCCCAGACACGGCTATTTACAGAATAAATCCCACACTCACAAACAGTACCGTGTCAGACAGCGACAGGCTGTTTCTGTCCGTCCTTTGGTTCAGGAATGGGGACAGCTAAATGCACCGTCAGACCTGAGCAGACCGACAGTAGAAGGGACAGTAACCGTCTCACCCGCTGCCCAGGAGGTGAGTTCACAGACACAGTACCACTCTTACACTGCCTATCAGTGTGTCCATATCACGCTCAGCAGTATTATCCCCCTTCACAGACAACACCAGAGAGAGGGGCACAATCACTAAATCCGTTTTACAATTCCTATCATGTCTCCATATCAGGCACAATGTCAGTATCACACCTTCATATACAGTACAACAGACAGCGGATAACGACACAGAGAGAGGGGGCGAGGGAGAGACCGAGACATCGTGAGGAAATGGGTAAGTGATAGAATGAGGAGCGTGGAGAGAGAAAGAGATGGTGTCAGTTTCAGACTGACCTGTAAAGTCCTGTTTAATCCTGCAAGATCCCAGTGGAATGACAGAAGATGCAGTCTCATCTCTCACACAGAGACAGACAGATTATGAATCCCAAACTGCGAGACCGTGTCAGAGAGTGAGAAAAACAATGTCCCATATTTAACCCTCTCTTGCCTGTTGCACTGTCTGCACTCTTGCAGCTCAGAGCCGTTCGGTATTAGTCTCAGGGAGCGAGTGTTATAATCTGATTATATTAATCTGGGACTGTTGGTGTCACATATGAACGCCTGCACGGTCTCAGCAAACACTCCGACCCCCGCGTTTCTCCCATGTTCCTTCAGGATTGATTTGTGAAAACGGGCTCCTGAAGAGTAAATACTCTGCAGGGAATGATCCCAAATTCAGCATCTTAAAAGGGAAAATTCCAGCTTTAAACATTCTCTGATCTTTATGCCCAGGCCCAGTTCCTTTGCTCGCACTCTGATAAAAGTGAATCGGGGAAAGTTCCCTTTGATTTTTGTGCGTAATTACTGCAGAAAGATGCGCATGCGCATGTAAATCCGCCCCCAGTTTATTTCCAGTGAGCAGAAGAGCGCATGCGCGCGACCCTCCCCCTGCACTGCCAATGTGCGCCATTCATTCAGTGAGCGGAAGAAGATGGTTCAAGGCAGCAGGGAATGGAGACATCACGGCCCCGGGGTAAGGCAGCAACCAGCAGGCTCCTTACAACAGCACATCGCTTTGGGACCGAGTCTGGAGATGGGCTCAGTGATCGGCATTGAGTCCGGGATAATTTCAGGGGGAGTCGCGGGCTGTTTTCGAGAGGCGGAGTGGAGCAAGAACTGCTCTCAGAACACGGAGTGAGTGGGGGAAGGGAGAGGCAATTCTCGGACTATGTGTGTCCAGGGTACGGGAGACAGAAGGACAGTGCCGGACAGTAAGGTGGTGGAGAGTTTTACAAAGAGCATCTATTGCAGACAACATGTGAGCACTGTGAAGGAGACGTTTTAAACAGCGGCTGTTTGTTTTTGGTTTAACTGTTACTCCCATGGGAGAGGAAAGCAGCAATGTGACCTGTGGAAAAATACCTGCTCCATCGGGTGGTCCCATTCCTGGCGCAGTGCAGGGTTTGGGTTGTGTTTGGATGTCAGTAATTTCTGCAAGACTGCCCAACAAACCTCGTGTGTAAAAGCTGACTGCTGCAGTACTGCAGTGGAGACAAATCTCTGACATTATTTGTATCGCTGGCTTTCCATTGCGGATGTTCATAAATGATTATATAGCAGAGAGATTATATTGATCATTTTTTTGTATTTCCTAACTCACCTGTTCTTGAGTTTCCAGAGATACCTTTACAGAAAACAGAGAGTAGGGATAAACAGATCTTTTTCAGGTTGGCAGGCTGCAACTATTGGGGTGCCACAAGTATCAGAGTTAAGCCATCAGCTATTTACAATCTATATTAATGACCTGGATTAAGGGCCCGAGTGTAATGTAACTAAGTTTGCCGATGATACAAAACTGGGTGGGACTAAGCTGTGAGGAGAACGCAAATAATCTGCAAAGGGATATAGATAGACAAAGTGAGTGGGCAGTAAGGTGGGAAGTGGACTATAATGTAGGGAAATGTAAGGTTATTCACTTTAGTTTATAGAATAGAAAAGCATAATATTTTTTAAAGGGTGAGAAACTTTCAAATGTTGGTGTTTAGAGATATTTGGGTGTCCTCGTGCAAGAAACACAGAAAGCTAGCGTGCAGGTACAGCAAGCAATAAGGAAGGCAAATGGAATTATTGCAAGGGGATTGGAGTATAAGAGTAAGGAAGTCTTGCTACAATTCGACAGGGCCTTGGTGAGGCCACACCTGGAGTACTGTGCACAGTTTTGGTCTCCTTATCTGAGGAAGGATATACATGCCTTGGAGGCGGTGCAACGAAGGTTCACTAGGTTGATTCCTGTGAGGAGAGGGCTGTCCCATGATGAGAGATTGTGTAGAACTGGCCTCTACTCTCTGGAGTTTAGAAGAATCAGCGTTGATCTCATTGAAACATAAAAGATTCTAAAATGGATTGACAGGGTAGATGCTTAGATGTTGTTTCCCCTGGCTGGTGTGTCTAGAACTAGGGGGTATAGTCTCATTATAAGGTGTAAGCCATTTAAGACTGAGATGAGGAAGAATTTCTTCACTCAGAGCTTTGTGAATCTTTGGAATTCTCTACCTAGAGGGATGTGAATGCTGAGTCTTTGAATATATTCAAGACTGAGACAGATAGATTTTTGGAATCTATGGGAATGAAGGGATATAGAGATCAGCTGAAAAAGTGGAATTGCGGTCGATGATCAGCCAGGATCTTATTGAATGGCGCAGCAGGCTCGAGGGTCCGTATGGCCTACTCCAGCTCTTACTTCTTATGTTCTAATGTTCCTACAGGCAAATACTTGAAGGAACAGAAAAAAATGTGTAAACTCCTGCAGCTGAGGCATAAGGACCATTGCAACCATGTTCACTCACAGAGCACAGAGACACAGACAGCTCATCGATTCCAGTCTCAAACGGCAGAAGCAGTCTGTTCCACACTGATCACAGGTCCCAGAGACACGTTTTCAATCCAAAAGTCAAACACAGCAGGAGAGACAGATGCTATTTCCACGTCAAACCAACTCAGTACCCCTGACAGGTGGATGCATCAATCCCAGTCCAAAATCATTCCTACTCTCAGATTGATAGACACTCTGTCAATCACACAAGAGTGCAGCTTTAGCAACAAGTTAAATATCAGATAGACAAACGGTACCTGATTGAACGGTACAGAATGGATCCCAATAATCTACCCTGACATCATCCAAGTCCAAAAATCTCATAGTGGAACAGCCTGAGAGATACAGTACCAATTCAGTTAGTGCAAACTGAACTATACATTATAGACCAGTCCAAAATCTCACTAAGAGTCAGACTGAAAAATAGACAATTAATCCACACTCACACCCTGTACCAGAGACTGAAAGATACAAAATGAATCCACCCTCTCAGCCAGTTCCAGAGAATGACAGATACAGGGTTAAACCCACACTAAAGCACATTACCAGAGACTGATATAGAGATATGACCTCACACTCAATTGTATTGCCTGAAGTTGAGATGTACAGAATTAATCCCAAACTGACATACAGTACCAGAGACTGACAGATAAAGAAATAATCCAACACTCACACACAGTAAAACACACCGACAGATCAATAATGATTCTTAAAACTGTACCAGAAATGGAGCGATAGAGAATGAATCACACACACATATACAGAACCAGACGGTAATAGATATACAATAAATGCCACATTTACACAATGGAACAAAGACTGGCTGAGACCGAATCAATCCCACACTCAGACAATGTAACAAACACTGACAGATTATGAATGAGTCTCATGGTCACAAACAGAACCCCTGAATGACAGATACAGAATGAATCCCAAACTCACATACTGTACCAGAGACTGGCAGATATAGAAATAATCGCACAATCAGTAATTCTGACTGACAGATACTGAATGGATCCCAAACTCACACACAGTACCAGAGACTGAGAGATACAGAATGAATCCCAAACTCACACACAGTATAGGAGACTGACAGATACTGAATGAATCCCACACTTACAAACAGTAACAGAGCCTAACAGATACAGAATGAATCCCAAACTCACATGCAGTACAAAAGACTTACAGACATCGAATAAATCCCACACTCACAGACAGCAAAATAGATTAATAGATATACAATGAATTCCACATTCAGACAATGTAACAACATGGACAGAATGAATCCCACACTCACTCACTGTAACAAAGACTGACAGAGATAGAATGAATCCCACACTTACACACTGTAACAAAGACTGACCGAGACTGAATGAATCCCACACTCACACACTTTAACAAAGACTGACCGAGACTGAATGAATCCCACACTCACACACTTTAACAAAGACTGACAGAGACAGAATGAATCCCACACTCACACACTGTAACAAAGACTGACAGAGACAGAATGAATGCCAAAACTCACATACAGTACCAGAGACTGACAGGTATATAATGATTCTCACACTCACACACAGTAACAGAGATTATTAGATACAGAATTAATCTCACATTCACACCATTTACCAGAGAGTGAGAGATACACAATGAAACCACACTCTCATACATTCTCAGAGACTGGAAGCTACAGAATGAATCACACCCTCATGTACAGTACCAGAGAATGACAGGTACAGAATGAGTCTCAAAAAGTACCAGAGAATGAATCTCACACTCACACAGTTCTACAGACTGACAGACATTGAATGAATCCCACGCTCCCATAAAGAACAAATCAGTAATAGATGCACAATGAATGCCAAACTGGTGCAAAGTTGCAGAGACTGAGAGTTACAGAGTGAATCCCACACTCAGTTACAGTGTAAGGGACTGACACGTATAATGAATCCCATACTCACATACAGTATCAGAGACTGAGAGAGACAGAATGACAACAACACTCACACACATTACCAGAGACTGACAGATACAAAATGAATACCGCCCTCACTTACAATATCAGGAATGCCAGACACAGAATGAATCCAACATTCAAATACATTACCAGAGATTGACATGGGCCGAATGAATTTCACACTCACTTAGAGAACCGGAGATTGAAAGAGACAGAATGTATCTCGCACTCATTCAGTACCAGAGAGAGACTAAAGCAGAATGAATGCCACATTCACTTGCAATGTCCGAGATTGACAGATGCGGAATGAATTGCACACTTCCACTCAATATCAGAGATATGCAGATAGGCAATGAATTTCAATCTCTTTCAGTACCAGACACTGACAGATAAATAATGAAACTCACTCTCACGTACAGGACAAAAAGTGACTGATTTAGCAAAACATTATAACGAGTGTTTGCTCTGATAAAATGTAATATTAGCTCCTCTCCACTCTAGATATTTCTAAATCTCACCCGTACAAAATAGTGTGAAAAATTATTTCCTGTTATGACCCTCTCTGCTCTGTAAACTTCACTGGAGCACAGATTGGCGATATTTACTGGCCCGAATTGAGAACTGCAGCATAGTCGCAGAAATTCACATGGTTTGTGAGGATTAAAGAAGCAGGCAATGTGAGGAAAGGTTTTTGTCTGTATATTCTTCACTCATATTGTTTCTCATTTTTATATTGACAAATAAAAGCTATTGAATCTTAACGTAACGTTTCTCTTTATTGATTGGAAATTTGTGAATTTGCACTGTGATTTTTTAACTCTACATTGAGCAGTATTTCGGTCAGAATTCGAAGGACACAATTGACATCACTTCAACTATTATAAAATATCAACACAGAAAGAACTGAACGCAACACTGAAAGTTACACAGGAAAAAGTCAAATGGGATAGGGATGAAATACAGAAAGAATAAAGCTAAAATAAGCTGAAATAATAACAGAAGAAGGTGGAAAGTCTCAGTAGGTCCAGCCGCATCTTTGGAGAAGCGAAGTTCGGGTTAACAGTCAGATCTGTTGGATAAGTATCTGAAGGAAAAAAAAATGAAGTGCTACGGGGATGGGGCGGGGCAGAAGTGCTCCAGCTGAGAGTGCGCACGGGGTCGATGGGCCGATTGGCCTTTTTTCGTGCTGCAACCAATCTATGATTCTATAATCAATTGTGTGCGGTAATCCCCTGAGAAGAAGGGCCCTTTCTCATCGACAGATAGGCGACATTTCCCGGTGTATCTTCACACAGTGAGTGGCTTTCAATTTCAAATGGCCATGATGCGGAGATGCCGTAGTTAGACTGGGGTGGACAAAAATGAGAAGTCGCACAACACCAGGTTATAGTCCAACAGCTTGATTTGAAATCACAAGCTTGTGGTGAGCAGCAGCAGCAGAGTGGTGGTCTCTGTGGCCAGGAAGAGGAGAAGGAGAAGGAGACCAGGCAGCAGGCCACCACCAACAACCAACAACCACAACTGAGGTGCCTGGAGAGAGAGGACAGGAGAGGAGAAAGAAAAGAAGGCCAAGGCCATTAACAACAGAGGAGAGGCCTTTCCACACTGCCTCCTCAATTGGCCTCCATTTTAGGAGAGGGAGAGAGGGGAGAAAACATCACAAACAAACATCATCTGTTTGGAAGGAGGAAGGAAGGAAAGAACATCATCTACAGGTGGGTGTGATTCTGGGGCACTCTCCCAGAGACTTTGTTTTGTAGGTGGGGGGAGGAAAGAAGAAAAGAAGAGGGCCGGAACATCTAAGGGGTGTGTGTGTGTGGCTTCTGTAAAAGCTAGGCCGCACACACCATATTAAACACCCCTTTCCCATTGCCTGACCTGGGACAGCTGGAGCTGCCTAGGTGAAGTTCCCCAATTAATTATATCCAATTGGGCATCGTTAAGACCTGGTGCAGGACTGAGCCTGGGCATCTCCAGCTATCCCAGGTGAAGACATCTTCTCCCCCCACCAGAAGACCACCACCAAAGACTTTTTTACATCGGAGAGTGCACCCCCCTGCCAACACCCACCCACCCACCATCCTGAGTGGCGACCCTGCCCTTGCGGCTTCCCTCCTTCCCACCCCCCTCTCTCTCTCTCTCTCTTTGTCTCTTGTCTCTCTCTGCCTCTCTCTCTCTAAGAGGCACCTCATCTATTTTTAATTAAGTACCCATCGAGCAGAGGGGAGAAGGCCCCTCTCCCAATTCAATCAACTAAAGGGAGAGGTGTGCCTTCAATTTAAGAGCTCCCTCTGCTCAGGGAAAAAAAAACCGAGGCCATTAACACCTTCAGGCCTGTGACTTGGGGTGAGTGTAGCCCTTAAAGAACCCTCCATTATGGCGAGTACATCTTCGTCGGTGGCGGGGGCAGCGAGGACGTACGCGAGCGTGGCAGCCGCGGCCACGGCCGCAGCCACGAGTCCTCCTGTTACCCCGTCACCTTTTACCCTCCTTACGAGGAAGAATGGGGTCAAGAGCTACACTCACCCCAACATGACTATAGAGGCGTGCGTTAAAGCCATGGCTGGGGTTGTCGGCCCTTCAGCCATCGTCGCCGCCTCTAAAATGTACGGCAAGGCTGTGTTCTTCCTGGGGTCGGAGCGGGCGGTGTCCCTGGCCATCGAGAAGGGGCTCACCGTGGGCGGGACCTTCCTGCCGGTGGACCCCCTTGAGGCCACCACGCAAAGGATTGTGGTCTCCAACGTCCCGCCCTTTGTTCCGGGTGAGCTCCTCCTCCCCCACCTACGTCAACTGGGGGAGGTGAGGTCGGGGATCACACCCATCCCGCTCGGCTTCCGGGAAGCCAGCCTTCGGCACGTCTTCTCCTTCCGGCGCCAGCTTTTCGTCCGGCTGGCGCGGGAGGAGGACGCGGATGGCGCGTTCACGGTGCTCCACGGGGGGACCGCCCACCGCGTCTTCTGGACCTCGGACGGCGCGCGGTGCTACGCCTGTAAGGAGGTGGGGCACGTCCGCAAAAACTGCCCCGCCTCCAAGGCCGCCACGACACCTGGCGCGGCCGGGGTTGGCGCCGCCGCCCCCCCTCCCCCTGATACTGTCCGCGCGTCGACGGCGACGGATGCGCGGTCGAAATCGGAGGCCAACGCCACCACGGCCTCCGGCGGGGAGGAGGGAGAGCGTCCGGGGGGAAGGAAGGCGCGTAGGAAAAATAAACACATAAGGGCGGATCCCCTCGCGGAGGAAACATCTGAATTGGCCGAACTCACGCCCGAGTATATCGCGGAGTTGGTCGGGACGCATGAGACTGGGGGGGTCCTCGTGCCCGGGCCCGTGACCGCAACCGCCGAGACGGCTAAATCAAGACCTGCGGCCGGGCTCGGGCCCGAGGGGCCCAAGAAACCCAGTCGTCGGAAGGGGGCAGAGAGGGAGGCCCCAGCAGACATGGAGGCCTCCCCCTCTCCGGGCCCCAACTTGTTAAAAAGAAAGCTCCGCCCCCAGCAGGAGGACTGCGAGGAGGAAGGTCCCTCCGCAAAAGGGGGGCAGTCGCCCGCCGCGGGTGCTGCGCCCCACCCCACCACCGTCATCGTCATGCGCGATCGGCAGGGGTCGTCTGTCCCTCGGGAGGGTGAGACAGCCGAGTCTGTCCGACCTGTGCCTCCCGGGGATGGGGAAGAGACCCTGCCCGTGGGGGGGGGCGCGGAACAACCCGCGGAGGGAAATGTAGTACCGGAACCGTTGCTCCTCGCCGGGTCGGGCGTCCTGGGGACTGGGGCGGGCGAGGCCAAAGAGGCTGAAGCCGAGCCCGCCTTTTATAACCCAGACATCTCCCAGGGACTGCTCGACCTGGTGGAGGAGTGTAGCAATCCCCAGCCTGCTGGGTCGGAGGTTGGTGGCGGGGAGACGGAAAGCCCCCTGACTCCGTCTCTGTTGTTGGCGCCGGACGTGCTGGAGGAATTTGGGATTATTTTCTCCCCGGTTTCTCCGGTCGCCCCGGCGCCTGAGGCGGGGGGGGGCCCCGAACCGCCGCCGCCGCCTCCCGGCCCGGCGCCCCTGAAGGAGCCCAGGGTGGACTCCTCTGCCACCGATCCTGGGGGTGGGATCGTGACGGAGGCGGGGCCGGCCGGTGCGGCCGAGCCGTTCGCTGCACCCCGTGCGACGGACGGGTCGGCCGTCGGTGACGACCTCCCGGAGGAGGACGGGGACTCGGTGTTGGGCAACGAGGACGATTTGGAGTCCATCGGCAGCGAGGTGATGGACGCCCTCGTGCCCTTCACTGACTCTCCCCTCATCCCCGTAGGGGAACTCCGGGATTTTATGGCCGTGAGCCAGGGTCGTCACAAGAAGATCCGGCTGGCCCTCGACAAGTGGTCGGAGCTGACGCTGCTCGTCGTGTCCGTCCGCGCCGCCGTTAAAATCATGGGCGCGGACAAGGACGTTGACCGGCTCGAGCTGCGTCGGCTCAAGACGTTCCACACTGGGCTGCTGAGGGAGTGGCGGTCGTCAGTGACCGCCCTCCCTCCCCTCCGTTAGGTAGAGGTTGCACTATGCTTCTGAGATGAAGATAACCATAGCCAGCCTCAACATCAACGGCAGCAGGGAGGCGCGCCGTAGATTCAATAACTTCTCGGTCCTTCGGGACGGGAAATATGCGGTGTGCTTCCTGCAAGAAACCCACACCGTTCCGGGAGACGAGGCCACGTGGCTCCTGGAGTGGCAAGGAGGGGTCAGCATGAGTCACCTCTCCAACAATTCCTGCGGGGTGGCTGTCTTGCTGGCCCCGCATTTTCAGCCGGAGATCTTGAGGGTCAAGGAGCACGTGCCGGGCCGCTTGCTCCAGGTCACTGTTCGCCTGGGAGGCGTGCCGCTCCATTTAGTGAACGTGTACGCCCCCCGGACCGGTGCGCAGCAAGTGCGCTTCTTCGGAGAAGTGTCCGCTCTTCTGGGCTCCATCGACGTGGGCGAGTGCGTCATCCTCGGGGGGGATTTCAATTGTACCCTCGAGGCGCGGGACCGGTCGGGTCCCCCGCGAAGCCCGGCGGCGATGGAGAAGTTGCGGGACCTGGTCGGGTCCTTCGACTTGGTGGACGTCTGGCGAAATCTCCATCCCGACTCCAGCGCCTTCACGAGCGTGAGGTCTGGAGGAGGAAGGTCCAGAATCGACCGCCTTTACATTTCCCGGGCGTACGTCTCCTGCGTTCCGGCGGCTTCCATGCGGCCGGTGCCGTGCACGGACCACCACCTGGTGTGGGCGGAGCTCGCTCCGCTGCGCGCGCGGGGGGGGTCCGCATACTGGCATTTTAACAACCTGCTGCTGGAGGACGCGCGGTTCCGGGATTCGTTTCGCCGGTTCTGGGCCGACTGGAGAAGGAAGCGGGGAGGCTTCCCCTCCTTGAGGCTATGGTGGGACGTGGGCAAGGCTCACGTCCGCGTCTTCTGTCAGGAGTACGCGAAGGGGTCGACCAAGAGGCGGGAGGCCCGGGTCGGGCGATTGGAGAAAGAAGTGCTCGACCTGGAGTCCCGTCTCGGTCAGGTCGTCGAGGACCCGGCCCTGCGGAAGGTGTACGAAGAGAAGAAGGGCGCGCTGAAGGACCTGCAGCTGGTCGGGTCCCGAGGCGCGTACGTGAGGTCGCGGATCCAGTTCCTGCGGGACCTGGACCGCGGCTCCCCCTTCTTCTACTCGCTGGAAAAAAGACGGGGGGTCCGTAAGCAGCTCTTGGGGCTGCTGGCCGACGACGGATCTCTGGTCTCGGATCCGGAGGGCATCAGCGCGGAGGCCCGGGCCTATTACGGGGCTCTGTTCTCTTCGGATCCGTCCAGCGAGGATGCGCGCAGAGTTTTGTGGGAGGACCTGCCGAAGGTCGGCCCGGAGGGCGCCGAGAATTTAGAAGCTCCGCTAAGCCTGGCGGAGCTGACCGGCGCCCTGCGCCAGCTCTCGAGGGGCAAGTCCCCGGGGCTGGACGGGCTGACCGTGGAGTTCCACAGGGCGTTCTGGGACGTCTTGGGGGACGACTACGCGCGGGTCCTGGGGGAAAGTCTGGCGACCGGGGAGATGCCCCTCTCTTGGCGCAGGGCGGTCATCGTCCTGCTGCCCAAGAAGGGCGATCTCCGCCTACTTAAGAACTGGCGCCCGGTCTCCCTCCTCAGCACGGACTACAAAATTTTCGCCAGGGCTATGTCTGCTCGCCTTGGCACCGTGCTGGCCCGCATGATCCACCCCGACCAGTCCTACACGGTCCCGGGCCGGAGTATCCACGATAACATCCATCTGGTCCGGGACCTGGTCCACCATTCCCAGAGGGCTGGTCTGTCGGTCGCCTTCCTTTCCCTGGATCAGGAGAAGGCGTTCGACAGGGTGGATCACGAGTATCTTTTCGGGACTCTGCGCGCATTCGGGTTCGGGACGCATTTCGTCGCCCGGATCCGACTTCTGTACGCCGCCGCGGAGTGTCTGATTAAAGTTAACGGGTCTTTGACGGCGCCCCTTCGCTTCGGGAGGGGGGTGCGTCAGGGATGCCCCATGTCCGGTCAGTTATACGCCGTTTGCGTGGAGCCTTTCCTGCGCCTCTTGCGGAAGAGGTTGACGGGACTGGCTCTGCAAGGGCCGGGCGTGGAGGTGGTCCTCTCGGCTTACGCCGATGACGTGCTCCTCGCGGTCACGGATCCCGTCGACTTGCGGAGGATGCGAGAATGCCAGCAGATTTACTCGGACGCATCCTCCGCCAAGATCAACTGGGAGAAATGTTCTGGACTCCTGGTGGGCCCATGGCAGGTGGACTCCCTGCCGGAGGAGTTCGGGCCTTTCGCCTGGAGCACCACGCACCTCCTCTACCTGGGAGTCTACCTCAGCCCGGCCGAGGACGCCTGGCCGGCGAACTGGCAAGAGCTGGAGGCCAAAGTCACCGCTCGCCTAGGACGCTGGACAGGACTGCTCCGAGTGTTGTCCTACAGGGGTCGAGCGCTGGTCATAAACCAGCTGGTGGCCGCCATGTTGTGGTACCGGTTGATCACTTTGATCCCTCCCCCTGCGTTTGTCGCCAAGATGCAGAAGAAGCTCGTCGACTTCTTCTGGGACAAAAGGAAGCACTGGGTCTCTGCCGCGGTTTTGAGTCTCCCGCTTAGGGAGGGCGGTCAGGCGCTGGTGTGCCTTCGCACCCAGGCGGCGACTTTCCGTCTTCAGACGCTGCAGAGATACCTGTACGTGGAGAATCCTCCTAGGTGGCGTGCGCTGGCGACGTATTTCTTCCGCCAGCTGCACGGCCTCAATTACGACACGCAGCTCCTGTTTGTGAGAGTGGGTGGCACGCGTGCCAGCCTGCGGGAGCTGCCTGTCTTCTACCAGGAACTGCTATGGGTTTGGAACAGCGTCGCCTCCGAGCGCAGTTCTCCCCCGTCAGGAGCGGCGGCCGTCCTTCGGGAGCCGCTGTTCAGGAATCCGCACCTCCACGACCGCGGGTTCGGCTGGCTGGCGGAGGGCAGGGCTGTGCCCGGTAAGGTGACCAGAGTCGGGGACCTGCTCGATGGCGGAGGAGCGGGCTGGATGGCGCCGGAGGAGTTGGCGAGGCGCATGTCTTGGGTCAACGTCCGGCTCGCGGTCAAAGCCATCGAGTCGCTAAAAGTGGCACTGGGCCCCGTCTCCACTAGGTGTGTCGAGGAGGCTCAAGCACGTGGGGCGATCCCGTCCGAACTGACCCCCGTTCGGACGGAATTCCTTATCGGCGCCCGGCCCCGAATCCTCCCTCGGGAGCCGCCGCCTCACCACTTGAGCCTTCTCGGAGAAATGCCCTCCGTGCCCTTTCAATCCGCACGGAGGCGTTTCCTGTACGGGCTGCTCCTGCACACTCTCCACTTTGCCATCTTCGTCTGCCGTCCGGACACGCCTTGGCGTACCATCCTGCCGTCCGGCGGAGGCGAAGGTCCCCATTGGAAGGCTCTCTACGCGGGAGTCTTCCCTTGTTCTATTGGGGACTTGGCCTGGAGGGTGTTGCACGGAGCAGTCCCGTGCAATAGGATTTTAAGTAGGTTTACGGACTCCCAGGCTGCTTGTCATTTTTGCGGCCTGGAGGAGTCCGTTTATCACATTTATGTTGAATGTGAGAGGTTGCAGCCCCTCTTTCATTATTTGAAGGGGCTGCTCCTCAATTTCTGGTTGCACTTCAGCCCCACGCTCCTGATCTACGGTCACCCGGTGCGGAGGGGACAGGGTAGGTCGGAGGACCTCCTCGTAGGACTGCTCCTGGGCCTGGCCAAGAAAGCCATTAATTGGTCCAGGCAGCGGGCGGTCGAGGGGGTCGTTCGGCCCGATTGCCTGCCTCTCTTCCGCGGCCATGTTCGCGCCCGGGTGGCCCTGGAGATGGAGCACGCGGTGTCCGCCGGCACGCTTGAGTTTTTCCGCGACCGGTGGGCGCCGCGGGGACTGGAGTGCATCGTCACCCCGGACTTTCAAATTTTAATTTGATTTATTAAGTTTCATTTCAAGTTTTAATTGATTTACAGTAAATTTGCGTTCTGTCAAACCAAAAAGATCAACACCAGGTTATAGTCCAACAGCTTGATTTGAAATCACAAGCTTGTGGTGAGCAGCAGCAGCAGAGTGGTGGTCTCTGTGGCCAGGAAGAGGAGAAGGAGAAGGAGACCAGGCAGCAGGCCACCACCAACAACCAACAACCACAACTGAGGTGCCTGGAGAGAGAGGACAGGAGAGGAGAAAGAAAAGAAGGCCAAGGCCATTAACAACAGAGGAGAGGCCTTTCCACACTGCCTCCTCAATTGGCCTCCATTTTAGGAGAGGGAGAGAGGGGAGAAAACATCACAAACAAACATCATCTGTTTGGAAGGAGGAAGGAAGGAAAGAACATCATCTACAGGTGGGTGTGATTCTGGGGCACTCTCCCAGAGACTTTGTTTTGTAGGTGGGGGGAGGAAAGAAGAAAAGAAGAGGGCCGGAACATCTAAGGGGTGTGTGTGTGTGGCTTCTGTAAAACCTAGGCCGCACACACCATATTAAACACCCCTTTCCCATTGCCTGACCTGGGACAGCTGGAGCTGCCTAGGTGAAGTTCCCCAATTAATTATATCCAATTGGGCATCGTTAAGACCTGGTGCAGGACTGAGCCTGGGCATCTCCAGCTATCCCAGGTGAAGACATCTTCTCCCCCCACCAGAAGACCACCACCACCAAAGACTTTTATTACATCGGAGAGTGCACCCCCTGCCAACACCCACCCACCCACCATCCTGAGTGGCGACCCTGCCCTTGCGGCTTCCCTCCTTCCCACCCCCCTCTCTCTCTCTCTTTGTCTCTTGTCTCTCTCTGCCTCTCTCTCTCTAAGAGGCACCTCAATCTATTTTTAATTAAGTACCCATTGAGCAGAGGGGAGAAGGCCCCTCTCCCAATTCAATCAACTAAAGGGAGAGGTGTGCCTTCAATTTAAGAGCTCCCTCTGCTCAGGGGAAAACAAGAACAAAAAAAAACCGAGGCCATTAACACCTTCAGGCCTGTGACTTGGGGTGAGTGTAGCCCTTAAAGAACCCTCCATTATGGCGACCACATCTTCGCCGGTGGCGGGGGCAGCGAGGACGTACGCGAGCGTGGCAGCCGCGGCCACGGCCGCAGCCACGAGTCCTCCTGTTACCCCGTCACCTTTTACCCTCCTTACGAGGAAGAATGGGGTCAAGAGCTACACTCACCCCAACATGACTATAGAGGCGTGTGTAAAAGCCATGGCTGGGGTTGTCGGCCCTTCAGCCATCGTCGCCGCCTCTAAAATGTACGGCAAGGCTGTGTTCTTCCTGGGGTCGGAGCGGGCGGTGTCCCTGGCCATCGAGAAGGGGCTCACCGTGGGCGGGACCTTCCTGCCGGTGGACCCCCTTGAGGCCACCGCGCAAAGGATTGTGGTTTCCAACGTCCCGCCCTTTGTTCCGGGTGAGCTCCTCCTCCCCCACCTACGTCAACTGGGGGAGGTGAGGTCGGGGATCACACCCATCCCGCTCGGCTTCCGGGAAGCCAGCCTTCGGCACGTCTTCTCCTTCCGGCGCCAGCTTTTCGTCCGGCTGGCGCGGGAGGAGGACGCGGACGGCGCGTTCACGGTGCTCCACGGGGGACCGCCCACCGCGTCTTCTGGACCTCGGACGGCGTGCGGTGCTACGCCTGTAAGGAGGTGGGGCACGTCCGCAAAAACTGCCCTGCCTCCAAGGCCGCCACGACACCTGGCGCGGCCGGGGTTGGCGCCGCCGCCCCCCCCTCCCCCTGATACTGTCCGCGCGTCGACGGCGACGGATGCGCGGTCGAAATCGGAGGCCAACTCCACCACGGCCTCCGGCGGGGAGGAGGGAGAGCGTCCGGGGGGAAGGAAGGCGCGTAGGAAAAATAAACACATAAGGGCGGATCCCCTCGCAGAGGAAACATCTGAATTGGCCGAACTCACGCCCGAGTATATCGCGGAGTTGGTCGGGACGCATGAGACTGGGGGGGTCCTCGTGCCCGGGCCCGTGACCGTGACCGCAACTGCTGAGGCAGCTGAATCAAGACCTGCGGCCGGGCTCGGGCCCGAGGGGCCCAAGAAACCCAGTCGTCGGAAAGGGGCAGAGAGGGAGGCCCCAGCAGACATGGAGGCCTCCCCCTCTCCGGGCCCCAATACGTTAAAAAGAAAGCTCCGCCCCCAGCAGGAGGACTGCGAGGAGGAAGGTCCCTCCGCAAAAGGGGGCCAGTCGCCCGCCGCGGGTGCTGCGCCCCACCCCACCACCGTCATCGTCGCGCGCGATCGGCAGGGGTCGTCTGTCCCTCGGGAGGGTGAGACAGCCGAGTCTGTCCGACCTGTGCCTCCCGGGGATGGGGAAGAGACCCTGCCCGTGGGGGGGGGCGCGGAACAACCCGCGGAGGGAAATGTAGTACGGAACCGTTGCTCCTCGCCGGGTCGGGCGTCCTGGGGACTGGGGCGGGCGAGGCCAATAAGGCTGAAGCCGAGCCCGCCTTTTATAACCCAGATATCTCCCAGGGACTGCTCGACCTGGTGGAGGAGTGTAGCAATCCCCAGCCTGCTGGGTCGGAGGTTGGTGGCGGGGAGACGGAAAGCCCCCTGACTCCGTCTCTGTTGTTGGCGCCGGACATGCTGGAGGAATTTGGGATTATTTTCTCCCCGGTTTCTCCGGTCGCCCCGGCGCCTGAGGCGGGGGGGGGCCCCGAACTGCCGCCGCCGCCTCCCGGCCCGGCGCCCCTGAAGGAGCCCAGGGTGGACTCCTCTGCCACCGATCCTGGGGGTGGGATCGTGACGGAGGCGGGGCCGGCCGGTGCGGCCGAGCCGTTCGCTGCACCCCGTGCGACGGACGGGTCGGCCGCCGGTGACGACCTCCCGGAGGAGGACGGGGACTCGGTGGGGGGCTTCGAGGACGATTTGGAGTCCATCGGCAGCGAGGTGATGGACGCCCTCGTGCCCTTCACCGACTCTCCCCTCATCCCCGTAGGGGAACTCCGGGATTTTATGGCCGTGAGCCAGGGTCGTCACAAGAAGATCCGGCTGGCCCTCGACAAGTGGTCGGAGCTGACGCTGCTCGTCGTGTCCGTCCGCGCCGCCGTTAAAATCATGGGCGCGGACAAGGACGTTGACCGGCTCGAGCTGCGTCGGCTCAAGACGTTCCACACTGGGCTGCTGAGGGAGTGGCGGTCGTCAGTGACCGCCCTCCCTCCCCTCCGTTAGGTAGAGGTTGCACTATGCTTCTGAGATGAAGATAACCATAGCCAGCCTCAACATCAACGGCAGCAGGGAGGCGCGCCGTAGATTCAATAACTTCTCGGTCCTTCGGGACGGGAAATATGCGGTGTGCTTCCTGCAAGAAACCCACACCGTTCCGGGAGACGAGGCCACGTGGCTCCTGGAGTGGCAAGGAGGGGTCAGCATGAGTCACCTCTCCAACAATTCCTGCGGGGTGGCTGTCTTGCTGGCCCCGCATTTTCAGCCGGAGATCTTGAGGGTCAAGGAGCACGTGCCGGGCCGCTTGCTCCAGGTCACTGTTCGCCTGGGAGGCGTGCCGCTCCATTTAGTGAACGTGTACGCCCCCCGGACCGGTGCGCAGCAAGTGCGCTTCTTCGGAGAAGTGTCCGCTCTTCTGGGCTCCATCGACGTGGGCGAGTGCGTCATCCTCGGGGGGGATTTCAATTGTACCCTCGAGGCGCGGGACCGGTCGGGTCCCCCGCGAAGCCCGGCGGCGATGGAGAAGTTGCGGGACCTGGTCGGGTCCTTCGACTTGGTGGACGTCTGGCGAAATCTCCATCCCGACTCCAGCGCCTTCACGAGCGTGAGGTCTGGAGGAGGAAGGTCCAGAATCGACCGCCTTTACATTTCCCGGGCGTACGTCTCCTGCGTTCCGGCGGCTTCCATGCGGCCGGTGCCGTGCACGGACCACCACCTGGTGTGGGCGGAGCTCGCTCCGCTGCGCGCGCGGGGGGGGTCCGCGTACTGGCATTTTAACAACCTGCTGCTGGAGGACGCGCGGTTCCGGGATTCGTTTCGCCGGTTCTGGGCCGACTGGAGAAGGAAGCGGGGAGGCTTCCCCTCCTTGAGGCTATGGTGGGACGTGGGCAAGGCTCACGTCCGCGTCTTCTGTCAGGAGTACGCGAAGGGGTCGACCAAGAGGCGGGAGGCCCGGGTCGGGCGATTGGAGAAAGAAGTGCTCGACCTGGAGTCCCGTCTCGGTCAGGTCGTCGAGGACCCGGCCCTGCGGAAGGTGTACGAAGAGAAGAAGGGCGCGCTGAAGGACCTGCAGCTGGTCGGGTCCCGAGGCGCGTACGTGAGGTCGCGGATCCAGTTCCTGCGGGACCTGGACCGCGGCTCCCCCTTCTTCTACTCGCTGGAAAAAAGACGGGGGGTCCGTAAGCAGCTCTTGGGGCTGCTGGCCGACGACGGATCTCTGGTCTCGGATCCGGAGGGCATCAGCGCGGAGGCCCGGGCCTATTACGGGGCTCTGTTCTCTTCGGATCCGTCCAGCGAGGATGCGCGCAGAGTTTTGTGGGAGGACCTGCCGAAGGTCGGCCCGGAGGGCGCCGAGAATTTAGAAGCTCCGCTAAGCCTGGCGGAGCTGACCGGCGCCCTGCGCCAGCTCTCGAGGGGCAAGTCCCCGGGGCTGGACGGGCTGACCGTGGAGTTCCACAGGGCGTTCTGGGACGTCTTGGGGGACGACTACGCGCGGGTCCTGGGGGAAAGTCTGGCGACCGGGGAGATGCCCCTCTCTTGGCGCAGGGCGGTCATCGTCCTGCTGCCCAAGAAGGGCGATCTCCGCCTACTTAAGAACTGGCGCCCGGTCTCCCTCCTCAGCACGGACTACAAAATTTTCGCCAGGGCTATGTCTGCTCGCCTTGGCACCGTGCTGGCCCGCATGATCCACCCCGACCAGTCCTACACGGTCCCGGGCCGGAGTATCCACGATAACATCCATCTGGTCCGGGACCTGGTCCACCATTCCCAGAGGGCTGGTCTGTCGGTCGCCTTCCTTTCCCTGGATCAGGAGAAGGCGTTCGACAGGGTGGATCACGAGTATCTTTTCGGGACTCTGCGCGCATTCGGGTTCGGGACGCATTTCGTCGCCCGGATCCGACTTCTGTACGCCGCCGCGGAGTGTCTCATTAAAGTTAACGGGTCTTTGACGGCGCCCCTTCGCTTCGGGAGGGGGGTGCGTCAGGGATGCCCCATGTCCGGTCAGTTATACGCCGTTTGCGTGGAGCCTTTCCTGCGCCTCTTGCGGAAGAGGTTGACGGGACTGGCTCTGCAAGGGCCGGGCGTGGAGGTGGTCCTCTCGGCTTACGCCGATGACGTGCTCCTCGCGGTCACGGATCCCGTCGACTTGCGGAGGATGCGAGAATGCCAGCAGATTTACTCGGACGCATCCTCCGCCAAGATCAACTGGGAGAAATGTTCTGGACTCCTGGTGGGCCCATGGCAGGTGGACTCCCTGCCGGAGGAGTTCGGGCCTTTCGCCTGGAGCACCACGCACCTCCTCTACCTGGGAGTCTACCTCAGCCCGGCCGAGGACGCCTGGCCGGCGAACTGGCAAGAGCTGGAGGCCAAAGTCACCGCTCGCCTAGGGCGCTGGACAGGACTGCTCCGAGTGTTGTCCTACAGGGGTCGAGCGCTGGTCATAAACCAGCTGGTGGCCGCCATGTTGTGGTACCGGTTGGTCACTTTGATCCCTCCCCCTGCGTTTGTCGCCAAGATGCAGAAGAAGCTCGTCGACTTCTTCTGGGACAAAAGGAAGCACTGGGTCTCTGCCGCGGTTTTGAGTCTCCCGCTTAGGGAGGGCGGTCAGGCGCTGGTGTGCCTTCGCACCCAGGCGGCGACTTTCCGTCTTCAGACGCTGCAGAGATACCTGTACGTGGAGAATCCTCCTAGGTGGCGTGCGCTGGCGACGTATTTCTTCCGCCAGCTGCACGGCCTCAATTACGACACGCAGCTCCTGTTTGTGAGAGTGGGTGGCACGCGTGCCAGCCTGCGGGAGCTGCCTGTCTTCTACCAGGAACTGCTATGGGTTTGGAACAGCGTCGCCTCCGAGCGCAGTTCTCCCCCGTCAGGAGCGGCGGCCGTCCTTCGGGAGCCGCTGTTCAGGAATCCGCACCTCCACGACCGCGGGTTCGGCTGGCTGGCGGAGGGCAGGGCTGTGCCCGGTAAGGTGACCAGAGTCGGGGACCTGCTCGATGGCGGAGGAGCGGGCTGGATGGCGCCGGAGGAGTTGGCGAGGCGCATGTCTTGGGTCAACGTCCGGCTCGCGGTCAAAGCCATCGAGTCGCTAAAAGTGGCACTGGGCCCCGTCTCCACTAGGTGTGTCGAGGAGGCTCAAGCACGTGGGGCGATCCCGTCCGAACTGACCCCCGTTCGGACGGAATTCCTTATCGGCGCCCGGCCCCGAATCCTCCCTCGGGAGCCGCCGCCTCACCACTTGAGCCTTCTCGGAGAAATGCCCTCCGTGCCCTTTCAATCCGCACGGAGGCGTTTCCTGTACGGGCTGCTCCTGCACACTCTCCACTTTGCCATCTTCGTCTGCCGTCCGGACACGCCTTGGCGTACCATCCTGCCGTCCGGCGGAGGCGAAGGTCCCCATTGGAAGGCTCTCTACGCGGGAGTCTTCCCTTGTTCTATTGGGGACTTGGCCTGGAGGGTGTTGCACGGAGCAGTCCCGTGCAATAGGATTTTAAGTAGGTTTACGGACTCCCAGGCTGCTTGCCATTTTTGCGGCCTGGAGGAGTCCGTTTATCACATTTATGTTGAATGTGAAAGGTTGCAGCCCCTCTTTCATTATTTGAAGGGGCTGCTCCTCAATTTCTGGTTGCACTTCAGCCCCACGCTCCTGATCTACGGTCACCCGGTGCGGAGGGGAGCGGGTAGGTCGGAGGACCTCCTCGTAGGACTGCTCCTGGGCCTGGCCAAGAAAGCCATTAATTGGTCCAGGCAGCGGGCGGTCGAGGGGGTCGTTCGGCCCGATTGCCTGCCTCTCTTCCGCGGCCATGTTCGCGCACGGGTGGCCCTGGAGATGGAGCACGCGGTGTCCGCCGGCACGCTTGAGTTTTTCCGCGACCGGTGGGCGCCGCGGGGACTGGAGTGCATCGTCACCCCGGACTTTCAAATTTTAATTTGATTTATTAAGTTTCATTTCAAGTTTTAATTGATTTACAGTAAATTTGCGTTCTGTCAAACCAAAAAGATCAACACCAGGTTATAGTCCAACAGCTTGATTTGAAATCACAAGCTTGTGGTGAGCAGCAGCAGCAGATTGGTGGTCTCTGTGGCCAGGAAGAGGAGAAGGAGAAGGAGACCAGGCAGCAGGCCACCACCAACAACCAACAACCACAACTGAGGTGCCTGGAGAGAGAGGACAGGAGAGGAGAAAGAAAAGAAGGCCAAGGCCATTAACAACAGAGGAGAGGCCTTTCCACACTGCCTCCTCAATTGGCCTCCATTTTAGGAGAGGGAGAGAGGGGAGAAAACATCACAAACAAACATCATCTGTTTGGAAGGAGGAAGGAAGGAAAGAACATCATCTACAGGTGGGTGTGATTCTGGGGCACTCTCCCAGAGACTTTGTTTTGTAGGTGGGGGGAGGAAAGAAGAAAAGAAGAGGGCCGGAACATCTAAGGGGTGTGTGTGTGTGGCTTCTGTAAAACCTAGGCCGCACACACCATATTAAACACCCCTTTCCCATTGCCTGACCTGGGACAGCTGGAGCTGCCTAGGTGAAGTTCCCCAATTAATTATATCCAATTGGGCATCGTTAAGACCTGGTGCAGGACTGAGCCTGGGCATCTCCAGCTATCCCAGGTGAAGACATCTTCTCCCCCCACCAGAAGACCACCACCACCAAAGACTTTTATTACATCGGAGAGTGCACCCCCTGCCAACACCCACCCACCCACCATCCTGAGTGGCGACCCTGCCCTTGCGGCTTCCCTCCTTCCCACCCCCCTCTCTCTCTCTCTTTGTCTCTTGTCTCTCTCTGCCTCTCTCTCTCTAAGAGGCACCTCAATCTATTTTTAATTAAGTACCCATTGAGCAGAGGGGAGAAGGCCCCTCTCCCAATTCAATCAACTAAAGGGAGAGGTGTGCCTTCAATTTAAGAGCTCCCTCTGCTCAGGGGAAAACCAAAAAAAAACCGAGGCCATTAACACCTTCAGGCCTGTGACTTGGGGTGAGTGTAGCCCTTAAAGAACCCTCCATTATGGCGAGTACATCTTCGTCGGTGGCGGGGGCAGCGAGGACGTATGCGAGCGTGGCAGCCGCGGCCACGGCCGCAGCCACGAGTCCTCCTGTTACCCCGTCACCTTTTACCCTCCTTACGAGGAAGAATGGGGTCAAGAGCTACACTCACCCCAACATGACTATAGAGGCGTGTGTAAAAGCCATGGCTGGGGTTGTCGGCCCTTCAGCCATCGTCGCCGCCTCTAAAATGTACGGCAAGGCTGTGTTCTTCCTGGGGTCGGAGCGGGCGGTGTCCCTGGCCATCGAGAAGGGGCTCACCGTGGGCGGGACCTTCCTGCCGGTGGACCCCCTTGAGGCCACCGCGCAAAGGATTGTGGTTTCCAACGTCCCGCCCTTTGTTCCGGGTGAGCTCCTCCTCCCCCACCTACGTCAACTGGGGGAGGTGAGGTCGGGGATCACACCCATCCCGCTCGGCTTCCGGGAAGCCAGCCTTCGGCACGTCTTCTCCTTCCGGCGCCAGCTTTTCGTCCGGCTGGCGCGGGAGGAGGACGCGGACGGCGCGTTCACGGTGCTCCACGGGGGGACCGCCCACCGCGTCTTCTGGACCTCGGACGGCGCGCGGTGCTACGCCTGTAAGGAGGTGGGGCACGTCCGCAAAAACTGCCCCGCCTCCAAGGCCGCCACGACACCTGGCGCGGCCGGGGTTGGCGCCGCCGCCCCCCCCTCCCCCTGATACTGTCCGCGCGTCGACGGCGACGGATGCGCGGTCGAAATCGGAGGCCAACACCAGCACGGCCTCCGGCGGGGAGGAGGGAGAGCGTCCGGGGGGAAGGAAGGCGCGTAGGAAAAATAAACATCTAAGGGCGGATCCCCTCGCGGAGGAAACATCGGAGTTGTCCGAACTCACGCCCGAGTATATCGCGGAGTTGGTTGGGACGCATGAGACTGGGGGGGTCCTCGTGCCCGGGCCCGTGACCGTGACCGCAACTGCTGAGGCAGCTAAAGCAAGACCTGCGGCCGGGCTCGGGCCCGAGGGGCCCAAGAAACCCAGTCGTCGGAAGGGGGCAGAGAGGGAGGCCCCAGCAGACATGGAGGCCTCCCCCTCTCCGGGCCCCAATTTGTTAAAAAGAAAGCTCCGCCCCCAGCAGGAGGACTGCGAGGAGGAAGGTCCCTCCGCAAAAGGGGGGCAGTCGCCCGCCGCGGGTGCTGCGCCCCACCCCACCACCGTCATCGTCGCGCGCGATCGGCAGGGGTCGTCTGTCCCTCGGGAGGGTGAGACAGACGAGTCTGTCCGACCTGTGCCTCCCGGGGATGGGGAAGAGACCCTGCCCGTGGGGGGGGGCGCGGAACAACCCGCGGAGGGAAATGTAGTACCGGAACCGTTGCTCCTCGCCGGGTCGGGCGTCCTGGGGACTGGGGCGGGCGAGGCCAAAGAGGCTGAAGCCGAGCCCGCCTTTTATAACCCAGACATCTCCCAGGGACTGCTCGACCTGGTGGAGGAGTGTAGCAATCCCCAGCCCGCTGGGTCGGAGGTTGGTGGCGGGGAGACGGAAAGCCCCCTGACTCCGTCTCTGTTGTTGGCGCCGGACGTGCTGGAGGAATTTGGGATTATTTTCTCCCCGGTTTCTCCGGTCGCCCCGGCGCCTGAGGCGGGGGGGGGCCCCGAACTGCCGCCGCCGCCTCCCGGCCCGGCGCCCCTGAAGGAGCCCAGGGTGGACTCCTCTGCCACCGATCCTGGGGGTGGGATCGTGACGGAGGCGGGGCCGGCCGGTGCGGCCGAGCCGTTCGCTGCACCCCGTGCGACGGACGGGTCGGCCGTCGGTGACGACCTCCCGGAGGAGGACGGGGACTCGGTGGGGGGCTTCGAGGACGATTTGGAGTCCATCGGCAGCGAGGTGATGGACGCCCTCGTGCCCTTCACCGACTCTCCCCTCATCCCCGTAGGGGAACTCCGGGATTTTATGGCCATGAGCCAGGGTCGTCACAAGAAGATCCGGCTGGCCCTCGACAAGTGGTCGGAGCTGACGCTGCTCGTCGTGTCCGTCCGCGCCGCCGTTAAAATCATGGGCGCGGACAAGGACGTTGGCCGGCTCGAGCTGCGTCGGCTCAAGACGTTCCACACTGGGCTGCTGAGGGAGTGGCGGTCGTCAGTGACCGCCCTCCCTCCCCTCCGTTAGGTAGAGGTTGCACTATGCTTCTGAGATGAAGATAACCATAGCCAGCCTCAACATCAACGGCAGCAGGGAGGCGCGCCGTAGATTCAATAACTTCTCGGTCCTTCGGGACGGGAAATATGCGGTGTGCTTCCTGCAAGAAACCCACACCGTTCCGGGAGACGAGGCCACGTGGCTCCTGGAGTGGCAAGGAGGGGTCAGCATGAGTCACCTCTCCAACAATTCCTGCGGTGTGGCTGTCTTGCTGGCCCCGCATTTTCAGCCGGAGATCTTGAGGGTCAAGGAGCACGTGCCGGGCCGCTTGCTCCAGGTCACTGTTCGCCTGGGAGGCGTGCCGCTCCATTTAGTGAACGTGTACGCCCCCCGGACCGGTGCGCAGCAAGTGCGCTTCTTCGGAGAAGTGTCCGCTCTTCTGGGCTCCATCGACGTGGGCGAGTGCGTCATCCTCGGGGGGGATTTCAATTGTACCCTCGAGGCGCGGGACCGGTCGGGTCCCCCGCGAAGCCCGGCGGCGATGGAGAAGTTGCGGGACCTGGTCGGGTCCTTCGACTTGGTGGACGTCTGGCGAAATCTCCATCCCGACTCCAGCGCCTTCACGAGCGTGAGGTCTGGAGGAGGAAGGTCCAGAATCGACCGCCTTTACATTTCCCGGGCGTACGTCTCCTGCGTTCCGGCGGCTTCCATGCGGCCGGTGCCGTGCACGGACCACCACCTGGTGTGGGCGGAGCTCGCTCCGCTGCGCGCGCGGGGGGGGTCCGCGTACTGGCATTTTAACAACCTGCTGCTGGAGGACGCGCGGTTCCGGGATTCGTTTCGCCGGTTCTGGGCCGACTGGAGAAGGAAGCGGGGAGGCTTCCCCTCCTTGAGGCTATGGTGGGACGTGGGCAAGGCTCACGTCCGCGTCTTCTGTCAGGAGTACGCGAAGGGGTCGACCAAGAGGCGGGAGGCCCGGGTCGGGCGATTGGAGAAAGAAGTGCTCGACCTGGAGTCCCGTCTCGGTCAAGTCGTCGAGGACCCGGCCCTGCGGAAGGTGTACGAAGAGAAGAAGGGCACGCTGAAGGACCTGCAGCTGGTCGGGTCCCGAGGCGCGTACGTGAGGTCGCGGATCCAGTTCCTGCGGGACCTGGACCGCGGCTCCCCCTTCTTCTACTCGCTGGAAAAAAGACGGGGGGTCCGTAAGCAGCTCTTGGGGCTGCTGGCCGACGACGGATCTCTGGTCTCGGATCCGGAGGGCATCAGCGCGGAGGCCCGGGCCTATTACGGGACTCTGTTCTCTTCGGATCCGTCCAGCGAGGATGCGCGCAGAGTTTTGTGGGAGGACCTGCCGAAGGTCGGCCCGGAGGGCGCCGAGAATTTGGAAGCTCCGCTAAGCCTGGCGGAGCTGACCGGCGCCCTGCGCCAGCTCTCGAGGGGCAAGTCCCCGGGGCTGGACGGGCTGACCGTGGAGTTCCACAGGGCGTTCTGGGACGTCTTGGGGGACGACTACGCGCGGGTCCTGGGGGAAAGTCTGGCGACCGGGGAGATGCCCCTCTCTTGGCGCAGGGCGGTCATCGTCCTGCTGCCCAAGAAGGGCGATCTCCGCCTACTTAAGAACTGGCGCCCGGTCTCCCTCCTCAGCACGGACTACAAAATTTTCGCCAGGGCTATGTCTGCTCGCCTTGGCACCGTGCTGGCCCGCATGATCCACCCCGACCAGTCCTACACGGTCCCGGGCCGGAGTATCCACGATAACATCCATCTGGTCCGGGACCTGGTCCACCATTCCCAGAGGGCTGGTCTGTCGGTCGCCTTCCTTTCCCTGGATCAGGAGAAGGCGTTCGACAGGGTGGATCACGAGTATCTTTTCGGGACTCTGCGCGCATTCGGGTTCGGGACGCATTTCGTCGCCCGGATCCGACTTCTGTACGCCGCCGCGGAGTGTCTCATTAAAGTTAACGGGTCTTTGACGGCGCCCCTTCGCTTCGGGAGGGGGGTGCGTCAGGGATGCCCCATGTCCGGTCAGTTATACGCCGTTTGCGTGGAGCCTTTCCTGCGCCTCTTGCGGAAGAGGTTGACGGGACTGGCTCTGCAAGGGCCGGGCGTGGAGGTGGTCCTCTCGGCTTACGCCGATGACGTGCTCCTCGCGGTCACGGATCCCGTCGACTTGCGGAGGATGCGAGAATGCCAGCAGATTTACTCGGACGCATCCTCCGCCAAGATCAACTGGGAGAAATGTTCTGGACTCCTGGTGGGCCCATGGCAGGTGGACTCCCTGCCGGAGGAGTTCGGGCCTTTCGCCTGGAGCACCACGCACCTCCTCTACCTGGGAGTCTACCTCAGCCCGGCCGAGGACGCCTGGCCGGCGAACTGGCAAGAGCTGGAGGCCAAAGTCACCGCTCGCCTAGGGCGCTGGACAGGACTGCTCCGAGTGTTGTCCTACAGGGGTCGAGCGCTGGTCATAAACCAGCTGGTGGCCGCCATGTTGTGGTACCGGTTGATCACTTTGATCCCTCCCCCTGCGTTTGTCGCCAAGATGCAGAAGAAGCTCGTCGACTTCTTCTGGGACAAAAGGAAGCACTGGGTCTCTGCCGCGGTTTTGAGTCTCCCGCTTAGGGAGGGCGGTCAGGCGCTGGTGTGCCTTCGCACCCAGGCGGCGACTTTCCGTCTTCAGACGCTGCAGAGATACCTGTACGTGGAGAATCCTCCTAGGTGGCGTGCGCTGGCGACGTATTTCTTCCGCCAGCTGCACGGCCTCAATTACGACACGCAGCTCCTGTTTGTGAGAGTGGGTGGCACGCGTGCCAGCCTGCGGGAGCTGCCTGTCTTCTACCAGGAACTGCTATGGGTTTGGAACAGCGTCGCCTCCGAGCGCAGTTCTCCCCCGTCAGGAGCGGCGGCCGTCCTTCGGGAGCCGCTGTTCAGGAATCCGCACCTCCACGACCGCGGGTTCGGCTGGCTGGCGGAGGGCAGGGCTGTGCCCGGTAAGGTGACCAGAGTCGGGGACCTGCTCGATGGCGGAGGAGCGGGCTGGATGGCGCCGGAGGAGTTGGCGAGGCGCATGTCTTGGGTCAACGTCCGGCTCGCGGTCAAAGCCATCGAGTCGCTAAAAGTGGCACTGGGCCCCGTCTCCACTAGGTGTGTCGAGGAGGCTCAAGCACGTGGGGCGATCCCGTCCGAACTGACCCCCGTTCGGACGGAATTCCTTATCGGCGCCCGGCCCCGAATCCTCCCTCGGGAGCCGCCGCCTCACCACTTGAGCCTTCTCGGAGAAATGCCCTCCGTGCCCTTTCAATCCGCACGGAGGCGTTTCCTGTACGGGCTGCTCCTGCACACTCTCCACTTTGCCATCTTCGTCTGCCGTCCGGACACGCCTTGGCGTACCATCCTGCCGTCCGGCGGAGGCGAAGGTCCCCATTGGAAGGCTCTCTACGCGGGAGTCTTCCCTTGTTCTATTGGGGACTTGGCCTGGAGGGTGTTGCACGGAGCAGTCCCGTGCAATAGGATTTTAAGTAGGTTTACGGACTCCCAGGCTGCTTGCCATTTCTGCGGCCTGGAGGAGTCCGTCTATCACATTTATGTTGAATGTGAGAGGTTGCAGCCCCTCTTTCATTATTTGAAGGGGCTGCTCCTCAATTTCTGGTTGCACTTCAGCCCCACGCTCCTGATCTACGGTCACCCGGTGCGGAGGGGAGCGGGTAGGTCGGAGGACCTCCTCGTAGGACTGCTCCTGGGCCTGGCCAAGAAAGCCATTAATTGGTCCAGGCAGCGGGCGGTCGAGGGGGTCGTTCGGCCCGATTGCCTGCCTCTCTTCCGCGGCCATGTTCGCGCCCGGGTGGCCCTGGAGATGGAGCACGCGGTGTCCGCCGGCACGCTTGAGTTTTTCCGCGACCGGTGGGCGCCGCGGGGACTGGAGTGCATCGTCACCCCGGACTTTCAAATTTTAATTTGATTTATTAAGTTTCATTTAAAGTTTTAATTTGATTTACAGTAAATTTGGGTTCAACCAAAAAGATCAACACCAGGTTATAGTCCAACAGCTTGATTTGAAATCACAAGCTTGTGGTGAGCAGCAGCAGCAGATTGGTGGTCTCTGTGGCCAGGAAGAGGAGAAGGAGAAGGAGACCAGGCAGCAGGCCACCACCAACAACCAACAACCACAACTGAGGTGCCTGGAGAGAGAGGACAGGAGAGGAGAAAGAAAAGAAGGCCAAGGCCATTAACAACAGAGGAGAGGCCTTTCCACACTGCCTCCTCAATTGGCCTCCATTTTAGGAGAGGGAGAGAGGGGAGAAAACATCACAAACAAACATCATCTGTTTGGAAGGAGGAAGGAAGGAAAGAACATCATCTACAGGTGGGTGTGATTCTGGGGCACTCTCCCAGAGACTTTGTTTTGTAGGTGGGGGGAGGAAAGAAGAAAAGAAGAGGGCCGGAACATCTAAGGGGTGTGTGTGTGTGGCTTCTGTAAAACCTAGGCCGCACACACCATATTAAACACCCCTTTCCCATTGCCTGACCTGGGACAGCTGGAGCTGCCTAGGTGAAGTTCCCCAATTAATTATATCCAATTGGGCATCGTTAAGACCTGGTGCAGGACTGAGCCTGGGCATCTCCAGCTATCCCAGGTGAAGACATCTTCTCCCCCCACCAGAAGACCACCACCACCAAAGACTTTTATTACATCGGAGAGTGCACCCCCTGCCAACACCCACCCACCCACCATCCTGAGTGGCGACCCTGCCCTTGCGGCTTCCCTCCTTCCCACCCCCCTCTCTCTCTCTCTTTGTCTCTTGTCTCTCTCTGCCTCTCTCTCTCTAAGAGGCACCTCAATCTATTTTTAATTAAGTACCCATTGAGCAGAGGGGAGAAGGCCCCTCTCCCAATTCAATCAACTAAAGGGAGAGGTGTGCCTTCAATTTAAGAGCTCCCTCTGCTCAGGGGGAATAAAAAAACCGAGGCCATTAACACCTTCAGGCCTGTGACTTGGGGTGAGTGTAGCCCTTAAAGAACCCTCCATTATGGCGAGTACATCTTCGTCGGTGGCGGGGGCAGCGAGGACGTATGCGAGCGTGGCAGCCGCGGCCACGGCCGCAGCCACGAGTCCTCCTGTTACCCCGTCACCTTTTACCCTCATTACGAGGAAGAATGGGGTCAAGAGCTACACTCACCCCAACATGACTATAGAGGCGTGCGTTAAAGCCATGGCTGGGGTTGTCGGCCCTTCAGCCATCGTCGCCGCCTCTAAAATGTACGGCAAGGCTGTGTTCTTCCTGGGGTCGGAGCGGGCGGTGTCCCTGGCCATCGAGAAGGGGCTCACCGTGGGCGGGACCTTCCTGCCGGTGGACCCCCTTGAGGCCACCGCGCAAAGGATTGTGGTTTCCAACGTCCCGCCCTTTGTTCCGGGTGAGCTCCTCCTCCCCCACCTACGTCAACTGGGGGAGGTGAGGTCGGGGATCACACCCATCCCGCTCGGCTTCCGGGAAGCCAGCCTTCGGCACGTCTTCTCCTTCCGGCGCCAGCTTTTCGTCCGGCTGGCGCGGGAGGAGGACGCGGATGGCGCGTTCACGGTGCTCCACGGGGGGACCGCCCACCGCGTCTTCTGGACCTCGGACGGCGTGCGGTGCTACGCCTGTAAGGAGGTGGGGCACGTCCGCAAAAACTGCCCCGCCTCCAAGGCCGCCACGACACCTGGCGCGGCCGGGGTTGGCGCCGCCGCCCCCCCTCCCCCTGATACTGTCCGCGCGTCGACGGCGACGGATGCGCGGTCGAAATCGGAGGCCAACTCCACCACGGCCTCCGGCGGGGAGGAGGGAGAGCGTCCGGGGGGAAGGAAGGCGCGTAGGAAAAATAAACACATAAGGGCGGATCCCCTCGCGGAGGAAACATCTGAATTGGCCGAACTCACGCCCGAGTATATCGCGGAGTTGGTCGGGACGCATGAGAATGGGGGGGTCCTCGTGCCCGGGCCCGTGACCGTGACCGCAACTGCCGAGGCAGCTGAATCAAGACCTGCGGCCGGGCTCGGGCCCGAGGGGCCCAAGAAACCCAGTCGTCGGAAGGGGGCAGAGAGGGAGGCCCCAGCAGACATGGAGGCCTCCCCCTCTCCGGGCCCCAATACGTTAAAAAGAAAGCTCCGCCCCCAGCAGGAGGACTGCGAGGAGGAAGGTCCCTCCGCAAAAGGGGGGCAGTCGCCCGCCGCGGGTGCTGCGCCCCACCCCACCACCGTCATCGTCGCGCGCGATCGGCAGGGGTCGTCTGTCCCTCGGGAGGGTGAGACAGCCGAGTCTGTCCGACCTGTGCCTCCCGGGGATGGGGAAGAGACCCTGCCCGTGGGGGGGGGCGCGGAACAACCCGCGGAAGAAAATGTAGAACCGGAACCGTTGCTCCTCGCCGGGTCGGGCGTCCTGGGGACTGGGGCGGGCGAGGCCAAAGAGGCTGAAGCCGAGCCCGCCTTTTATAACCCAGACATCTCCCAGGGACTGCTCGACCTGGTGGAGGAGTGTAGCAATCCCCAGCCCGCTGGGTCGGAGGTTGGTGGCGGTGAGACGGAAAGCCCCCTGACTCCGTCTCTGTCGTTGGCGCCGGACGTGCTGGAGGAATTTGGGATTATTTTCTCCCCGGTTTCTCCGGTCGCCCCGGCGCCTGAGGCGGGGGGGGGCCCCGAACCGCCGCCGCCGCCTCCCGGCCCGGCGCCCCTGAAGGAGCCCAGGGTGGACTACTCTGCCACCGATCCTGGGGGTGGGATCGTGACGGAGGCGGGGCCGGCCGGTGCAGCCGAGCCGTTCGCTGCACCCTGTGTGACGGACGGGTTGGCCGCCGGTGACGACCTCCCGGAGGAGGACGGGGACTCGGTGTTGGGCGCTGAGGAAGATTTGGAGTCCATCGGCAGCGAGGCGATGGACGCCCTCGTGCCCTTCACCGACTCTCCCCTCATCCCCGTAGGGGAACTCCGGGATTTTATGGCCGTGAGCCAGGGTCGTCACAAGAAGATCCGGCTGGCCCTCGACAAGTGGTCGGAGCTGGCGCTGCTCGTCGTGTCCGTCCGCGCCGCCGTTAAAATCATGGGCGCGGACAAGGACGTTGGCCGGCTCGAGCTGCGTCGGCTCAAGACGTTCTACACTGGGCTGCTGAGGGAGTGGCGGTCGTCAGTGACCGCCCTCCCTCCCCTCCGTTAGGTAGAGGTTGCACTATGCTTCTGAGATGAAGATAACCATAGCCAGCCTCAACATCAACGGCAGCAGGGAGGCGCGCCGTAGATTCAATAACTTCTCGGTCCTTCGGGACGGGAAATATGCGGTGTGCTTCCTGCAAGAAACCCACACCGTTCCGGGAGACGAGGCCACGTGGCTCCTGGAGTGGCAAGGAGGGGTCAGCATGAGTCACCTCTCCAACAATTCCTGCGGGGTGGCTGTCTTGCTGGCCCCGCATTTTCAGCCGGAGATCTTGAGGGTCAAGGAGCACGTGCCGGGCCGCTTGCTCCAGGTCACTGTTCGCCTGGGAGGCGTGCCGCTCCATTTAGTGAACGTGTACGCCCCCCGGACCGGTGCGCAGCAAGTGCGCTTCTTCGGAGAAGTGTCCGCTCTTCTGGGCTCCATCGACGTGGGCGAGTGCGTCATCCTCGGGGGGGATTTCAATTGTACCCTCGAGGCGCGGGACCGGTCGGGTCCCCCGCGAAGCCCGGCGGCGATGGAGAAGTTGCGGGACCTGGTCGGGTCCTTCGACTTGGTGGACGTCTGGCGAAATCTCCATCCCGACTCCAGCGCCTTCACGAGCGTGAGGTCTGGAGGAGGAAGGTCCAGAATCGACCGCCTTTACATTTCCCGGGCGTACGTCTCCTGCGTTCCGGCGGCTTCCATGCGGCCGGTGCCGTGCACGGACCACCACCTGGTGTGGGCGGAGCTCGCTCCGCTGCGCGCGCGGGGGGGGTCCGCGTACTGGCATTTTAACAACCTGCTGCTGGAGGACGCGCGGTTCCGGGATTCGTTTCGCCGGTTCTGGGCCGACTGGAGAAGGAAGCGGGGAGGCTTCCCCTCCTTGAGGCTATGGTGGGACGTGGGCAAGGCTCACGTCCGCGTCTTCTGTCAGGAGTACGCGAAGGGGTCGACCAAGAGGCGTGAGGCCCGGGTCGGGCGATTGGAGAAAGAAGTGCTCGACCTGGAGTCCCGTCTCGGTCAGGTCGTCGAGGACCCGGCCCTGCGGAAGGTGTACGAAGAGAAGAAGGGCGCGCTGAAGGACCTGCAGCTGGTCGGGTCCCGAGGCGCGTACGTGAGGTCGCGGATCCAGTTCCTGCGGGACCTGGACCGCGGCTCCCCCTTCTTCTACTCGCTGGAAAAAAGACGGGGGGTCCGTAAGCAGCTCTTGGGGCTGCTGGCCGACGACGGATCTCTGGTCTCGGATCCGGAGGGCATCAGCGCGGAGGCCCGGGCCTATTACGGGGCTCTGTTCTCTTCGGATCCGTCCAGCGAGGATGCGCGCAGAGTTTTGTGGGAGGACCTGCCGAAGGTCGGCCCGGAGGGCGCCGAGAATTTAGAAGCTCCGCTAAGCCTGGCGGAGCTGACCGGCGCCCTGCGCCAGCTCTCGAGGGGCAAGTCCCCGGGGCTGGACGGGCTGACCGTGGAGTTCCACAGGGCGTTCTGGGACGTCTTGGGGGACGACTACGCGCGGGTCCTGGGGGAAAGTCTGGCGACCGGGGAGATGCCCCTCTCTTGGCGCAGGGCGGTCATCGTCCTGCTGCCCAAGAAGGGCGATCTCCGCCTACTTAAGAACTGGCGCCCGGTCTCCCTCCTCAGCACGGACTACAAAATTTTCGCCAGGGCTATGTCTGCTCGCCTTGGCACCGTGCTGGCCCGCATGATCCACCCCGACCAGTCCTACACGGTCCCGGGCCGGAGTATCCACGATAACATCCATCTGGTCCGGGACCTGGTCCACCATTCCCAGAGGGCTGGTCTGTCGGTCGCCTTCCTTTCCCTGGATCAGGAGAAGGCGTTCGACAGGGTGGATCACGAGTATCTTTTCGGGACTCTGCGCGCATTCGGGTTCGGGACGCATTTCGTCGCCCGGATCCGACTTCTGTACGCCGCCGCGGAGTGTCTGATTAAAGTTAACGGGTCTTTGACGGCGCCCCTTCGCTTCGGGAGGGGGGTGCGTCAGGGATGCCCCATGTCCGGTCAGTTATACGCCGTTTGCGTGGAGCCTTTCCTGCGCCTCTTGCGGAAGAGGTTGACGGGACTGGCTCTGCAAGGGCCGGGCGTGGAGGTGGTCCTCTCGGCTTACGCCGATGACGTGCTCCTCGCGGTCACGGATCCCGTCGACTTGCGGAGGATGCGAGAATGCCAGCAGATTTACTCGGACGCATCCTCCGCCAAGATCAACTGGGAGAAATGTTCTGGACTCCTGGTAGGCCCATGGCGGTGGACTCCCTGCCGGAGGAGTTCGGGCCTTTCGCCTGGAGCACCACGCACCTCCTCTACCTGGGAGTCTACCTCAGCCCGGCCGAGGACGCCTGGCCGGCGAACTGGCAAGAGCTGGAGGCCAAAGTCACCGCTCGCCTAGGACGCTGGACAGGACTGCTCCGAGTGTTGTCCTACAGGGGTCGAGCGCTGGTCATAAACCAGCTGGTGGCCGCCATGTTGTGGTACCGGTTGGTCACTTTGATCCCTCCCCCTGCGTTTGTCGCCAAGATGCAGAAGAAGCTCGTCGACTTCTTCTGGGACAAAAGGAAGCACTGGGTCTCTGCCGCGGTTTTGAGTCTCCCGCTTAGGGAGGGCGGTCAGGCGCTGGTGTGCCTTCGCACCCAGGCGGCGACTTTCCGTCTTCAGACGCTGCAGAGATACCTGTACGTGGAGAATCCTCCTAGGTGGCGTGCGCTGGCGACGTATTTCTTCCGCCAGCTGCACGGCCTCAATTACGACACGCAGCTCCTGTTTGTGAGAGTGGGTGGCACGCGTGCCAGCCTGCGGGAGCTGCCTGTCTTCTACCAGGAACTGCTATGGGTTTGGAACAGCGTCGCCTCCGAGCGCAGTTCTCCCCCGTCAGGAGCGGCGGCCGTCCTTCGGGAGCCGCTGTTCAGGAATCCGCACCTCCACGACCGCGGGTTCGGCTGGCTGGCGGAGGGCAGGGCTGTGCCCGGTAAGGTGACCAGAGTCGGGGACCTGCTCGATGGCGGAGGAGCGGGCTGGATGGCGCCGGAGGAGTTGGCGAGGCGCATGTCTTGGGTCAACGTCCGGCTCGCGGTCAAAGCCATCGAGTCGCTAAAAGTGGCACTGGGCCCCGTCTCCACTAGGTGTGTCGAGGAGGCTCAAGCACGTGGGGCGATCCCGTCCGAACTGACCCCCGTTCGGACGGAATTCCTTATCGGCGCCCGGCCCCGAATCCTCCCTCGGGAGCCGCCGCCTCACCACTTGAGCCTTCTCGGAGAAATGCCCTCCGTGCCCTTTCAATCCGCACGGAGGCGTTTCCTGTACGGGCTGCTCCTGCACACTCTCCACTTTGCCATCTTCGTCTGCCGTCCGGACACGCCTTGGCGTACCATCCTGCCGTCCGGCGGAGGCGAAGGTCCCCATTGGAGGGCTCTCTACGCGGGAGTCTTCCCTTGTTCTATTGGGGACTTGGCCTGGAGGGTGTCGCACGGAGCAGTCCCGTGCAATAGGATTTTAAGTAGGTTTACGGACTCCCAGGCTGCTTGTCATTTCTGCGGCCTGGAGGAGTCCGTCTATCACATTTATGTTGAGTGTGAGAGGTTGCAGCCCCTCTTTCATTATTTGAAGGGGCTGCTCCTCAATTTCTGGTTGCACTTCAGCCCCACGCTCCTGATCTACGGTCACCCGGTGCGGAGGGGAGCGGGTAGGTCGGAGGACCTCCTCGTAGGACTGCTCCTGGGCCTGGCCAAGAAAGCCATTAATTGGTCCAGGCAGCGGGCGGTCGAGGGGGTCGTTCGGCCCGATTGACTGCCTCTCTTCCGCGGCCATGTTCGCGCCCGGGTGGCCCTGGAGATGGAGCACGCGGTGTCCGCCGGCACGCTTGAGTTTTTCCGCGACCGGTGGGCGCCGCGGGGACTGGAGTGCATCGTCACCCCGGACTTTCAAATTTTAATTTGATTTATTAAGTTTCATTTAAAGTTTTAATTTGATTTACAGTAAATTTGCGTTCTGTCAAACCAAAAAGATCAACACCAGGTTATAGTCCAACAGTTTTATTTGAAAGCACAAGCTTTCGGAGCTGCTGACGAAGGAGCAGCAGCAGCAGCAGAGTGGTGGTCTCTGTGAGCAGGAAGAGGAGAAGGAGAAGGAGACCAGGCAGCAGACCACCACCAACAACCAACAACCACAACTGAGGTGCCTGGAGAGAGAGGACAGGAGAGGAGAAGAGAAGGAAAGGAAGGCCAAGGCCATTAACACCAGAGGAGAGGCCTTTCCACACTGCCTCCTCAATTGGCCTCCATTTTAGGAGAGGGAGAGAGGGGAGAAAACATACCAACAAAACATCATCTGTTTGGAAGGAGGGAGAAAAGAAAGAACACCAGGTTATAGTCCAACAGCTTGATTTGAAATCACAAGCTTGTGGTGAGCAGCAGCAGCAGAGTGGTGGTCTCTGTGGCCAGGAAGAGGAGAAGGAGAAGGAGACCAGGCAGCAGGCCACCACCAACAACCAACAACCACAACTGAGGTGCCTGGAGAGAGAGGACAGGAGAGGAGAAAGAAAAGAAGGCCAAGGCCATTAACAACAGAGGAGAGGCCTTTCCACACTGCCTCCTCAATTGGCCTCCATTTTAGGAGAGGGAGAGAGGGGAGAAAACATCACAAACAAACATCATCTGTTTGGAAGGAGGAAGGAAGGAAAGAACATCATCTACAGGTGGGTGTGATTCTGGGGCACTCTCCCAGAGACTTTGTTTTGTAGGTGGGGGGAGGAAAGAAGAAAAGAAGAGGGCCGGAACATCTAAGGGGTGTGTGTGTGTGGCTTCTGTAAAACCTAGGCCGCACACACCATATTAAACACCCCTTTCCCATTGCCTGACCTGGGACAGCTGGAGCTGCCTAGGTGAAGTTCCCCAATTAATTATATCCAATTGGGCATCGTTAAGACCTGGTGCAGGACTGAGCCTGGGCATCTCCAGCTATCCCAGGTGAAGACATCTTCTCCCCCCACCAGAAGACCACCACCACCAAAGACTTTTATTACATCGGAGAGTGCACCCCCCTGCCAACACCCACCCACCCACCATCCTGAGTGGCGACCCTGCCCTTGCGGCTTCCCTCCTTCCCACCCCCCTCTCTCTCTCTCTTTGTCTCTTGTCTCTCTCTGCCTCTCTCTCTCTAAGAGGCACCTCAATCTATTTTTAATTAAGTACCCATTGAGCAGAGGGGAGAAGGCCCCTCTCCCAATTCAATCAACTAAAGGGAGAGGTGTGCCTTCAATTTAAGAGCTCCCTCTGCTCAGGGGAAAACAAGAACAAAAAAAAACCGAGGCCATTAACACCTTCAGGCCTGTGACTTGGGGTGAGTGTAGCCCTTAAAGAACCCTCCATTATGGCGACCACATCTTCGCCGGTGGCGGGGGCAGCGAGGACGTACGCGAGCGTGGCAGCCGCGGCCACGGCCGCAGCCACGAGTCCTCCTGTTACCCCGTCACCTTTTACCATCCTTACGAGGAAGAATGGGGTCAAGAGCTACACTCACCCCAACATGACTATAGAGGCGTGTGTAAAAGCCATGGCTGGGGTTGTCGGCCCTTCAGCCATCGTCGCCGCCTCTAAAATGTACGGCAAGGCTGTGTTCTTCCTGGGGTCGGAGCGGGCGGTGTCCCTGGCCATCGAGAAGGGGCTCACCGTGGGCGGGACCTTCCTGCCGGTGGACCCCCTTGAGGCCACCGCGCAAAGGATTGTGGTTTCCAACGTCCCGCCCTTTGTTCCGGGTGAGCTCCTCCTCCCCCACCTACGTCAACTGGGGGAGGTGAGGTCGGGGATCACACCCATCCCGCTCGGCTTCCGGGAAGCCAGCCTTCGGCACGTCTTCTCCTTCCGGCGCCAGCTTTTCGTCCGGCTGGCGCGGGAGGAGGACGCGGACGGCGCGTTCACGGTGCTCCACGGGGGGACCGCCCACCGCGTCTTCTGGACCTCGGACGGCGTGCGGTGCTACGCCTGTAAGGAGGTGGGGCACGTCCGCAAAAACTGCCCCGCCTCCAAGGCCGCCACGACACCTGGCGCGGCCGGGGTTGGCGCCGCCGCCCCCCCTCCCCCTGATACTGTCCGCGCGTCGACGGCGACGGATGCGCGGTCGAAATCGGAGGCCAACTCCACCACGGCCTCCGGCGGGGAGGAGGGAGAGCGTCCGGGGGGAAGGAAGGCGCGTAGGAAAAATAAACACATAAGGGCGGATCCCCTCGCGGAGGAAACATCTGAATTGGCCGAACTCACGCCCGAGTATATCGCGGAGTTGGTCGGGACGCATGAGACTGGGGGGGTCCTCGTGCCCGGGCCCGTGACCGTGACCGCAACTGCTGAGGCAGCTGAATCAAGACCTGCGGCCGGGCTCGGGCCCGAGGGGCCCAAGAAACCCAGTCGTCGGAAAGGGGCAGAGAGGGAGGCCCCAGCAGACATGGAGGCCTCCCCCTCTCCGGGCCCCAATACGTTAAAAAGAAAGCTCCGCCCCCAGCAGGAGGACTGCGAGGAGGAAGGTCCCTCCGCAAAAGGGGGCCAGTCGCCCGCCGCGGGTGCTGCGCCCCACCCCACCACCGTCATCGTCGCGCGCGATCGGCAGGGGTCGTCTGTCCCTCGGGAGGGTGAGACAGCCGAGTCTGTCCGACCTGTGCCTCCCGGGGATGGGGAAGAGACCCTGCCCGTGGGGGGGGGCGCGGAACAACCCGCGGAGGAAATGTAGTACCTGAACCGTTGCTCCTCGCCGGGTCGGGCGTCCTGGGGACTGGGGCGGGCGAGGCCAAAGAGGCTGAAGCCGAGCCCGCCTTTTATAACCCAGATATCTCCCAGGGACTGCTCGACCTGGTGGAGGAGTGTAGCAATCCCCAGCCCGCTGGGTCGGAGGTTGGTGGCGGGGAGACGGAAAGCCCCCTGACTCCGTCTCTGTTGTTGGCGCCGGACGTGCTGGAGGAATTTGGGATTATTTTCTCCCCGGTTTCTCCGGTCGCCCCGGCGCCTGAGGCGGGGGGGGGCCCCGAACCGCCGCCGCCGCCTCCCGGCCCGGCGCCCCTGAAGGAGCCCAGGGTGGACTCCTCTGCCACCGATCCTGGGGGTGGGATCGTGACGGAGGCGGGGCCGGCCGGTGCGGCCGAGCCGTTCGCTGCACCCCTGTGCGACGGACGGGTCGGCCGCCGGTGACGACCTCCCGGAGGAGGACGGGGACTCGGTGGGGGGCTTCGAGGACGATTTGGAGTCCATCGGCAGCGAGGTGATGGACGCCCTCGTGCCCTTCACCGACTCTCCCCTCATCCCCGTAGGGGAACTCCGGGATTTTATGGCCGTGAGCCAGGGTCGTCACAAGAAGATCCGGCTGGCCCTCGACAAGTGGTCGGAGCTGACGCTGCTCGTCGTGTCCGTCCGCGCCGCCGTTAAAATCATGGGCGCGGACAAGGACGTTGACCGGCTCGAGCTGCGTCGGCTCAAGACGTTCCACACTGGGCTGCTGAGGGAGTGGCGGTCGTCAGTGACCGCCCTCCCTCCCCTCCGTTAGGTAGAGGTTGCACTATGCTTCTGAGATGAAGATAACCATAGCCAGCCTCAACATCAACGGCAGCAGGGAGGCGCGCCGTAGATTCAATAACTTCTCGGTCCTTCGGGACGGGAAATATGCGGTGTGCTTCCTGCAAGAAACCCACACCGTTCCGGGAGACGAGGCCACGTGGCTCCTGGAGTGGCAAGGAGGGGTCAGCATGAGTCACCTCTCCAACAATTCCTGCGGGGTGGCTGTCTTGCTGGCCCCGCATTTTCAGCCGGAGATCTTGAGGGTCAAGGAGCACGTGCCGGGCCGCTTGCTCCAGGTCACTGTTCGCCTGGGAGGCGTGCCGCTCCATTTAGTGAACGTGTACGCCCCCCGGACCGGTGCGCAGCAAGTGCGCTTCTTCGGAGAAGTGTCCGCTCTTCTGGGCTCCATCGACGTGGGCGAGTGCGTCATCCTCGGGGGGGATTTCAATTGTACCCTCGAGGCGCGGGACCGGTCGGGTCCCCCGCGAAGCCCGGCGGCGATGGAGAAGTTGCGGGACCTGGTCGGGTCCTTCGACTTGGTGGACGTCTGGCGAAATCTCCATCCCGACTCCAGCGCCTTCACGAGCGTGAGGTCTGGAGGAGGAAGGTCCAGAATCGACCGCCTTTACATTTCCCGGGCGTACGTCTCCTGCGTTCCGGCGGCTTCCATGCGGCCGGTGCCGTGCACGGACCACCACCTGGTGTGGGCGGAGCTCGCTCCGCTGCGCGCGCGGGGGGGGTCCGCGTACTGGCATTTTAACAACCTGCTGCTGGAGGACGCGCGGTTCCGGGATTCGTTTCGCCGGTTCTGGGCCGACTGGAGAAGGAAGCGGGAGGCTTCCCCTCCTTGAGGCTATGGTGGGACGTGGGCAAGGCTCACGTCCGCGTCTTCTGTCAGGAGTACGCGAAGGGGTCGACCAAGAGGCGGGAGGCCCGGGTCGGGCGATTGGAGAAAGAAGTGCTCGACCTGGAGTCCCGTCTCGGTCAGGTCGTCGAGGACCCGGCCCTGCGGAAGGTGTACGAAGAGAAGAAGGGCGCGCTGAAGGACCTGCAGCTGGTCGGGTCCCGAGGCGCGTACGTGAGGTCGCGGATCCAGTTCCTGCGGGACCTGGACCGCGGCTCCCCCTTCTTCTACTCGCTGGAAAAAAGACGGGGGGTCCGTAAGCAGCTCTTGGGGCTGCTGGCCGACGACGGATCTCTGGTCTCGGATCCGGAGGGCATCAGCGCGGAGGCCCGGGCCTATTACGGGGCTCTGTTCTCTTCGGATCCGTCCAGCGAGGATGCGCGCAGAGTTTTGTGGGAGGACCTGCCGAAGGTCGGCCCGGAGGGCGCCGAGAATTTAGAAGCTCCGCTAAGCCTGGCGGAGCTGACCGGCGCCCTGCGCCAGCTCTCGAGGGGCAAGTCCCCGGGGCTGGACGGGCTGACCGTGGAGTTCCACAGGGCGTTCTGGGACGTCTTGGGGGACGACTACGCGCGGGTCCTGGGGGAAAGTCTGGCGACCGGGGAGATGCCCCTCTCTTGGCGCAGGGCGGTCATCGTCCTGCTGCCCAAGAAGGGCGATCTCCGCCTACTTAAGAACTGGCGCCCGGTCTCCCTCCTCAGCACGGACTACAAAATTTTCGCCAGGGCTATGTCTGCTCGCCTTGGCACCGTGCTGGCCCGCATGATCCACCCCGACCAGTCCTACACGGTCCCGGGCCGGAGTATCCACGATAACATCCATCTGGTCCGGGACCTGGTCCACCATTCCCAGAGGGCTGGTCTGTCGGTCGCCTTCCTTTCCCTGGATCAGGAGAAGGCGTTCGACAGGGTGGATCACGAGTATCTTTTCGGGACTCTGCGCGCATTCGGGTTCGGGACGCATTTCGTCGCCCGGATCCGACTTCTGTACGCCGCCGCGGAGTGTCTGATTAAAGTTAACGGGTCTTTGACGGCGCCCCTTCGCTTCGGGAGGGGGGTGCGTCAGGGATGCCCCATGTCCGGTCAGTTATACGCCGTTTGCGTGGAGCCTTTCCTGCGCCTCTTGCGGAAGAGGTTGACGGGACTGGCTCTGCAAGGGCCGGGCGTGGAGGTGGTCCTCTCGGCTTACGCCGATGACGTGCTCCTCGCGGTCACGGATCCCGTCGACTTGCGGAGGATGCGAGAATGCCAGCAGATTTACTCGGACGCATCCTCCGCCAAGATCAACTGGGAGAAATGTTCTGGACTCCTGGTGGGCCCATGGCAGGTGGACTCCCTGCCGGAGGAGTTCGGGCCTTTCGCCTGGAGCACCACGCACCTCCTCTACCTGGGAGTCTACCTCAGCCCGGCCGAGGACGCCTGGCCGGCGAACTGGCAAGAGCTGGAGGCCAAAGTCACCGCTCGCCTAGGGCGCTGGACAGGACTGCTCCGAGTGTTGTCCTACAGGGGTCGAGCGCTGGTCATAAACCAGCTGGTGGCCGCCATGTTGTGGTACCGGTTGGTCACTTTGATCCCTCCCCCTGCGTTTGTCGCCAAGATGCAGAGAAGCTCGTCGACTTCTTCTGGGACAAAAGGAAGCACTGGGTCTCTGCCGCGGTTTTGAGTCTCCCGCTTAGGGAGGGCGGTCAGGCGCTGGTGTGCCTTCGCACCCAGGCGGCGACTTTCCGTCTTCAGACGCTGCAGAGATACCTGTACGTGGAGAATCCTCCTAGGTGGCGTGCGCTGGCGACGTATTTCTTCCGCCAGCTGCACGGCCTCAATTACGACACGCAGCTCCTGTTTGTGAGAGTGGGTGGCACGCGTGCCAGCCTGCGGGAGCTGCCTGTCTTCTACCAGGAACTGCTATGGGTTTGGAACAGCGTCGCCTCCGAGCGCAGTTCTCCCCCGTCAGGAGCGGCGGCCGTCCTTCGGGAGCCGCTGTTCAGGAATCCGCACCTCCACGACCGCGGGTTCGGCTGGCTGGCGGAGGGCAGGGCTGTGCCCGGTAAGGTGACCAGAGTCGGGGACCTGCTCGATGGCGGAGGAGCGGGCTGGATGGCGCCGGAGGAGTTGGCGAGGCGCATGTCTTGGGTCAACGTCCGGCTCGCGGTCAAAGCCATCGAGTCGCTAAAAGTGGCACTGGGCCCCGTCTCCACTAGGTGTGTCGAGGAGGCTCAAGCACGTGGGGCGATCCCGTCCGAACTGACCCCCGTTCGGACGGAATTCCTTATCGGCGCCCGGCCCCGAATCCTCCCTCGGGAGCCGCCGCCTCACCACTTGAGCCTTCTCGGAGAAATGCCCTCCGTGCCCTTTCAATCCGCACGGAGGCGTTTCCTGTACGGGCTGCTCCTGCACACTCTCCACTTTGCCATCTTCGTCTGCCGTCCGGACACGCCTTGGCGTACCATCCTGCCGTCCGGCGGAGGCGAAGGTCCCCATTGGAAGGCTCTCTACGCGGGAGTCTTCCCTTGTTCTATTGGGGACTTGGCCTGGAGGGTGTTGCACGGAGCAGTCCCGTGCAATAGGATTTTAAGTAGGTTTACGGACTCCCAGGCTGCTTGCCATTTCTGCGGCCTGGAGGAGTCCGTTTATCACATTTATGTTGAATGTGAGAGGTTGCAGCCCCTCTTTCATTATTTGAAGGGGCTGCTCCTCAATTTCTGGTTGCACTTCAGCCCCACGCTCCTGATCTACGGTCACCCGGTGCGGAGGGGAGCGGGTAGGTCGGAGGACCTCCTCGTAGGACTGCTCCTGGGCCTGGCCAAGAAAGCCATTAATTGGTCCAGGCAGCGGGCGGTCGAGGGGGTCGTTCGGCCCGATTGCCTGCCTCTCTTCCGCGGCAATGTTCGCGCCCGGGTGGCCCTGGAGATGGAGCACGCGGTGTCCGCCGGCACGCTTGAGTTTTTCCGCGACCGGTGGGCGCCGCGGGGACTGGAGTGCATCGTCACCCCGGACTTTCAAATTTTAATTTGATTTATTAAGTTTCATTTAAAGTTTTAATTTGATTTACAGTAAATTTGGGTTCAACCAAAAAGATCAACACCAGGTTATAGTCCAACAGTTTTATTTGAAATCACAAGCTTTCGGAGCTGCTGACTGAGGAGCAGCAGCAGCAGAGTGGTGGTCTCTGTGACCAGGAAGAGGAGAAGGAGACCAGACAGTAGACCACCACCAACAACCAACAACAACCACAACTGAGGTGCCTGGAGAGAGAGGACAGGACAGGAGAGGAGAGGAGAAAGAAGGGAAGGCCAAGGCCATCAACAACAGAGGAGAGGCCTTTCCACACTGCCTCCTCAATTGGCCTCCATTTTAGGAGAGGGAGAGAGGGGAGAAAACCATCACAACATCCATCATCTGTTTGGAAGGAGGAAGAAAGATAGAAAGAACATCAGCTACAGGTGGGTGTTATTTCTGGGGCACTCTCCCAGAGACTTTGTTTTGTAGGTGGGGGGAGGAAAGAAGAAAAGAAAAAGGCCGGAACATCTAAGGGGTGTGTGTGAGTGTGTGGCTTCTGTAAAAGCTAGGCCGCACACACCATATTAAACACCCCTTTCCCATTGCCTGACCTGGGACAGCTGGAGCTGCCTAGGTGAAGTTCCCCAATTAATTTAATCCAATTGGGCATCGTTAAGACCTGGTGCAGGACTGAGCCTGGGCATCTCCAGCTATCCCAGGTGAAGACATCTTCTCCCCCCACCAGAAGACCACAACCAAAGACTTTTATTACATCGGAGAGTGCACCCCCCTGCCAACACCCACCCACCCACCATCCTGAGTGGCGACCCTGCCCTTGCGGCTTCCTTCCCTCCTTCCCACCCCCCTCTCTCTCTCTCTCTTTGTCTCTTGTCTCTCTCTGCCTCTCTCTCTAAGAGGCACCTCAATATATTTTAATTAAGTACCCATTGAGCAGAGGGGAGAAGGCCCCTCTCCTAATTCAATCAACTAAAGGGAGAGGTGTGCCTTCAATTTAAGAGCTCCCTCTGCTCAGGGGAAAACAAAAAAAAAACCGAGGCCATTAACACCTTCAGGCCTGTGACTTGGGGTGAGTGTAGCCCTTAAAGAACCCTCCATTATGGCGAGTACATCTTCGTCGTTGGCGGGGGCAGCGAGGACGTATGCGAGCGTGGCAGCCGCGGCCACGGCTGCAGCCACGAGTCCTCCTGTTACCCCATCACCTTTTACCCTCCTTACGAGGAAGAATGGGGTCAAGAGCTACACTCACCCCAACATGACTATAGAGGCGTATGTAAAAGCCATGGCTGGGGTTGTCGGCCCTTCAGCCATCGTCGCCGCCTCTAAAATGTACGGCAAGGCTGTGTTCTTCCTGGGGTCGGAGCGGGCGGTGTCCCTGGCCATCGAGAAGGGGCTCACCGTGGGCGGGACCTTCCTGCCGGTGGACCCCCTTGAGGCCACCGCGCAAAGGATTGTGGTTTCCAACGTCCCGCCCTTTGTTCCGGGTGAGCTCCTCCTCCCCCACCTACGTCAACTGGGGGAGGTGAGGTCGGGGATCACACCCATCCCGCTCGGCTTCCGGGAAGCCAGCCTTCGGCACGTCTTCTCCTTCCGGCGCCAGCTTTTCGTCCGGCTGGCGCGGGAGGAGGACGCGGATGGCGCGTTCACGGTGCTCCACGGGGGGACCACCCACCGCGTCTTCTGGACCTCGGACGGCGTGCGGTGCTACGCCTGTAAGGAGGTGGGGCACGTCCGCAAAAACTGCCCCGCCTCCAAGGCCGCCACGACACCTGGCGCGGCCAGGGTTGGCGCCGCCGCCCCCCCTCCCCCTGATACTGTCCGCGCGTCGACGGCGACGGATGCGCGGTCGAAATCGGAGGCCAACACCACCACGGCCTCCGGCGGGGAGGAGGGAGAGCGTCCGGGGGGAAGGAAGGCGCGGAGGAAAAATAAACATCTAAGGGCGGATCCCCTCGCGGAGGAAACATCGGATTTGGCCGAACTCACGCCCGAGTACATGGCGGAGTTGGTCGGGACGCATGAGACTGGGGGGGTCCTCGTGCCCGGGCCCGTGACCGTGACCGCAACTGCTGAGGCAGCTCAATCAAGACCTGCGGCCGGGCTCGGGCCCGAGAGGCCCAAGAAACCCAGTCGTCGGAAGGGGGCAGAGAGGGAGGCCCCAGCAGACATGGAGGCCTCCCCCTCTCCGGGCCCCAATTTGTTAAAAAGAAAGCTCCGCCCCCAGCAGGAGGACTGCGAGGAGGAAGGTCCCTCCGCAAAAGGGGGGCAGTCGCCCGCCGCGGGTGCTGCGCCCCACCCCACCACCGTCATCGTCGCGCGCGATCGGCAGGGGTCGTCTGTCCCTCGGGAGGGTGAGACAGCCGAGTCTGTCCGACCTGTGCCTCCCGGGGATGGGGAAGAGACCCTGCCCGTGGGGGGGGGCACGGAACAACCCGCGGAGGGAAATGTAGAACCTGAACCGTTGCTCCTCGCCGGGTCGGGCGTCCTGGGGACTGGGGCGGGCGAGGCCAAAGAGGCTGAAGCCGAGCCCGCCTTTTATAACCCAGACATCTCCCAGGGACTGCTCGACCTGGTGGAGGACTTTAACAATCCCCAGCCCGCTGGGTCGGAGGTTGGTGGCGGGGAGACAGAAAGACCCCTGACTCCGTCTCTGTTGTTGGCGCCGGACGTGCTGGAGGAATTTGGGATTATTTTCTCCCCGGTTTCTCTGGTCGCCCCGGCGCCTGAGGCGGGGGGGGGGCCCGAACCGCCGCCGCCGCCTCCCGGCCCGGCGCCCCTGAAGGAGCCCAGGGTGGACTCCTCTGCCACCGATCCTGGGGGTGGGATCGTGACGGAGGCGGGGCCGGCCGGTGCGGCCGAGCCGTTCGCTGCACCCTGTGTGACGGACGGGTTGGCCGCCGGTGACGACCTCCCGGAGGAGGACGGGGACTCGGTGTTGGGCAACGAGGACGATTTGGAGTCCATCGGCAGCGAGGCGATGGACGCCCTCGTGCCCTTCACCGACTCTCCCCTCATCCCCGTAGGGGAACTCCGGGATTTTATGGCCATGAGCCAGGGTCGTCACAAGAAGATCCGGCTGGCCCTCGACAAGTGGTCGGAGCTGACGCTGCTCGTCGTGTCCGTCCGCGCCGCCGTTAAAATCATGGGCGCGGACAAGGACGTTGGCCGGCTCGAGCTGCGTCGGCTCAAGAGCTTCCACACTGGGCTGCTGAGGGAGTGGCGGTCGTCAGTGACCGCGCTCCCTCCCCTCCATTAGGTAGAGGTTGCACTATGCTTCTGAGATGAAGATAACCATAGCCAGCCTCAACATCAACGGCAGCAGGGAGGCGCGCCGTAGATTCAATAACTTCTCGGTCCTTCGGGACGGGAAATATGCGGTGTGCTTCCTGCAAGAAACCCACACCGTTCCGGGAGACGAGGCCACGTGGCTCCTGGAGTGGCAAGGAGGGGTCAGCATGAGTCACCTCTCCAACAATTCCTGCGGGGTGGCTGTCTTGCTGGCCCCGCATTTTCAGCCGGAGATCTTGAGGGTCAAGGAGCACGTGCCGGGCCGCTTGCTCCAGGTCACTGTTCGCCTGGGAGGCGTGCCGCTCCATTTAGTGAACGTGTACGCCCCCCGGACCGGTGCGCAGCAAGTGCGCTTCTTCGGAGAAGTGTCCGCTCTTCTGGGCTCCATCGACGTGGGCGAGTGCGTCATCCTCGGGGGGGATTTCAATTGTACCCTCGAGGCGCGGGACCGGTCGGGTCCCCCGCGAAGCCCGGCGGCGATGGAGAAGTTGCGGGACCTGGTCGGGTCCTTCGACTTGGTGGACGTCTGGCGAAATCTCCATCCCGACTCCAGCGCCTTCACGAGTGTGAGGTCTGGAGGAGGAAGGTCCAGAATCGACCGCCTTTACATTTCCCGGGCGTACGTCTCCTGCGTTCCGGCGGCTTCCATGCGGCCGGTGCCGTGCACGGACCACCACCTGGTGTGGGCGGAGCTCGCTCCGCTGCGCGCGCGGGGGGGGTCCGCGTACTGGCATTTTAACAACCTGCTGCTGGAGGACGCGCGGTTCCGGGATTCGTTTCGCCGGTTCTGGGCCGACTGGAGAAGGAAGCGGGGAGGCTTCCCCTCCTTGAGGCTATGGTGGGACGTGGGCAAGGCTCACGTCCGTGTCTTCTGTCAGGAGTACGCGAAGGGGTCGACCAAGAGGCGGGAGGCCCGGGTCGGGCGATTGGAGAAAGAAGTGCTCGACCTGGAGTCCCGTCTCGGTCAAGTCGTCGAGGACCCGGCCCTGCGGAAGGTGTACGAAGAGAAGAAGGGCGCGCTGAAGGACCTGCAGCTGGTCGGGTCCCGAGGCGCGTACGTGAGGTCGCGGATCCAGCTCCTGCGGGACCTGGACCGCGGCTCCCCCTTCTTCTACTCGCTGGAAAAAAGACGGGGGGTCCGTAAGCAGCTCTTGGGGCTGCTGGCCGACGACGGATCTCTGGTTTCGGATCCGGAGGGCATCAGCGCGGAGGCCCGGGCCTATTACGGGGCTCTGTTCTCTTCGGATCCGTCCAGCGAGGATGCGCGCAGAGTTTTGTGGGAGGACCTGCCGAAGGTCGGCCCGGAGGGCGCCGAGAATTTAGAGGCTCCGCTAAGCCTGGCGGAGCTGACCGGCGCCCTGCGCCAGCTCTCGAGGGGCAAGTCCCCGGGGCTGGACGGGCTGACCGTGGAGTTCCACAGGGCGTTCTGGGACGTCTTGGGGGACGACTACGCGCAGGTCCTGGGGGAAAGTCTGGCGACCGGGGAGATGCCCCTCTCTTGGCGCAGGGCGGTCATCGTCCTGCTGCCCAAGAAGGGCGATCTCCGCCTACTTAAGAACTGGCGCCCGGTCTCCCTCCTCAGCACGGACTACAAAATTTTCGCCAGGGCTATGTCTGCTCGCCTTGGCACCGTGCTGGCCCGCATGATCCACCCCGACCAGTCCTACACGGTCCCGGGCCGGAGCATCCACGATAACATCCATCTGGTCCGGGACCTGGTCCACCATTCCCAGAGGGCTGGTCTGTCGGTCGCCTTCCTTTCCCTGGATCAGGAGAAGGCGTTCAACAGGGTGGATCACGAGTATCTTTTCGGGACTCTGCGCGCGTTCGGGTTCGGGACGCATTTCGTCGCCCGGATCCGACTTCTGTACGCCGCCGCGGAGTGTCTCATTAAAGTTAACGGGTCTTTGACGGCGCCCCTTCGCTTCGGGAGGGGGGTGCGTCAGGGATGCCCCATGTCCGGTCAGTTATACGCCGTTTGCGTGGAGCCTTTCCTGCGCCTCTTGCGGAAGAGGTTGACGGGACTGGCTCTGCAAGGGCCGGGCGTGGAGGTGGTCCTCTCGGCTTACGCCGATGACGTGCTCCTCGCGGTCACGGATCCCGTCGACTTGCGGAGGATGCGAGAATGCCAGCAGATTTACTCGGACGCATCCTCCGCCAAGATCAACTGGGAGAAATGTTCTGGACTCCTGGTGGGCCCGTGGCGGGTGGACTCCCTGCCGGAGGAGTTCGGGCCTTTCGCCTGGAGCACCACGCACCTCCTCTACCTGGGAGTCTACCTCAGCCCGGCCGAGGACGCCTGGCCGGCGAACTGGCAAGAGCTGGAGGCCAAAGTCACCGCTCGCCTAGGACGCTGGACAGGACTGCTCCGAGTGTTGTCCTACAGGGGTCGAGCACTGGTCATAAACCAGCTGGTGGCCGCCATGTTGTGGTACCGGTTGATCACTTTGATCCCTCCCCCTGCGTTTGTCGCCAAGATGCAGAAGAAGCTCGTCGACTTCTTCTGGGACAAAAGGAAGCACTGGGTCTCTGCCGCGGTTTTGAGTCTCCCGCTTAGGGAGGGCGGTCAGGCGCTGGTGTGCCTTCGCACCCAGGCGGCGACTTTCCGTCTTCAGACGCTGCAGAGATACCTGTACGTGGAGAATCCTCCTAGGTGGCGTGCGCTGGCGACGTATTTCTTCCGCCAGCTGCACGGCCTCAATTACGACACGCAGCTCCTGTTTGTGAGAGTTGTGGCACGCGTGCCAGCCTGCGGGAGCTGCCTGTCTTCTACCAGGAACTGCTATGGGTTTGGAACAGCGTCGCCTCCGAGCGCAGTTCTCCCCCGTCAGGAGCGGCGGCCGTCCTTCGGGAGCCGCTGTTCAGGAATCCGTACCTCCACGACCGCGGATTCGGCTGGCTGGCGGAGGGCAGGGCTGTGCCCGGTAAGGTGACCAGAGTCGGGGACCTGCTCGATGGCGGAGGAGCGGGCTGGATGGCGCCGGAGGAGTTGGCGAGGCGCATGTCCTGGGTCAACGTCCGGCTCGCGGTCAAAGCCATCGAGTCGCTAAAAGTGGCACTGGGCCCCGTCTCCACTAGGTGTGTCGAGGAGGCTCAAGCACGTGGGGCGATCCCGTCCGAACTGACCCCCGTTCGGACGGAATTCCTTATCGGCGCCCGGCCCCGAATCCTCCCTCGGGAGCCGCCGCCTCACCACTTGAGCCTTCTCGGAGAAATGCCCTCCGTGCCCTTTCAATCCGCACGGAGGCGTTTCCTGTACGGGCTGCTCCTGCACACTCTCCACTTTGCCATCTTCGTCTGCCGTCCGGACACGCCTTGGCGTACCATCCTGCCGTCCGGCAGAGGCGAAGGTCCCCATTGGAAGGCTCTCTACGCGGGAGTCTTCCCTTGTTCTATTGGGGACTTGGCCTGGAGGGTGTTGCACGGAGCAGTCCCGTGCAATAGGATTTTAAGTAGGTTTACGGACTCCCAGGCTGCTTGTCATTTTTGCGGCCTGGAGGAGTCCGTTTATCACATTTATGTTGAATGTGAGAGGTTGCAGCCCCTCTTTCATTATTTGAAGGGGCTGCTCCTCAATTTCTGTTTGCACTTCAGCCCCACGCTCCTGATCTACGGTCACCCGGTGCGGAGGGGAGAGGGTAGGTCGGAGGACCTCCTCGTAGGACTGCTCCTGGGCCTGGCCAAGAAAGCCATTAATTGGTCCAGGCAGCGGGCGATCGAGGGGGTCGTTCGACCCGATTGCCTGCCTCTCTTCCGCGACCATGTTCGCGCCCGGGTGGCCCTGGAGATGGAGCACGCGGTGTCCGCCGGCACGCTTGAGTTTTTCCGCGACCGGTGGGCGCCGCGGGGACTGGAGTGCATCATCACCCCGGACTTTCAAATTTTAATTTGATTTATTAAGTTTCATTTCAAGTTTTAATTGATTTACAGTAAATTTGGGTTCAACCAAAAAGATGAACACCAGGTTATAGTCCAACAGTTTTATTTGAAATTACGAAAGTCTTTACCTGATGAAGGAGCAGCGCTCCGAAAATTCGTAATTTCAAATAAAACTGTTGGACTGCAACCTGGTGTTACATAGATACATAGATACATAGAAGATAGGAGCAGGAGTAGGCCATCCGGCCCTTCGAGCCTGCTCCGCCATTTAATGAGATCATGGCTGATCCTTCAATTCAGTATCCCGTCCCCGCCTTCTCTCCGTAACCCTTAACCCCTTTTGCCTGTAGAAATATATCTAATTCCCTCTTAAATATATTTAATGAGCTGGCGTACACTGCCCTCTGTGGCAATGAGTTCCACAGGTTCACCACTCTCTGAGTGAAGAAATTCCCCCTCATTTCTGTCCTAAATGGTTTAGCCCTTATCCTTAAATTATGTCCTCTAGTTCTGTTCTCACCCGCCAAGGGAAACATTCCTTCTGCATCTAATCTGTCTAGACCTGTCAGAATTTTATACACTTCTATGAGGTCCCCTCTCAATCTTCTAAACTCCAGTGTGTACATCCCTAAACTACATAGTCTCTCCTCATAGGTCAATCCCGCCATTCCTGGTATCAGCCTGGTGAATCGCCGCTGCACCCCCTCCATGGCAAGAACATCTTTCCTCAGATGAGGCGACCAAAACTGTACACAGTACTCGAGGTGTGGTCTCACCAGTGCCCTGTACAGCTGCAGCAAGGTATCCCTGTTCCTGTATTCCAACCCTTTTGCTATGAAGGCCAGCATACCGTTTGCCTTCTTGACCGCCTGTTGCACCTGCATGCTCGCCTTCAGTGACTGGTGTACAAGAACACCCAGGTCTCTCTGTACTTCCCCCTCTCCCAATTTATTGCCATTTAAATAATAATTTGCCCTCCCGTTCCTGCACCCAAGGTGGATAACTTCGCACTTGTCCACATTATAGTGCATCTGCCATTTATCCGCCCAATCACCCAGTCTGTCCAAATCGCTCTGGAGCTTCCTGGTCTCCTCCTCTGAGCCCACCCCCCCTCCTAGTTTAGTGTCGTCTGCAAATTTGGAAATGCTGCATTCGACTCCCTGATCCAGGTCATTAATATAAATTGTGAACAGCTGGGGACCCAGGACAGATCCCTGTGGTACCCCACTTGTTACTGCCTGCCATTCAGAAAATGAGCCGTTTATTCCAACTCTCTGTTTTCTATCTGACAGCCAGTTCTCTATCCACGTCAATACTTTCCCCTTTATCCCATGAGCTTCAATTTTCCATGCTAATCTTTTATGTGGGACCTTATCGAAGGCCTTTTGGAAGTCCAGGTACACCACATCTACTGGCTCTCCCCCATCTATTTTACCCGTTACTCCCTCAAAAAATTCCAATAGATTAGTCAAGCACGATTTACCCTTTGTAAATCCATGTTGACTCTGTCCTATCCTGTCCCCATTTGCTAAGTGCTCGGCTATTTCATCCTTAATGATGGACTCCAGCATTTTGCCCACAACTGATGTAAGGCTTACAGGTCTGTAATTACCTGCTTTTTCCCTACCCCCCTTTTTGAATAGTGGGGTAACGTTAGCTACCCTCCAATCCATGGGCACTGTTCCCGAGTCTAATGAATTCTGAAAAATCATGCTTAGTGCATCCGCTATCTCTAGGGCCACCTCCTTCAGTACCCTAGGATGCATGTTATCAGGCCCTGGGGATTTGTCCGCCTTCAATCCCTTTAGCTTCCTTAACACCATATCCTTAGAGATATTGATTTGCGTCAGTTCCTCCTTTGCCAATTTCCCTATTTTTCCCGATATCCCAGGGAGGTTTTTTGTGTCTTCCTTCGTAAAGACTGACCCAAAGTATGCATTTAGTTGGTCTGCCATTTCCTTATTTCCCATTATATATTCCCCCGTATCTGACTGCAATGGACCAACTTTGGTTTTCACCAGTCTTTTCCTCTTGATATACTTATAAAAGCTTTTGGAGTTAGTTTTTATATTTTCCGCCAGCTTGCTTTCGTAAGCTATTTTGCCCTTCTTGATTAAGCCCTTTGCCCTCCTTTGCTCTATCTTAAACTGTTCCCAATCTTCCGCTCTGGCGTGTTGTGCGACTTCTCAATTTCAAATGGGGCTGGAGAGAGTATCCGGGAAATTATTCGGGAGTGCAGTGAGAGTGCTTATGATTGGAGGCAAGAATGAATTATGATTGGTTTCTTTAGCTATCCAATCAGAGAATAACAGCTTTGAGTATTGTGACATCGATCCGAACTGGCCAATTACAATCATTGCGTTCTCCAATCCCTCATTAGCATAGGACTGTGGGCTGGCTATTTAATCCACTCTCGCAGCGGTTTCGGGTTATTTTTGGATCTGAAATTGAGTTTGAAGATGCCGGAGGAGAAGAAACAAGCCACCAAGAAGGGCGCCAAGAAAACCCTGAATAAAGCGCCAGCAATGGGCGGCAAGAAGCGGAGAAAGTCGAGGAAGGAGAGTTATTCAATCTACATCTACAAAGTGATGAAGCAGGTTCACCCCGACACCGGCATCTCGTCCAAGGCCATGAGCATCATGAACTCGTTTGTGAACGATATTTTCGAGCGCATCGCGGGTGAGGCTTCCCGTCTGGTCCATTACAACAAGCGGCACACCATCAGCTCCCGGGAGATCCAGACCGCCGTGCGCCTGCTGCTGCCCGGGGAGTTGGCCAAGCACGCCGTGTCTGAAGGGACAAAGGCGGTGACCAAATACACCAGCTCCAAGTAAAACACCACAATGTGTTGCCAAGACAAAATACAACGGCTCTTTTAAGAGCCACCCGCAACCTCTCTGAAAAAGCTGCACCAACATCTCTCTGCAGAATCATAGATACATAGATACATAGAAGATAGGAGCAGGAGTAGGCCATCCGGCCCTTCGAGCCTGCTCCGCCATTTAATGAGATCATGGCTGATCCTCCAATTCAGTATCCCTTCCCCGCCTTCTCTCCGTAACCCTTAACCCCTTTTGCCTCTGGAAATATATCTAATTCCCTCTTAAATATATTTAATGAGCTGGCGTACACTGCCCTCTGTGGCAATGAGTTCCACAGGTTCAGCACCCTCTGAGTGAAGAAATTCCCCCTCATTTCTGTCCTAAATGGTTTAGCCCTTATCCTTAAATTATGTCCTCTAGTTCTATTCTCACCCGCCAAGGGAAACATTCCTTCTGCATCTAGTCTGTCTAGACCTGTCAGAATTTTATACACTTCTATGAGGTCCCCTCTCAATTTTCTAAACTCCAGTGTGTACATCCGTAAACTACATAGTCTCTCCTCATAGGTCAATCCCGCCATTCCTGGTATCAGCCTGGTGAATCGCCGCTGCACCCCCTCCATGGCAAGAACATCTTTCCTCAGATGAGGCGACCAAAACTGTACACAGTACTCGAGGTGTGGTCTCACCAGTGCCCTGTACAGCTGCAGCAAGGTATCCCTGTTCCTGTATTCCAACCCTTTTGCTATGAAGGCCAGCATACCGTTTGCCTTCTTGACCGCCTGTTGCACCTGCATGCTCGCCTTCAGTGACTGGTGTACAAGAACACCCAGGTCTCTCTGTACTTCCCCCTCTCCCAATTTATTGCCATTTAAATAATAATTTGCCCTCCCGTTCCTGCACCCAAGGTGGATAACTTCGCACTTGTCCACATTATAGTGCATCTGCCATTTATCCGCCCAATCACCCAGTCTGTCCAAATCGCTCTGGAGCTTCCTGGTCTCCTCCTCTGAGCTCACCCCCCCTCCTAGTTTAGTGTCGTCTGCAAATTTGGAAATGCTGCATCCGACTCCCTGATCCAGGTCATTAATGTAAATTGTGAACAGCTGGGGACCCAGGACAGATCCCTGTGGTACCCCACTTGTTACTGCCTGCCATTCAGAAAATGAGCCGTTTATTCCAACTCTCTGTTTTCTGTCTGACAGCCAGTTCTCTATCCACGTCAATACTTTCCCCTTTATCCCATGAGCTTCAATTTTCCATGCTAATCTTTTATGTGGGACCTTGTCGAAGGCCTTTTGGAAGTCCAGGTACACCACATCTACTGGCTCTCCCCCATCTATTTTACCAGTTACTCCCTCAAAAAATTCCAATAGATTAGTCAAGCACGATTTACCCTTTGTAAATCCATGTTGACTCTGTCCTATCCTGTCCCCATTTGCTAAGTGCTCCGCTATTTCATCCTTAATGATGGACTCCAGCATTTTGCCCACAACTGAAGTAAGGCTTACAGGTCTGTAATTACCTGCTTTTTCCCTACCCCCCTTTTTGAATAGTGGGGTAACGTTAGCTACCCTCCAATCCATGGGCACTGTTCCCGAGTCTAATGAATTCTGAAAAATCATACTTAGTGCATCCGCTATCTCTAGGGCCACCTCCTTCAGTACCCTAGGATGCATGTTATCAGGCCCTGGGGATTTGTCCGCCTTCAATCCTAGGATGCATGTTATCAGGCCCTGGGGATTTGTCCGCCTTCAATCCCTTTAGCTTCCTTAACACCATATCCTTAGAGATATTGATTTGCGTCAGTTCCTCCTTTGCCAATGTCCCTCTTTTTCCCGATATCCCAGGGAGGTTTTTTGTGTCTTCCTTCGTAAAGACTGACCCAAAGTATGCATTTAGTTGGTCTGCCATTTCCTTATTTCCCGTTATATATTCCCCCGTATCTGACTGCAATCGGCCAACTTTGGGTTTCACCAGTCTATTCCTCTTGATATACCTTTAAAAGCTTTTGGAGTTAGTTTTTATATTTTCCGCCAGCTTGCTTTCGTAAGCTATATTGCCCCTCTTGATTAAGCCCTTTGTCCTCCTTTGCTCTATCTTAAACTGTTCCCAATCTTCCGCTTTGGCGCATTTTTTTGGCTATTTTATACACCCTATCTTTGGATTTTATGCTGTCTCTAATTTCCCCTGTTATCCACGGTTGAGTCACCTTTTTAGATTTCCTTTTATGCCAGATTGGTATAAACAATTTTTGCAACAGGAATTTGATCAGTTAATGAATATAGAGAGTGGTTTGACCAGTTAATGAATATAGAGAGTGGTTTGATCAGTTAATGAATATAGAGAGTGGTTTGAACAGTTAATGAATATAGAGAGTGGTTTGATCAGTTAATGAATATAGAGAGTGATTTGATCAGTTAATGAAAATAGAGAGTGGTTTGATCATTTAATGAATATAGAGAGTGATTTGATCAGTTAATGAATATAGAGAGTGGTTTGATCCGTTAATGAATATAGAGAGTGGTTTGATCAGTAAATGAATATAGAGAGTGGTTTGATCAGTTAATGAATATAGGGAGTGGTTAGATCAGTTAATGAATATAGAGAGTGGTTTGATCTATTGATGAATATAGAGAGTGGTTTGATCAGTTAATGAATATAGAGAGTGGTTTGATCAGTTAATGAATTTCGAGACTGCTTTGATCCGTTAATGATTATGGAGAGTGGTTAGATCAGTTAATGAATATCGAGAGTGGTATGATCATTTAATGAATATAGAGAGTGGTTTGATCAGTTAATGAAAATAGAGAGTCGTTTGATCAGTTAATGAATATAGAGAGTGGTTTGAGCAGTTCATGAATTTAGAGAATTAAGCCCTTTGTCCTCCTTTGCTCTATCTTAAACTGTTCCCAATCTTCCGCTCTGGTGCTTTTTTTGGCTAATTTATACGCCCTATCTTTGGATTTTATGCTGTCTCTAATTTCCCCTGTTATCCACGGTTGAGTCACCTTTTTAGATTTCCTTTAATGCCAGATTGGTATAAACAATTTTTGCAATTTTGTCATTCTATCTTTAAATGCTTGCCATTGTTTATCTACCTCCAGTCCTCCCAGGAACGTTGTCCAATCAGACCTACTCAGTTCCCGTCTAATGGCATCATAATTCCCCTTGTTTAAATTCAGGACCTTAGTCTCTGAGTCAATTTCTTCGCTCTCCATTTCGAGTGAGAAATCGATCATGTTATGATCGCTCTGACCCAAGGGTCCCCGTACAACAAGATTACTAATTAGTCGCTTCTCATTGAATCGATTTATTCTATTTAGTATAATAAGCATATTTGTAGAACTTTCTAATTCCCTCTGTTTAATCTGGTAGGAATTTTTTCGGGAATGCGGTTTCATTGCCCGGCAGAATCTTTGTGTCGCTCTTCAATTGATGCCCCATAAACTAAACTCTGCCGCTGATTCTTTATACGCTTTGTTTACTCCACTCCGCTCATATTCCACCCGTTCTCAGACTGTTCAGTTAGAGCCGATTTAAGCGGAATGGGTCAGTCTTCAATCACTTGTTCGTCTTTTTCACGTTTGTTTACTTATTATTGGGGAATATCAGTTCATTAACAGTAAACCCCTGATCGTGTAGCAAAACTTAACATCACTCTTCGACTTCTCACACCAGGAATCTAGGCTCCGGTTTAGCTCCCGCAGCAGTTCCTGCCAATAGGGATCAATCTATAATCTGTGACGTGCTATGTTTACAAGGATTGAGCTGGAATGTGTCTGGTTACAGAATGCTATGAATGGGGCTTTATTTCCACCCGTTACAGACAGTTTGGAAGGGAACAAAGAATAATGCCGAATTTAGACCGGTCGGTGTAACCGTTTCTTATATTGTGACGGGAATAGTGAAAAAACACAATATAGGAGTTTGTAAAATCTTTGCTGATAATGTTTAGGAAAGCCATTCCTTGCATTTGAAATAATTTGGCGGGCTTTTCAAATTTGAAATATCGTCGTGGTTTTGAAAATTTGGCGCCCTTATTTTCAGCGCTTTGCTCAGCCGCCTGCTGATTGGTGAATTAAGCTGATATCTGATTGGTGGCATTAGCAGCCGATTGACTCTCAGTACAGAGTGACCAACCACAAGCGTCCCCACTGCATTCCTCCTGAAGGTATAAGAAGGGCGACTGTGGGAGGAGTTTCTCATTCTTTGTGAAAGTGCTTGTGAGATTGTGGAAATGTCTGGAAGAGGAAAATCCGGCGGTAAAGCTCGGGCCAAGGCCAAGTCCCGCTCATCCCGGGCCGGACTGCAGTTCCCGGTGGGCCGAGTTCACAGGCTCCTGCGAAAGGGGAACTATGCTCAGCGAGTGGGTGCCGGAGCCCCGGTCTACATGGCTGCTGTGCTCGAGTATCTGACCGCTGAAATCCTGGAGCTGGCCGGCAACGCGGCCCGCGACAACAAGAAGACCCGCATCATCCCCAGACACCTGCAGCTGGCCATCCGCAACGACGAGGAGCTCAACAAGCTGCTGGGACGGGTGACCATCGCTCAGGGCGGGGTGCTGCCTAATATCCAGGCTGTGCTGCTGCCCAAGAAAACCAGCGCTGCCAGCTCCAAGAGCAAGTAAAGCGGACAGAACTTTAACAATGAACCCAAAGGCTCTTTTCAGAGCCACCCACAGTATCTGTGAAAGGGCTGGTTACTGTCTGAAGGGAGTCGGGCATCTTGAGTTAATTGAACGATAAATTGGCCTGTTTCAAATCTATCCGCGGGTTTTTCAATTCCCTGTCTCAATTCTGCTCCGGTTTTCTGCTCACATATGCTCCTCCAGTTAACATTGAATAACTACCACAGGGTGTCAGAATCAGCCATTTTATAAATCCCGCCAACAAATTGCATAATTAATTTTAGAGTCTGTCAACGAAAAAAAGCTGAAGAGAGTCGGTGGTGATGAATTAATTTAGTAATAAATGGGCCTGGTTTAATTCTGGTCAGTTTTGGATTAAGATAGTTTGAATTCTGGTTTCTTTCTCGGGAGTTCTGGGCGCCTCTGATCAGTTAGAATCTGCTCCCGGGATACAGAATAAGTGTGGGAAGGAAGAGGCCATTCTCGGGCTGTGAGTTTCTCTTTCAACTGAACCGACACTGGGATATATTTTGGGGAAAGTTAATCGAGATTTTAATGTGGGTGTTAGGATTTCATGTTTGGGTAAAGGAGACACTGGGATCCCATTCCTCATCTTGGAATGTTGACCCATATCTGGTTTTAAATGATTATATTATTCGCCTACAGAAATAATTAACATGAAAATACAAATCATCCGATCTGGGCCCTCAAAGCCTCTCTGTGTTTCTCTCTGTCCTAAATATGACGGACATATTACAGTAACTGATGTCATATCCTACCCATTCTCAACTCCCAGAGAAGGCTTGTTACAGAATAAAGCACACACGCACAGACAGTGGAGTGTCAGAGAGTGACAGGATGTTTCTGCCCGCCCTTTTGTTCAGCATTGGAGACAGATAAATGCACCGTCAGACCTGAACAGGCCGACAGAAGAAGGGACAGTAACCGTCTCACCGGCTGCCCAGGAGGTGAGTTCAGAGACAAAGTGCCACTCTTACACTGCCTATCAGTGTGTCCATATCACGCTCGGTATACCCCTTCACAGACAACACCAGAGAGACAGACACAGTCTTACAATTCCGATCAGGAGTCCATATCAAGCATAATGCCAGTATCTCACCTTCATAAGTAAGGTAAAATGAAAAGAGTAGCAAAAGTAAACGTTAGCAGAACCGGAGCGGCAGCGGGAGCAGAATAAAGACCGCGGGAGAGGAGGCCTGAGAGCAGAGGCAGCGGAACTGGGCGGAACCGGAGCGACAGCGGGAGCAGAACAAAGAGCTCGGCGAGAGGAGGCCTGAGAGCAGAGGCAGCGGACCTGGGCAGAACCGGAGCGGCAGCGGGAGCAGAACAAAGAGCGCGGGGGGAGGAGGCCTGAGAGCAGAGGCAGCGGACCTGGGCAGAACCGGAGCGGCAGCAGAACAAAGAGTGCGGGGAGAGGAGGCTTGAGAGCAGAGGCAGCGGACCTACGCAAAACCGGAGCGGCAGCGGGAGCAGAACAAAGAGCGCGGGGCGAGGAGGCCTGCAGCAGAGGCAGCGGGGGAGGAGCAGAGAGGCTCCAAATCAATAAAATAGATGTGTGACGTCATAAGTAAGCCGGCAGGTGATTGGCGGTGAGGAGTTCTTTTCTCTTGGGACTGAGGGCTAAGTTACAGTGAAGAACTACAACATATAAATAAATTTATAACTAACTAAACTTGTTTTAATACATTTTATAAATTAAACAATGTTATTACATAGTTTACCTAGATAAAAACCTATAAATAGACAATTTATTGAAATTTACGTAATTAATTAAATAAAATACATAGAGATGGCAGGGCAGGCGATGTGTTGCAGCTGTAGCATGTGGGAGCTGGTGGACACCAGTGAGATCCAAGGTGATCACATCTGCAGTAAGTGTCTGCAGCTCCAGGAAGTTCGGCTCAGAGTTGATGGGCTGGAGTCCGAACTGCAGACATTGTGATACATCAGGGAGGGTGAAAGTTACCTGGACACTTTGTTCCCGGAAGCAGTCACCCCCTTTAGGTTAAATACTTCAAATTTGGGCCGTGGTCAGGGACAGGAGTGTGTGAATACGAGTGAGGCAGGTATTGGGATCCAGGAGGAGACTCAGCTAACAGTTGTCCAACAGTTAAGAAGATCTTGCAATCTGTGTGGACGAGAACAGGGACTGCAGGGTTGATGTTCAAACTGACCACGGCACCGTGGTACAGGGGGCCATTCAAATGGAGGGTGTAAAAAGGAATGTCGTAGTGGTAGAGTCAACATGGGTTTAAGAAAGGGAAATCATGTTTAACAAATTTATTGGAGTTTTTGAGGAAGTACCTAGCAGGGTAGATAAAGGGGAACCAGTGTATGTAGTATATTTGGATTTCCAAAAGGCATTCGATAAGGTGCCACATAAAAGTTTATTGCACAAGATTAGGGCTCAAGGGGTTGGGTGTAATATAGTAGCATGGATAGAGGATCGGTTAACGGACAGAAAACCAAGGGTAGGAATAAATTGATCTTTTTCAGGATGGCAGGCTTTAATTAGTTGGGTGCTGCAAGTATCAGTGTTGGGTCCCCAGTTATTTGCAGTCTATATTAATGACAAAGATGAAGGGACCAAGTCTAATGTATCCAAGTTTGCTGAAGATACAAAGCTAGGTGGAACAGTAAGCTGTGAGGAGAACACGAAGATTCTTAAAAGGGATATAGACAGACTAAGTGAGTGGGAAGTAAGGTGTCAGATGGAGTATAGTGTAGGGAAATGTGAGGTTATTCAATTTTGTAGGAAGAATAGAAAAACAGAATATTTTTAAATGTTGAGAAACTTTCAGATGTTGGTGTTCAGAGATATTTGGGTGTCCTCGTGCAATAAACACAGAAAGCTAGCATGCAGGTACAGCAAGCAATAAGGAAGGCAAATGGCATGGTGGCCTTTTTTGCAAGGGGGTTGGAGTGTAAGAGTCACGAAGTCTTGCTACAATTGTACAGGGCCTTGATAATACTCACCTGCAGTACTGTGCACAGTTTTGTCTCCTTATCTAAGGAAGGATAGAATTGCCTTGGAGGCGGTGCAACGAAGGTTAATTAGATTGAATCCTGGGATGAGGGGGCTGTCCTATGATGAAAGATTATGTAGAATCGATCTATACTCTCTGGAGTTTAGAAGAAAGAGAGATGAACTCATCGAAACTTACAAGATTCTGAAGGGGATTGACAAGGTAGATGCTGAGAGGTTGTTTCCCCTGTCTGGATTGTCTAGAACTAGGGGGCATAGACTCAGGATAAGGGGAAGGCCATTTAAGACCGAGATGAGGAGGAATTTCTTCACTGAGTGGGTTGTGTATGCTGAGTCTTTGAGTATATTGAAGGCTATGAGAGACAGATTTTTGGACTCTAGGGGATTCAAGGGATATGCAGATCGGGCGGGAAAGTGGAGTTAAGATCGAAGATCAGCCATGATCTTATTGAATGGCGGAGCAGGCTCCAGGGGCTATATGGCCGACTCCTGCACTTATTTCTTATGTTCTTATGTACAACAGAGAGTGGATACCGACAGAGAAAGGGGGCGGAGGGAGAGACAGAGACAGAATGAGGAGGACGGTGAGAGACAGAGATAGTGTCAGTTCCAGACTGACCTGTAAAGTTCTACTTGATCCTGAATGATCCCATTGGAGAAGCAGAAGATGCGGTCTCATCTCTCACTGATATTGTACCAGAGACAGACACATTATTAGTCCCATCACTGCGGGACAGTGTCAGAGAGTGAGAGAAATAATGTCCCTTATTTAACCCTGTGTCTGCAATCTTGCAGCTCAGGTTTTTTCGGTATTACTCTCAGTGACCGAGAGTTTCACTCTGATTAAATTAATCTGAGACAGTTGCTGTCAGATATTAACACTTGCACCGTCCGACTCTCTCGTTCCTCCCATGTTTCTGCAGGATTGCTGAGTGATGACGGGTTCCAGACGAGCAAACACTCTGCAGGGATGATCCCTAATTCAGCATCTTAAATGGGCAAGATTCAGATTTAAACATTCTCTGATCTCCCCGCCAGGCCCAGTTCCTTTTCCCAGACTCTGATAAAAGTGAATTGGGGAAAGTTCCGTTTTATTTTTGCGCTGAATTATTGCAGAGAGCTGCGCATGCGCTGATAAGCCCCCCCCCCCCCCCTCAGTCGATTCCGAATGAACAGAGGAGCGCATGCGCATTACCCCTCCCCCAGCACTGCCTGTGAGCGGCATTCACTCAGTGAGCGGAAGAAGATGCTTTAAAACAGCCGCGAATCGAGACACCACGGCCCCGGGGTAAGGCAGGAACCAGCAGACTCCTTACAGCAGCACATCGCTTTGGGACCGGGTCCCGAGATGGGCTCAGAGATCGGCATTGAGTCCGGGATAATTTCAGGGGGAGTCGCGGGCTGTTTTTGAGAGGCGGAGTGGAGCAAGAACTGCTCTCAGAACATGGAGTGAGTGGGGGAAGGGAGAGGCCATTCTCGGGCTGTGTGTGGACAGCTTGTGTCCAGGGTAAGGGAGACAGAGTGGGAAGAATCTGCGATTTAAAATCATTGCTGCCTTCTCTCCCCAGACCAGTAGTGACTGTTCCTGGTTTAGTTCCCGTCTCACCTTGTGTGTTGTTATTGGACAGTGAGCAGTGGACAGTGCCGGGGAGAAGCATGTGGAGAGTTATACAAAGAGCTTCTATTGCAAGCACCAGGGGAGAAGTGTGAAGGAGACGGTTGAAACAACGGCTGTTTTTAGTTTTACGGTTTGTCCCACGGGAGAGGGAAGCAGCAATCTCACCTGTGTAAAAATACCTGCTCCATCGGGATGTCCCATTCATGCAGCAGTGCAGGGGTTGGGTTGTGTCTGGATGTCAGTAATTTGAGTAAAACCACCCAACACAACTGGTGTGTAGAAGCTGAGTGCTGCAGTACTGCAGTGGAGTCAAACACTGACACTGTTTATACCGCTGGCTTTCCATTGTGGATATTTTTAAATGATTATTAGCAAAGAGATTATATTGATAATTTCTGTATTTTCTACCACACCTGTTCTTGAGTTGTCAGAGATACTTTTTTCTTCCTACAGGTAAATATTTGAAGGAACCAGAATGAACCTGATGTTTCCTTCACCAAGGAACAGTGCAGCCAGCTTCTTCTCACACCCAGTAAGTACATTGTCACTCATAAGAGTGCAGAGACACAGACAGCTTATCGGTTCCACAGTCTCAGACAGCAGAAGCACTCAATCCCACACTGATCCCAAGTTTCAGAGACATATTTTCAATCCAACAGTCCAACAGAGCCGGAGAGAAAGACGCTGTTTCCATTTCACCCCAACTCAGTACCGCTGACAGGGAGATACATCAATCTCAGTCCAAAATCACACCCACTATCAGACTGAAAGTCACTGTGTCAATCTCACCAGAGTGCATCCTCAGTTACAAATCAATTATGAGATAGAACAGACACACGGTACCTGATTGAAAGGTCCAGAATGGATTCCAATAACGCTCCCCTGATTGGAGACTGAGATACACATTACATACTTATCCAAATATCTCATACAGTAACAGACTGCAAGGTACAGTATGAATTCCATTGGTGCAGCCTGAGCTACACATTCGCACACATTACCAGAGACTCGCAGATGCAGAAATTGTACCACACTCACATACAGTACCAGAGGTTGACAGACAATGTCTGAATCTCTCTCACACACATAACCAGAGAGAGACAGAGACAGAATGCAACTCACACTTGCTGTACCAGAAAATGAGAGGTAGAGAATGAATCGCACAGTCACATACTGTTATAAACACTGATAGATACAGGATGAATCCCACACTCACACAGAGTACCAGAAACTAACTGATACAAAATGAATCCCGCACTCACATACAGTACCAGAGACTAACAGCTACAGAATGAATCTCACGCTCACACACAGTACCAAATACTCACAGATGCAGAATTAATACCAATATCACACAGTACCAGAGAGAGAGAGTTAAAGAATGGCTCCCCCACTCTCACACTGTACCAGAGACTGACAGACACAGAATGAATCCAAAACTCACACACAGTACCAGAGACTGACAGATACAGAATGAATCCCCCACTCTCACACTGTACCAGATTCTGACAGACACAGAATGAATCCCACACTCACACAGAGTACCAGAGACTGACAGATGCAGAATGAATCCCACACTCACACATAGTAGCACAGACTGACAGATACAGAATGATTCACACACTCACCCACAGTACCAGAGACTGACAGATACAGAATGAATCTGACACTCGCACACAGTACCAGAGACTGACAGATACAGAATGAATCTCACACTCACACATAATAGCACAGACTGACAGATACAGAATGATTGACACACTCACCCACAGTACCAGAGACTGACAGATACAGAATGAATCTGACACTCGCACACAGTACCAGAGACTGACAGATACAGAATGAATCCCACACTCACCCATAGTACAAGAAACTGTGAGATACAGAAAGAATCCACCACTCACACACAGTAACAGTGACTGAGAGATACGGAATTAATCCCACACTCACACCCAGTACCAGAGACTGAGAGATACAGAATGAATCCCACACTCACACACAGTAACAGCGACTGAGAGATACTGAATGAATCCCAGACTAACAAACAGTAACAGAGATTGAGAGATACAGAATGAATCCCACACTCACACACAGTACCAGAGACTGACAGATACAGAATGAATCCCACACTCACACCCAGTCCCAGAGACTGACAGATACAGAATGAATCACACACTCACACCCAGTAGCAGAGACTGACAGATACAGAATGAATCCGACACTCACATACAGGACCAGAGACTGACAAACACAGAATGAATCTCACACTCTCACAGTACCAGAGACTGACAGATACATCATGAATCCCACACTCACACACAAACAAATTAGGAGAGCGAAGAGGGGGCATGAAAAAGCACTGGCCGGCAAGATAAAGGAAAATCCCAAGTTGTTTTATAAGTATATTAAGGGCAAGAGGATAACCAGGGAAAGAGTACGGCCCATTAGGGAACAAAGTGGCAATCTGTGTATAGAGCCGGAAGATGTAGGTGAGGTTTTAAATGAATATTTTGCATCTGTGTTCACTATGGAGAAGGGTGATGTAGGCATAGAAATTAGGCAGGGGGATTGTGATATACTTGAACAAATTAGTATCGTGAGGGAGGAGGTGATAGCGGTTTTAGCTGGCTTTAAAATACATAAATCCCCAGGTCCTGACGGGATGTATCCCAGGCTGCTGTGTGAGGCAAGGGAGGAGATTGCAGGGGCACTAAGACAAATTTTAAGATCCTCTCTGGCCACAGGGGAGGTGCCAGATGACTGGAGAACAGCTAGCATAGTACCATTGTTCAAAAAGGGTAGTAGTGATAAACAAGGGAATTACAGGCCAGTGAGCCAAACATCAGTAGTAGGGAAATTATTGGAAAAAATTCTCAGTGACAGAATTAGTCTCCACTTGGAGAGGCAGGGATTAATCAGGGATAGTCAGCATGGTTTTGTCATGGGGAGATGATGTTTCACCAATTTGAATGAATTTTTCGAGTGGGTGACTAGGTGTGTGGATGAGGGTAGTGCAGTTGATGTAGCCTACAAGGACTTCAGTAAGGCTTTTGACAAAGTCCCACACGGGAGACAGGTCAAGAAGGTAAGAGCCCATGGGATCCAGGGCAATTAGGCACATTGGATCAAAAATTGACTTTGTGGCAGGAGGCAGAGGGGGATGATCGATGTTTGTTTTTGTGACTGGACGCCTGTGTCCAGTGGTGTACCGTAGGGATTGGTGCTCGGTCCCTTGCTGTTTGTAGTTTACATTAATGGTTCAGATCTGAATATAGGAGTTATGATCAGTAAGTTCGCTGATGACACGAAAATTGGTGGAGTGGTAAATAGCGAGGAGGGAAGCTTCAGGCTACAGCACGACATACACGGGATGGGTAGATAAGCAGAACAGGGGCAAATGGAATTCAACCCTGAAAAGTGTTCGGTGATGCATTTTGGGAGGAATAAAAAGGCAACGGAATACACAATGAATGGTAGGACCCTAAGAAGGACAGAGCATCAGAGGGACCTTGGTGTGCATGTACATTATTCCCTGATGGCAGCAGGACAGGTAGATAAGGTGGTTAAAAAGGCATATGGGATACTTGCCTTCATTAGCCGAGGCATAGAATATAACAGCAGGGAGGTTATGATGGAGATGTACAGAACGCTAGTTAGGCCACAGCTGGAATACTGTGTGCAGTTCTGGTCGCCACACTATAGGAAGGATGTGATTGCATTGGAGAGGGTGCAGAGGAGATTCACCAGGATGTTACCTGGGCTGCAGCGCTTCAGCTATGAAGATAGACTTGACAGGCTGGGGTTGTATTCCTCAGAGCAGAGAAGGCTGAGGGGGGACCTGATTGAGGTGTACAAAATTATGAGGGGCATAGAAAGCGTAGATAGAAAGGAACTGTTCCCCTTAGTAGAGGGGTCAATAACCAGGGGGCATAGTTTCAAGGTAAGGGGCAGGAGGGTTGGAGAGGTTTTGAGGAAAATCTTTTTCACGGAGATGGTGGTTGGAATCTGGAACTCACTGCCTGAAAGGGTGGTATAGGCAAGAAACCTGACAACATTCAAGAAGCATTTAGATGTGCTCTTGAAGTGCTATAACATACAAGGCTACGGAACAGGTGCTGGAAAATCGGATTACAATAGACAGGGCTTGATGGCCGGTGTGGTTAGGATGCGCCGAAGGGCCTCTTTCTGCGCTGTATAACTAGATGACTCTATGACAGTACCAGAGACCGACAGATACAGAATGAACCCAACACTCACACACATTACCAGAGACTGACAGACACAGAATGAATCCCACACTCACACACAGTACCAGAGACTGACAGACACGGAATGAATCCCAAATTCACACACAGTACCAGAGACTGAGAGATACATAATTAATCCTACATTCACACACAGTACCAGAGACTGACAGATACAGAATGAATCCCATATTCACACACAGTACCAGAGACTGACAGACACAGAATGAATCCCACACTCACACACAGTACCAGAGACTGACAGACACAGAATGAATCCCACGCTAACACACAGTACCAGAGACTGACAGATACAGAATGAATCAAACACTCACACACAGTACCAGAGACTGACAGACACAGAATGAATCAAACACTCACACACAGTACCAGAGACTGACAGACACAGAATGAATCACACACTCACACACAGTACCAGAGACTGACAGATACAGAATGAATCACACACTCACACACAGTACCAAAGAATTACAGATGCAGTATTAATAGCACTATCACATACAGCATCAGAGACAGACGGATTCCTAATCAATCTCAAACTCCCACGCAGTACCAGAGACTGGAAGATACAGAATCAATCCCAAACTCACGTACAGTAAAGTGAGTGACAGACACAGGACCAGAAATGGTAAGATTGAGAATGAAGCCCACACTCATGCCCAGTGCCAAGACTGAGATCGACAGAACGAATTTTAGTCACATAAAGCTCGAGAGACGGCCAGATACAGGATTAATCCCACATTCACACAGAGCACCAGATCTGGACGTACAGAACTCGCCTGATACTCACACATAGTACCAAATTTGAAAGATATAGTATCAATACTACACTCACTTACAGTGTGAGTCTGAGAGATACAGAATTAATCCTACAATCTCACACTGTATCAGAGACTGGCATATACAGAATGAATTTCAGTCACAAACAGTGCCAGAGATTGACAGATACAAAATGAATTCCAAACTCACACAGAATAACAGGGACTGACAGAGTATTAATCCCAAACACACACAGTAGCAGAGACTGACGGATACAGAATGTATCTCGCACTCACACACAGTAACAGAGTCTGACAGATCCAGAACCAATCCCACACTCACACACAGTGCCAGGGACTGACAGATACCGAATTAATCCCACACTCACACACGTTACTGGAGACTGAGAGATACAGAATGACTCCCACACTCAGACACAGTTCCAGAGACGGACCTATACAGAATTAATCACAGATTCACATAGTATACCAGGGATTAACAGAGCCAGAATAAATCTTGCACTGATACAATCACAGAGACTCTCAGATGCAGAATGGATTTCACTCACATACAGTACCAGATAGAGATGGAAACAAAATGAAATCCAGACTCATATTCTGTTCCATATCAAGAAAGATCTCACATTCACACACAGGATCAGAGACTGAGAGACAGAATGATTCCCACAATCACATACTGTTCCAGATTAACAGAGGCATAAGAATCTTGCACTCATACACAATGGCAGAGACTCTCAGATGCAGAATTAATTACATTCACATACAGTGCCAGTTACAGACTGAAACAGAATAATACCAAACTCAAATTCTATTCCAGATAAAGAAAGATCTCACATTCACAAACAGGATCAGAGAGAAAACCAATCCCACAATCGCACACTGTACTAGAGAAATTTAGATACAGAATTAATCAAACACTTGCTTACTTTGTCAAAGACTGACTGACACAGCATTAATCTCAAACTCAGTCAAAGTCCCACTGACTGACAGATACAGAATGAGTTTCACACAGCAACAGAGACTGAAAGATAAAAAATAAAGCGTGCACTCACACACAGTAACAGATATTAACAAAAAGAATAAATCCCACACTCACACAGAGTACCAGATACTGACAAAAAGATTGAATTCCACACTCACACACAGTACCAGATACTAACATAAAGAAAGAATCTCACACTCACATAATACCAGAGACTGACAGAGGCAGAATGAATTCCACCCTCACTCACAGTACCAGAGACTGTCAGATATAGAATGAATGCCACATTCACATACAATACCAGAGACTGAAAGATACAGAATGTGTCTCAAAGAATACCAGAGAATGAAACTCATACTCACACTGCATTACCGAATTACAGAAATTGAATGAATCCCACAATCAAATACTGGACCAATTACTAAAAGTTACGGAATGAATGTCAAACTCATGTACAGTATAAGAGATTGAGAGAGACACAATGACTCCTACACTCACACACATTACAAGTAACTGACAGATACAGAAAGTATCCGGCACTCACAAACAATATCAGGAATGCCAGATACAGAATAAATCTAACACTCAAATGCATTACTAGAGATAGACAGCGATCGAATGAATCTCACACTCACATATAAGTACATAAGAAATAAGAGCAGGAGGACGCCATATGGCCTCTCGAGCCAGCTCCGCCGTTTAATGAGATCATGGCTGATCTGATCTTGGGCTCAGCTCCATTTCCCTGCCCACTCCCCATAACCCATTATTCCCTTAATGTTCAAAAATCTGTCTATCTCCACCTTAAATATATTTAATGACGCAGCCTCCACAGCTCTCTGGGGAAGAGAATTCTACAGATTTACGACACTCAGAGAAGAAACCAGAGATTAACCAAGACAGAATGTATCCCGCTCACACACAGTACCAGAGACTGACTGCAACTGAGTGAGTCCCACGTTCACTTGCAATGTCAGAGATTGATAGATACAAAATAAATCCCACACCTACACTCAGTAACAGAGGTTGGCGGATACAGAGCGAATCCCACTCTCACGTGAATTAGCCCAACATTATAACTAGTGTTTGGTCTAACAAAATGTAATTTTAGCTCGTCTCCAATCTAGGTATTTCTGAAACGCATCTGTCCAATATAATGTGAACATTTTTTGTCTGTTGTGACCCTCTCTACTCTGAAAACTTCACGGGACCGTAGATTGGTGAAATCTACTGGTTGGAAGTGTGAACTGCAACATAGCCGCAGAAATTCACATCGTGTGTCGGGAATAAATAAGCAGGCAATGTGAGGAAATAGTTTATGTCTGTATATTCTTCACTCGTATTGTTTCACATTTTTATATTGACAAATAAATAAAATCTATTCTTAATAAATAGGTTGTCCTTATTGATTAGATATTTGTGAATTTGCCCTGTTATTTTTTACTCTACATTGAGCGGTATTTCTGTCTGATTTCTCAGGACACTATTTACATTACTTCAAATAAACAAAACATCAAAACGGAAAGAACTGAGCGCCAAGCTGAAATTTTCACAGGAAACAGTCAAAGGGGAAAGGGATGAAATACAGAAAGAATGAAGCTAAAATAAGCTGAAATAATAACAGAAGATGCTGCAAATTCTCAGCAGGACCGGCAGCATCTTTGGAGAAGGGAATCTCGGGTTAACAGTTCAGATCTGTGACCCTTCTATAGACCTGACAGGTTAATCATACATTCCTCTCTCAACAGATGCTGCCAGACCTGCTGAGTCTTCTGTTATTATTTCAGATTTCCAGCCTGTTCAGTATATCGCTTTTTGAAGAATAAAACAAACCCTGGGAGGGAATCGATATTTAAATAATGAGCAGGAAACAGCGGAGGGGAAAAATTCAGAAAATCAACGAATTGCACTGAATCAGAGTATTTATATCACGGTTCCACTGTGCAATTCAGGGCAAATAATAAATATCAATAAAAAGGAACACAATCTGATTTAAATCCTGCAAACATTGAAAGTTACGGCACAGAAGGAGGCCATTCTGCCAACCTTGCCTGTGACGGCTGAAAGGAGCTCTCCAGCCCCATCCCTCATTCTAGCTCGTGGTCCATAGCCCTGTAGTTTACGACAATTCAAGTGCATATCCAAGTACCTTTTAAATGCGATGAGTGTTTCGGCATCTACCACCCTTCCAGATCCGCACCCCACTCTGGGTGAAAGAAAATCTATTACACTTTCCTCTACTCCATCTACCAAGTACTTTTAATCTATGCCCTCTGGTTATTGACCTCTCTGCTGAAGGAAATAGATCCTCTATCTAAGACACTAATACTTTTATACACCTCAATTAAATCTCCTCTCAGCCTCAGCTGTTCCAAAGAAGTCAAAGCCAGCATGTCCAATCTTTCCTCATAGTTACATTCTCTAATGCTGGAGAACTTTACGTTTGGGGAACAAAGTAATTCTCTATCAACTAAAACAGCTTTTGTTCTGGAATCAATTCCGGTTCAGTCTTAGTGTTTCTGATTGAAGGAAATTAAAACATGCCAACTGCGATGGCCCGGAATCGAACGCGGTGTTAACTGCTTGGAAGGCAGCTATGCTCACCAATATACCACCATCGCTCACATTTATGAAATCAGAATCGTGAGTTTCAGCAGAGTTTGGGACTGCCACGCTCACTTTCGGTTTCTGTATACATAGAGTAAAATCAACCCTGAACATCAGCCCCTGAACATTTGCATCTTATTTCAATCCAGGAGTCTTTTCACGCCTCTGACCGGTGGATTAAAGCGGTACTTTACGGGTGTTAGAAGAACGATTCCGAGGAGCGAAAAGATCAGGAAAGCATCGAGCAAATCCTTGGATTAATTCGACATTTAAACCAGGAACAGGAATCAGCAGAGGAAACGCATCAGCAAATCAATCAATTTCACTGGACCACACTCACACACGGTACCAGAGACTGGCAGATACAGAATGAATCCCACACTCACACACAGTAGCAGAGACAGTTAGATACATCATGAATCGCACACTCACACAGTACCAGAGACAGTCACATACATAATGAATCTCACACCTATACACAGTACCAGAGACTGACAGATACAGAATTAATCCCACACTCACACACAGTACCACAGAGTGACAGATCCAGAACCAATCCCACACTCACACACAGTACCAGAGACTGACAGATACAGAACCAATCCCACATTCACAAACAGTACCAGAGACTGACAGATACAGAACCAATCCCACACTCACACACAGTACCAGAGACAGACAGATACAGAACCAATCCCACACTCACACGCAGTACCAGAGACAGAAAGATCCAGAACCAATAACACACTCACACACAGTACCAGAGACAGACAGATACAGAATGAATCCCACACTCACACACAGTACCAGAGACAGACAGATACAGAACTAATCCCCCACTCAAACACGTTACTGGAGACTCACAGATAAATAATGACTCCCACATTCACACACAGTACCAGAGACTGACCTATACAGAGTGAATCACACATTCACATAATATACAAGGGATTAACAGAGCCAGAAAGAATCTTGCATTCATATACAATCCCAGAGACTCTCAGAAGCAGAATTAATTTCATTCACATACAGTACCAGATAAAGACTGAAACAGAATGAAATCCACACTCATATTCTGTTCCAGATAAAGAAAGATCTCACATTCACACACAGGATCAGAGAGAAAACGAATCCCTAAATCGCACACTGTATTGAGAAATTTAGATACAAAATTAATCAAACACTCGCTTACATTGTCAAAGACTGACTGATACAACATTAATTTAACACTCTCTCAAAGTCCCACTGACTGACAGATACAGAATGAGTTTCACACAGTACCAGAGACTGAAAGATAAATAATAAAGCCCACACTCTCACACAGTAACAGATACTAAAATACAGAATGTATCTCACACTCACATAGTAACAGGGATTGACAGAGGCAGAATGAATTCCACCTTCACTCACAGTACCAGAACTGTCAGATATAGAATGAATGCCACATTCACATACAGTACCAGAGACTGACAGATACAGAATGTGTCTCAAAGAATACCAGAGAATGAAACTCATACTCACACTGCATTACCGACTGACAGACATTGAATGAATCCCAAACTCTAATACAGGACCAATTACTAAAAGTTACAGAATGAATGTCAACCTCATGTACAGTATCAGAGATTGAGAGAGACACAATGACTCCTGCACTCACACACATTACAAGTAACTGACAGATACAGAAAGTATCCGGCACTCACAAACAATATCAGGAATGCCAGATACAGAATAAATCTAACAATCAAATGCATTAACAGAGATTGATAGGGATCGAATGAATCTCACACTCACATATAAGAACATAAGAAAGAGGAGCAGGTGTAGGCCATTTAGCCCCTCGAGCCTGCTCCGCTATTTAATGAGATCATGGCTGATCTGATCTTGGGCTCAGCTCCATTTCCCTGCCCGATCCCCATAACCCGTCACTCCATTATTGTTCAAAAATCTGTCTATCTCAAGCAGATCCGACCAAAGAACACACCCGCCAACTCAATAGACTGATCAAGACCTTCGATCCAGACCTTCAAAACATCCTACACGCTCTCATCCCACGTACTCCCCGCATAGGAGACTTTTACTGCCTCCCACAGATACACAAAGCCAACACACCCGGACGTCCTATCGTATCAGGCAACGGAACCCTGTGTTAGAACCTCTCTGGGTACGTCGAGGGCATCCTGAAACCCATCGTACAGGGAACGCCCAGCTTCTGTCGCGACACTACAGACTTCTTGCAGAAACTCAGCACCCATGGACCAGTTGAACCAGGAACACTCCTCGTCACGATGGACGTATCGGCACTCTACACCAATATCCCCCACAATGACGGCATCACTGCGACAGCCTCAGTACTCAACACCAACAACAGCCAATCTCCGGACGCCATCCTACAACTCATCCGCTTCATCCTTGACCACAATGTCTTCACCTTCGACAACCATTTTTTTACCCAAACACACGGAACAGCCATGGGGACCAAATTCGCACCCCAATATGCCAACATCTTCATGCACAAGTTCGAGCAAGACTTCTTCGCTGCACAGGACCTCCAACCAACGCTGTACACCAGATACATCGACGACATCTTCTTCCTTTGGACCCACGGCGAAGGATCACTGAAAGGACTACACGATAGCATCAACAGGTTCCATCCCACCATCAAACTCACCATGGACTACTCCTCAGAATCGGTTTCATTCTTGCACACACGAATCTCCATCAAAGACGGACGCCTCAGCACTTCACTCTACCGCAAGCCCACGGACAACCTCACGATGCTCCACTTCTCCAGCTTCCACCCTAACCACGTTAAAGAAGCCATCCCCTATGGACAAGCCCTGCGAATACATAGGATCTGCTAAGACGAGGAGGAACGCGATGGACAGCTACGGACACTGAAAGACGCCCTCGTAAGAACGGGATATGACGCTCGACTCGTCAATCGACAGTTCCGACGGGCCACAGCGAAAAACCGCATAGACCTCCTCAGAAGACGAACATGGGACACAACCAACAGAGTACCCTACGTCGTCCAGTACTTCCCCAGAGCGGAAAAACTATGCCATGTTCTTCGCAGCCTTCAACATGTCATTGATGATGACGAACACCTTGCTAAGGCCATCCCCACGCCTCCACTACTCGCCTTCAAGCAGCCACCTAACCTCAAAAGTACCATCGTTCGCAGCAGATTACCCATCTTTCAGGAGAACAGCAACCACGACACCACACAACCCTGCCACGGCAACCTCTGCAAGACATGACAGATCATGGACACAGATACCATCATCACACGTGAGGACACTACCCACCAGGTACATGGTACATACTCATGTGACTCGGCCAACGTTGTCTACCTGATACGTTGCAGTAAAGGATGCCCCAGAGCATGGTACATCAGCGAGACCATGCAGACACTGAGACAACGTACGAATGGACAACGCGCAACAATCGCCAGGCAGGAGGGTTGCCTCCCAGTCGGGGAACACTTCAGCAGTCAGGGGCATTCAGCCTCGGATCTGCGGGTAAGCGTTCTCCAAGGCAGCCTTCGGGAGACACGACAGCGCAAAATCATAGAGCAGAAACTGATAGCCAAGTTCCGCACTCATGAGGATGGCCTCAATCGCGATATCGGGTTCATGTCACGATACAGAACGTGACTTGACATCATGGCCGGTCTTTCCAGGTTTTTTTTTAAAAAACTAACACAAGAACCAAACACAAATGGAGAGGATATGCAGCCAGCAGGTGTTTTGACACGTTGGACCCCCTGGGACACATCTCATTGTCTTGGCTGTGCTCTTAGTGTGTCTTTGATGTAGGGAAAGATTTGAGTACATTTTTTCTGTGTTTATATTGTGAATTCTGGGAGATTCTCTCACAGCTACCCTACCTGAAGAAGGAGCGACAGCTCCGAAAGCTTGTAATTTTAAATAAATCAGTTGGACTATAACCTGGTGTTGTGCAACATCTCATTTTTAAATATATTCAATGACGCAGCCTCCACAGCTCTCTGGAGAAGAGAATTCTACAGATTTACGACACTCAGAGAAGAAACCAGAGATTGAACAAGACAGAATGTATCCCGCTCACACACAGTACCAGAGACTGACTGCAACTGAGTGAGTCCCATGTTCACTTGCAATGTCAGAGATTTATAGATATAATATCAATCCCACACCTACACTCAGTAACAGAGGTTGGCGGATACAAAGCGAATCCCACTCTCACGTGAATTTGTCCAAAATTATAACTAGTGTTTGGTCTAACAAAATGTAATATTAGCTCGTCTCCAATCTACGTATTTCTGAAACGCATAATGTGAACATTTATTGTCTGTTGTGACCCTCTCCGCTCTGTAATCTTCACGGGACCGTAGATTGGTGACATCTACTGGTTGGAAGTGTAAACTGCAACATAGCCGCAGAAATTCACATCGTGTGTCAGGATTAAATAAGCAGGCAAAGTCAGGAAAGAGTTCCTGTCTGTATATTCTTCCCTCGTATTGTTTCACATTTTTATATTGACAAATAAAAACAATCGATTCTTAATCAACAGTTTGTGTCTATTAATTGGATATTTGTGAATTTGCCTTGTTATTTTTTACTCTACATTGAGCAGTGTTTCAGTCTGATTTCTCAGGACACGATTTACATTATTTAAAATAAACAAAACATCAATATGGAAAGAACTGAGCGCAACGCTGAAAGTTTCGCAGGAAACAATCAAAGGGGAAAGGGATGAAATACAGAAAGAATGAAGCGAAATTAAGCTGAAATAACAACAGAAGATGCTGCAAATTCTCTCTCCAGCCCCATTCCACATTCTAGCTCGCGGTCCGTAGCCCTGTAGTTTACGGCAGTTCAAGTGCATATCCAAGTACCTTTTAAATGCGTTGAGGGTTTCGGCCTCTACCACACTACCAGATCCGCACCCCGCTCTGGGTGAAAGAAAATCTATTCTACTTTCCTCTACTCCATCTACCAAGTACTTTTAATCTATGCCCTCTGGTTATTGACCTCTCTGCTGAGGGAAATAGATCCTCTATCTAAGACACTAATAATTTTAGACACCTCTATTCAATCTCCTCTCAGACTCAGCTGTTCATAAGAAGTCAAAGCCAGCATGTCCAATCTTACATCATAGTTACATTCTCTGATGCTGGAGAACTTTACGTTTTAGGGGAACAAAGTAATTCTATATCAATTAAAACCGCTTTTGTTTTGGAAACAATTCCGATTCAGTCTTAGTGTTGCTGATGTAAGGAAATTAAAACATGCCAACGGCGATGGCCGGGAATCGAACCCGGAGTCAACAGCTATGGAAGGGAGCTATGCTCACGACTACACCACCACCGCTCACATTTATGTAATCAAAATCGGGAGTTTCAGCGGAGTTTGGGACTGCCACGCTCACTTTCGGTTTCTGAACACATAGAGTAAAATCAAACCTGAACATCAGCCCCGGAACATACTGTGGGATTTGCATCTTATTTCAATCCAGGAACCTTTTCACGCCTCTGACCGGGGGATTAAAGCGGTACTTTACGGGTGTTAGAAGAACGATTCCGAGGAGCGAAAAGACCAGGAAGGCATCGAGCAATTCCTTGGAGGGAATAGACATTTAAACCAGGAACAGGAATCAGCAGAGGAAACGCATCAGCAAATCAATCAATTTCACTGGACCACACTCACACACGGTACCAGAGACTGGCAGATACAGAATGAATCCCACACTCTCACACAGTAGCAGAGACAGTTAGATACATAATGAATCTCACACCTATACACAGTACCAGAGACTGACAGATACAGAATGAATCCCACACTCACACACAGTACCAGAGACAGACAGATACAGAACCAATCCCCAACTCAAACACGTTACTGGAGACTCACAGATAAATAATGACTCCCACTTTTACACACAGTACCAGAGACTGACCTATACAGAATGAATCACACATTCACATAATATACCAGCGATTAACAGAGCCAGAAAGAATCTTGCATTCATATACAATCCCAGAGATTCTCAGAAGCAGAATTAATTTCATTCACATACAGTTCCAGATAAAGACTGAAACAGAATGAAATCCACACTCATATTCTGTTCCAGATAAAGAAAGATCTCACATTCACACACAGGATCAGAGAGAAAACGAATCCGCAAATCGCACACTGTATTGAGAAATTTAGATACAGAATTAATCAAACACTCGCTTACATTGTCAAAGACTGACTGATACAACATTAATCTCACACTCTCTCAAAGTCCCACTGACTGACAGATACAGAATGAGTTTCACACAGTACCAGAGACTGAAAGATAAACAATGAAGCCCACACTCTCACACAGTAACAGATACTGACATACAGAATGTATCTCACACTCACATAGTACCAGGGATTGGCAGAGGCAGAATGAATTCCACCTTCACTCACAGTAGCAGAACTGTCAGATATAGAAAGAATGCCACATTCACATACAGTACCAGAGACTGACAGATACAGAATGTGTCTCAAAGAATACCAGAGAATGAAACTCATACTCACACTGCATTACCGACTGACAGACATTGAATGAATCCCAAACTCATATACAGGACCAATTACTAAAACTTACAAAATGAATGTCAAATTCATGTACAGTATCAGACTTTGAGAGAGACACAATGACTCCTACACTCACACACATTACAAGTAACTGACAGATACAGAAAGTATCCGGCACTGACAAACAATATCAGGAATGCCAGATACAGAATAAATCTAACACTCAAATGCATTACCAGAGATTGATAGGGATCGAATGAATCTCACACTTACATTCGAACATAAGAAATAGGAGCAGGTGTAGGCCATTTAGCCCCTCGAGCCTGCTCCGCCATTTAATGATATCATGGCTGATCTGAGCTTGGGCTCAGCTCCATTTCCCTGCCCGCTCCCCATAACCCATCACTCCATTATTGTTCAAAAATCTGTCTATCTCCAGCTTAAATATATTCAATGACGCAGCCTCCACAGCTCTCTGGAGAAGAGAATTCTACAGATTTACGACACTCAGAGAAGAAACCAGAGATTGACAAGACAGAATGTATCCCGCTCACACACAGTAACAGAGACTGACTGCAACTGAGTGAGTCCCACGTTCACTTGCAATGTCTGAGATTTATAGATACAAAATAAATCCCACACCTACACTCAGTAACAGAGGTTGGCGGATACAAAGCGAATCCCACTCTCACGTGAATTTGGCCAAAATTATAACTAGTGTTTGGTCTAACAAAATGTAATATTAGCTCGTCTCCAATCTAGGTATTTCTGAAACGCATCTGTCCAATATAAAGTGAACATTTATTGTCTGTTGTGACCCTCTCCGCTCTGTAAACTTCACGGGACCGTAGATTGGTGACATCTACTGGTTGGAAGTGTAAACTGCAACATAGCCGCAGAAATTCACAAGTGTGTCAGGATTAAATACGCAGGGAAAGTCGGGAAAGAGTTTCTGTCTGTATATTCTTCCTTCTTATTGTTTCACATTTTTATATTGACAAATATAAACAATCGATTCTTAATAAACAGTTTGTGTCTATTGATTGGATATTTGTGAATTTGCCTTGTTATTTTTTACTCTACATTGAGCAGTGTTTCAGTCTGATTTCTCAGGACACTATTTACATTATTTCAAATAAACAAAACATCAATACGGAAAGAACTGAGCGCAACGCTGAAAGTTTCGCAGGAAACAGTCAAAGGGGAAAGTGATGAAATACAGAAAGAATGAAGCTAAAAGAAGCTGAATAAAGACAGAAGATGCTGCAAATTCTCTCTCCAGCCCCATTCCACATTCTAGCTCGTGGTCCGTAGCCCTGTAGTTTACGGCACTTCAAGTGCATATCCAAGTACTTTTTAAATGCGATGAGGATTTCGGCCTCTACCACTCTTGCAGATCCGCTCCCCGCTATGGGTGAAAGAAAATCTATTCTACTTTCCTCTACTCCATCTACCAAGTACTTTTAATCTATGCCCTCTGGTTATTGACCTCTCTGCTGAGGGAAATAGATCCTCTATCGAAGACACTAATAATTTTATACACCTCAATTCAATCTCCTCTCAGCCTCAGCTGTTCTAGCTAGCATGTCCAATCTTTCCTCATAGTTACATTCTCTGATGCTGGAGAAATTTACGTTTCAGGGGAACAAAGTAATTCTATAACAATTAAAACTGATTTTGTTTCGGTTCAGTCTTATTGTTGCTTTAGCAAGGAAATTAAAACATGCCAATTTCGATGAGTCGGGAATCGAACCCGGGTCAACTGCTTGGAAGGCAGCTTTGCTCACCACTATACCACCACCGCTCACATTTATATAATCAAAATCGGGAGTTTCAGCGGAGTTTGGGACTGCCACGCTCACTTTCGGTTTCTGTGCACAAAGAGTAGATCAACCCTGAACATCAGCCCCTGAACGTACTGTGGGATTTGCATCTTATTTCAATCCAGGAACCTTTTCACGCCTCCGACCGGGGGATTAAAGCGGTACTTTACGGGTGTTAGAAGAACGAGTCCGAGGAGCGAAAAGACCAGGAAAGCATCGAGCAATTCCTTGGAGGGAATAGACATTTACACCAGGAAGAGGAATCAGCAGAGGAAACGCATCAGCAAATCAATCAATTTCACTGGACCACACTCACACACGGTACCAGAGACTGGCAGATACAGAATGAATCCCACACTCACACACAGTAGCAGAGACAGTTAGATACATCATGAATCCCACACTCACACACAGTACCAGAGACTGTCACATACATAATGCATCTCACACCTATACACAGTTCCAGAGACTGACAGATACAGAATGAATCCCACACTCACACACAGTACCGCAGAGTGACAGATACTAAACCAATCCCACACTCACACACAGTACCAGAGACTGACAGATACAGAACCAATCCCACACTCACACACAGTACCAGAAACAGAAAGATACAGAACCAATCCCACACTCACACGCAGTACCAGAGACAGAAAGATCCAGAACCAATCCCACACTCACACACATTACCAGAGACAGACAGATACAGAACCAATCCCCCACTCAAACACGTTACTGGAGACTCACAGATGAATAATGACTCCCACATTCACACACAGTACCAGAGACTGACCTATACAGAATGAATCACACATTCACATAATATACCAGGGTTTAACAGAGCCAGAAAGAATCTTGCATTCATATACAATCCCAGAGACTCTCAGAAGCAGAATTAATTTCATTCACATACAGTACCAGATAAAGACTGAAACAGAATGAAATTCATACTCATATTCTGTTCCAGATAAAGAAAGATCTCACATTCACACACAGGATCAGAGAGAAAACGAATCCCCAAATCGCACACCGTATTGAGAAATTTAGATACAGAATTAATCAAACACTAGCTTACATTGTCAAAGACTGACTGATACAACATTAATCTCACACTCTCTCAAAGTCCCACTGACTGACAGATACAGAATGAGTTTCACACAGTACCAGAGACTGAAAGATAAATAATAAAGCCCACACTCTCACACAGTAACAGATACTAAAATACAGAATGTATCTCACACTCACATAGTACCAGGGATTGACAGAGGCAGAATGAATTCCACCTTCACTCATAGTACCAGAACTGTCAGATATAGAATGAATGCCACATTCACATACAGTACCAGAGACTGACAGATACAGAATGTGTCTCAAAGAATACCAGAGAATGAAACTCATACTCACACTGCATTACCGACTGACAGACATTGAATGAATCCCAAACTCATATACAGGACCAATTACTAAAAGTTACAGAATGAATGTCAAACTCATGTACAGTATCAGAGATTGAGAGAGACACAATGACTCCTACACTCACACACATTACAAGTAACTGACAGATACAGAAAGTATCCGGCACACACAAACAATATCAGGAATGCCAGATACAGAATAAATCTAACACTCAAATGCATTACCAGAGATTGACAGGGATCGAATGAATCTCACACTCACATATAAGAACATAAGAAATAGGAGCAGGTGTAGTCCATTTAGCCCCTCGAGCCTGCTCCGCCATTTATTGAGATCATGGCTGATCTGATCTTGGGCTCAGCTCCATTTCCGTGCCCGCTCCCCATAACCCATCACTCCACTATTGTTCAAAAATCTGTCTGTCTCCAGCTTAAATATATTTAATGACGCAGCCTCTACAGCTCTCTGGAGAAGAGAATTCTACAGATTTACGACACTCAGAGAAGAAACCAGAGATTGACCAATACAGAATGTATCCCGTAGACTGCCTGCAACTGAATGAGTCCCACGTTCACTTGCAATGTCAGAGATTGATAGATACAAAATAAATCCCACACCTGCACTCAGTAACAGAGGTTGGTGGATACAGATCGAATCCCACTCTCACGTAAATTTGGCCAAAATTATAACTAGTGTTTGGTCTAACAAAATGTAATATTAGCTTGTCTCCAATCTAGGTATTTCTGAATCGCATCTGTCCAATATAACGTGAACATTTATTGTCTGTTGTGACCCTCTCCGTTCCTGTCTGTATATTCTTCCCTCGTATTGCTTCACATTTTTATATTGACAAATAAAAACAATCGATTCTTAATAAACAGTTTGTGTCTATTGATTGGATAGTTGTGAGTTTGCCTTGTTATTTTTTACTCTACATTGAGCAGTGTTTCAGTCTGATTTCTCAGGACACGATTTACATTATTTCAAATAAACAAAACATCAATACGGTTCAGTCTTAGTGTTTCTGATGTAAGGAAATTAAAACATGCGAACTGCGGTGGCCGGGAATCGAAGCCGAGTTAACTGCTTGGAAGGCAGCTATGCTCACCACTATACCGGTCATGATGCGGAGATGCCGGTGTTGGACTGGGGTGGACAAAATTGAGAGGTCGCACAACACCAGGTTATAGTCCATCAGTTTATTTGAAATCACAAGCTTTCGGAGCTATCGATTTGCTCCTTCCTCAGGTGAAGTACTGAGGAAGGAGCAAATCGATAGCTCCGAAAGCTTGTGATTTCAAATAAAACTGTTGGACTATAACCTGGTGTTGTGCGACCTCTCAATTTTGTCCACCACGATACCACCATTGCTCACACTTAATCAATCGAAATCGGGATTTTCTGCGGAGTTTGGGACTGCCACGCTCACTTTCGGTTTCTGTACACATAGAGTAAAATCAACCCTGAACATCAGCCCCGGAACACACTGTGGGATTTGCAGTTTATTTCAACCCTAGAACCGTTTCACGCCTCTGACCGGGGGATTAAAGCGATACTTTACGGGGTTTAGAAGAACGATGCCGAGGAGTGAAAAGATCAGGAAAGCATCGAGCAAATCCTTGGAGGGAATCGACATTTAAACCAGGAACAGGAATCAGCAGAGAAAAAAGCATCAGCGAATCAATGAATTTCACTGGACCACACTCACACTCAGTACCAGAGAATGGCAGATACAGAATGAATCCCACACTCACACACAGCACCAGAGACAGTCAGATACAGAATGATTCCCACACTCACACACAGTACCAGAGACAGTCAGATACATAATCAATCTCACACCTATACACAGTACCAGAAACTGACAGATACAGAATGAATCCCAGACTCACTCACAGTACCAGAGACTGACAGACAGAGAATGAATCCCACACTCACACACAGTACCAGAGACTGACTGTACCGGGGATTTGGGTAAATAATAATTATCAATCGATAAGGACAAAATCACAGATTTAAGGCGATTGCTAAATGAAACAAAGGCAAATTAAGGAAAAACTTTATTACCCAACGAGTGGTTAAGATGTGGAATGCACTGCCTGAAAGGGCGGTGGAGGCAGACTCAATCTTATCTTTCAAAAGGGAGTTGGATAATTATCTGAAGGAAAAAAAATGCAGGGCTCCGGGGATAGGGCGGGGGAGTGGGACTAGCTGAAGTGCTCCTGCTGAGAGTCGGCACGGGGTCGATGGGCCGAATGACCTTCTTCCGTGCTGTAATCAATCTATGACTCTATGATTCTATAAACAATTGTGTGTGGTAATCTCCTGAGAAGAAGGGCCCTTTCTCACCGACAGATTGGCTCCTTCAATTTCAACTTGGGTTGGAGAGAGTCTCCATGAAATGGTATTCGGGAGTGCAGTGAGAGTGTTTATGATTGGTGGCAAGAATGAATTGTGATTGGTTTCTTTAGTTATCCAATCAGAGAATAACTGATGTGAGTATTGTGACATCAATCCGAACTGGCCAATCACAATCATTGCGTTCTCCAATCCGTCATTGGCATAGGGCTGAGGGGATGCCTATTTAATGCACTCTCGGAGCCGGTTCGTGTTATTTTTGGATCTGAAATTGAGTTTGAAGATGCCGGAGGAGAAGAAAGCAGCTCCCAAGAAGGGCGCCAAGAAAACCCTGAATAAAGCGCCAGCAAAGGGCGGCAAGAAGCGGAGAAAGTCGAGGAAGGAGAGTTATTCCATTTATATCTACAAAGTGATGAAGCAGGTTCACCCCGACACCGGCATCTCATCCAAGGCCATGAGCATCATGAACTCGTTTGTGAACGATATTTTCGAGCGCATCGCGGGTGAGGCTTCCCGCCTGGCCCATTACAACAAGCGGCACACCATCAGCTCCCGGGAGATCCAGACCGCCGTGCGCCTGCTGCTGCCCGGGGAGCTGGCCAAGCACGCCGTGTCTGAAGGGACAAAGGCGGTGACCAAATACACCAGTTCCAAGTAAAACTCCACAATGTGCTGACAAGACAAAACACAACGGCTCTTTTAAGAGCCACCCACAACTTCACTGAAAAAGCTGCACCAACATCTCTCTGTAGAATCGATTTATTCTATTGATTATAATAAGCATATTTGTAGAACTTTCTAATTCCCTCGGCTTTTTTTTAACCTGGTAGGAAGATTCTCGGGAATGCGGTTTGATTGCCCGCTAGAATCATTGTGTTCCTGTTCAATTGATGCCCATAAACTGAACTCTGCCGCTGGTCCTTTGTTCGCTTTGTTCTCAGTCCCGCTCAAATTCCGCCCCTTCCCAGAATGTGTTCAGTAAGAGCCGATTTAAGCGGAATGGGTCAGTCTTCAATCACTTCGTCTTTTTCACGTTTGTTTAATTATTATTGGGGAATATCAGTTAATTAACAGTAACTGGTTACTGTCTGAAGGGAGTCGGGCATCTTGAGTTAATTGAACGATAAATTGGCCTGTTTCAAATCTATCCGCGGGTTTTTCTGTTCCCTGTCTCGATTCTGCTCACACATATGCTCCTCTAGTTAACATTGCATAATTGAATTACAGGGTGTCAGAATCATACCATTTTATAAATGCCGCCAGCTAATTTCATAATTAATTTTATAGTCTGTCAATGAAAAATATCTGAAGAGAGTCGGTGGTGATGAATTAATTTAGTAATATAAGGGCCTCGATTAATTCTGGTCAGTTTTGGATTGAGATAGCTTGAATTCTGGTTTCTTTCTCGGGAGATCTGGGCGCCTCTGATCAGTTAGAATCTGCTCCCGGGATACAGAATAAGTGTGGGAAGGAAGAGGCCATTCTCGGGCTGTGAGTTTCTCTTTAAACTGAACCGACACTGGGATCTATTTTGGGGAAAGTTAATCGAGATTTTAATGTGGGTGTTAGGATTTAATGTTTGGGTAAAGGAGACACTGGGATCTCATTCCTCCTCTTGGGATGTTGACCCATATCTGTTTTTAAATTATTATATTATTCGCATACAGAAATAATTAACATGAAAATATAAATTATCCGATCAGGGCCCTCAAAGCCTCGCTGTGTTTCTCTCTGTTCTAAATATGACGGACATAGTACAGTAACTGATGTCATATCCTACCCATTCTCAACTTCCAGAGACGGCTAGTTACAGAATAAAGCAGGCAATCACAGACAGTGGAGTGTCAGAGAGTGACGGGCTGTTTCTGTCCGCCCTTTTGTTCAGGATTGGAGACAGATAAATGCACCGTCAGACCTGAACAGAACGACAGTAGAAGGGACAGTAACCGTATCACCCGCTGCCCACGAGGTGAGTTCACAGACACAATACCACTCTTACACTGCCTATCAGTGTGTCCATATCACGCTCGGTATCATTATACCCATTCACAGACAACACCAGAGAGACAGACACAGACACAGTCTTAAAATTCCGATCAGGAGTCCATATCAAGCTTAATGCCAGTATCCCACCTTCAGATACAGTAAGGAAAAAGGAAAAGAGTAGCAAAAGCAAACGTTGGCAGAACCGGAGCGGCAGCGGGAGCAGAATAAAGACCGTGGGAGAGGAGGCCTGAGAGCAGAGGCAGCGGACTTGGGCAGAACCGGAGCGGCAGCGGGAGCAGAACAAAGAGCGCGGCGAGAAGAGGTCTGAGAGCAGAGGCAGCGGACCTGGGCAGAACCGGAGCGGCAGCGGGAGCAGAACAAAGAGCGCGGGGAGAGGAGGCCTGAGAGCGGAGCCAGCGGACCTGGGCAGAACCGGAGCGGCAGCGGGAGCAGAACAAAGAGCGCGGGGAGAGGAGGCCTGAGAGCAGAGCCAGCGGTGGAAAAGCAGAGATGCTCCAATTCAATAAAATAGATGTGTGACGTCATAAGTAAGCCGGCAGGTGATTGGCGGTGAGGAGTTCTTTTCTCTTGGGACTGAGGGCTTCGTTACAGTAAATAACTACAACATATAAATAAATGTATAACTAACTAAACTTATTTTAATACATTTTATTAATTAAACAATGTTATTACTAAGTTTACCGAGATATAAAACTATAAATAGACAATTGATTGATATTAACGTAATTAATTAAATAAAATACAATAGAGATGGCAGGGCAGGCGATTTATTGCAGCTGTAGCATGTGGGAGCTGGTGGACACCAGTGAGATCCCGGGTGATCACATCTGCAGTAAGTGTCTGCAGCTCCAGGAACTTCGGCTCAGAGTTGATGGGCTGGAGTCCGAAATGCATACATTGTGATACATCAGGGAGGGTGAAAGTTACCTGGACACTTTGTTCCCGGATGCAGTCACACCCTTTAGGTTAAATACTTCAAATTTGGGCCGTGTTCAGGGACAGGAGTGTGTGAATACGAGTGAGGCAGGTATTGGGATCCAGGAAGCGACTCAGCTAACAGTTGTCCAACAGTTAAGAAGATCTTGCAATCTGTGTGGTCGAGAACAGGGACTGCAGGGTTGATGTTCAAACTGACCACGGCACCGTGGTACAGGGGGCCATTCAAATGAAGGGTGTAAAAAGGAATGTCGTAGTGGTAGAGTCAACATGGGTTTAAGAAAAGGAAATCATGTTTAACAAATTTATTTGAGTTTTTGAGGAAGTACTTAGCAGGGTAGATAAAGGGGAACCAGTATATGTAGTATATTTGGATTTCGAAAAGGCATTCGATAAGGTGCAACATAAAAGTTTATTGCACAAGATTAGGGCTCAAGGGGTTGGGTGTAATATAGTAGCATGGATAGTGGATCCGTTAACGGACAGAAAACAGAGGTTATGAATAAATTGATCTTTTTCAGGATGGCAGGCTTTAATTAGTGGGGTGCCGCAAGGATCAGTGTTGGGTCCCCAGTTATTTGCAGTCTATATTAATGACAAAGATGAAGGGACCAAGTCTAATGTATCCAAGTTTGCTGAATATACAAAGCTCGGTGGAACAGTAAGCTGTGAGGAGAACACGATTATTCTTTAAAGGGATATAGATAGACTAAGTGAGTGGGAAATAAGGTGTCAGATGGAACATAATGTAGGGAAATGTGAGGTTATTCAATTTTGTAGGAAGAATAGAAAAACAGAATATTTTTAATTGTTGAGAAACTTTCAGATGTTGGTGTTCAGAGATATTTGGGTGTCCTCGTGCAATAAACACAGAAACCAACATGCAGGTACAGCAAGCAATAAGGATGGCAAATGGCATGGTGGCCTTTTTTGCAAGGGGGTTGAAGTGTAAGAGTCACAAAGTCTTGCTACAATTGTACAGGTCTTTGAAAAATACTCACCTGCAGTACTGTGCACAGTTTTGGTCTCCTTATCTAAGGAAGGATAGAATTGCCTTGGAGGCGGTGCAACGAAGGTTCATTAGATTCAATCCTGGGATGAGGGGGCTGTCCTATGATGAAAGATTATGTAGAATCGGTCTATACTCTCTGGAGTTTAGAAGAAAGAGAGATGAACTCATCGAAACTTACAAGATTCTGAAGGGGATTTACAAGGTAGATGCTGAGAGGTTGTTTCCCCTGTCTGGATTGTCTAGAACTAGTGGGCATAGACTCAGGATAAGGGGAAGGCCATTTAAGACCGAGATGAGGAGGAATTTCTTCACTGAGTGGGTTGTGAATGCTGAGTCTTTGAGTATATTGAAGGCTTTGAGAGACAGATTTTTGGACTCTAGGGGACTCAAGGGATATGGAGATCGGGCGGGAAAGTGGAGTTAAGATCGAAGATCAGCCATGATCTTATTGAATGGCGGAGCAGGCTCGAGGGGCTATATGGCCGACTCCTGCTTTAATTCTTATGTTCTTATGTACAACAGAGAGTGGATACCGACAGAGAAAGGGGGCGGAGGGAGAGACAGAGACAGAATGAGGAGGACGGTGAGAGACAGAGATAGTGTCAGTTCCAGACTGACCTGTAAAGTCCTACTTGATCCTGAATTATCCCATTGGAGAAGCAGAAGATGCGGTCTCATCTCTCACTGATATTGTACCAGAGACAGACACATTATTAGTCCCACCACTGCGGGACAGTGTCAGAGAGTGAGAAAAACAATGTCCCTTTTTTAACCCTCTCTCTGCAATCTTGCAGCTCAGGCTTGTTCGGTATTACTCTCAGTGACCGAGAGTTTCACTCTGATTAAATTCATCTGTGACAGTTGCTGTCAGATATTTACTTCTGCACATTCCCAGCAAACACTCCGACTCTCTCGTTCCTCCCATGTTTCTGCAAGATTGCTGAGTGATGACGGGCTCCAGACGAGCAAACACCCTGCAGGGATGATCCCTAATTCCGCATCTTAAATGGGCAAGATCCAGATTTAAACATTATCTAATCTCCCCGCCAGGCCCAGTTCCTTTTCCCAGACTCTGATAAAAGTGAATTGGGGAAAGTTTCGTTTGATTTTTGCGCTGAATTATTGCAGAGAGCTGCGCATGCGCGGGTAAGCCCCGCCCCCTCAGTCGATTCCGAATGAATAGAGGAGCGCATGCGCGATGCCCCTCCCCCAGCACTGCCTGTGAGCGCCATTCACTCAGTGAGGGGAAGAAGATGCTTTAAAACAACCGCGAATCGAGACACCACGGCCCCGGGGTAAGGCAGGAACCAGCAGCCTCCTTAAAGCAGCACATCGCTTTGGGACCGGGTCCCGAGATGAACTCAGAGATCGGCATTGAGTCCGGGATAATTTCAGGGGGAGTCGCGGGCTGTTTTTCAGAGGCGGAGTGGAGCAAGAACTGCTCTCAGAACATGGAGTGAGTGGGGGAAGGGAGAGGCCATTCTCGGGCTGTGTGTGTCCAGGGTAAGTGAGACAGAGTGGGAAGAATCTGCGATTTAAAATCATTGCTGCCTTCTCTCCCCAGACCTGTAGTGACTGTTCCTGGTTTAGTTCCATTCTCACCGTGTGAAACATAGAATCTAGGAGCAGGAGTAGGCCATTCGGCCCATCGAGCCTGCTCCACGATTCAATACGATCATGGCTGGTCATGCAAATCCAGTACCCTGTCCCTGCTTTAATCCCCACAATACACACATATCCGACTCTTCCCCGGTAACCCCACGTATTTAATTCCCCCTAACATATCCCATCCTATCCTATCCCCATAACCCCACATATTTAATCCCCCCCTAACACTAAGGGTCAATTTATCATAGCCAAATGAACTTAACCCGCACATTTTTGGACTGTGGGAGGAAACCGGAGCACCCGGAGGAAACCCACGCAGACACGGGGAGAATGTGCAAACTCCACACAGACAGTCACCCGACGTTAGATTCGAACCCGGGTCGACTGGCGCTGTGAAGCACCAGTGCTAACCACTATGCCACCGTGAAGCGTGTGTTGTTATTGGACAGTGAGCAGTGGACAGTGCCGGGGAGAAGCATGTGGAGAGTTATACAAAGAGCATCTATTGCAGGCACCAGGGGAGAAGTGTGAAGAGACAGTTGAAACAACGGCTGTTTTTAGTTTTACCGTTTTTCTCACGGGAGAGGTAAGCAGCAATCTCACCTGTGTAAAAATACCTGCTGCATCGGGATGTCCCATTCATGCAGCAGTGCAGAGGTTGGGTTGTGTCTGGATGTCAGTAATTTGCTGTAAAACCACCCAACACAACTGGTGTGTAGAAGCTGAGTGCTGCAGTACTGCAGTGGAGTCAAACACTGAAACTGTTTTTACCACTGGCTATCCATTGTGGATATTCTTAAATGATTATTAGCAGAGAGATTATATTGATAATTTCTGTATTTTCCACCACACCTGTTCTTGAGTTGTCAGAGATACTTTTTTCTTCCTACAGGTAAATACTTGAAGGAACCAGAATGAACCTGATGTTTCCTCCACCAAGGAACAGTGCAGCCAGCTTCTTCTCACACCCAGTAAGTACATTGTCACTCATAAGAGTGCAGAGACACAGACAGCTCATCGGTTCCTCAGTCTCAGACAGCAGAAGCACTCAGTCCCACACTGATCCCAAGTTGCAGAGACATATTTTCAATCCACAGTCCAACAGAGCTGGAGAGAAAGACGCTGTTTCCATTTCACCCCAACTCAGTACCGCTGACAGGGAGATACATCAATCTCAGTCCAAAATCACACCCACAATCAGACTGAAAGTCACTGTGTCAATCTCACCAGAGTGCAGCCTCAGTTACAAATCAATTATGAGATAGAACAGACACACGGTACCTGATTGAAATGTACAGAATGGATTCCAATAACGCTCCCCTGATTGGAGACTGAGCTACACATTACATATTAATCCAAATATCTCATACAGTAACAGACTGCAAGGTACAGTATGAATTCCATTGGTGCAGCCTGATCTACACATTCGCACACACTACCAGAGGCTCACAGATGCAGAAATTGTACCACACTCACATACAGTACCAGAGATTGACAGACACAGTCTGAATCTCTCTCACACACATAACCAGAGACAGAATGCAACTCACACGTGCTGTACCAGAAAATTAGAGGTAGAGAATGAATCGCACAGTCACATACTGTTATAAACACGGATAGATACAGGATGAATCCCACACTCACACAGAGTACCAGATTAACTGATACAGAATGAATCCCGCACTGACACACAGTACCAGAGACTAACAGATACAGAATGAATCTCACGCTCACACACTGTACCAAATACTCACAGATGCAGAATTAATACCACTGTCACACAGTACCAGAGAAAGAGAGTTAAAGAATGACTCCCCCACTCTCACACTGTACCAGAGACTGACAGACACAGAATGAATCCAAAACTCACAAACAGTACCAGAGACTGACAGATACAGAATGAATCCCCCACTCTCACACTGTACCAGAGACTGACAGACACAGAATGATTCCCACACTCACACAGAGTACCAGAGACTGACAGATGCAGAATGAATCCCACACTCACACACAGTACCAGAGACTGACAGATACAGAATGAATCCCACACTCACCCACATTACCAGAAACTGAGAGATACAGAAAGTATCCCACACTCACACACAGTAACAGAGACTGAGAGATACGGAATGAATCCCACACTCACACCCAGTACGAGAGACTGAGAGATACAGAATGAATCCCACACTCACACACAGTAACAGAGACTGAGAGATACTGAATGAATCCCAGACTCACAAACAGTACCAGAGATTGAGAGATACAGAATGAATCCCACACTCGCACACAGTACCAGAGACTGACAGATACAGAATGAATCCCACACTCACACACAGTACCAGAGACTGACAGATACAGAATGAATCCCACACTCACACACAGTACCAGAGACTGACAGATACAGAATGAATCACGCACTCAATCCCAGCACCAGAGACAGAGAGATACAGAATGAATCACACACTCACACACAGTAACAGAGACTGAGAGATACTGACTGAATCACACACTAACACAAAGTCCCAGAGACTGACAGATACAGAATGAATCACACACTCACACCGTGTAGCAGAGACTGACAGATACATCATGAATCCGACACTCACATACAGGACCAGAGACTGACAAACACAGAATGAATCTCACACTCTCACAGTACCAGAGTCTGACAGATACATCATGAATCCCACACTCACACACAAACAAATTAGGAGAGCGAAGAGGGGGCATTAAAAAACACTGGCCGGCAAGATAAAGGAAAATCCCAAGTTGTTTTATAAGTATATTAAGGGCAAGAGGATAACCAGGGAAAGAGTACGGCCCATTAGGGAACAAAGTGGCAATCTGTGTATAGAGCCGGAAGATGTAGGTGAGGTTTTAAATGAATATTTTGCATCTGTGTTCACTATGGAGAAGGGTGATGTAGGCACAGAAATCAGGCAGGGGGATTGTGATATACTTGAACAAATTAGTATCGTGAGGGAGGAGGTACTAGCGGTTTTAGCTGGCTTTAAAATACATAAATCCCCAGGTCCTGATGGGATGTATCCCAGGCTGCTGTGTGAGGCAAGTGAGGAGATTGCAGGGGCACTGAGACAAATGTTCAGAACCTCTCTGGCCACAGGGGAGATGCCAGATGACTGGAGAACAGCTAGCGTAGTACCATTGTTCAAAAAGGGTAGAAGGGATAAACAAGGGAATTACAGGCCAGTGAGCCTAACATCAGTAGTAGGGAAATGATTGGAAAAAATTCTCAGTGACAGAATTAGTCTCCACTTGGAGAGGCAGGGATTAATCAGGGATAGTCAGCATGGTTTTGTCATGGGGAGATGATGTTTGACCAATTTGAATGAATTTTTCGAGTGGGTGACTCGGTGTGTGGATGAGGGTAGTGCAGTTGATGTAGCCTACAAGGACTTCAGTGAGGCTTTTGACAAAGTCCCACATGGGAGACAGGTCAAGAAGGTAAGAGCCCATGGGATCCAGGGCAATTGGGCAGAATGGATGCAAAATTGACTTTGTGGCAGGAGGCAGAGGGGGATGATCGATGATTGTTTTTGTGACTGGACGCCTGTGTCCAGTGGTGTACCGTAGGGATTGGTGCTCGGTCCCTTGCTGTTTGTAGTTTACATTAATGGTTCAGATCTGAATATAGGAGGTATGATCAGTAAGTTTGCTGATGACACGAAAATTGGTGGAGTGGTAAATAGCGAGGAGGGAAGCTTCAGGCTACAGCGCAACATACACGGGATGGGTAGATAGGCAGAACAGGGGCAAATGGAATTCAACCCCGAAAAGTGTTAGGTAATGCATTTTGGGAGGAATAAAAAGGCAATGGAATACACAATGAATGGTAGGACCCTAAGAAGGACAGAGGATCAGAGGGACCTTGGTGTGCATGTACATTATTCCCTGATGGCAGCAGGACAGGTAGATAAGGTGGTTAAAAAGGCATATGGGATACTTGCCTTCATTAGCCGAGGCATAGATTATAACAGCAGGGAGGTTATGATGGAGCTGTACAGAACGCTAGTTAGGCCACAGCTGGAATACTGTTTGCAGTTCTGGTCGCCACACTATAGGAAGGATGTGATTGCATTCGAGAGGGTGCAGAGGAGATTCACCAGGATGTTACCTGGGCTGCAGCGCTTCAGCTATGAAGAGAGACTGGACAGGCTGGGGTTTTCCTCAGAGCTGAGAAGGCTGAGGAGGGACCTGATTGAGGAGTACAAAATTATGAGGGGCATAGATAGCGTAGATAGAAAGGAACTTTTCCCCTTAGTAGGGGGCTCAATAACAAGGGGGCATAGTTTCAAGGTAAGGGGCAGGAGGGTTGGAGGGCTTTTGAGGAAAACCTTTTTCACGGAGATGGTGGTTGGAATCTGGAACTCACTGCCTGAAAGGGTGGTATAGGCAAGAAATCTGACAACATTCAAGAAGCATTTAGATGTGCTCTTGAAGTGCTATAACATACAAGGCTACGGAACAGGTGCTGCAAAATCAGATTACAATAGACAGGGCTTGATGGCCGGTGTGGTCAGGATGGGCAGAAGGGCCTCTTTCTGCGCTGTATAACTATATGACTCTATGACAGTACCAGAGACCGACAGATACAGAATGAACCTAACACTCACACACCGTACCAGAGACTGACAGACACAGAATGAATCCCACACTCACACACAGTACCAGAGACTGACAGACACAGAATTAATCCCACATTCACACACAGTACCAGAGACTGACAGACACAGAATGAATCCCAAATTCACACACAGTACCAGAGATTGACAGATACAGAATTAATCCCACACTCACACACAGTACCAGAGACTGACTGATACAGCATGAATCCCACACTCACACACAGTACCAGAGACCGACAGATACAGAATGAACCCAACACTCAAACACCGTACCAGAGACTGACAGACACAGAATGAATCCCACACTCACACACAGTACCAGAGACTGACAGACACAGAATGAATCCCAATTTCACACACAGTACCAGAGACTGACAGACACAGAATGAATCCCAAATTCACACACAGTACCAGAGACTGACAGATACAGAATTAATCCCACACTCACACACAGTACCAGAGACTGACTGATACAGAATGAATCCATATTCACACACAGTACCAGAGACTGAGAGACACAGAATGAATCCCACACTCACACACAGTACCAGAGACTGACAGACACAGAATGAATCCCACACTCACACACAGTACCAGAGACTGACAGACACTGAATGAATCCCACGCTAACACACAGTACCAGAGACTGACAGACACAGAGTGAATCACACACTCACACACAGTACCAGAGACTGACAGACACAGAATGAATGCCTCACTCACACACAGTACCAGAGACTGACAGACACAGAATGAATCCCAATTTCACACACAGTACCAGAGACTGACAGACACAGAATGAATCCCACACTCACACACAGTACCAGAGACTGACAGACACAGAATGAATCCCACGCTAACACACAGTACCAGAGACTGACCGATACAGAATGAATCAAACACTCACACACAGTACCAGAGACTGACAGACACAGAATGAATCCCACACTCACACACAGTACCAGAGACTGACAGACACAGAATGAATCCCACGCTAACACACAGTACCAGAGACTGACCGATACAGAATGAATCAAACACTCACACACAGTACCAGAGACTGACAGACACAGAATGAATCACACACTCACACACAGTATCAGAGACTGACAGACACAGAATGAATGCCACACTCACACACAGTACCAGAGACTGACAGACACAGAATGAATCCCAATTTCACACACAGTACCAGAGACTGACAGACACAGAATGAATCCCAGATTCACACACAGTACCAGAGACTGACAGATACAGAATGAATCACACACTCACACACAATACCAAAGAATTACAGATGCAGTATTAGTAGCACTATCACATACAGCATCAGAGACAGATGGATTCCTAATCAATCTCACACTCCCACGCAGTACTAGAGACTGAAAGATACAGAATCAATCCCAAACTCACGTACAGTAAAGTGAGTGACAGACACAGGACCAGAAATGGTAAGATTGAGAATGAATCCCACAATCATGCCCAGTGCCAAGACTGAGATCGACAGAACGAATTTTAGTCACATAAAGCTCGAGAGACGGCCAGATACAGGATTAATCCCACATTCACACAGAGCACCAGATCTGGACGTACGGAACTCGCCTGATACTCAGACATAGTACCAAATTTGAAAGATATTGTATCAATACTACACTCACTTACAGTGTGAGTCTGAGAGATACAGAATTAATCCTACAATCTCACACTGTATCAGAGACTGGCATATACAGAATGAATTTCAGTCACAAACAGTGCCAGAGATTGACAGATACAAAATGAATTCCAAACACACACAGAATAACAGGGACTGACAGAGTATTAATCCCAAACACACACAGCAGCAGAGACTGACGGATACAGAATGTATCTCGCACTCACACACAGCAACAGAGTCTGACAGATCCAGACCAATCCCACACTCACACACGTTACTGGAGACTGAGAGATACAGAATGACTCCCACACTCAGACACAGTTCCAGAGACGGAACTATACAGAATGAATCACACATTCACATAGTATACCAGGGATTAACAGAGCCAGAATAAATCTTGCACTGATACAATCGCAGAGACTCTCAGATGCAGAATGGATTTCATTCACATACAGTACCAGATAGAGACTGAAACAAAATGAAATCCACACTCATATTTTGTTCCATATCAAGAAAGATCTCACATTCACACACAGGATCAGAGACTGAGAGACAGAATGATTCCCACAATCACATACTGTTCCAGATTAACAGAGGCATAAGAATCTTGCACTCATACACAATGGCAGAGACTCTCAGATGCAGAATTAATTACATTCACATACAGTGCCAGTTACAGACTGAAACAGAATAATACCAAACTCAAATGCTGTTGCAGATAAAGAAAGATCTCACTTTCACAAACAGGATAAGAGAGAAAACCAATCCCACAATCGCACACTGTACTAGAGAAATTTACATACAGAATTAATCAAACACTTGCTTACTTTGTCAAAGACTGACTGACACAGCATTAATCTCACACTCACTCAAAGTCCCACTGACTGACAGATACAGAATGAGTTTCACACAGCAACAGAGACTGAAAGATAAAAAATAAAGCGCGCACTCACACACAGTAACAGATATTAACACAAAGAATAAGTCCCACAATTACACACAGTACCAGATACTGACATAAAGAATGAATCCCACATTCACACACAGTACCAGATACTAACATAAAGAATGAATTCCACACTCACACACAGTACCAGATACTAACATAAAGAATGAATCTCACACTCACATAATACCAGAGACTGACAGAGGCAGAATGAATTCCACCCTCACTCACAGTACCAGAACTGTCAGATATAGAATGAATGCCACATTCACATACAATACCAGAGACTGAAAGATACAGAATGTGTCTCAAAGAATACCAGAGAATGAAACTCATACTCACACTGCATTACCGACTGACAGAAATTGAATGAATCCCACAATCAAATACTGGGCCAATTACTAAAAGTTACAGAATGAATGTCAAACTCATATACAGTATCAGAGATTGAGAGAGACACAATGACTCCTACACTCACACACATTACAAGTAACTGACAGATACAGAAAGTATCCGGCACTCACAAACAATATCAGGAATGCCAGATACAGAATAAATCTAACACTCAAATGCATTACTAGAGATATGTTCGCAGCAAATTACCCAGCTTTCAGGATAACAGCGACCACGACACCACACAACCCTGCCACGGCAAACTCTGCAAGAAATGCCAGATCATCAACACAGATACCACCATCACACGTGAGGACACTACCCACCAGGTACATGGTACATACTCATGTGACTCGGCCAACGTTGTCTACCTCATACGTTGCAGGAAAGAATGCACCGCGGCATGGTACATCGGCGAGACCATGCAGATACTGAGACAACGTATGAACGAGCACCGCGCAACAATCGCCAGGCAGGATTGTTACCTCCCAGTCGTGGAACACTTCAGCAGTCAAGGACATTCAGCCTCGGCTCTGCGGGTAAGCGTTCTCCAAGGCAACCTTAGGAACACACGACAGCGCAAAATCATCGAGCAGAAACTGATAGCCAAGTTCCGCACTCATGAAGATTTTCTCAACCGGGATCTTGGGTTTATGTCACGATACATGACGTGATCTGGACTTGAGTCGTCGTTGGCTTGTTCACAGATGTGATTCCCAGTAAAAAAGTAAAAATTTTCCCAGTAAAAAAGTAAATTTTTTTTTACAGCTTATCGTTTTACATGCAGACGGCAGCTTTTGACACGTTAGACCCCCTGCGACTCCACCTCATTGTCTCAGTTGTATCTTGCTATGTCTTTGATGTGGTACCTTCCTGGCTGACCTGATTAACTTTATCACACCTCGGCAGATAGTCAGGATGAGTTAATTTAGTTGTCTGCAATTGTAAGGTACACATGCATTGTTCTCTATCTATATATGCTTTGTCGAGTCTGTATTTCTTTACTACTTCACCTGAGGAAGGGGCGATCGATAGTTCCGAAAGCTTGTGATTTCAAAAAAATCTCTTGGACTATAACCTGGTGTTGTGCGACCTCTCAATTTTTACTACTGATAGACAGGGATCGAATGAATCTCACACTCACATATAAGTACATAAGAAATAACAGCATGAGGACGCCATTTGGCCTCTCGATCCTGCTCCGCCGTTTAATGAGATCATGGCTGAACTGATCTTGGGCTCAGCTCCATTTCCCTGCCCACTCCCCATAACCGATTATTCCCTTAATGTTCAAAAATCTGTCTATCTCCACCTTAAATATATTCAATGACGCAGCCTCCACAGCTCTCTGGGGAAGAGAATTCTACAGATTTACGACACTCAGAGAAGAAACCAGAGATTGACCAAGACAGAATGTATCTCGCTCACTCACAGTACCAGAGACTGACTGCAACTGAATGAGTCCCACCTTCACTTGCAATGTCAGAGATTTATAGATACAAAATAAATCCCACACCTACACTCAGTAACAGAGGTTGGCGGATACAAAGCGAATCCCACTCTCACGTGAATTTGTCCAAAATTATAACTAGTGTTTGGTCTAACAAAATGTAATATTAGCTCGTCTCCAATCTACGTATTTCTGAATCGCATCTGTCCAATATAATGTGAACATTTATTGTCTGTTGTGACCCTCTCCGCTCTGTAATCTTCACGGGACCGTAGATTGCTGACATCTACTGGTTGGAAGTGTAAACTGCAACATAGCCGCAGAAATTCACATCGTGTGTCAGGATTAAATAAGCAGGCAAAGTCAGGAAAGAGTTCCTGTCTGTATATTCTTCCCTCGTATTGTTTCACATTTTTATATTGACAAATAAAAACAATCGATTCTTAATAAACAGTTTGTGTCTATTGATTGGATAGTTGTGAGTTTGCCTTGTTATTTTTTACTCTACATTGAGCAGTGTTTCAGTCTGATTTCTCAGGACACGATTTACATCATTTCAAATAAACAAAACATCAATACGGAAAGAACTGAGCGCAACGCTGAAAGTTTCGCAGGAAACAGTCAAAGGGGAAAGGGATGAAATACAGAAAGAATGAAGCGAAAATAAGCTGAAATAATAACAGAAGATGCTGCAAATTCTCTCTCCAGCCCCATTCCACATTCTAGCTCGTGGTCCGTAGCCCTGTAGTTTACGGCAGTTCAAGTGCATATCCAAGTACTTTTTAAATGCGATGAGGGTTTCGGCCTCTACCACCCTTCCAGATCCGCACCCCCCTCTGGGTGAAAGAAAATCTATTCTACTTTCCTCTACTCCATCTACCAAGTACTTTTAATCTATGCCCTCTGGTTATTGACCTCTCTGCTGAGGGAAATAGATCCTCTGTCTGAGACACTAATAATTATATACACCTCAATTCAATCTCCTCTCAGCCTCAGCTGTTCTTAAGAAGTCAAAGCCAGCATGTCCAATCTTTCCTCATAGTTACATTCTCTAATGCTGGAGAACTTTACGTTTTAGGGGAACAAAGTAAATCTATATCAATTAAAACCGCTTTTGTTTTGGAAACAATTCCGGTTCAGTCTTAATGTTGCTGATGTAAGGAAATTAAAACATGCCAACTGCGGTGGCCGGGAATCGAACCCGGATCAATTGCTATGGAAGGCAGCTATGCTCACCACTTTCCCACCACCGCTCACATTTATGTGATCAAAATCGGGAGTTTCAGCGGAGTTTGGGACTGCCACGCTCACTTTCGGTTTCTGAACACAAAGAGTAAAATCAACCCTGAACATCAGCCCCTGAGCATACTGTGGGATTTGCATCTTCTGTCAATCCAGGAACCTTTTCACGCCTCTGACCGGGGGATGAAGGCGGTACTTTACGGGTGTTAGAAGAACGATTCCGAGGAGCGAAAAGACCAGGAAAGCATCGAGCAAATCCTTGGAGGGAATCGACATTTAAACTAGGAACACGAATCAGCAGAGGAAACGCATCAGCAAATCAATCAATTTCACTGGACCACACTCACACACAGTACCAGAGACTGGCAGATACAGAATGAATCCCACACTCACACACAGTAGCAGAGACAGTTAGATACATCATGAATCCCACACTCACACACAGTACCAGAGACAGTCACATACATAATGAATCTCACACCTATACACAGTATCAGAGACTGACAGATGCAGAAAGAATCCCATACTCACACACAGTACCACAGAGTGAGAGATACAGAACCAATCCCACACTCACACACAGTACCAGAGACAGAAAGATCCAGAACCAATCCCACACTCACACACAGTACCAGAGACAGAAAGATCCAGAACCAATCCCACACTCACACACAGTACCAGAGACAGAGAGATACAGAATGAATCCCACACTCACACACAGTACCAGAGACAGACAGATACAGAACCAATCCCCCACTCAAACACGTTACTGGAGACTCACAGATAAATAATGACTCCCACATTCACACACAGTACCAGAGACTGACCTATACAGAATGAATCACACATTCACATAATATACCAGGGATTAACAGAGCCAGAAAGAATCTTGCATTCATATACAATCCCAGAGACTCTCAGAAGCAGAATGAATTTCATTCACATACAGTACCAGATAAAGACTGAAACAGAATGAAATCCACGCTCATATTCTGTTCCAGATAAAGAAAGATCTCACATTCACACACAGGATCAGAGAGAAAACGAATCCCCAAATCGCACACTGTATTGAGTAATTTAGATACAGAATTAATCAAACACTAGCTTACATTGTCAATGACTGACTGATACAACATTAATCTCACACTCTCTCAAAGTCCCACTGACTGACAGATACAGAATGAGTTTCACACAGTACCAGAGATGTAAGATAAATAATGAAGCCCACACTCTCACACAGTAACAGATACTAAAATACAGAATGTATCTCACACTCACATAGTACCAGGGATTGACAGAGGCAGAATGAATTCCACCTTCACTCACAGTACCAGAACTGTCAGATATAGAATGAATGCCACATTCACATACAGTACCAGAGATTGACAGATACAGAATGTGTCTCAAAGAATACCAGAGAATGAAACTCATACTCACACTGCATTACCGACTGACAGACATTGAATGAATCGCAAACTCATATACAGGACCAATTACTAAAAGTTACAGAATGAATGGGCAACACGGTGGCATAGTGGTTAGCACTGGTGACTCACAGCGCCAGGGACCCGGGTTCGAATCTGACCTCGGGTGACTGTCTGTGTGGAGTTTGCACATTCTCCCCGTGTGTGCGTGGGTTTCCTCCGGGTGCTCCGGTTTCCTCCCACAGTCCAAAAATGTGCGGGTTAGGTTGATTTGGCTATGATAAATTGACCCTTAGTGTTAGGGGGGGATTAAATATGTGGGGTTACGGGGGTAGGGTGGGATATGTGTACTGTGGGGATTAAAGCAGGGACAGGGTACTGGATTTGGATGATCAGCCATGATCGTATTGAATGGTGGAGCAGGCTCGAATGGCCTACTCCTGCTCCTAGATTCTATGTTTCTATGAAGGTCAAACTCATGTACAGTATCAGAGATTGAGAGAGACACAATGACTCCCACACTCACACACATTACAAGTAACTGACAGATACAGAAAGTATCCGGCACTCACAAACAACATCAGGAATGCCAGATACAGAGTAAATCTAACACTCAAATGCATTGACAGGGATCGAATGAATCTCACACTCACATATAAGAACATATAAGAAATAGGAGCAGGTGTAGGCCATTTAGCCCCTCGAGCCTGCTCCGCCATTTAATGAGATCATGGCTGATCTGATCTTGGGCTCAGCTCCATTTCCCTGCACGCTCCCCATAACCCATCACTCCATTATTGTTCAAAAATCTGTCTATCTCCTGCTTAAATATATTCAATGACGCAGCCTCCACAGCTCTCTGGAGAAGAGAATTCTACAGATTTACGACACTCAGTGAAGAAACCAGAGATTGAACAAGACAGAATGTATCCCGCTCACACACAGTACCAGAGACTGACTGCAACTGAGTGAGTCCCACGTTCACTTGCAATGTCAGAAATTTATAGAGACAAACTCAATCCCACACCTACACTCAGTAACAGAAATTCACATCGTGTGTCAGGAATAAAGAAGCAGGCAAAGTCAGGAAAGAGTTCCTGTCTGTATATTCTTCCCTCGTATTGTTCCACATTTTTATATTGACAAATAAAAACAATCGATTCTTAATAATAAGTTTGTGTCTATTGATTGGATATTTGTGAATTTGCCTTGTTATTTTTTTAATCTACATTGAGCAGTGTTTCAGTCTGATTTCTCAGGACACTATTTACATCATTTCAAATAAACAAAACATCAATACGGTTCAGTCTTAGTGTTTCTGATTTAAGGAAATTAAAACATGCCAACTGCGATGGCCGGGAATCGAAGCCGGGTTAACTGCTTGGAAGGCAGCTATGCGCACCACTATACCACCATTGCTCACACTTAAGCTATCGAAATCGGGATTTTCTGCGGAGTTTGGGACTGCCACGCTCACTTTCGGTTTCTTTACACATAGAGTAAAATCAACCCTGAACATCAGCCCCTGAACATACTGTGGGATTTGCATCTTATTTCAACCCTAGAACCGTTTCACGCCTCTGACCGTGTGATTAAAGCGGTACTTTACGGGGGTTAGAAGAACGATGCCGAGGAGCGAAATGATCAGGAAAGCATCGAGCAAATCCTTGGAGGGAATCGACATTTAAACCAGGAACAGGAATCAGCAGAGGAAAAAGCATCAGAGAATCAATTAATTTCACTGGACCACACTCACACTCAATAATAGAGACATAAGAACATAAGAACATAAGAAATAGGAGCAGGAGTAGGCCAATCGGCCCCTCGTGCCTGCTCCACCATTCAATAAGTTCATGGCTGATCTGATCCTAACCGCCAATCTACTATCTACTATCACACAACCATCTCCTGCATCTAACAGAATTGCACACACGAAATAGGAGCCGAATCAGGCTATACGGTCCCTGGGCCCGCTCCACTACCCACAGGGCCATGACCGATCCGAACCTAGACTCATGTCCAAATTCCTGCCCGCTCCCCGTAACCCTTAATGCCCTTTACTTCTAGGAAACTGTCTATTTCTGTTTTAAATTTATTTAATGATGTAGCTTCTACAGCTTTTGTGGCAGCATATTCCATGGACCTACTACCCTCTGAGTGAAGTAATCCCTCCTCATCTCAGTTTTGAAAGAGCAGCCCCTTATTCTAAGACTATGTCCCCTAGGTCTAGTCTCACACGTCATCGGGAACATCCTCCCCGCATCCACCCGATCCAACCCCTTCACAATCTTATATGTTTCAATAAGATCGCCTCTCATTCTTCTGAACTCCAATGAGTAGAGTCCCAATCTACCCAACCTCTCCTCATATGACCAACCCCTCATCCCCGGGATTAACCGAGTTATCCTTTTTTGCACTGCCTCGAGAGCAAGGATGTCTTTCCTTAAGTAAGGACACCAAAACTGTATGCAGTATTCCAGGTGCGGTCTCACCAATACCTTGTACAACTGAAGCAATACCTCCCTATTTTTATATTCTATCCCCCTAGCAATGAAAGCCAACATTCCATTTGCCTTCTTAATCACTTGCTGCACCTGCATACTAACCTTTTGAGTTTCGTGCACCAGGACCCCCAGATCCCTTTGCACTTCAGTACTCTCCAGTTTCTTGCCATTAAGATAATAAATTGCTCTAGGATTTTTCCTGCCAAAGTGCATCACCTCACACTTTCCAGTGTTGTATTCCATCTGCCAAATCTCTGCCCACTTACTTAGCCTGTCTATGTCCCCTTGCAGGTTTTTTATATCCTCCTCACTCACTACTTTCCCTCCCATCTTAGTATCATCTGCAAATTTTGATATGTTACACTTGGTCCCTTCCTCCAAATCGTTAATATAGATTGTAAAGAGTTGGGGACCCAGCACTGACCCCTGTGGAACACCACTAGTTACTGATTGCCAGTCTGAGAATGAACCATTTATCCCAACTCTTTGCTTTCTGTTAGATAGCCAATCCTCTATCCATGCCAGAATATTACCCCCAATCCCGTGATTTTTTACCTTAAGCAATAATCTTTTGTGTGGCACCTTGTCAAATGCCTTTTGGAAGTCTAAATACACTACGTCCACTGGTTCCCCTTTATCCACTCTATATGTTACTTCCTCAAAGAACTCCAGCAAATTTGTCAAACATGACTTCCCCTTCGTAAAACCATGCTGACTTTGTCCTATAAAATTATGATTATCCAAATGTCCTGTTACTGTTTCCTTAATAATGGACTCCAAAATTTTACCTACCACAGATGTTAGGCTAACCGGTCTATAGTTACCAGCCTTCTGTCTACTGCCCTTTTTAAATAAGGGTGTTACATTAGCAGTTTTCCAGTCTGCCGGGACCTTAGCGGAATCCAGGGAGTTTTGAAAAATTATTACCAATGCATCTACAATCCCTACTGCCACTTCCTTCAAGACTCTAGGATGTAAGCCATCAGGTCCAGGTGATTTATCCGCCTTGAGTCCCATTATTTTACCGAGTACCACTTCCTTAGTGATTTTGATCGTGTTTAGCTCCTCTCCCCCTATAGCCCCCTGTTTGTCCAGTGTTGGGATATTCTTAGTGTCCTCTACTGTAATGACTGATACAAAATATTCATTCAGTGTTTTTGCCATCTCCATATTTCCCACCATTAATTTCCCGGTCTCAACCTCTAAGGGAAAAACATTTACTTTAGCCACCCTTTTTCTTTTTATATAACTATAAAAACTCTTACTATCTGTTTTTATATTTTTTGCTAATTTACTTTCATAATCTATCTTCCCTTTCTTAATCAATCTTTTTGTTATTTTTTGCTGCCTTTTAAAGTTTTCCCAATCCTCTGTCCTCCCACTAGATTTCGCTACCTTATATGCCCTTGTTTTTAGATTGGCAGATACAGAATGAATCCCACACTCACACACAGCACCAGAGACAGTCAGATACAGATTGAATCCCACACTCACACACAGTACCAGAGACAGTCAGATACATAATGAATCTCACACCTATACACAGTACCAGAAACTGACAGATACAGAATGAATCCCAGACTCACTCACAGTACCAGAGACTGACAGACAGAGAATGAATCCCACACTCACACACAGTACCAGAGACTGACTGTACCGGGGATTAGGGTAAATAATAATTATCAATAGATAGGGACAAAATCACAGATTTAAGGCGATTGCTAAATGAAACAAAGGCAAATTAAGAAAAAAATTATTACCCATCGAGTGGTTAAGATGTGGAATGCACTGCCTGAAAGGGCGGTGGAGGCAGACTCAATCTTATCTTTCAAAAAGGGAGTTGGATAAGTATCTGAAGGAAAAAAAATGCAGGGCTCCAGGGATAGGGCGGGGGAGTGGGACTAGCTGAAGTGCTCCTGCTGAGAGTCGGCACGGGGTCGATGGGCCGAATGACCTTCTTCCCTGCTGTAATCAATCTATTACTCTATGATTCTATAAACAATTGTGTGTGGTAATCCCCTGAGAAGAAGGGCCCTTTCTCACCGACAGATAGGCGACATTTCCCGGTGTATCTTCACACAGTGATTGGCTCTTTCAATTTCAACTGGGGTTGGAGAGATTCTCCATGAAATGGTATTCGGGAGTGCAGTGAGAGTGTATATGATTGGTGGCAAGAATGAATTGTGATTGGTTTCTTTAGTTATCCAATCAGAGAATAACTGATGTGAGTATTGTGACATCAATCCGAACTGGCCAATCACAATCATTGCGTTCTCCAATCCGTCATTAGCATAGGGCTGAGGGGATGCCTATTTAATGCACTCTCGGAGCCGTTTGCGTTATTTTTGGATCTGAAATTGAGTTTGAAGATGCCGGAGGAGAAGAAAGCAGCTCCCAAGAAGGGCGCCAAGAAAACCCTGAATAAAGCGCCAGCAAAGGGCGGCAAGAAGCGGAGAAAGTCGAGGAAGGAGAGTTATTCCATTTATATCTACAAAGTGATGAAGCAGGTTCACCCCGACACCGGCATCTCATCCAAGGCCATGAGCATCATGAACTCGTTTGTGAACGATATTTTCGAGCGCATCGCGGGTGAGGCTTCCCGCCTGGCCCATTACAACAAGCGGCACACCATCAGCTCCCGGGAGATCCAGACCGCCGTGCGCCTGCTGCTGCCCGGGGAGCTGGCCAAGCACGCCGTGTCTGAAGGGACAAAGGCGGTGACCAAATACACCAGTTCCAAGTAAAACTCCACAATGTGCTGACAAGACAAAACACAACGGCTCTTTTAAGAGCCACCCACAACTTCACTGAAAAAGCTGCACCAACATCTCTCTGTAGAATCGATTTATTCTATTTATTATAATAAGCATATTTGTAGAACTTTCTAATTCCCTCTGCTTTTTTTTAATGTGGTAGGATTATTCTCGGGAATGCGGTTTGATTGCCCGCTAGAATCATTGTGTCACTGTTCAATTGATGCCCATAAACTGAACTCTGCCGTTGATCCTTTGTTCACTTTGTTCTCAGATCCGCTCAAATTCCGCCCCTTCCCAGAATGTGTTCAGTAAGAGCCGATTTAAGCGGAATGGGTCAGTCTTCAATCACTTCGTCTTTTTCACGTTTGTTTAATTATTATTGGGGAATATCAGTTAATTAACAGTAAACCCCTGGTCTTGTAGCAAACCTTAATATCACTGTTCGACTTCTTACACCAGGAGTCTCGGCTCCGGTTTATCTCCCGCAGCAGCTCCTGTCCATAGGGGTCAATCTATAATCTGTGACGTGTTATGTTTACAAGAATTGAGCTGGAATGTGTCCGGTTCCAGAATGCTGTGAATGGGGTTTTATTCCCTCCCGTTAAAGACAGTCTGGAAGGGAAAAAAGAATAATGCCGAATTTAGACCGGTCGGTGTAACCGTTTCCTATTTTGTAACGGGAATTGTGGAAAAACAGAATATAGGTGTTTGTAAAATTTTTGCTGATAATATTTATTAAAGTCTTTCCTGGTATTTGAAATAATTTGGCGGGCTTTTCAATTTTGAAAAATCGTTGTGGGTTTGACAATTTGGCGCCGTTAGTTTAAGCGCTTTGCGCAGCCGTCTGCTGATTGGTGAATTAAGCTGATATCTGATTGGTGGCATTAGCAGCGAATGAGTCTCAGTACAGAGTGACCAATCACAAGCGTCCCCACTGAATTCCTCCTGAAGGTATAACAAGGGCGACTGTGGGAGGAGTTTGTCTTTCTTTGTGAAAGTGCTTGTGAGATTGTGGAAATGTCTGGAAGAGGAAAATCCGGCGGTAAAGCTCGGGCCAAGGCCAAGTCCCGCTCATCCCGGGCCGGACTGCAGTTCCCGGTGGGCCGTGTTCACAGGCTCCTGCGAAAGGGGAACTATGCTCAGCGAGTGGGTGCCGGAGCCCCGGTCTACATGGCTGCTGTGCTCGAGTATCTGACCGCTGAAATCCTGGAGCTGGCCGGCAACGCGGCCCGCGACAACAAGAAGACCCGCATCATCCCCAGACACCTGCAGCTGGCCATCCGCAACGACGAGGAGCTCAACAAGCTGCTGGGACGGGTGACCATCGCTCAGGGCGGGGTGCTGCCTAATATCCAGGCTGTGCTGCTGCCCAAGAAAACCAGCGCTGCCAGCTCCAAGAGCAAGTAAAGCGGACAGAATTTTAATAATGAAACCAAAGGCTCTTTTCAGGGCCAGCCACAGTATCTGTGAAAGGGCTGGTTACTCTCTGAAGGGAGTCGGGCATCTTGAGTTAATTGAACGATAAATTGGCCTGTTTCAAATCTATGCGGGTTTTTCTGTTCCCTGTCTCGATTCTGCTCACACATATGCTCCTCTAGTTTACATTTAATAATTGAATTACAGGGTGTCAGAATCAACCATTTTATAAATGCCGTCAGCTAATTTCATAATTAATTTTATAGTCTGTCAATGAAAAATATCTGAAGAAAGTCGGTGGTGATGAATTAATTTCGTAATATAAGGGCCTCGATTAATTCTGTTCAGTTTTGGATTGAGATAGTTTGAATTCTGGTTTCTTTCTCGGGAGATCTGGGCGCCTCTGATCAGTTAGAATCTGCTCCCGGGATAAAGAATAAGTGTGGGAAGGAAGAGGCCATTCTCGGGCTGTGAGTTTCTCTTTAAACTGAACCGACACTGGGATCTATTTTGGGGAAATTTAATCGAGATTTTAATGTGGGTGTTCGGATTTAATGTTTGGGTAAAGGAGACACTGGGATCCCATTCCTCCTCTTGGGATTTTGACCCATATCTGGTTTTAAATGATTATATTAGTCGCATACAGAAATAATTAACATGAAAATACAAATTATCCGATCAGGGCCCTCAAAGCCTCGCTGTGTTTCTCTCTGTCCTAAATATGACGGACATATTACAGTAACTGATGTCATATCCTACCCATTCTCAACTTCCAGAGACGGCTAGTTACAGAATAAAGCACGTAATCACAGACAGTGGAGTGTCAGAGAGTGACGGGCTGTTTCTGTCCGCCCTTTCGTTCAGGTTTGGAGACAGATAATGCACCGTCAGACCTGAACAGACCGAAAGTAGAAGGGACAGTAACCGTCTCACCCGCTGCCCACGAGGTGAGTTCACAGACACAATACCACTATTACACTGCCTATCAGTGTGTCCATATCACGCTCGGTATCATTATACCCATTCACAGACAACACCAGAGAGACAGACACAGACACAGTCTTACAATTCCGATCAGGAGTCCATATCAAGCTTAATGCCACTATCCCACCTTCATATACAGTAAGGAAAAAGGAAAAGAGTAGCAAAAGCAAACGTTGGCAGAACCGGAGCGGCAGCGGGAGCAGAATAAAGATCGCGGGAGAGGAGGCCTGAGAGCAGAGGCAGCGGACTTGGGCAGAACCGGAGCGGCAGCGGGTGCAGAATAAAGATCGCGGGAGAGGAGGCCTGAGAGCAGAGGCAGCGGACCTGGGCAGAACCGGAGCGGCAGCGGGAGCAGAACAAAGAGCGCGGGGAGAGGAGGCCTGAGAGCAGAGCCAGCGGTTGAAAATCAGAGAGGCTCCAATTCAATAAAATAGATGTGTGACGTCATAGGTGAGCCGGCAGGTGATTGGGGGTGAGGAGTTCTTTTCTCTTGGGACTGAGGGCTAAATTACAGTAAAGAACTACAACATGTATAACTAACTAAACTTATCTTAATACATTTTATAAATTAAACAAGGTTATTACCTAGATAAAAAAATATAAATAGACAATTGTTTAATATTAACGTAATTAATTAAATAAAATACAATAGAGATGGCAGGGCAGGCGATGTGTTGCAGCTGTAGCATGTGGGTCCTGGTGGACACCAGTGAGATCCAGGGTGATCACATCTGCAGTAAGTGTCTGCAGCTCCAGGAACTTCGGCTCAGTGTTGATGGGCTGGAGTCCGAACTGCAGACATTGTGATACATCAGGGAGGGTGAAAGTTACCTGGACACTTTGTTCCCGGATGCAGTCACACCCTTTAGGTTAAATACTTCAAATTTGGGCCGTGTTCAGTGACAGGAGGGTGTGACTACGAGTGAGGCAGGTATTGGGATCCAGGAAGAGACTCAGCTAACAGTTGACCAACAGTTAAGAAGATCTTGCAATCTGTGTGGACGAGAACAGGGACTGCAGGGTTGATGTTCAAACTGACCACGGCACCGTGGTACAGGGGGCCATTCAAATGGAGGGTGTAAAAAGGAATGTCGTAGTGGTAGAGTCAACATGGGTTTAAGAAAGGGAAATCATGTTTAACAAATTTATTGGAGATTTTGAGGAAGTACCTAGCAGGGTAGATAAAGGGGAACCAGTATATTTGGATTTCCAAAAGGCATTCGATAAGGTGCCACTTAAAAGTTTATTGCACAAGATTAGGGCTCAAGGGCTTTGGTGTAACATAGTAGCATGGATAGTGGATCCGTTAACGGACAGAAAACGGAGGGTAGGAATAAATTGATCTTTTTCAGGATGGCAGGCTTTAATTAGTGGGGTGCCGCAAGGATCAGTGTTGTTTCCCCAGTTATTTGCAGTCTATATTAATGACAAAGATGAAGTGACCAAGTCTAATGTATCCAAGTTTGCTGAATATACAAAGCTAGGTGGAACAGTAAGCTGTGAGGAGAACACGATTATTCTTTAAAGGGATATAGATAGACTAAGTGAGTGGGAAATAAGGTGTCAGATGGAGTATAATGTAGGGAAATGTGAGGTTATTCAATTTTGTAGGAAGAATAGAAAAACAGAATATTTTTAATTGTTGAGAAACTTTCAGATGTTGGTGTTCAGAGATATTTGGGTGTCCTCGTGCAATAAACACAGAAAACTAGCATGCAGGTACAGCAAGCAATAAGGAAGGCAAATGGCATGGTGGCCTTTTTTGCAAGGGGGTTGAAGTGTAAGAGTCACGAAGTCTTGCTACAATTGTACAGGTCTTTGAAAAATACTCACCTGCAGTACTGTGCACAGTTTTGGTCTCCTTATCTAAGGAAGGATAGAATTGCCTTGGAGGCGGTGCAACGAAGGTTCATTAGATTCAATCCTGGGATGAGGGGGCTGTCCTATGATGAAAGATTATGTAGAATCGGTCTATACTCTCTGGAGTTTAGAAGAAAGAGAGATGAACTCATCGAAACTTACAAGATTCTGAAGGGGATTTACAAGGTAGATGCTGAGAGGTTGTTTCCCCTGTCTGGATTGTCTAGAACTAGTGGGCATAGACTCAGGATGAGGAGGAATTTCTTCACTGAGTGGGTTGTGAATGCTGAGTCTTTGCGTATATTGAAGGCTTTGAGAGACAGATTTTTAGACTCTAGGGGACTCAAGGGATATGGAGATCGGGCGGGAAAGTGGAGTTAAGATCGAAGATCAGCCATGATCTTATTGAATGGCGGAGCAGGCTCGAGGGGCTATATGGCCGACTCCTGCGCTTATTTCTTATGTTCTTATGTACAACAGAGAGTGGATAGCGACAGAGAAAGGGGGCGGAGGGAGAGACAGAGACAGAATGAGGAGGACGGTGAGAGACAGAGATAGTGTCAGTTCCAGACTGACCTGTAAAGTCCTACTTGATCCTGAATGATCCCATTGGACAAGCAGAAGATGCGGTCTCATCTCTCAATGATATTGTACCAGAGACAGACACATTATTGGACCCATCACTGCGGGACAGTGTCAGAGAGTGAGAAAAACAATGTCCCTTTTTTAACCCTCTCTCTGCAATCTTGCAGCTCAGGCTTGTTCGGTATTACTCTCAGTGACCGAGAGTTTCACTCTAATTAAATTCATCTGAGACAGTTGCTGTCAGATATTAACTCCTGCACCGTCCCAGCAAACACTCCGACTCTCTCGTTTCTCCCATGTTTCTGCAGGATTGCTGAGTGATGACGGGCTCCAGACGAGCAAACAGCCTGCAGGGATGATCCCTAATTCAGCATTTTAAATGGGCAAGATCCAGATTTAAACATTCTCTGATCTCCCCGCCAGGCCCAGTTCCTTTTCCCAGACTCTGATAAAAGTGAATTGGGGAAAGTTCCGTTTGATTTTTGCGCTGAATTATTGCAGAGAGTTGCGCATGCGCGGGTAAGCCCCGCCCCCTCAGTCGATTCCGAATGAACAGAGGAGCGCATGCGCGTTTCCCCTCCCCCAGCACTGCCTGTGAGCGCCATTCACTCAGTGAGCGGAAGAAGATGCTTTAAAACAACCGCGAATCGAGACACCACGGCCCCGGGGTAAGGCAGGAACCAGCAGCCTCCTTACAGCAGTACATCGCTTTGGGACCGGGTCCCGAGATGGGCTCAGAGATCGGCATTGAGTCCGGGATAATTTCAGGGGGAGTCGCGGGCTGTTTTTCAGAGGCGGAGTGGAGCAAGAACTGCTCTCAGAACATGGAGTGAGTGGGGGAAGGGAGAGGCCATTCTCGGGCTGTGTGTGGACAGCGTGTGTCCAGGGTAAGTGAGACAGAGTCGGAAGAATCTGCGATTTAAAATCATTGCTGCCTTCTCTCCCCAGACCAATAGTGACTGTTACGATAGCAAAATACTGCAGATGCTGGAAATCCGAAATAACAACAGAAAACGCTGGAAAAACTCAGCAGGCCAGGCAGCATCCGTGGAGAGAGAAAGAGAGTTGACGTTTCAGGTCGATGACCTTTCATCAGAACTGGGAAGAGCTGGAAATCAAATAGATTTAAGGCCAGGGTAAAGCTGGGAAAAGGGGGAGGGGATAAAGGAACAAAGGAGGAGATGAAGAGACATTAAGAGATATGCAAGGCTAGAGGTGGTGTTAATGTGACAGATTAAGGCTGAATGAAGTGTGAAATCTACTGGCAGAATGAAGGACAGCTGCCAGCTTCTAGGAGGAAAAAAAAGGTGGGGGGGACAAATAAAAGGGTAGATAAAATAAAATATAAATGTGATTGGAGCTGAGGTTATGATCTAAAATTGTTGAACTCGATATTGAGTCCAGAGGGCTGTAGCGTGCCTAAACGAAAGATGAGGTGCTGTTCCTCGAGCTTACGCTGAGCTTCCGTGGAACAGTGTATTAGGCCGAGGACGGTGAGGTCAGAGTGGGAGTGAAGCGGTGAATTAAAGTGACAGGCCACCGGGAGCTCGGGGTCCCCCTTACGGACTGAACGGAGGTGTTCCGCAAAGCGGTCACCCAATCTGCGTTTGGTCTCACCAATGTAGAGGAGTCCACATCGTGAGCAGCGAATACAGTATACTAAATTGCAGGAAGTACAAGTACTGTTCCTGGTTTAGTTCCATTCTCACCGTGTGTGTTGTTATTGGACAGTGAGCAGTGGACAGTGCCGGGGAGAAGCATGTGGAGAGTTATACAAAGTTATATTGCAGGCACCAGGGGAGAAGTGTGAAGGAGACGGTTGAAACAACGGCTGTTTTTAGTTTTACCGTTTGTCCCACGGGAGAGGTAAGCAGCAATCTCACCTGTGTAAAAATACCTGCTCCATCGGGATGTCCCATTCATGCAGCAGTGCAGGGGTTGGGTTGTGTCTGGATGTCAGTAATTTGCTGTAAAACCACCCAACACAACTGGTGTGTAGAAGCTGAGTGCTGCAGTACTGCAGTGGAGTCAAACACTGACACTGTTTTTAACACTGGCTATCCATTGTGGATATTCTTAAATGATTATTAGCAGAGAGATTATATTGATAATTTCTGTATTTTCTACCACACCTGTTCTTGAGTTGTCAGAGATACTTTTTTCTTCCTACAGGTAAATACTTGAAGGAACCAGAATGAACCTGATGTTTCCTCCACCAAGGAACAGTGCAGCCAGCTTCTTCTCACACCCAGTAAGTACATTGTCACTCATAAGAGTGCAGAGACACAGACAGCTCATCGGTTCCTCAGTCTCAGACAGCAGAAGCACTCAGTCCCACACTGATCCCAAGTTGCAGAGACATATTTTCAATCCACAGTCCAACAGAGCCGGAGAGAAAGACGCTGTTTCCATTTCACCCCAACTCAGTACCGCTGACAGGGAGATACATCAATCTCAGTCCAAAATCACACCCACTATTAGACTGAAAGTCACTGTGTCAATCTCACCAGAGTGCATCCTCAGTTACAAATCAATTATGAGATAGAACAGACACACGGTACCTGATTGAAAGGTACAGAATGGATTCCAATAACGCTCCCCTGATTGGAGACTGAGCTACACATTACATATTAATCCAAATATCTCATACAGTAACAGACTGCAAGGTACAGTATGAATTCCATTGGTGCAGCCTGATCTACACATTCGCACACACTACCAGAGGCTCACAGATGCAGAAATTGTACCACACTCACATACAGTACCAGAGATTGACAGACACAGTCTGAATCTCTCTCACACACATAACCAGAGACAGAATGCAACTCACACTTGCTGTACCAGAAAATTAGAGGTAGAGAATGAATCGCACAGTCACATACTGTTATAAACACTGATAGATACAGGATGAATCCCACACTCACACAGAGTACCAGATAATAACTGATACAGAATGAATCCCGCACTCACACACAGTACCAAAGACTAACAGATACAGAATGAATCTCACGCTCACACACAGTACCAAATACTCACAGATGCAGAATTAATACCACTCTCACGCAGTACCAGAGAAAGAGAGTTAAAGAATGACTCCCCCACTCTCACACTGTACCAGAGACTGACAGACACAGAATGAATACAAAACTCACAAACAGTACCAGGGTCTGACAGATACAGAATGAATCCCCCACTCTCACACTGTACCAGAGACTGACAGACACAGAATGATTCCCACACTCACACAGAGTACCAGAGACTGACAGATGCAGAATGAATCCCACACTCACAAATAGTAGCACAGACTGACAGATACAGAATGATACACACACTCACCCACAGTACCAGAGACTGACAGATACAGAATGAATCTGACACTCGCACACAGTACCAGAGACTGACAGATACAGAATGAATCCCACACTCACCCACAGTACCAGAAACTGAGAGATACAGAAAGAATCCCACACTCACACACAGTAACAGAGACTGAGAGATACGGAATGAATCCCACACTCACACCCAGTACCAGAGACTGAGATACAGAATGAATCCCACACTCACACACAGTAACAGAGACTGAGAGATACTGAATGAATCCCAGACTCACAAAAGTACCAGAGATTGAGAGATACAGAATGAATCCCACACTCGCACACAGTACCAGAGACTGACAGATACAGAATGAATCCCACACTCACACACAGTACCAGAGACTGACAGATACAGAATGAATCACGCACTCAATCCCAGTACCAGAGACAGAGAGATACAGAATGATTCACACACTCACTCACAGTAACAGATACTGAGAGATACTGACTGAATCACACACTAACACACAGTCCCAGAGACTGACAGATACAGAATGAATCACACACTCACACCCAGTAGCAGAGACTGACAGATACAGAATGAATCCGACACTCACATACAGGACCAGAGACTGACAAACACAGAATGAATCTCACACTCTCACAGTACCAGAGACTGACAGATACATCATGAATCCCACACTCACACACAAACAAATTAGGAGAGCGAAGAGGGGGCATGAAAAAACACTGGCTGGCAAGATAAAGGAAAATCCCAAGTGGTTTTATAAGTATATTAAGGGCAAGAGGATAACCAGGGAAAGAGTACGGCCCATTAGGGAACAAAGTGGCAATCTGTGTATAGAGCCGGAAGATGTAGGTGAGGTTTTAAATGAATATTTTGCATCTGTGTTCACTATGGAGAAGGGTGATGTAGGCACAGAAATTAGGCAGGGGGATTGTGATATACTTGAACAAATTAGTATCGTGAGGGAGGAGGTACTAGCGGTTTTAGCTGGCTTTAAAATACATAAATCCCCAGGTCCTGACGGGATGTATCCCAGGCTGCTGTGTGAGGCAAGGGAGGAGATTGCAGGGGCACTGAAACAAATTTTCAGTACCTCTCTGGCCACAGGGGAGGTGCCAGATGACTGGAGAACAGCTAACGTAGTACCATTGTTCAAAAAGGGTAGTAGGGATAAACAAGGGAATTGCAGGCCAGTGAGACTAACATCAGTAGTAGGGACATTATTGGAAAAAATTCTCAGTGACAGAATTAGTCTCCACTTGGAGAGGCAGGGATTAATCAGGGATAGTCAGCACGGTTTTGTCATGGGGAGATGATGTTTGACCAATTTGAATGAATTTTTCGAGTGGATGACTAGGTGTGTGGATGAGGGTAGTGCAGTTGATGTAGCCTACAAGGACTTCAGTAAGGCTTTTTACAAAGTCCCACACGGGAGACAGGTCAAGAAGGTAAGAGTCCTTGGGATCCAGGGCAATTGGGCACATTGGATCCAAAATTGACTTCGTGGCAGGAGGCAGAGGGGAATGATTGATGATTGTTTTTGTGACTGGATGTCTGTGTCCAGTGGTGTACCGTAGGGATTGGTGCTCGGTCCCTTGCTGTTTGTAGTGTACATTAATGGTTTAGTTCTGAATATAGGAGGTATGATCAGTAAGTTCGCAGATGACGCGAAAATTGGTGGAGTGGTAAATAGTGAGGAGGGAAGCCTCAGGCTACAGCACGATATAGATGGGATGGGTAGATAGGCAGAACATGGGCAAATGGAATTCCACACTGAAAAGTGTTAGGTGATGCATTTTGGGAGGAATAACAAGCAACGGAATACACAATGAATGGTAGGACCCTAAGAAGGACAGAGGATCAGAGGGACCTTTGTGTGCATGTACATTATTCCCTGATGGCAGCAGGACAGGTAGATAAGGTGGTTAAAAAGACATATGGGATACTTGCCTTCATTAGCCGAGGCATAGAATATAAGAGCAGGGAGGTTATGATGGAGCTGTACAGAACGCTAGTTAGGCCACAGCTGGAATACTGTGTGCAGTTCTGGTCGCCAAACTATAGGAAGGATGTGATTGCATTGGAGAGGGTGCAGAGGAGATTCACCAGGATGTTACCTGGGCTGCAGCGCTTCAGCTATGAAGAGAGACTGGACAGGCTGGGGTTGTTTTCCTTAGAGCAGAGAAGGCTGAGGGGGGACCTGATTGAGGTATACAAAATTATGAGGGGCATAGATAGCGTAGAAAGCAAGGAACTTTTCCCCTTAGTAGAGGGTTCAATAACCAGGGGGCATAGTTTCAAGGTAAGGGGCAGGAGGGTTAGAGGGGTTTTGAGGAAAACCTTTTTCACGGAGAGGGTGTTAGGAATCTGGAACTCACTGACTGAAAGAGTGGTATAGGCAAGAAACCTGACAACATTCAAGAAGCATTTAGATGTGCTCTTGAAACGCCATAACATACAAGGCTACGGAACAGGTGCTGGATTATTGGATTACAATAGACAGGGCTTGATGGCCGGTGTGGGCAGGATGGGCCGAAGGGCGTTTTTCTGTGCTGTATAACTATATGACTCTATGACAGTACCAGAGACCGACATACAGAATGAACCCAACACTCACACACCGTACCAGAGACTGACAGACACAGAATTAATCCCAAATTCACACACAGTACCAGAGACTGACAGATACAGAATGAATCCCACACTCACACACAGTACCAGAGACTGACAGATACATAGATACATAGAAGATAGGAGCAGGAGTAGGCCATCCGGCCCTTCGAGCCTGCTCCGCCATTTAATGAGATCAAGGCTGATCCTCCAATTCAGTATCCCGTCCCCGCCTTCTCTCTGTAACCCTTAACCCCTTTTGCCTGTATAAATATATCTAATTCCCTCTTAAATATATTTAATGAGCTGGCGTACACTGCCCTCTGTGGCAATGAGTTCCACAGGTTCACCACCCTCTGAGTGAAGAAATTCCCCCTCATTTCTGTCCTAAATGGTTTAGCCCTTATCCTTAAATTATGTCCTCTAGTTCTGTTCTCACCCGCCAAGGGAAACATTCCTTCTGCATCTAGTCTGTCTAGACCTGTCAGAATTTTATACACTTCTATGAGGTCCCCTCTCAATCTTCTAAACTCCAGTGTGTACATCCCTAAACTACATAGTCTCTCCTCATAGGTCAATCCCGCCATTCCTGGTATCAGCCTGGTGAATCGCCGCTGCACCCCCTCCATGGCAAGAACATCTTTCCTCAGATGAGGCGACCAAAACTGTACACAGTACTCGAGGTGTGGTCTCACCAGTGCCCTGTACAGCTGCAGCAAGGTATCCCTGTTCCTGTATTCCAACCCTTTTGCTATGAAGGCCAGCATACCGTTTGCCTTCTTGACCGCCTGTTGCACCTGCATGCTCGCCTTCAGTGACTGGTGTACAAGAACACCCAGGTCTCTCTGTACTTCCCCTTCTCCCAATTTATTGCCATTTAAATAATAATTTGCCCTCCCGTTCCTGCACCCAAGGTGGATAACTTCGCACTTGTCCACATTATAGTGCATCTGCCATTTATCCGCCCAATCACCCAGTCTGTCCAAATCGCTCTGGAGCTTCCTGGTCTCCTCCTCTGAGCCCACCCCCCCTCCTAGTTTAGTGTCGTCTGCAAATTTGGAAATGCTGCATCCGACTCCCTGATCCAGGTCATTAATGTAAATTGTGAACAGCTGGGGACCCAGGACAGATCCCTGTGGTACCCCACTTGTTACTGTCTGCCATTCAGAAAATGAGCCGTTTATTCCAACTCTCTGTTTTCTATCTGACAGCCAGTTCTCTATCCACGTCAATACTTTCCCCTTTATCCCATGAGCTTCAATTTTCCATGCTAATCTTTTATGTGGGACCTTGTCGAAGGCCTTTTGGAAGTCCAGGTACACCACATCTACTGGCTCTCCCCCATCTATTTTACCAGTTACTCCCTCAAAAAATTCCAATAGATTAGTCAAGCACGATTTACCCTTTGTAAATCCATGTTGACTCTGTCCTATCCTGTCCCCATTTGCTAAGTGCTCCGCTATTTCATCCTTAATGATGGACTCCAACATTTTGCCCACAACTGATGTAAGGCTTACAGGTCTGTAATTACCTGCTTTTTCCCTACCCCCCTTTTTGAATAGTGGGGTAACGTTAGCTACCCTCCAATCCATGGGCACTGTTCCCGAGTCTAATGAATTCTGAAAAATCATACTTAGTGCATCCGCTATCTCTAGGGCCACCTCCTTCAGTACCCTAGGATGCATGTTATCAGGCCCTGGGGATTTGTCCGCCTTCAATCCCTTTAGCTTCCTTAACACCATATCCTTAGAGATATTGATTTGCGTCAGTTCCTCCTTTGCCAATGTCCCTATTTTTCCCGATATCCCAGGGAGGTTTTTTGTGTCTTCCTTCGTAAAGACTGACCCAAAGTATGCATTTAGTTGGTCTGCCATTTCCTTATTTCCCGTTATATATTCCCCCGTATCTGACTGCAATGGACCAACTTTGGTTTTCACCAGTCTTTTCCTCTTGATATACTTATAAAAGCTTTTGGAGTTAGTTTTTATATTTTCCGCCAGCTTGCTTTCGTAAGCTATTTTGCCCCTCTTGATTAAGCCCTTTGTCCTCCTTTGCTCTATCTTAAACTGTTCCCAATCTTCCGCTCTGGCGCTTTTTTTGGCTATTTTATACGCCCTATCTTTGGATTTTATGCTGTCTCTAATTTCCCCTGTTATCCACGGTTGAGTCACCTTTTTAGATTTCCTTTTATGCCAGATTGGTATAAACAATTTTTGCAATTTTGTCATTCTATCTTTAAATGCTTGCCATTGTTTATCTACCTCCAGTCCTCCCAGGAACGTTGTCCAATCAGACCTACTCAGTTCCCGTCTAATGGCATCATAATTCCCCTTGTTTAAATTCAGGACCTTAGTCTCTGAGTCAATTTCTTCGCTCTCCATTTCGAGTGAGAAATCGATCATGTTATGATCGCTCTGACCCAAGGGTCCCCGTACAACAAGATTACTAATTAGTCCCTTCTCATTACACAGTACCCAGTCCAATATAGCCTGTTCCCGAGTTGGTTCCTCGACATATTGATCCAGATAACCATCCCTTAAACACTCAAGGAATTCCTCCTCCTCATTATTTTTACTGATTAGGCTAGTCCAATCTATATGTAAGTTAAAGTCACCTATGATGACAGCTGTGCTCTTATTGCACGCTTCTCTAATTTCCCTCGTGATGCCCTCCCCAACCTCTATTTTACTATTTGGAGGCCTATATACCACTCCTATTAATGTTTTTCGCCCCTCGCTATTTCTTAGCTCCACCCATATAGATTCTGTATTAACTGAGTTAATATCCTTCCTTTCAATTGCATTTATCCCCTCTTTTACCAGCAATGCTACCCCTCCTCCCTTTCTTTTTTGTCGATCCTTCCTAAATACTGAATACCCCTGTATGTTAAGCTCCCAGCCCTGCTCACCCTGCAACCATGTTTCCGTAATCCCAATTAGATCATAATTATTAACCTCTATTTCCACAGCTAATTCATCTACCTTGTTCCTGATGCTTCTCGCATTAAGGTATAAAACCCTCAGGCTTTTTTTATGCTCACATTTTTTATGAATTAGTTTGGCCCTTTGTTTTTTGTTCCTCACCCTTTTACCATTTATTTCTGTCTGCCTTTCACTTTCCTCTATTTCACTACATAGGTTTCTAGCCCCCTGCCATACTAGTTTAAATGCTCTCGAACTGCTTTATCAAAAATTACCCCGAGAACATCAGTTCCATCTTTGCACAGGTGTAGACCGTCCCTTTTGTATAGGTCACACCTACCACAAAACTGGTTCCAATGCGTCAAAAATTTAAAACCCTCCCTCTTAAAGCACTGCTCAAGCCACGTATTTAGCCTAACTATCCTGTTCTCTGTACTCTTACTAGCACGTGGCACTGGTAGTAATCCAGAGATTACTACCTTCGAGGTCCTACTTTTTAGCTTGGCTCCTAACTCCCTAAATTCTACTTGTAGGACCTCTTCTCTTTTTTTAGCTACGTCGTTGGTACCAACATGTATCACAACAACTGGCTGTTCCCCCTCCCCCTCCAGAATGTTCTGCACCCGCGCCGAGACATCCTTGACCCTTGCACCAGGGAGGCAACATACCATCCTGGAGTCTCGGTCGCGACCACAGAAACCCCTATCTATTCCCCTTACAATCGAATCCCCTATTACTATTGCCCTGCCACTCTTTTTCCCTCCCTTCTTTGCAACAGAGCCAGTCATGGTGCCATGAGCCTGGCTGCTGGTGCCTTAACCCGATGAGTCATCCCCCGACAACAGCACCTAAGGCGGTGAACCTGTTGCTAAGGGAGACAACCCCAGGGGATTTCTGCACTACCTTCCTGCCCTTGCTCTGCCTTTGGTCACCCATGTACTATCTACGCTGGCCTTAACCTGCGGTGTGACCAACTCACTAAATGTGCTATCCACAACCCTCTCAGAATCGTGGATGCTCCAAAGTGAGTCCATCTGCAGCTCAAGGGCCGTCATGCGGTCCCACATGAGCTGCAGCTGGACACACTTCCCGCACACATGGTTGTCAGGGACACAGGAAGCGTCCCTGATTTCCCACATGTTACAGGAGGAGATACAGAATGAATCCCATATTCACACACAGTACCAGAGACTGACAGACACAGAATGAATCCCACACTCACACACAGTACCAGAGACTGACAGACACAGAATTGATCCCACACTAACACACAGTACCAGAGACTGACAGATACAGAATTAATCAAACACTCACACACAGTACCAGAGACTGACAGACACAGAATGAATCACACACTCACACACAGTACCAGAGACTGACAGATATAGAATGAATCACACACTCACACATAGTACCAAAGAATTACAGATGCAGTATTAGTAGCACTATCACATATAGCATCAGGGACAGATGGATTCCTAATCAATCTCCCACTCCCACGCAGTACTAGAGACTGAAAGATACAGAATCAATCCCAAACTCATGTACAGTAAAGTGAGTGACAGACACAGGACCAGAAATGGTAAGATTGAGAATGTATCCCACACTCATGCTCAGTGCCAAGACTGAGATCGGCAGAACGAATTTTAGTCACATAAAGCTCGAGAGACTGCCAGATACAGGATTAATCCCACACTCACACCGAGCACCAGATCTGGATTTACGGAACTCGCCCGATACTCACACATGGTACCAAATTTGAAAGATATAGTATCGATACTGCACTCACTTACTGTGTGAGTCTGACAGATACAGAATTAATCCTACAATCTCACACTGTTTCAGAGACTGGCAGATACAGAATGAATTTCAGTCACAAACAGTGCCAGAGATTGACAGATACAAAATGAATTCCAAACTCACACAGAATAACAGGGACTGACAGATAGAGTATTAATCCCAAACACACACAGTAGCAGAGACTGACGGATACAGAATGTATCTCGCACTCACACACAGTAACAGAGTCTGACAGATCCAGAACCAATCCCACACTCACACACAGTGCCAGGGACTGACAGATACAGAATTAATCCCACACTCACACACGTTACTGGAGACTGAGAGATACAGAATGACTCCCACAATCAGACACAGTACCAGAGACGGACCTATACAGAATGAATCACACATTCACATCGTATACCAGGGATTAACAGAGCCAGAAAAAATCCTGCACTGATACAATCGCAGAGCCTCTCAGACGCAGAATGGATTTCATTCACATACAGTACCAGATAGAGACTGAAACAAAATGAAATCCACACTCATATTCTGTTCCATATCAAGAAAGAACTCACATTTACACACAGGATCAGAGACTGAGAGACAGAATGATTCCCACAATCACATACTGTTCCAGATTAACAGAGCCAGAAAGAATCTTGCACTGATATACAATGGCAGAGACTCTCAGATGCAGAATTAATTACATTCACATACAGTGCCAGTTACAGACTGAAACAGAATAATACCAAACTCAAATTCTATTCCAGATAAAGAAAGATCTCACTTTCACAAACAGGATCAGAGAGAAAACCAATCCCACAATCGCACACTGTACTACAGAAATTTAGATACAGAATTAATCAAACACTCGCTTACTTTGTCAAAGACTGACTGACACAGCATTAATCTCACACTCACTCAAAGTCCCACTGACTGACAGAAACAGAATGAGTTTAACACAGCAACAGAGACTGAAAGATAAAAAATAAAGCTCGCACTCACACACAGTAACAGATACTAACATATAGACTGAATTCCACACTCACACACAGTACCAGATGCTGACATAAAGAATGAATTCCACACTCACACACAGTACCAGATACTAACATAAAGAATGAATCTCACACTCACATAATAGCAGAGACTGATTGAGGCAGAATGAATTCCACCCTCACTCACAGTACCAGAGACTGTCAGAAATAGAATGAATGCCACATTCACATACAATACCAGAGACTGAAAGATACAGAATGTGTCTCAAAGAATACCAGAGAATGAAACTCATACTCACACTGCATTACCGACTGACAGAAATTGAATGAATCCCACAATCATATACTGGACCAATTATTAAAAGTTACAGAATGAATGTCAAACTCATGTACAGTATCAGAGATTGAGAGAGACACAATGACTCCTACACTCACATACGTTACAAGTAACTGACAGATACAGAAAGTATCTGGCACTCACAAACAATAACAGGTATGCCAGATACAGAATAAATCTCACACTCAAATACATTACCAGAGATTGACAGGGACCGAATGAAACTCACACTCACATATAAGAACATAAGAATTAGGAGCAGGTTTAGGCCATTTGGCCCCTCGAGTCCGATCCGCCATTTAATGAGATCATGGCTGATCTGATCTTGGGCTCAGCTCCATTTCCCTGCCCGCTCCCCATAACCCATCACTCCATTATTGTTCAAAAATCTGTCTATCTTCACCTTAAATATATTCAATGACGCGGCTTCCATAGCTCTCTGGAGAAGAGAATTCTACAGATTTACGACACTCAGAGAAGAAACCAGAGATTGACCAAGACAGAATGTATCCCGCTTACACACAGTACCAGAGACTGACTGCAACTGAATGAGCCCCACGTTCACTTGCAATGTCTGAGATTTATAGATACAGAATAAATCCCACACCTACACTCAGTAACAGAGGTTGGTGGATACAGAACGAATCCTACTCTCACGTGAATTTGTCCAAAATTATAACTGGTGTTTGGTCTTACAAAATGTAATATTAGCTTGTCTCCAATCTAGTTATTTCTGAATCGCATCTGTCCAATATAATGTGAACATTTATTGTCTGTTGTGACCCTCTCCGCTCTGTCAACTTCACGGGACCGTAGATTGCTGACATCTACTGGTTGGAAGTGTGAACTGCAACATAGCCGCAGAAATTCACATCGTGTATCAGGATTAAATAAGCAGGCAAAGTCAGGAAATAGTTCCTGTCTGTATATTCTTCCCTCGTATTGTTTCACATTTTTATTTTGACAAATAAAAACAATCGATTCATAATAAACAGTTTGTGTCTATTGATTGGATATTTGTGAATTTGCCTTGTTATTTTTTGCTCTACATTGAGCAGTGTTTCAGTCTGATTTCTCAGGACACTATTTACATTACTTCAATTAAACAAAACATCAATACGGAAAGAAGTGAGCGCAACGCTGAAAGATTCCCAGGAAACAGTCAAAGGGGAAAGGGATGAAATACAGAAAGGATGAAGCTAAAAGAAGCTGAAATAATAACAGAAGATGCTGCAAATTTTCTCTCCAGCCCCATTCCACATTCTAGCTCTTGGTCCGTAGCCCTGTAGTTTACGGCACTTCAAGTGCATATCCAAGTACTTTTTAAATGCGATGAGGGTTTCGGCCTCTACCACACTTCCAGATCCGCTCCCCGCTATGGGTGAAAGAAAATCTATTATACAATACTCTAATCCATCTACCAAGTACTTTTAATCTATGCCCTCTGGTTATTGACCTCTCTGCTGAGGGAAATAGATCCTCTATCTAGAACACTAATAATTTTATGCACCTGAATTAAATCTCCTCTCAGCCTCCGCTGTTCCAAAGAAGTCAAAGCCAGCATGTCCAAAATTTCCTCATACTTTCATTCTCTAATGCTGGAGAACTTTACTTTATATGGGAAAAAGTAATTCTATATCAATTAAAACCGTTTTGGTTTTGGAAACAATTCCGGTTCAGTCTTGGTGTTTCTGATGTAAGGAAATTAAAACATGCCAACTGCGATGGCCGGGAATCGAACCCGTATTAACTGCTTGGAAGGCAGCTATGCTCACCACTATACCACCATCGCTCACATTTACGCAATCGAAATCGGGAGTTTCTGCGGAGTTTGGGACTGCCACGCTCTCTTTCTGTTTCTCTGCACATAGAGTAAAATCAACCCTGAACATCAGCCCCGGAACATACTGTGGGATTTGCATCTTATTTCAATCCAGGAACCTTTTCACGCCTCTGACCGGGGGATTAAAGCGGTACTTTACGGGGGTTAGAAGAACGATTCCGAGGAGCGAAAAGACCAGGAAAGCATCGAGCAAATCCTTGGAGGGAATCGACATTTAAACCAGGAACAGGAATCAGCAGAGGAAAAAGCATCAGCAAATCAATGAATTTCACTGGACCACACTCACACACAGTACCAGAGACTGGCACATACAGAATGAATCCCAAACTCACACACAGTACCAGAGACTGACAGATACAGAATGAATCCCACACTCACACACAGTACCAGAGACTGACAGATATAGAACCAATCCCACACTCACACACAGTACCAGAGACTGACAGATACAGAACCAATACCACACTCACACACAGTACCAGAGACAGACAGAAACAGAACCAATCCCACACTCACACGCAGTACAAGAGACTGGCAGATACAGACTGAATCCCACACTCACACATCACCAGAGACAATCAGATACAGAATGAATCCCACTCTCACACACAGTCCCAGAGACAGTCCGATACATAATGAATCTCACACCTACACACAGTACCAGAGACTGACAGATACAGAATGAATCCCAGACTCACACACAGTACCAGAGACTGACAGATACCGAATGAATCCCAGAGTCACACACAGTACCAGAGACTGACAGACAGAGAATGAATCCCACACTCACACACAGTACCAGAGACTGACTGTACCAGGGATTAGGGTAAATAAAAATTATCAATAGATAGGGTCAAAATCACAGATCGGATTCCGACACAGATTTAAGGTGCTTGCTAAATGAAACAAAGGCGAAGTAAGGAAAAACTTTTTTACCCATTGGGTGTTTAAGATGTGGAATGCCTGCCTGAAAGGGCGTTGGAGGCAGACGCAATCTTATCTTTCAAAAGGGAGTTGGATAATTGTCTGAAGGGAAAAAAAACAGGCCTCCGGGGATAGGGCGGGGGAGTGGGACTAGCTGAAGTTCTCCTGCTGAGAGTCGGCACGGGGTCGATTGGCCGAATGACCTTCGTGCTGTAATCAATTTATGACTCTATGATTCTATAATTATTTGTGTGTGGTTATCCCCTGAGAAGAAGGGTCCTTTCTCACCCACAGTTAGGCGACATTTCCCGGTGTATCTTCACACAGTGAGTGGCTCTTTCAATTTCAACTGGGGTTGGAAAGAGTCTCCAAGAAATGGTATTCGGGAGTGCAGTGAGAGTGTTTATGATTGGTGGCAAGAATGAATTGTGATTGGTTTCTTTAGTTATCCAATCAGAGTATTGTGACATCAATCCGAGCTGGCCAATCACAATCATTGCGTTCTCCAATCCGTCATTAGCATAGGGCTGAGCGGCTGCCCATTTAATCCACTCTCGGAGCGGGTCCGGGTTATTTTTGTATCTGAAATTGAGTTTGAAGATGCCGGAGGAGAAGAAACCAGCTCCCAAGAAGGGCGCCAAGAAAACCCTGAATAAAGCGCCAGCAAAGGGCGGCAAGAAGCGGAGGAAGTCGAGGAAGGAGAGTTATTCCATTTATATCTACAAAGTGATGAAGCAGGTTCACCCCGACACCGGCATCTCGTCCAAGGCCATGAGCATCATGTACTCGTTTGTGAACGATATTTTCGAGCGCATCGCGGGTGAGGCTTCCCGCCTGGCCCATTACAACAAGCGGCACACCATCAGCTCCCGGGAGATCCAGACCGCCGTGCGTCTGCTGCTGCCCGGGGAGCTGGCCAAGCCCGCCGTGTCTGAAGGGACAAATACACCAGCTCCAAGTAAAACTCCACAATGTGCTGACAAGACAAAACACAACGGCTCTTTTAAGAGCCACCCACAACTTCACTGATTTAGCTGCACCAACATCTCTCTGTAGAATCGATTTATTATATTTATTATAATAAGCATATTTGTAGAACTTTCTAATTCCCTCGGATTTTTTAAAAATCTGGTAGGATGATTCTCGGGAATACAGTTTAATTGCCCGCCAGAATCATTGTGTCACTGTTCAATTGATGCCCATAAACTAAACTCTGCCCCTGATCCTTTGTTCGCTTTGTTCTCAGACCCGCTCAAATTCCGCCCTTTCCCTGAATGTGATCAGTAAGAGCCGATTTAAGCGGAATGGGTCAGTCTTCAATCACTGCGACTTTTTCACGTTTGTTTAATTATTATTGTGGAATATCAGTTAATTAACAGTAAACCCCTGGTCTTGTAGCAAACCTTAATATCACTGTTCGACTTCTTACACCAGGAGTCTCGGCTCCGGTTTACCTCCTGTCCATAGGGCTCCATCTATAATCTGTGATGTGTTATGTTTACAAGGATTGAGCTGGAATGTGTCCGTTTACAGAATGCTATGAATGGGGCTTTATTCCCGCCCGTTACAGACAGTTTGGAAGGGAACATGGAATAAACCCGAATTTAGACCGGTCGGTATAACCGTTTAGTGTTTTGTGACGGGAATTGTGGAATAACACAACAAAAGAGATTGCAAAATCTTTGCCTGATCATATTTATTAAAGCCACTCCTTGTCTTTGAAATAATTTGGCGGGCTTTTCAAATTTGAAAAATCGTTGCGGGTTTGACAATTTGTCGCCGTTATTTTCAGCTCTTTGTTCATTGCCGTCTGCTGATTGGTGAATTAAGCTGCTATCTGATTGGTGAAGTGAGCAACCCAATGAAACTCAGTACAGCTTGACCAATCACAAGCGTCCCCACTGCAATCCTCCTGAAGCTATAAGTAGGGCGACTGTGGGAGGAGTTTCTCAATCTTTGTGAAAGTGCTTGTGAGATTGTGGAAATGTCTGGAAGAGGAAAATCCGGCGGTAAAGCTCGGGCCAAGGCCAAGTCCCGCTCATCCCGGGCCGGACTGCAGTTCCCGGTGGGCCGTGTTCACAGGCTCCTGCGAAAGGGGAACTATGCTCAGCGAGTGGGTGCCGGAGCCCCGGTCTACATGGCTGCTGTGCTCGAGTATCTGACCGCTGAAATCCTGGAGCTGGCCGGCAACGCGGCCCGCGACAACAAGAAGACCCGCATCATCCCCAGACACCTGCAGCTGGCCATCCGCAACGACGAGGAGCTCAACAAGCTGCTGGGACGGGTGACCATCGCTCAGGGCGGGGTGCTGCCTAATATCCAGGCTGTGCTGCTGCCCAAGAAAACCAGCGCTGCCAGCTCCAAGAGCAAGTAAAGCGGACAGAATTTTAATAATGAACCCAAAGGCTCTTTTCAGAGCCACCCACAGTATCTCTGAAAGGGCTGGTTACTGTCTGATGGGAGTCTGGCATCTTCAGTTAATTGAATAATAACTTGGCCTGTTTCAGATCTGTCCACGGGTGTTTCAGTTCCCTGGCTCGATTGCGCTTCGGTTTTCTGCTCACACATATGCTCCTCCAGTTAACATTGAATAACTACCACAGGGTGTCAGAATCAGCCATTTTATAAATCCCGCCAACAAATTGCATAATTAATTTTCGAGTCTATCAATGAAAACTATCTGAAGAAAGTCGGTGGTGATGATTTAATTTAGTAATAAAAGGGCCTGGTTTAATTCTGGTCAGTTTTGGATTGAGATTGTTTGAATGCTGGTTTCTTTCTCGGGAGATCTGGGCGCCTCTGATCAGTTAGAATCTGCTCCCGGGTCACAGAGTATGAGCGGGAAGGAAGAGGTCTTTCTCGGGCTGTGAGTTTCTCTTTAAACTGAACCGATACTGCGATCTCTTTTATGTAATTTAATCGAGATTTTAGTGTCGAGGTTAGAATTTAATGTCTGGGTTAAGGAAAAACTGGGATCCCATTCCTCCTCTTGGGATGTTGACCCATATCTGGTTTTAAATGATTATATTATTCGCAAACAGAAATATGGTTCATTAATATGAAAATGCTAATTATCCGCTCTGGGCCCCTTAAAGCTTCTCTGTGTTTCTCTCTGCCCTCACTTGACGGACATATTACAGTAACTCCTGTGCTATCCATCCCATTCTCAACTCCCAGAGACGGCTAGTTACAGATTAAATCCCAGACTGACAGACAGTAGAGTGTCAGACAGTGACAGGCTGTTGCTGCCCGCCCTTTGATTCAGGATTGGAGACAGATAAATGTACCGTCAGACCTGAACAGACCGACAGTAGAAGGGACAGTTACCGTCTCACCCGCTGCCCAGGAGGTGAGTTCACAGACGCAGTACCACTCTTACACTGCCTATCAGTGTGTCCGTATCACGCTCACTATCATTATACCCCTTCACAGACAACACCAGAGAGAGAGAGACACAGACACAGTCTTACAATTCCTATCATGAGTCCTTATCAAGCTTAATGACTGTATCCCACCTTCATATACATTACGCAAAAAGGAAAAGAGAAGCAAATATAAACGTTGGCAGAACCGGAGCGGCAGCGGGAGCAGAACAAAGAGCGCGGGGAGAGGTGGCCTGAGAGGAGAGCCAGCGGACTGGGCGGTACCGGAGCGGTAGCGTGAGCAGAATGACGAGCGCTGCTAGAGGAGGCCGGAGAGCAGAGCCAGCGGTGGAAGAGCAGTGAGGCTCCAATTCAATAACAAAATAAAATAAAGTTGTGACGTCACAGGTAAGCCAGTAGGTGATTGGTGCTGAGTACATGCATTGCTGGTAACCTTCCAAAATTCTATCGACTCTGGCACAGTTCCTATGGATTGGAGGGTAGCTAATGTAACCCCATTATTTAAAAAAGGTGGGAGAGAGAAAACGGGGAATTATAGATCAGTAAGTCTGACATCGGTGGTGGGGAAAATGCTAGAGTCCATTATAAAAGATGTAACAGCAGAGCACTTGGAAAACAGTGACAGGATCGGACAAAGTCAAGAAGGATTTACAAAAGGTAAATCATGCTTGACTAATCTACTGGAATTTTTTGAGGATGTAACTGGTAGAATAGATAAGGGAGAACCAGTGGATGTGGTGTATTTGGACTTTCAGAAGGATTTCGATAAGGTCCCGCATAATAGATTAGCGTGCAAAGTTAAATCAAATGGGATTGTGGGTAAGGTACTGACTTGGCTGGAGAACTGGTTGGCAGACAGGAAGCAAAGAGTAGGAATAAACAGATCTTTTTCCAAGTGGCTGGCAGTGACTAGTGGGGTACCGCAGGGATCGGTGCGAGGACCCCAGTTATTCACAATATATATTAATGATCTAGACGAGGGAACTAGATGTAATATCTCCAAGTTTGCAGACGACACAAAGCTGGGTGGGCGTGTGTGCTGTGAGGAGGATGCAGAGAAACTCCAGTATGATTTGGACAGGTTGGGTGATTGGCCAGATGCATGGCAGATGCAGTATAATGTCGATAGATGCGAGGTTAACCACTTTGGTGACAAAAACAGGAAGGCAGATTATTATCTGAACGGTAATAGATTGGGAAAAGTGGAAGTGCAACGAGACCTGGGTGTCCTTGTGCACCAGTCGCTGAAGGTAAGCATGCAGGTGCAACAGGCGGTTAAGAAGGCAAATGGTATGTTGGCCTTCATAGCAAGAGGATTCGAGTGCAGGGGCAAGGATGTCTTGCTGAAGTTGTACAAGGCCTTGGTGAGACCACACCTTGAGTATTGTCTGCGGTTTTGTTCGCTTTATCTGAGGAAGGATGTTCTTGCCATGGAGGGAGTGCAGCGAAGATTTACCAGACTGATACCTGGGATGGCAGGAATGACGTATGAAAAGAGATTGGGTCGATTAGGCTTATATTCGAGCTAGAGTTTAGGAGAATGAGAGTGGATCTCATTGTAACTTATAAAATTCTAACAGGACTAGACAGACTGGATGCAGGAAGGATGCTCCCGATGGCAGGGGAGTCCAGAACCAGGGGTAACAGTCTAAGGATAAGGGGTAAGCCATTTAGGACTGAGATGAGGAGGAATTTTTTCACCCAGAGTATGGTGAACCTGTGGAATTCTCTACCGCAGAAGGCAGTTGAGGCCAATTCATTAAATATATTCAAGAAGGAGTTAGATATATTTCTTAAGGCTAAAGGGATCAAGGGATATGGGGAGAAAGCAGGTACAGGGTACTGAATTTGGATGATCAGCCATGATCGCATTGAATGGCGGAACAGGCTCGAGGGGCCGAATGGTCTACTCCTGCTCCTATCTTCTATGTTTCTATGTTTCTTTTCTCTTGGGACTGAGGGCTCAGTTACTGTAAAGAACTATAGCATGTAAATAAATTTATAACTAGATAAACTTATTTTAATTCATTTTAAAAATTAAACAAAGTTATTACATAGTTTACATAAACTATAAAGTATAAATATACAATTGATTGATATTGACGTAAGTAATTAAATAAAATGCAATAGAGATGGCAGGGCATGCGATGTGTTGCCGCTGTAGCTTGTGGGAGCTGCTGGAAACCAGTGAGATCCAGGGTGATCACATCTGCAGTAATGTCTGCAGTTCGAGGAACTTCGGCTCCGATTTGATGGGCTGAAGTCCGAACTGCAGACATTGTGATGCATCAGGGAGGGAGAATGTTACCTGAACACGTTGTTCCAGGAGGCAGTCACACCCTTTAGGTTAAATACTTCAAATTTGGGCCGTGGTCAGGGACAGGAGGGTGTGACTACGAGTGAGGCGGGTACTGGGTTCCAGGAGGTAGCCAGGAGCCGACTCAGCTAACAGTTTTCCAAAAGTTACGAAGTTCTTGCAATCTGTGTGGACGAGAACAGGGACTGCAGGGAGAATGAGGAAACTGACAACGGCACCGTGGTACAGGGGGCCATTCAAATGAGGGGTGTAAAAAGGAATCTCGTAGTGATAGAGTCAACATGATTTTAAGAAACAGAAATCGTGTTTGAAAAATTTATTAGATTTTTTTGAGGAAGTAACTAGCAGGGTAGATAAAGGGGAACGAGTGTATGTAGTATATTTTGATTTCCAAAAGGCATTCGATAAGGTGCCACACAAATGGTTATTACACAAGATTAGAGCTCATGGAGCGGGTGTAATATAGTAGCATGAATAGAGGATCGGCTACCGGACAGAAAACAAGGGGTGGGGATAAAAGGATCTTTTTTCAGGTTGGCATTCTTGAACTAGTGGGGTGCCGCAAGGATCAGTGTTGTGGCCTCAGTTATTTACAATCAATATTAATGACCAAGATGAAGGAACCGAGTCCAATGTATCCAAGTTTGCTGATGATGCAAAGCTTGATGGGACATTTCTTCTTCTTCTTCTTAGGCAGTCCCTCGGAACCGAAGATGTCTTGCTTCCACATTAAAAATAAGTTCTCAGGTGACTGATGCCTCCAATTCGGGACCTACATTCTCTGTCACAGGTGGGGCAGACGGTGGTTGAAGGGGCGGGTGGGTGGGGTGCTTGGGTTGATGTGCGCTCATTCCGCTGATTGAGCTTGGCTTCCGCTTGCTCCCGACGAAGAGACTCGAGGTGTTTGGCGCCTTCCCGGATGCTTCTCCTCCACTTTGTACAGTTTTGGGCCAGGGATTCCCAGGTGTCGGTGGGGATGTTGCACTTTTTCAAGGAGGCTTTGTGGTTGTCCTTGAAGCATTTCCTCTGCCCACCTGGGGCTCTCTTGCCGTGTCAGAGGTCCGAGTATAGCGCTTGTTTTGGGAGTCTCGTATCGGGCATGCGGACGATGTGGCCCGTCCATCAGAGCTGATCGAGCGTGGTCAAAGCTTCGATGTTGAGGATGTTGGCCTGAGCAAGAACACTAACAATAGATTGGCAAGATCTTGCGGAGGCAGCGTTGGTGATACCTCTCCAGTGCTTTGAAGTACCTGCTGTAGATGCTCCATGTCTCTGAGGCATGCAGGAGGGCGGGTATTACTACTGCTCTGTAGACCATGAGCTTGGTGCCGGGTTTGGGGTCCTGGTCTTCAAACACTCTCTTCCTCAAGCGACCAAAGGCTGCACCGGCGCACCGAAGGCGGTGTTGGACTTCGTTATCGACGTCTGCCCTTTTTGACAGTAGGCTCCCGAGGTATGGAAAGTGGTCCACGTTGTCCAAGGCCTTGTCGTGGATTTTGATAATCGGGGGGCAGTACTGTGTGGCGGCGGCAGGTTGTAAGAGGACCTTTGTCTTACGGATGTTTAGTGTAAGGCCCATGCTCCCGTACGCTTCGGTGAAGGTGTTAACAATCGTTTGGAGTTCGACCTCTGCATACTGTAATTCGATGACAGAGGATGGGACGACCTTGGATCTGGACTGGAGGCGACGGAGGTTGAACAGTTTCCCGTTTGTTCTGTAAATTAGCTCCACTCCAGCGGGGAGGGGGAGATGGAGCATTGCCTCAAGGAAGATGGAGAAGAGCGTTGGTGCGATGACACAGCCTTGCTTGACCCCGGTCCGTACATGAATTGGGTCTGTGGTGGAACCATTGTTCAAGCTCATGACTTGCATGTCGTCGTGAAGCAGGCGGCGGATGGTGACAAACTTTTGAGGGCAGCCGAATTTGAGGACGACACTCCAAAGTCCCTCACGGTTGACAGTGTCAAAGGCCTTTGTGAGGTCAAAGAAGGCCGTGAACCGCGGTTGGTGCTGTTTCTTGCATTTCTCCTGTAATTGGCACGTGGTGAAGATCATGTCCATTGTGCACCTTAGTGGGAGGAATCCGTATTGCAACTCTGGGAGGAGCTCGTCAGTCACTGGGAGAAGGCGATTGAGGAGGTTTCTTGCGATGACTTTCCCTGAGGCAGACAGCAGGGAAACTGCTTTGTAATTAGAGCAATTGGACTTGTCACCTTTCTTGAAGATGGTCACAATTACGGCGTTTCTGAGATCCCCTGGCATACTCTCCTCCTTCCAGATAAGAAAAATGAGTTCATGAATTCACGCCAGTAGTGCTTCTGCCTCCATGTTTTAGTGCCTCGGCAGTGATTCCATCTTCTCCTGAGGCCTTGTTGTTCTTCAGTTGTCGGATGGCCTTTTCAACCTCAAGCCGGGCTGGGGTTGTGCTGAGATGGTTGCGGGTAGCATGCTGCGGGATGGAGTTGAGGACACTCACGTCGAAGACAGAGTCTCGGTTAAGGAGATCTTCAAAGTGCTCCTTCCAGCGGGCACTGACTGCCTCCCTGTCCTTGATGAGTACCTCTCCGTTCTTGTCCCGCAGTGGGGTAGGACCTTAGGTGCTTGGGCCATAGGCGGTCTTGACTGCGCTAAATAATCCACGCACATCGTGGTTGTCAGCTAACTGCTGGATCTCCTGCGCTTTCTCCACCCACCACCTGTTCTTTAGGTCGTGAGTTTTTTGTTGGACCTTGGCCTTCAGGCGTCTGTAGAGTTGCTTTCTTGCCCTCGAGTTCTGTTGAGTTCTGTTCAGTAAGCTGTGAGGAGAACACAAAGAGTCTGCAAAGAGATATAGATAGACTAAGTGAGTGGGCAGTAAAGCGTCAGATGGAGTATAATTCAGGGAAATGGCAGCTTATTCAATTTTGTAGGAAGAATAGAAAAACATAATAATTTTTAAATGGTGAGAAACTTTCAAATGTTGGTGTTCAGAGATATTTGGGTGTCCGCGTGCAAGAAACACAGAAAGCAAGCAATAAGGAAGGCAAATCGCATGTTGGCCTTTATTGCAAGGGGGTTGGAGTATAAGAGTAAGGAAGTCTTGCTACAATTGTTCAGGGACTTGGTGATACCACACCTGGAGAACTGTGCACAGTTTTGTTCTCCTTATCTAAGGAAGGATATAATTGCCTTGGAGGCGGTGCAACGAAGGTTCACGAGATTCAATCGTGGGATGAGGGGCATCCCTATGATGAGAGATTATGCAGAATCGGTCTATAATCTCTGGAGTTTAGAAGAAAGAGAGATGAACTCGTTCAAACATACAAAATTCTGAAGGGGAATGACAAAGTAGATGCTGAGAGGTTGTTTCCCCTGTCTGGATTGTCTAGAAATAGGGGGCATAGACTCAGCATAAGGGGAAGGCCATTTGAGACCGAGATGAGGAGGAATTTCTTCACTCAGTGGGTTGTGAATAATGAGTCTTTGTGTAGATTAAAGGCTGAGACTGACAGATTTTTGGACTCATGGGGACTCAAGGGATATGGAGATCGGGCGGGAAAGTGGAGTTGAGGTCGAAGATCAGCCATGCTCTTATTGAATGGCGGAGCAGGCTCGAGGGGCCGTATGGTCGACTCCTGCTCTTATTTCTTATGTTCTTATGTACAACAGAGAGCGGATACCGCCAGAGAAAGGGGGCAGAGGGAGAGACAGAGACAGAGTGAGGAGGGCGGTGAGAGACAGAGATAGTGTCAGTTCAAGCCTGACCTGTAAAGTCCGACTAAATCCTGAATGATCCCACTGGAAAAGCAAAAGATCCTGTCTCATCTCTCACTGATATTGTACCAGAGACAGACACATTATTCATCCCACACTGCGGGACAGTGTCAGAGAGTGAGAAAATCAATGCCCCATATTTAACTTTGTCTTGCCTGTTGTACGCTTTGCAATGTTGCAGCTCAGGGCCATTCCGCATTACTCTCAGTAACCGAGTGTTTCACTCTGATTACATTCATCTGGGACTGTTGCTATCAGATATTATCTCCTGCACGGTCGCAGCAAACATTCCGACTTCCTCGTTCCTCACATGTTTCTGCAGAATTGTTTTGTGAAGCCGGGCTGCTGAAGATCAAACACCCTGCTGGGAATGATCCCAAATTCAGCATCGTAAAGTGGCAAGCCCCAGCTTTAAACATTCCCTGACCTGCCCCCACCGCCCCCCAACTACCCCCAAACCAGGCCCAGTTCCTTTGCTCAGAATCTGGTAAATGTGAATCGGGGAATGTTCCCTTGGATTTTGGTGTTGAATTATTGCAGAGAGCTGCGCATGCGCGGGGAAGCCCCGCCCCCTGTGCCGATTCCCAGTGAGCAGAAGAGCGCATGCGCACTACACTTCCCAGCTTTGCCTGTAAGCGTCATTCATTCAGTGAGCGGAAGAAGATGTTTTAAAACAACCGGGAATGGAGACATCACGGCCCCGGGGTAAGGCAGCAACCAGCAGCCTCCTTACAGCATTACATCTCTTTGTGACTGAGTCCGCAGAAGGGCTCAGAGATCGGCATTGAATCCGGGATAATTTCAGGGAGAGTCGCGGGCTGTTTTTGAGAGGCGGAGTGGAGCAAGAACTGCTCTCAGAACATGGAGTGAGTGGGGGAAAGGAGAGGCCATTCTCGGGCTGTGTGTGGACAGCGTGTGTCCAGGGTAAGGGAGACAGAATGGGAAGAATCTGCTATTTACAGTCATTGCTGCTTTCTCTCCCCAGACCAGTAGTGACTGTTCCTGGTTTCGTTGCAGTATCAGCGTGTATGTTGTTATTGGACAGTGAGCAGTGGACAGTGCCGGGGAGAAGCATGTGGAGAGTGAAATGAAGAGCATCTATTGCATGCACCAGGGGAGAAGTGTGAAGGACACATTTTAAACACAGGCTGTTTGTTTTTGGTTTAACTGTTTGTCCCACGGGAGAGGGTAGCAGCAATCTGACAGGTGAAAAAATACCTGCTCCATCGGGTTTTCACATTTCTGCTGCATCGGGTTGTCCCATTCATGGAGCAGTGCAGGGGGTGGGTTAGGTCTGAATGTCAGCAAATTTCTGTAAAATCACCCAACACAACTGGTGTGTAGAAGCTGAGTGCTGCAGTACTGCAGTGGATTCAAACACTGACACTGTTTATACCGCTGGCTTTCCACCATTGTGGATGTTCTTAAATGATTATTAGCAGAGCGATTATGTTGATCATTTCTGTATTTTCTACCACACCTGTTCTTGAGTTGTCAGAGATACTTTTTTCTTCCTACAGGTAAATAATTGAAGGAATCAGAATGAACCTGATGTTTCCTCCACCAAGGAACAGTGCAGCCAGCTTCTTCTCACACGCAGTAAGTACATTATCACTCACAGAGGGCAGAGACACAGACAGCTCATCGGTTCCACAGTCTCAGACAGCAGAAGCACTCAGTCCCACACTGATCCCAAGTTTCAGAGACATATTTTCAATCCAACAGTATAACAGAGCCGGAGAGGTAGACGCTGTTTCCATTTCACCCCAACTCAATACCGCTGACAGGGAGATACATCAATCTCAGTCCAAAATCACACCCACTATCAGACTGAAAGTCACTGTGTCAATTTCACCAGAGTGCATCCTCAGTTACAAATTAATTATTTGATAGTACAGCCAGACTTTACCTGATTGAAAGTTACAGAATGGATACCAATTACGTTCTCCTGATTGGAGACTGAGATACACATTCCATTCTAATCCAAATATCTCATACATTACAGACTGCAAGGCACAGTATGAATTTAATTGGTGCAGCCTGATCTGCACATTCGCACACGGTACCAGAGACTCACAGATGCAGAATTTGTAACACAATCACATACCATACCAGAGATTGACAGACACAGACTGAATCTCACTCGCACACATAACCAGAGACAGACAGAGACAGAATGCAACTCACACTTGCTGTACCAGAAAATGAGAGCTGGAGAATGAATCGCACACTCACATATTGTTACAAACACTGATAGATATAGGATAAATACCACACTCACACACAGTAGCAGAGACTGACAGGAACAGAATGAATCTTACACTCACACAGAGTACCAGAGGCTGACAGATGCAGAATGAATCCCACACTAACACACAGTACCAGAGACTGACAGATGCAGAATTAATCAGACACTCACACACAGTACCAGAGACTGACAGATACAGAATGCATCCCACACTCACACACAGTACAAGTGATTGACAGACGTAGAATGAATCCCACACTCACACAAAAAACACCTAAGACACACAGATGCAGAATTAATACCACACTCACTACTGGACCAGAGACTGACAGATACAGAATCAATCTCACACTCACTCAGTGTAAAGTGAGTGATAGATTCAGGACCAGAAATGGTGAGATTGAGAATGAATCCCACACTCATGCAGAGTGCCAGAGACTGCTAGTGACAGAATGAATTTTAGTCACATACAGTCGGATAGACTGACTGATACAGGATTAATCCCACACTCACACGGAGCACCAGATCTGGACATGCAGAACTCGCCCGATACTCACACATAGTACCAAATTTGAAAGATGTAGTATCAATACTACACTCACTTAAAGTGTGAGAATGACAGATTCAGAATTAATCCAACAATTTCACACTGTACCATAGATTGGCAGATACAGAATGAATTTCAGTCACAAACAGTGCTAGAGATTGACAGATACAAAATGAATTTCAAACTCACACAGAATAACAGGGACTGACAGAGTATTAATCCCAAACACACACAATAGCAGAGACTGACGGATACAGAATGTATCTCGCACTCACACACAGTACCAGAGTGTGACAGATCCAGAAACAATCCCACACTCACACACAGTGCCAGAGACTGACAGATACAGAATTAATCCCACACTCACACAGGTTACTGGAGACTCACAGATAAAGAATGACTCCCACATTCAGACACAGTACCAGAGACTGACCAATACAGAATCAATCCCACACTCAGACACAGTACCAGAGACTGACTAATACAGAATGAATCCTACATTCACATAGTATACCAGGGATAAACAGAGCCAGAAAGAATCTGTCACTCATATACAATCGCAAATACTCTCAGATGCAGAATGAATTTCATTCACATACAGTACCAGATACAGACTGAAACAGAATTAAATCCACACTCATATTCTGTTCCAGATAAAGAAAGATCTCACAGGCATACACAGGATCAGAGACTGAGAGACAGAATGATTCCCACAATCACATTATGTTCCAGATTAACAGAGCCAGAAAGAATCTTGCACTCATATACAATCCCGGAGACTCTCAGATGCCGAATGAATTTCATTCACATACAGTACCAAATACAGACTGAAACAGAATAATACCACACTCACATTCTGTTCCAGATAAAGAAAGATCTCACATTCACACACAGGATCAGAGAGAAAACGAATCCCACAATCGCACACTGTACTAGAGAAATTTAGATATAGAATTAATCAAACACTCGCTTAAAGTGTCAAAAACTGACTGACACAACATTAATCTCACACTCATTCAAAGCCCCACTGACTGACAGATACAGAATGAGTTTCACACAGCCCAGAGACTGAACGATAAATAATAAAGACCACACTCTCACACAGTAACAGATATTAACATAAAGAATGAATCCCACACTCACACACAGCACCAGATTCTAACATACAGAATGAATCTCACACTCACATAGTACCAGAGACTGGCAGATGCAGAATGAATTCCACCCTTACTCACAATACCAGAGATTGTCAGATATAGAATGAATGCCACATTCACATACAGTACCAGAGACTGACAGATACAGAATGAGTCTCAAAGAATACCAGAGCATGAAACTCATATTCACACTGCATTACCGACTGACAGACATTGAATGAATCCCACACTCACATACTGGACCAATTACTAAAAGTTACAGAATGAATGTTAAACTCATGTACAGTATCAGAGATTGAGAGAGAAACAATGACTCCCACACTCACACACCTTACAAGTAACTGACAGATACAGAAAGTATCCAGCACTCAGAAACAATATCAGGAATGCCAGATACAGAATAAATCTAACACTCAAATACATTACCAGTGATTGACAGGGACCGAATGAATCTCACACTCACATATAAGAACATAAGAAATAGGAGCAACAGGACGCCATTTGGCCCCTCGAGTCCGCTCCGCCATTTAATGAGATCATGGCTGATCTGATCTTGGCTCAGCTCCATTTCCCTGCCCGCTCCACATAACCCATCACTCCATTATTCTTCAAAAATCTGTCTATCTCCACCTTAAATATATTCAATGATGCAGCCTCCACAGCTCTCTGGGGAAGAGAATTCTACAGCTTTACGACATTCAGAGAAGAAACCAGAGATTGACCAAGACAGAATGTATCCCGCTCACACACAGTACCAGAGACTGACTGCAACTGAGTTAGTCCCACGTTCACTTGGAATGTCAGAGATTGATAGATACAAAATGAATCCCACACCTACACTCCGTAACAGAGGTTGGTGGATACAGAACGAATCCCACTCTCACGTGAATTAGCCCAACATTATAACTAGTGTTTGGTCTAACAAAATGTAATATTAGCTCGTCTCCAATCCAGATATTTCTGAATCGCATCCGTCCAATATAATGTGAACAGTTATTGTTTGCTGTGACCCTCTCCGCTCAGTAACCTTCAGGGGACCGTAGATTGGTGACATCTACTGGTTGGAAGTGTGAACTGCAACAAAACCGCAGAATCGTGTATCAGGATGAAAGAAGCAGGCAATGTGAGGAAATAGTTCCTGTCTGTATATTCTTCACTCATATTGTTTCACATTGTTATGTTGACAAATAAAAACAATTGATTCTTAATAAATAGTTTGTCTTTATTGATTACATGTTTGTGAATTTGCCCTGTTATTTTTTATTCTACATTGAGCAGTGTTTCTGTCTGATTTCTCAGGACACTATTTACATTACTTCAAATAAACAAAATAACAATACGGAAAGAACTGAGTGCAAAGCTGAAAGTTTCACAGGGAACAGTCAAAGGGGAAAGGGATGAAATACAGAAAGAATGAAGCTAAAATAAGCTGAAATAATAACAGAAGATGCTGCAAATTCTCAGCAGTTCCGGCAGCATCTTTGGAGAAGGGACCCTCGGGTTAACAGTTCAGATCTGTGTCCCTTCTATAGACCTGGAAGGTTAATCCTACCTTCCGCTCTCCACAGATGCTGCCGCACCTGGTGAGTCTTTCCAGCATCTTCTGTCCAGATTTCAGCCTGTTCAGTATATCGCTTTTTGAAGAATAACACAATCCCTGGGAAGGAATCGATATTTAAATAAGGCGCAGGAAACAGCGGATGGATAAGATTCAGAAAATGAATGAATTTCACTGAATCCCAATATTTCTATCCCGGTACCACTGTGCAATTATTGGCAAATATTAATTCATCAATAAAAAGGTACACAACCTGAGTTAAATCCTGGAAACATAGAAATGTACGGCACAGAAGGAGGCCATTCTGCTCACCTTGTCTGTGCCGGCTAAAAGGGAGCTCTCCAGCCCTATCCCACCTTCCAGCTCGTGCTCAATATCCCTGTAGGTTACGGCACTTCAAGTACACATCCAAGGCCTTTTAAATGCGATAAGGGTACAGTGGGGGAAAGAGTTAAATTTACATCGTTGGCAGTTTCACTGAATGGTGTAAGAATGTCAGGGGCTAACATGAAGGGCCACATCTATAAAGATATGGTCAACATAGCTGACCTTTGAAGACTAAAAAAGTAATTAAGTGGAGATGGTGTCTGGAATTTCAACGGCCCATAAGAACTTTATTATCTAGGTTGCATTCCAAGGTATCTTTTAATCAGCATTCAGTAGTTTTAGTGAATAATTAAGGAGGCAGCTTACACATGTTTACCTTAGGATATATAACCAATCCGTGAAGGTACATGCGGGCCAAGATCCAATCAGGTTGCAGGAATGAATTGTGCATGAGCCAGCCATGCATATTTTAATGTATAAGTCTATAGTGTTTGCTGTAACAATTTGGAGAAGTCTGGCTAAGGACAAAGCAGATTGTCTCCCCACCGGTGTTATAAAGACAACTTGATTATCGATCTGAAAACCTTGTGTCGAGTGTTGGTTTAAAATACTTCACAACAATTGGCGTCATGAGCAGGATCCCACATGGACGGGAGGCATGGGCGAGTGAAGCTGAGCTAAAAGCGTGAGTACTTTTAAATACCACGTACAGTTAGGGCAAGTCAACACCGTCTCATGTCCACTGCCCCCTTTGGAATCAAAGAGCTAATAGGTTTGAATTGATAAGTCAAGCGGTCTTGGGGTTCAGGCAAAATGAGCGGAAATATAGGTGTGGTATTGTTGCAAGTAGTGTAGAAAGTTTAAGCGTACCTCTGACAACAAGTAAGATCGGCGAGTTGCAAGTAGGGCAAAAAGTTTAAGCATACCTCTGACAAAAAATCGCCAGAACAAAGTTGTTGCAAGTACGGTCCCACTCTGCGAGAGTAAGTAAGGGAGGTACCTCTGACAACTGCGGTTGCAAGTACCATCTCACTCTGCGAGAGTAAGTAAGAGAGGTACCTCTGACAACTCCAGTTGCAAGTACCGTCTCACTCTGCGAGAGTAAAGTAATGGACGTACCGCTGACAACAATTAACCATGGGAAGTGAACAATTCGAGTGGGAGGGGTCTCGGACACGCTATTTAACGGACACAAATAAAAGATTAATTGACAAAATGATTAAAAACGATTGGCAACCGAATGATCCACCAGCAGAACAAAGAGAATGGTGGGCTAAAGAAACAACATTAAAGGAAGAAAAGGCCATCATTTTAGTGGCTCGCGCATATTATGAGTTGAGTAGCTGTACTCGAACTTGGACCAAAAACGGGTGCCAAAATTGTACCCGAGTACCAGTAATTTAAGAAAGGGAATAAGGAAAAAATTAAAGTTTTATCGACACAGATGCTATCAGTTTCAGTCCAAAACAAGTAAAATACAGGATTTGCTGAGTGAAAGGAATCTTCAAAGGAATGCTAGAATCTCAGTTTGTGTGAAAGTGTGTGTTAAAAGTGTGGAAGTTTTCTGTCTTTGAAAGAAAATGTCTGTTGTGTTTGTTTTAGCTCCACCCACTCTTTTGTACAGAGAGCTAAACGCTGTTTAACCCTTTGAAGACTTGTCTTGAATGATGGACAAGTGTGTGCTGTTTTAAGTTTGTTAATTGTTTTACAAAAGATAAGCTTCAACCTTGAAGTTACAGTTGCCAATGTGCCTGGAAGAAAAAGGAATTTGAATGTTTACAAGGCATGGGTGATTGTTTCTTTGTTAATGTGGCTATGGCTTTTCTTTCTTTTGCAAGTTAACTGGTTAGTTTAAAAAATTGATCTGGATTGAAATGGAGTTATTGAGGTTAATTAACCTATTAAAATTAGACTTTTATTGTAGCCACGGTGAAATTCCGGTTGGTGTAAATTTGTGTGGACCTGCTAAACACAGGCAAAATGAAAGCTGTATCAGACAGAAGGAGGGCGGTTGGGAAGCAGTATTGATACCCAAGGACAGATCAGTCCAGATTATAAGGGATATAGTCAACCTCGCAGAGGGAATGCTATGGGAGTGTGAGGCACACGAGTGTCAGTTAGTAATCGAAGAAGAGGTCAGAGGAACCATATCAGAATCGCCCTTGAAAATCCCGGAAACACCTTTTATGTAGACGGATCTCGCCGATATATAAATGGGGAGCCACACACTGGTTGGGCAGTAGTATCCGAGAACGGAGAAACAGTCGAAAAGGGAGGGCTTGATAGAGGAACCTCAGTGCAGGTAGCAGAACTAGTGGCTCTCTCGGAAGCATTGAAATTGGTAAAAGGAAAATGAGTAAATATACACACAGTAGATATGCGTTTGGGGTAGTACATGATTATATGATAGCGTGGAATAGGAGCGGATATGTAACCTCCGGAGGAGGACAAAATCAGCATGAGGAGGTAGTGAGAGACCTAGTAGAAGCGGTAAAAGGAGCAGGAGAGGTAGCAGTGATTAAAATAAAGGCACTCTGCAAGATAGTGAGAGAGCAACAAAAAGGAAATAAGTTAGCTGATCAGGCAGCAAGAGCAGCGGCGGACACAGAGATGCCTACACCAATAGCAGCAGGTAGAATAACAGCAGCGGGAAGAAATACTGCCTAGTGATCATAGACCAGTTTACAAGGTGGGTGGAAGCATTCCCCACCAGAGACTGTAGTGCTCAGACTGTGGCCCGAATATTTGCATACGACGTGATACCGAGATGGGGGGTCCCGTTGCAAACAGATTCAGATCAAGGTACCCACTTTGAGGGAAAGCCAATGAAAGAAGCTTGTAAGTTACTAGGAGTAAGACAGAAGTTCCGCATCACCTATCATCTGCAAAGCTCAGGCATGGTAGAGCGAATGAACAGAACCCTGAAAACAACTTTAAGCAAGGCCATAGCCAAGTCCGGACAGGGATGGGTGGATGTCCTCCCGTTTATCCTGATGAGGCTGAGAGCCACCCCAAACAGGGTGACAGGACTGACACCATATGAACTCATGACTGGACGAGCAATGTGTCTGCCGGAAGGAGTAGCATCTGGTAGCGAGGGACTAGGACCCTTAAAAGGGAAAATTAGGAAAAAAAGTACAAACATTGGATAATCAATTGAAGGAGCTCAAACAAGAAGTTAAAGAACAGCAAGACATCAGAGCCAAAAATACACAAAAGCAGGGGGCCTCGGAGCCCCTACCCAAGGTGGGCGAGCAGGTATTTGTTAAAATATTGACAGAGAGATCGGGATTCTCACCTAAATGGACTGGACCATTTGAGGTTATCATGACCAGCGATACGTGTGCATGTATAGATATGAGGGGAAAGGGTAGATGGAAACATTGGACCCATCTAAAACGGTACAACAATAACCTATCTGACCTTAAATCCCACAGGAACAATGGAATAAACACCGGAGATCAACTAACATCTGGTGACGACCAGGCTTCTGCTTAATTTACAGGGAAATTTCACCATGAAGGTGGGATTACTGCTGGGAATCGTATGTATATTAATAGTTCACGAAATAAGGGAAGGGACATCCCACATTACATGACAAGTACATGATGAAGAAGAACAATGTTTTAATGGAACAATCACATTCGGAGTCTCATCCCCGGTCCCGTGTGGGAAAAAAGAAAACTGGGAACGTGAACTAAAGAGAGTTATGGTTACAATAGAAATAAGGAAAGAAGCGGATGGATAGACTGTAAAAAAAGGATCAATCTCCCGCCTGACGGTGGGACCCCGTTACCACAAAACGGCGAGAGAAACAGCAAGAAGGAACCATGTGGGGGTAATGGATGGAAGGAGGTGGCATGGTATCTTCTTTATCCTCTCGCCGCTGCCGCTGCTTTAATTCAGGTCCACTCTAAGGCCGCACTTTATCCTCTCACCGCTGCCGCTGCTTTAATTCAGCTCCGCTCTCGGGCCGCTCTTTATCCTCTCGCCGCTGTCACTGCTTGACCACATGGAGTGATTGACAGTAGGGGGCGGGGGTATGATCACGTGGCGAGATCATGGGGAGAGAGATCGCGGTAGGGGCCGGTATGTGGGGGTACTGAATGCTGATAACGGGGTGGGCGGCAAATGGTTAGCTTGTTGCGCTGGCGGGGAAGTCCTGCTCCTCCTGGCCAAAATGTTGCACTCATAGAATCATAGAAAGTTACAGCACGGAAGGAGGCCATTTGGGCCCATCGTGTCCGCGCCGGCCAACAAAGAGCTATCCAGCCTAATCCCACTTCCCAGCTCTTGGTCCGTAGCCCTGCAGGTTAGAGATAGAACCAAATGTTGTGCTGGAAAAGCAATTACCTTCTGGATCCGGCAGCTCTTACTTCCCTTTAGCTGCCGGGTTTTCTGCGTCCTGGGAAAACACAGCCTGCAGCCGTTAAATTCACTTGGCTGCTAATATCTGCGGTACGCAGCCGTATTAACCTATTATAATTATTGACAGGTCTCTCAAGAGCAGGTTTCCCGCCCTCCCCCAACCCACCCCAGTTAATGCAGTACTGGGCAGATGGTGGTGGGTGGGGGTAGGTTTTCCCTCTTTTAAAGAATTTAAACCACGCCTCCCCGCCCATCCTGGGAGGTTAAAATTCCCCCCAAAGTTTCTGCTACACTTATCTTGGGGAGATGTTGTTCTTTTCCTACCACGTACACAATGAACAAGCTGACCTGTTCACGAATGTCATTTAGAGAAGGAAATCTGCCGTCCTTAGCTGGTCTGGCCTCTATGTGACTGCAGACCCACAGCACAGTGCTGATTCCTAACTGCCCTCTGAAATGGCCATGCAAGCCACTCAGTTTTAACAAACCATTACAAAAAGCAATAATAAGAATAAAACTTTGAAGGACCACCTGGCATCGACCTTGGCACCAGCTTTGGACATGACAGCGGCACACCCAGCCCAGTCAACCCTGCAAATTCCTCCTCATTGCCATCTGCGGACTTATGCCAAAATTGGCAGAACCCCCATCAATCAGACCCCCATCAATCAGACCCTCATCAATCAGACCCCCATCAATCAGACCCCCATTAATTAGACCCCCCAAAATAAGAACCTATCAGTCAGGCCCTCATCAATCAGACCCTCATCAATCAGACCCCCATCAATCAGACCCCCATTAATTAGACCCTCATCGATCAGACCCCCTATCAATCAGACTCTCAACAATCAGACTCACATTAATCAGACCCCCATCAATCAGACTCTCATCAATCAGACTCACATCAATCAGACCCTCATCAATCAGACACCCATCAATCAGACCCTCATCAATCAGACCCCCATCTACCAGTCACCCATGAATCAGACCCTCATCAATTAGACCCCCATCAATCAGACCACATCAATCATACCCTCATTAATCAGACCCACATCTTTGGCCAAAATTGTCCCACAGACTAGTCAAGCAACAGCCTGACATAGTTATACTCACAGAATTATACCTTTCAGCCAATGTCCCAGACTCCTCCATCACCATCCCTGGGTATGTCCTGTTCCACCGGTAGGACAGACCCACCAGGTGTGGTGGCACAGTGGTATACAGTTGGGAGTGATTGGCCCTGGGAGTCCTCAACATTAACTCCGGACCCCATGAAGTCTCATGGCATCAGGGCAAACATGGGCAAGGAAAACTCCTGCTGATTACCACCTACCGCCCTCCCTCAGTTGATAAATCAGAACTCTTCTATGTTGAACACCACTTGGAAGAACATCACTGAGGATAGCAAGGGCACAGAATGTACTCTGGGTCGGGGACTTCAGTGTCCAGCACCAAGAGTGGCTCGGTAGCACCACTACTGACCGAGCTGGCCGAGTCCTGAAGGACATAACTGCCAGTCTGGGCCTGTGACAGGTGGTGAGAGAACCAATACGAGGGAAAAACCTACTTGATCTCGTCCTCACCAATCTACCTGTCGCAGATGCATCTGTCCATGACAGCATTGGTAGCATTGACCACCGCACAGTCCTTGTCGAGACAAAGTCCTGTCTTCACACTGAGGACACCCTCCATCGTGTTGTGTGGCACTACCACTCTGCTAAATGGAATAGGTTCAGAACAGATCTCGCAGCTCAAAACTGGGAATCCATGAGGCGCTGTGGGCCATCAGCAGCAGCAGAATTGTATTCCACCACAATCTGTAAACTCATGGCACAGCATATCCCTCACTCTACCATTACCATCAAGCCAGAGGACCAACCCTGGTTCAATAAGGAGTGTAGAAGAGCATTCCAAGAGCTGCGCCAGGTTTACCTAAAAATGAGGTGCCAACCTGGGGAAGCTACAACACAGGACGACATGCATGCTAAACAGCAGAAGCAGCATTCTATAGACAGAGCTAAGCAATCCCACAATCAACGGATCAGATCATTGACCTGCAGTCCTGCCACATCCAGCCGTGAATGGTGGTGGACAATTAAACAACTAACGGGAGGAGGAGTCTCCATGAATATCCCCATCCTCAATGATGGCGGAGCCCAGCACGTGAGTGCAAAAAATGAGGCTGAAGCGTTTTCAACCACCTTCAGCCAGAAGTGCCGAGTGGATGATCCATATTGGCCTCCACCTGAGGTCGCCACCATTGCCGAAGCCAGTCTTCAGCTAATTCGATTCACACCACGTGATATCAAGAAACGGCTGAGCGCACTGGATACAGCAAAGGCTATGTGTCTCCACAACATCCCAGGTGTCGTGCTGAAGACTTGTGCTTCAGAACTATCCATGCATCTAGCCTAGCCATTCCAGTACAGCTACAACACTGGCATCTGCTCGACAATATGGAAAACTGCCCAGGTATGTCCTGTCCACAAAACGCAGGACAAATCCAACCGGCCAATTACCGCTCCATCAGACTATTCTCAAACATCGGCAAAGTGATGGAAGGTGTCGTTGGCAGTCCCATCAAGTGGCACTTACTCACAAATAACCTGCTCACTGATGCCCAGTTTGGGTTCCGCCAGGACCACTCAGCTCCAGACCTCATTACAGCCTTGGACAAAAGAGCTAAATTCCAGAGGTGATGTTAGAATGACTGCCTTTGACATCAAGGCAGCATTTGACCGAGTGTGACATCAAGGAGCCTTAGTAAAATTGAAGTCAATGGGAATCAGGGGGAAAACGCTCCTCTGGCTGGAGTCATACCTAGCACAAAGGAAGATGGTTGTGGTTATTGGAGGTCAATCATCTCAGCCTCACGACAACACTGCAGGAGTTCCTCATGGCAATGTCCAAGGCCCAACGATCATAACGTCAGAAGTGCGGATGTTCGCTGATGATTGCACAGACCTCAGCTCCATTCGCAACTCTTCAGAAAATGAAGCAGCCCGTGCCTGTATACAGCAAGATCTGGGTGACATTCAGGTTTGTGTTGATAAGTGGCAGGCAACATTCGAGCCACAGAATTGCCAGGCAATGATTTCTCCAACAACCGAGAGTCTAACCACCTCCCCATGACATTCAACGCCATTACCAACGTCGAATCCTCCACCATCAACATCCTGGGGGTCACCATTGACCAGAAACTTAACTGGACCAGCCACATAAATACTGTGGCAACAAGAGCGGGTCAGAGGCTGGGTATTCTGCGGCGAGTGTCTCACCTCCTGACTCCCCAAATACTTTCCAACATCTACAAGGGACAAGTAAGGAGTGTTTTGGAATGCTCTCCACTTGCCTGGATGAGTGCAGCTCCAACAACACTCAAGAAGCTCAAGACCATCCAGGACTAAACAGCCCACTTGATCGGCACCCCATCCACCACCTTAAACATTCACTCCCGCCACCACCGGCGCACCGTGGCTGCAGTGTGTACCATTTACAAGATGCACTGCAGCAACTCACCAAGGCTTTTTTGGCTGCACCTCCTTATCCCGCGACCTCCACCTCCTTATCCCGCGACCTCCACCACAAGGGCAGCTGGCGCATGGGAACACCACCAGCTGCAAGTTCCCCTCCCAGTTACACACCGTCCTGACTTGGAAATATAGGGCCGGAAATTCAGCTTTCAGGCTTCCTGCGGGTGCAAGCATTGCGTGCGTACTTGCCTACCACGCCTGCAGTTGTGCTTTGGGCCCACGAGGAATTCGGGTACTGGGCCTCCTGCAGCTGCCGGCGCGCAGTGCTTATGTATACCAGGGCGCAGTTAGTTCGAACCGTCCCCTGGGATCACGTGGGCCTTGGAGAACCAATCCTAGCAGGGCATTTTCATTTATAGATTTGACAGGAAGACCTGTCAAATCTATGAATAGAGATCGGCCCCAAAACCACAATTAAACTTCAAATAAATTTAAAAAAAGATATCACATTTTTAAAATAACTATAAGTGAAATAAATTAACTACTTTAAACAAAAATTTATATTTTTGAAAAGAATAATTATACTTTAAAACGGTGCTAAAAATAAACTTTCCTTTCATTAAAGTATCTAAAAAAGATAAACCTGTTGACAAATTTTTAAATTGTAATTACTTAACCACTTACCTTGTTAAAAACAGGCCTTGCGCCTCCTTTTTAAAAGCGCAGCTTCTTCATACTTACCTTCCCGGATAAACCTGGATAAAAAATCGAAGCTCGCTGCGTCCGTGCAGCCTCTCCCACGCACGCGTTCGACTTCTGAACCCCTTCCTTCAGGGGAACGGAAGTTACGGTTTCCCGCACATGCACGGTGCATGCAGGAAACCGGCACATCAGATGGCCTTACGGGTGAGTACACAGCGCGTACTCACCCGACAACAGCCGAATTTGTGGCCCATTAATACTTTTCCTTCATCATCGCTGGATCCAAATCCTGGAACTCCCTACCTAACAGCACTGTGGGAGTATCTTCACCACATGGATTGCAGCGGTTGAAGATGGCGCATCACTACCACCTTCTCAAGGGCAATTAAGAATGGGCGATAAATGCTGGCCTTCACAGCGACGCTCACATCCCAGGAACGAATTAAAAACATCCAACACCAGTGGGTGCAATGTGAAGCTCTGTCATCAGAAGTGAATCATCAGAGTTAAGATATTATAGATTTCAAATTATATTACCTATAAAAAGTGGTCTGAAAGGCAGTCACCATCAGCAATATAGATAATATCGTAAGAATTAGGAGCAGGAGTCGGCCATTCAGCCCTTCGAGCCTGCTCTGCCATTCAATAAGTTCATGGCTGATCTTCTACCTTCCCCCACACCACTCCCTGCACTATCCCCTCTCCCTTGGCTCCCTTAGTATCCATAAATCTTAACAATCTCTCTCTTGAATATACTCAACGATTAAGCCTCCACAACTCTCTGGGGTAGAGAATTCCAAAGATCCACCACCCTCTGAGTGAAGAAATCTCTCCTCATCTCAGTCCTAAATTGCCGACCCCTTATTCTGAGTCTGTGACCCCTGGTTCTAGACTCGCCAGCCAGAGGAAACAGCCTACCTGCATCTACCCTGTCAAGCCCTGTAAGAATTTTATATGTTTCAATAAGATCACCTTTCATTCTGCTAAACTCTAGGGAATTTCGGCCTAATCTACTCAATCTCTCCTCATAGGACAATCCCCCCATCCCAGAAATCAATCTAGTAAATCTTCGTTGCTCTCCCTCTAATTCAAGTATATCCTTTCTTAGGTAAGGAGACCAAAATTGTACACAGTACTCCAGGTATGGTCTCACTGAGGCCCTATATAATTGCAGTAAAACTTCTTTATTCTTATACTCTAATCCTTTTGTAATAAAGGGTAACATACCATTTGCTTTCCTAATTGCTTGCTGGACCTGCATGTTAACTTTCTGTAATTCATGTACAAGGACACCCAGGTCCCACTGAAAACCAACATTTCCCAATCTCTCACCATTTAAAATATGCTCGACTTTTCTATTTTTCCTACCAGATTTGGACAACTTCACATTTCTCCACATTATATTCCATCTGCCATGTTCTTGCCCACTCACTTAACCTGTCTATATCACTTAGCAACCTCTTTGCATCCTCCTCACAACTTACATTCCCACCTAGCTTTGTATAATCAGCAAACTTGGATACATTGCCATCGGTCCCCTCAGCTAAATTATTGATATAGATTGTGAATAGCTGAGGCCCCAGCACTGATCATTGCGGCACTCCACTAGTTACACACTTTTTAAAAAAATGTTCTGCTTTTCCATTCTTCCTACCAAAGTGGATAATTTCACACTTCCCTCATTATACTCCATCTGCCACCTTCTTGCCCAATCACTCAACCTGTCTACATTCATTTGCAGTCTGTTTGTGTCCTCCTCACAGCTTACTTTCCCACCTAGGTTTGTATCATCAGCAAACTTGGAGATATTACACTTGGACCCTTAATCTAAGTCATTGATGTTGATTGTGAATAGCTGAGACCGAATCACTGATCCTTGTGGTACCCCACTAGTGACAGCCTACCAACTACGCTCTGATTTCTGCCCATTAACCAATCCTCAATCCATGCTAATATATTATCCCCAATCCCATGAGCCCTAATTTTGCTAAATAACCTCTTGTGTGTCTCCTCATCGAATGCCTTCTGAAAATCCAAATATACTGCAGCCACTGGTTCCTCCTTATCTATTCTGCTAGTGACAACCTCAAAAAATTCTAATAGATTTGTCAAACACAATTTCCCTTTCATAAAAGCGTGTTGACTCTGCATAATCATATTGTGATTTTCCAAGTATCCTGCTACCATGTCCTTAATAATAGATTCTAGCATTGTTTCTACGACTCGCCTATATTTCCCTGTTTTCTCTCTTCCTTCTTTCTTGAATAGCAGGGTTACATTTACTACCTTCCAATCCACTGGGACCATTCTAGTATGTAGGGAATTCTGGAAGTTCAAAACCAATACATCCACTATCTCCATAGCCAACTCTCTTAAAACCCTAGGATGTCGGCCATCAGGTCCAAGTGATTTGTTGCCTTTAAGTCCCATGAATTTCTCTATTAGTTCCTCACTCTCATTAGACCCTTGGTTCCCCAAATATTCTTTGAAGAAAAGCACAATATATTAGTGTAACGTCTCTGCTATTTCCTTATTCCCCATTATAATATCTCATGTCTCTGCCTCTAAGGGACCCATGTTTACTTTCGTTAATCTCTTCCTTTTTACATAATTGTAAAAGCTCTTAAAATCTGTTTTTATATTTCTTGCTAGTTTACTCTCATATTCTATTTTCTCCCTCCTGATCAAATTCTTAGTCATCCTTTGCTGATTTTTGCAACTCCCAATCGTAAGGCTTTCTACACATTTTCACAGAATCACAGAATCCCCACAGTGCAGATAGAGGCCATTTCGGCCCATCGAGCCTGCACCGACACATATCCCACCCTATCCCCGTAACCCCTCGTATTTAATCCCCCTAACACTAAGGGTCAATTTATCATAGCCAAATCAACCTAACCCGCACATCTTTGGACTGTGGGAGGCAACCGGAGCACCCAGAGGAAACCCACGCAGACACGGGAAGAATGTGCAAACTCCACACCGACAGTCACCCGGGGCCGGATTTGAACCCCGGTCCCTGGCGCTGTGAGGCAACAGTGCTAACCACTATGCCACCGTGTTGCCCTTAGAAAACATTATAAGCCTCTTTTTTAATCTAATGCTTCCCTTAACTTCTCCAGTTAGCTATGGCTGTACCACTTTTCCAGTGGCGTTTTTATTCCTCAAGGGAATGTATATTTATTCAGAATTATGAATTATTTCTTTAAATGTTTGCCATTGCTTATCTACCATCATATCTTTTAATCTAATTTCACAATCTTCCTCAGCCAACTTTCCCCTCATACCTCCTGTAAGAAATTTGAAGTCCCTTTGGATTGTCTGTTCAATAGTTCGAAGCTAACTCCGTATTGGCAAAATTTACGATTTTTATTTAAGCATAAGTGAGACGTAATACACTTAGTATTCGAGCAGCAGTTTACAAAGAACTATTGCGAATTATATTACCCGTTATTGTCCTTTGGGAAGAAGGCTTGGCGCCCTCCTCATACCTTCTACTCACATACAGATCTACACATGTCTGGTGTCCGTCCTGGCCCTTCGACACTGAGAATGACACAAACTCCCTGGGATATACACAAAAACCGGAACTGTGGATAAATCCATCCAATCATGGCACAGCAAGTGCTGTGTCGAGGCACAGGCACAGGCCTTGGGCCTTCCTTATCTGCTTTTTAGGCTTAGCACAAGCTTTTCTGTGCTTATTTTCTGTTTCTGTGGTTGATGCCTCAACCCAGAAAGTTGAGGACAACAAGAGTTCTAACTGTAAATAAAATCTAGATTTTTAAAATACTTTTCCCCAATTCTAACAGATGAGAAATTAATCTAACGTAATAAACCTATAGACTAGCAACCGTAATATTAAACGGCAATAGCAAAGTTTAATGCTGAAAAATAGTAAAAGGGAATTATATTTTGTAAAAGGGAAATTATATTTCAATGACTTACAGAATTTGTGCATTTCCAGAGACATAGAAAGAGATAAGATATAAGCCTATAGGCAGCTCTATGTCCCACCCTTATTTTCCCCTCTCCCTTCTAGCAATAATAATTAGTTTTTGCAATAACAAGGCCACTTGAGATACTGCACCTGCTCTGAAGTCAACAGAAGGTCCAAAGCAGTGTATTTTTGTAGAATCATAACATTTAGAGAAAAGCTTAGGGTCATTTAGCTCTTGCAATCCTTAATCCCTCAAAATACCCTCATAAACCTATATTCTTGCATCCATAATTGGCTTTGTTTAAATGTAAGACCCTACTTTTGGACTTAACCACATCACTGTCAAACTTAATATGAAATTCTCTAATATTATGATCACTCTTCCCCGAGGATCCTTTACTATAATATTACTAATTAACGCTGTCTCATTACACAATACTTATATTGTTCTAGAAAACTGTCTCGAATCCATTCCATGAACTCATCCTCCAAGCTACTTTTGCCAATTGGTTTGTCCAGTCTATATGAAGATTATAGTCCCCCATGATTATTGCATTACCCTTGTTACATGCTGCTCTAATTTCCTGATTATACCCTGTCCAATACTATGATTACTATTAGGTGGCCTATAAACTACACCCGCTGGTGTTTTATGCCCTTTTGTATTGCTTAGCTCCACCTTTACTGAATTTATACACTGACTTTCTGGGCTACGATCCTGTCTCTCTACTGCCTTTATCTCATCCTTTATTATCAGAACTACCCCACCTCCTTTTCCATTTTGTCTATCTTTTGTAAAAGTCGCGTACTCTGGAATATTTAGTTCCCTACCTTGGTCACCCTGCAACCACATCTCAGTAATGGCTACTAGATCAAACCCATTTATTGCTATTAGTGCCATTAATTCATCTATCCTGTTACGAATGCTTCGTGCATTCAGATATTGTTCATTTAATTTTAACTTTTTCGTATTTTTCCCTGTTGTGGCCTCAGTCGTTAATGCCCATTTACCGTTATTGAACTATCTGTCCATTCCTGGCACAATCTGCTTGATTTTACCCAATCACTACCCTGCTCTACAGCCTTGACTTGTCTCTTCAGACTTAAACATTTACCCTTTCCTGAACCTTCCCTCTCCCTTAAGTACTTTAATGCCCTATCTACCGCCCCAGTTATTCGGTACACCAGGACACGGGTCCCAGCCCAGTTTAAGTGGAGTCCATCCCAACAGAACAGCTCCCTCTTTCCCTCGTACTGGTGCCAGTGCCCCGTGAATTGAAACCCCTGCCTCCCACTCTTTCATCTACGCATTTAAAACTTTAATCTGTTTATCCCTTTGCACATGGCTCAGGTAACAATCCAGACATGACCTGTGGGTGTCTGCTTTTTAATTTGTACCCTAGCTCCTCAAATTCCCTCAGCAGAACCTCTTTCTTAGTCCTACTTAAGTCATTGGTACCTACGTGGACAACAACTGGATCCTTCCCCTACCACTCCAAGTTCTTCTCCAGCCACGAGGAGATGACCTTAACCCTGGCAGGGAACACTGCTTTCGGGACTCGCGGTCGCGGCTCCAGAGAACAGTATTTATTCCCCTGACTATACTGCCGCCTACCGCTACTACATTCCTTTTCACTCGCCCCACTTGGATGGCCTCCTGTACCACAGGGCCGTGGTTCATTTGCCCATCCTCCTTGCAGTCTTTGTTCTCACCTACACCGGTAGCAAATACCTCAAAGCTGTTAGATAAGGGCAAAGGCTGAGGCTCCTCCACAAATGCATCTGCGGTCCCCTTACCTGCCTGAGTTACAGTCACACTCTCCTGTCCCTGACCATTAACCAAATCTAAACAAATACCTAACCTAAGGGGTGTGACTGCTTCCTGGAACACAGTGTACAGGTAACTCTCCCCCTCCCTGATCCATCGCAATGTCTGCACCTCAGAATCCAGCTTAACAACTCTGAGCCAAAATTCCTCGCGTTGCAAACACTTACTGCAGACGTGGTTGTCCGGGATCACAGAACTCTCCACAAACTCCCACATGCTGCAGACGAGGCACACCTCCTGCACTGCCATCTTTATCTAACCTTGTTTTATATATTTAATTAATTAAAGCTTTATGTAATTAATTCACTTGGTTTATTTTCAGATTTCTAAATTAATTCACTTCACTAGTTTAAATTATTGTTTTAATAAATTATTAGTTAAACGTTCCTAGTTTTAAATACTTACTGCCTCAAGCTTACACAAAGCACTACAAGTGTTAAAGGCAAAAAGAAGCACCTCCTTCCCACTCAGCACCGAATTTCCACTCTCATCAAATTCTCAACTTCCCACCCTGTTCACGATGCTCTCCGCTCATGTTGCGATCAGCCGTAACGTTGCCGGAATCGCCGATTGCACACAAAGCGGAAACTCTATCCCCATGCTGGCTTTTAAAAAAAAATACAAGTGCATGACAGATCACATTGCTCACGGTGACTCAGAGGATTCATCGTCTTATCCCAGGTAACAAGTCAGGGCGACTGATTGATGGTAGTTGTGTCATTGAAATTGTGCTTTTATTGCAAAGTTGTGGCAGTGGCAGTAATCTGATCATATTTGTACACAATACACTTGATCCCACTCGCATATGTAATCTAGACTGATACTTTAAAGCAGTACTGAGGGAGCGCCGCACTGTCCAATGGGCAGTACTGAGGGAGCGTCGCACTGTCGGAGGGGCAGTAGTGAGGGAGCACTACATTGTGGAATGGGCAGTACTGAGGGTGCACTACATTGTTGAATGGGCATTACGGAGGGAGCATTACACTTTCGGAGGGGCAGTACTGAGGGAGCACTACATTGTTGAATGGGCAGTACTGAGGGAGCACTACATTGTTGAATGGGCAGTACTGAGGGAGCACTACATTGTTGAATGGGCAGTACTGAGGGAGCACTACATTGTTGAATGGGCAGTACTGAGGGAGCACTACACTGTCGGAGGGGCAGTACTGAGGGAGCACTACATTGTTGAATGGGCAGTACTGAGGGAGCACTACATTGTTGAACGGACAGTACTGAGGGAGCACTACACTGTCGGGGGGCAGTACTGAGGGAGCACTACATTGTTGAATGGGCAGTACTGAGGGAGCACTACACTGTTGAATGGGCAGTACTGAGGGAGCACTACACTGTCGGAGGGGCAGTACTGAGGGAGCACTACATTGTTGAATGGGCAGTACTGAGGGAGCGCTACACTGTCGGAGGGGCAGTACTGAGGGAGCACTACATTGTTGAATGGGCAGTACTGAGGGAGCACTACATTGTTGAATGGGCAGTACTGAGGGAGCACTACATTGTTGAATGGGCAGTACTGAGGGAGCACTACATTGTTGAATGGGCAGTACTGAGGGAGCACTACACTGTCGGAGGGGCAGTACTGAGGGAGCACTACATTGTTGAATGGGCAGTACTGAGGGAGCACTACATTGTTGAATGGGCAGTACTGAGGGAGCACTACACTGTCGGGTGGCAGTACTGAGGGAGCACTACATTGTTGAATGGGCAGTACTGAGGGAGCACTACACTGTTGAATGGGCAGTACTGAGGGAGTACTACACTGTCGGAGGGGCAGTACTGAGGGAGCACTACATTGTTGAATGGGCAGTACTGAGGGAGCGCTACACTGTCGGAGGGGCAGTACTGAGGGAGCACTACATTGTTGAATGGGCAGTACTGAGGGAGCACTACATTGTTGAATGGGCAGTACTGAGGGAGCGCCGCACTTTCGGAGGGGCAGTACTGAGTGAACGCTGAATAGTTGGAGAGGTGTGCCGAATAAGTACTGCACTGTCGGAGGTGCTATACTGAGGAAGTGCTGCACTTTTAGAGGGGTAGTACTGAGAGAGCGCTGTGCTCTCAGAGGGGCAGTACTGAGACCCCTGGAGCAGCTCCACCGGGTGCCCCTTGGGCAGGTACATACGAACGATCTCAACTCTTATACTATTCCTAGTTACAGGCATATGTCCAACAATTAGGACCAATTCGTCCACAGACGTGCTCCATAGAATTAAGACAGCGTCTACAGAGGTTTCGGAATTACCAGCCCAATTTTGAAATCAGTGATATGGAGAAAGTTATTTTGTCCGCTCTTACTTCGGACTTGCGGGCAAACCTCCCTTGTGTTATCTTTAACCAAGGTATTACCCTAAACGAGTTAATTACTGCCTTACAAACCGCTTTGGGAATAGATTACCTAGACCTGGGGGAGAAAATACACCAAACTAAACAGGGTCCCCAGTAAAGTCCTGCCGCGATCGGGGAGCGACTGAACACTATCTATGAGATGATGCAAGAGACCCCCAATGGTGACGTTTAAATGGAAAAAAATAGTTTGCTTTTAAGAAGGTGTATCTAAAAACTATAGTCTTCCCTCCGAACAACCCTAGGTGGTACAGTCAAACACAACTCGCCCTGGATTGATCTACTAGAAGCGAATGCCACGTGGACGTATGTTAAGAATCAGGTCCAGGGTCCCGAGAAGGGAAAACCCGTCCAAGTAGTGGAAGGGCCCCGCGTTGATCCATCTGCGCCATCCCTTAAACATCAGCGGTGTGCTATAATTGTGCAAAGGGCTGTTGGAACGCTAAACGGCCAGAGTCCGGAACGGGGTGATCTAACAATTACCAACGCTCAAATCCAACCCCTAAAGTCACTTAGAAAATCATAACAAGATTAGGCAGTCAACATGGTTTTATGAAAGGGAAATCGTGCTGGACAAATTTATTAGAGTTTTTTGTGGATGTAACTAGCAGGGTAGATAAAGGGTAACCAGTGGATGCTGTATATTTGGATTTCCAGAAGGCATTCGATAAGCTGCCACATAAAAGGTTATTGCACAAGATTAGGGTTCATGGTGTTGGGGGTAATATAGCAGCATGGATAAAGGATTGGTTAACAGACAGAAAACAGAGCGCAGGGATAAACGGATCCTTTTCAGGTTGGCAGGCTGTAGCTAGTGGGGGGCAGCAAGGATCAGTGTTGGGGCCTCAAATATTTACAATCTATATTAATGACCTAGATGAAGGGATCGAGTGTAATGTAAAGTTTGCTGATAATACACAGATAGGTGGGATAGTAAGCTGTGAGGAGAACCGAAAGAGTCTGCAAAGTGAGTGGGCATTAAGGTGGCAGATGGAGTATAATGTAGGAAATGTGAGTTTATTCACTTTGCTAGGAAGAATAGCAAAACAGATATTTTTTAAATGGTGAGAAAATTTCAAATGTTGGTGTTCAGAGAGATTTGGGTGTCCTCGTGCAAGAAACACAGAAAGCTAGCGTGCAGGTACAGCAAGCAATAAGGAAGGCAAATGGTATGTTGTCCTTTATTGCAAGGGGGTTGGAGTATAAGAGCAAGGAAGTCTTGTTACAATTGAACAGGGCCTTGGTGAGACCACACCTGGAGTACTGTGCAGAGTTTTGGTCTCCTTATCGAAGGAAGAATATACTTGCCTTGGAGGCGGTGCAACGAAGCTTCACTAGATTGATTCCTGTGATGAGAGGGCTGTCCTATGATGAGAGGTTGTGTGGAAATGGGCCTATACTCTCTTGAGTTTAGAAGAATCAAAGGTGATCTCATTGAAACATATAAGATTCTGAAGGGGATTGACAGGGTAGATGCTGAGAGGTTGTTTCCCCTGGCTGGAGTGTCTAGAACTAGTCTCAGGATAAGGGGTAGGCCATTTGAGACTGAGATGAGGAGGAAATTTCTTCACTCAGAGGGATGTGAATCTTTGGAATTCTCTGCCCCAGAGGGCTGTGCATGCTGAGTATTTGAGTATATTCAAGGCTGAGTTAGATAGATTTTTGAAATCTTGGGGAATCAAGGGATATGGTGATCAGGCGGAAAAGTGGTGTTGAGGTCGATGATCAGCCGTGATCTTATTGAATGGCGGAGCAGACTCGAGGGGCCATATGGCCTGCCCCTGCTCTTATTTCTTATGTTCTTATATTCTTTTATATCGCGGTTACCCAATACCGTAGAAACTAAGAAAGATGCGTTGGCCTCTAATCTGGAACAATTAGCGGCAGGCACTCCCAGTAATCTGGACAAACTGTCGACTATTGCGCAGACTCTTATAACAACTCAGGCATCGGGTCGGCCCGTGGCGCAAACTACGGGCACGCCTCCGTCCAATTCGAACGGGACTGGAAACCCCCAGTGACGGGGTCCGGCCCCGCCGTCCTGGTCTGAACTGGGGTTCAGACGGGACGGTTATGGCCGACCGGTTGTTTCTGCTTTGCTGCCTGAGGAACGGCAGCAAACTCTGCTCACAGATACCGGTCCGTCCGTGACGATTTACACACCCCACACCATGAGCGCCACCTTGTGGCAGGCAAGTGTTACTTTGCCATCACCGGTGTTACAGGCATTCAAGCTTCAGCTTACCCAGGGAACAGTATCAGTATTGCTTTGGGCGCTATTCTGGTACAAATTGCCGTACCCGTGTATAAGTGTATGACCAATGAAATGGGAATTATTTGTAGCGGTGCCCTCCGTGTGCTGACCGCTATTGTGGATTACAATCAAAGCTGTTTATGGGCTGGTTCAGGGCCAGGGGATATCGTGCAAATTTCGGATGTCCATTTGGTATTTGCTATTAAAATGCCTGAACATGTTGTCTTGCCGACACATTCACTGCCCGCTATTAACGCCATAGTTACGGATCATGCAGCAACTTTTGCTAATCGAAACACGATTGTAGGAGAATGGCTGGTGAAGTACAAATGAATGGCCCACCCCATCGCGCCTGTAAGCAGTATCCTGTTCCGAGGGAGAATATCCCATGTTTGCGAACAGTCATTGCCTCATTGGAAGAGCAGTGAGTGTTACGGAGAGGGTCCTTCAAAACTAACTCCCCGGTATGGCCTGTTAAGATGCCAGATGAATCCTGCAGACTCACTATTGATTATCGAGCATCAACTAAGGCCACCCGACGTCAAAGCCCGAACGTTAGTCCGGCCCCTTCCCTGTTGGCATTTGTTCCTCCCAATGCTACCGTTTTCTTCACTCTTGACATAGAGAATGGATTTTGGAGAATTCCAGTTGCTAAGGAGGACCAGTATAAATTCGCTTTTACATTTGAGGGGCAGTGACACAGTTTTACGTGTCTACCACAAGGTTTCCATAACTCGCCGTCAATATTCCATCAGCATATGGTATAAGCTGTTAAGGCATTTTCCAAGCCATCAGCTCTCCTTCAATATGTAGACGATCTTCTACTTGCCACAGAAACTGTTGAAGAGCATTTGTTGCTTTCAAATGAACTATTCGTTCTGTTACAGAAAGCGGGATTGAAGGTGAATCCGAAAAAGGCTCAGTTGGTGCAGAGCGAAGTCACCTATTTGGGATTAAAGATCTCCGCCGCGGGACACAGCCCCGATCAGCATAAGGTCGAAATCATTCAGAGACTTCCACTGCCAAAATCGAAGACAGCGTTACGGCCCTTTTTTGGGGTTGGTAGGCTATCAGTGAAGTTTTATCCCGAACTGAGCAGAGTTGGCCAAACTGTTGAAAGATTATGGGGAGGAAGATATTTGGCCAGCATGGGGCGATGGCCACACAGAATCAGTGAATGCTTTAAAGCAGGCAACAATGCAGGCTACTGCCCACATCTGCCTGGACGCCAGTCAGCCTTTTTACTTCTAGGTTGGTTCCACCCCTTCTAGCCTGACAGCAGTTTTGAGTCAGCAACAGCAGATATATGGGACATTGCGCCCTATTGCATATGCCTCCCGTATTTTGAGAGGGGTGGAGAGTTTATTGGTCCCTTTACAAAGTCTCAAGGAAACTATGATTATGCTCTTGTGGTGGTTGACCAATTTACGAAATGGATAGAGGCCTTCCCAACCAGGGACAATAAGGCTGGTACTGCAGCACGAATCCTTTTGAGTGAGGTGTTCTATAGGTGTGGAATACCGAAACAGGTGGTTAGCGAAAATGGTCCACAAGAGAGATTTTTTACTGCCCAACAGGACATGCTCCATATAAGGCATACATTACACATTGCACATCACCCACAATCATAAGGGATTGTGGAAAGGGGTAATCGAACTTTGAAAACCATGCTGCTTAAATTATTTACAGAACACCTCACTCAATGGGCTAACATGATGCCTCGTTATTTAATGACATTGCGTTCTAACACCCACAAGGCAACAGGAGTAAGTTCATAGAAACATAGAAGATAGGAGCAGGAGTAGGCCATTCTGCCCCTCGAGCCTGTTCCGTCATTTAATGAGATCATGGCTGATCATCCAAATTCAGTACCCTGTCCCTGCTTTCTCCCCATATCCCTTGATTCATTTAGCCTTAAGAAATATATCTAACTCCTTCTTGAATATATTTAATGAATTGGCCTCTACTGCCTTCTGTGGTAGAGAATTCCACAGGTTCACCACTCTCTGGGGGAAGAAATTCCTTCTCATCTCAGTCCTATTTGGCTTAGCCCTTATCCTTAGACTGTGACCCCTGGTTCTGGACTCCCCCGCCATCGGGAACATCCTTCCTGCATCTAATCTGTCGAGTCCTGTTAGAATTTTATAAGTTTCAATGAGATCCCCTCTCAGTCTTCTGAACTCTAGCGAATATAAGCCGAATCGACCCAATCTCTCTTCATACGTCATTCCTGCCATCCCAGGTATCAGTCTGGTAAATCTTCGCTGCACTCCCTTCATGGCAAAAACATCCTTCCTCAGATAAGGCGACCAAAACTGCACACAATACTCAAGGTGTGGTCTCACCAAGGCCTTGTACAACTGCAGCAAGACATCCTTGCTCCTGTACTCGAATCCTCTCGCTATGAAGGCCAACATACCATTTGCCTTCTTAACAGCATGCTGCACCTGCATGCTTACCTTCAGCGACTGGTGCACAAGGACACCCAGGTCTCGTTGCACTTCCCCTTTTCCCAATCTATTGCCATTCAGATCTGCCTTCCTGTTTTTGCCACCAAAGTGGATAACCTCGCATTTATGCACATTATACTGCATCGGCCATTCATCTGCCCAATCACCCAACCTGTCCAAATCATACTGGAGTTTCTCTGCATCCTCCTCACAGCACACACGTCCACCCAGCTTTGAGTCGTCACTCGACACGCGTGCTCTATTACATAAAGAACATTAATATTAATGTGTCACTACTCGCAAGTGACTGGGCAATGCTACAATGAATCTTCCTGTTTCTATAGAAACAACGATGCAACAACAACATCAACTTGTATTTATATTGTGCCTTTAAATTAGTAAAACGTCCCAAGGCGCTTCCAGGAGCGTCATCAATCAAAATTCATATCATGTCAAAGAAGGGAACATTCGCACAGCCGACCTAAAGCTGGTTCAAAGAAGGAGCGTCTTAAAGGAGGAGGGAGAGGCGGAGAGGTTTAGGGATGGAATTCCAGAGCTGAGGGCACAGGCGGCTAAAGGCTCGGCCGCCAGTCGTGGGGTGAAGGAAGTGGGGGGGCGGGGGGGGGTGGGGTGTCGGCGATATTCCAGATTTGTAGGCATGCAGACATTTAGGAGGGTTGTAGTGCTGGAGGAGGTTACAGAGATAGGGAGGATCGAAGCTATAGAGGGATTTGACTCAAGGATGAGAATTTTAAAATGGATTGATTCGGGACCTGGGGGGCAATGTTTATCAGCGAGCACAGGGGTGATGGGTGAACGGGACTTGGGAACAGGCAGCAGCATTTTCGATGAACTTAAGTTTATGGATGGTGGACGATGGGAGGACATTCAGGGCAGAATTGTAAAAGTGGAGTCTAGAGGTAACGAAAACATGGATGAGGGATTCAGCAGCAAATGGCAGGGCCAGAGACGGGCATTATTATGGATTTGGAAGTAGGCAGCCTTTGTGATAAAGAAGATATGGAGTCAGAAACTCAGCTCAGCTTGGGGTCAAATAGGACACCAACATTGCGAACAGTATGATTCAGCCTGAGACAGCGGCCAGGGATGCGGTGAAATGGGTAGCTAGGTTTGGAGTTTGTGGGTGGGGGGCGAAGTCAATTGCTTTGGTCTTTACAATGCTTAATTTGAAAAAAATTATAGATAGAATTTACAGCACTGAAACTGACCATTCAGCCCAACAGGTCTATGCCGACGTTTATGCTCCACACGAACTTCCTCCCACCTTACTTATTCTATCAGCATATTATTATCTGAATGGCAATAGATTGGGAGAAGGGGAAGTGCGACGAGACCTGGTTGTCCTTGTGCACCAGTCGCTGAAGGTAAGCATGCAGGTGCAGCAGGCGGTTAAGAAGGCAAATGGTATGTTGGTCTTCGTAGCGAGAGAGTTTGAGTACAGGAACAAGGATGACTTGCTGCAGTTGTACAGGGCCTTGGTGAGACCACGTCTTGAGTACTGTGTGTAGTTTTGGTCGCCTTATCTGAGGAAGGAGGTTCTTGCCATGGAAAGAGTTCAGCGAAGATTCACCAGGCTGATACCTGGGATGGCAGGAATGACATATGAGGAGAGATTGGGTCGATTGGGCTTATACTCCCTGGAGTTTAGAAGAATGAGAGGGGATCTCATTGAAACTTATAAAATTCTGAAAGGACTGGACAGACTAGATGCAGGAAGGATGTTCCCGATGGTCGGGGAGTCCAGAACCAGGGGTCACAGTCTAAGGATAAGGGGTAAGCCATTTAGGACAGAAATGAAGAGGAATTTCTTCACCCAGAGAGTGGTGAACCTGTGGAATTCTCTACCACAGAAGGCAGTCGAGGCCAATTCATTAAATATATTCAAGAAGGAGTTAGATATATTTCTTAAGGCTAAATTAATCAAGGGATATGGGGAGAAAGCAGGGACAGGGTTGTGAATTTGGATGATCAGCCATGATCGCATTGAATGGTGGAGCAGGCTAGAGTGGCCGAATGGTCTACTCCAGCTCTTATCTTCTATGTTTCTATGTTTCTATCCTTCTATTCCTTTCTCACTCATGTGTTTATCTAGCTTCCTCTTAAATGCATCAATGCTTTTAACCTCAACTACTCCATGAGTTGCAAGTTCCACATTTCTCCTGATTTCCCTATTGAATTTTTGAGTTACTATTAAATATTGACGGCCCTAGATTTGGTTTCCCCACAAGTGGAAACGTCTCCTTTATACATAACATATCAAACTCTTTCATATGCTTAAAGATCTCTATCAGGTCACCCCTCAGTCTTCTCTTTTCTAGAATAAAGCGCCACAACCTGTTAAATCTTCCTTGATAGGTATAACCTCTCAGTTCTGTTATCATCCTTGTAAATATTTTTGCACCTTCACCAGTGCCTCTATATCCTTTTTTAACATGGAGACCAGAACTGTGCACAATATTCCAAGTGTGGTCCAACTGAACTTCTATGCTGAACAATTCTATCCCTCTAGAAATGAATTCCAGTGTTTTGTTTGCGCTTTTTTGATCTTATTAACCTGTGTCGCTACTTTTAGTAATTTGTGCATCTGTATCTTTGTTCCTCTACCCTTTTTGGGGGTTTTGACTCATCTTCGATTGGATGTCAGTCAAGAAGTATGAGAAATCAGAGACCGTGGAAAGGCTGATAGACGTGGGGTGAGGCAGAATTGTGTGTCATCAGTGCACTTGTGGAACGTGACATTGGGCCAAAAATTCATCCCGCGACGTGAGAGTACGCACTGCGTACTCTCGCGTATTCTCTCTCCAATTGCCGGTTTTCTGCATGCCCTGCGCATGCGCTGAAAACCGGCACTTGGTCTTTTGAAAAGGGGGCGGTTCCTCGGTGCATCGCGTGCGCGCTACAGGCTGCGCGCACGCTGTGCACTTCATGCTTTGGACGCGCAGGTAAGTACGGAAGATTTTAGAAATGGAAAAAGGTGGAGTAAGATCCACTTTTAACAAGGTAAGTAGTGAATTAAGTATTTTTTTGAATTTTTTTTAACAGGTATATCTTTTTTAGAGACTTTAAAGACAGGTAAGTTTATTTTTATAACTTTTTAAAAGATTTTAAATTTTTTCAAAAATTTAATTTTTTATTTAAAATGGTTAATTTATTTAACTATACTTATTTTATTAATGTGATGGTTTTTTTTTTAAATTTAATTGAGGTTTTGCTGTTATTTTGGGGGGGTGTAAGATTCATAGATTTCACAGCACGGATGTGAAACTTATGAATGGCAGATGGTGTGCTGCCATTGGCTCTAACTGAGTCACGTGATCCCACAGCTCGCACGAATTCACTACGCCGGTGGGATACGCAAGCACTGCCCAGCTGATGTCTGGAACATCAAGTTCGTGCGAGCTGGATCTGAAAAAGCACAAGCGGAGATGAGTGATCGAGGGGAAGCCTTACCCCCGCGGGAACAGAGCGAGATCAATTTCTGGGCCAATGTGTTTTCGGATGATGTCACCGAAGGGCAGCCATTGGATGAGAAAAAGAGCAGGCCAAGGAAAGATCTTTGGTGGACGCCAGAGGTAACGTTGCGGGAGCGGAAACATAGAAACATAGAAGATAGGAGCAGGAGTTGGCCATTCGGCCCCTCGAGCCTGTTCCGCCATTTAATGAGATCATGGCTAATCATCCAAATTCAGTACCCTGTCCCTGCTTTCTCCCCATATCCCTTGATCCCCTTAGCCTTAAGAAATTGCGGCGTTGGAGCTGCGGATGGATGCATATTGGAGCATTCGCGACGCTGAGAACGTCGTGAATAACACATTTAGCGAGTTGGTCACACCGCAGGTAAAGGGTGTACAGGCAGGAAGTGCATGGGTGACCACCAGGCAAAGTGAGCGGTGCAGGCAGGTAGTGCAGGGGTCCCCTGTGTCCATCCCCCTCTCAAACAGATATACCTGTTTGGATGCTGTTGGGGGGGATGACTTATCAGGGGAAGGCGGCAGCAGCCCACTTCCTGGCACCATGGGTGGCTCTGCTGCATAGGCTGGGAGGAAAAAGTGTGGAAAATCTATAGTGATAGGGGATTCAATTGTAAGGGGAATAGATAGGCGTTTCTGCGGCCGCAATCGAGACTCCAGGATGGTGTGTTGCCTCCCTGGTGCAAGGGTCAAGGACGTCTCGGAGCGGCTACAGAATATTTTGGAGGGGGAGGGCGAGCAGCCAGTTGTCGTGGTGCACATCGGCATCAACGATATAGGTAAAAAACGGGATGAGGTCCTAAAAGCAGAATTTAGGGAGTTAGGAAGTAAATTAAAAAAAGAGGACGACAAAGGTAGTAATCTCAGGATTGCTACTAGTGCCAAGTGATAGTCAGAGTAGAAATAGGAGGATATTTCAAATGAATACGTGGCTAGAGGAATGGTGCAAGGGGGAGGGATTCCAATTCCTTGGACATTGGAACCGGTTCTGGGGGAGGTGGTACCAGTACAAACGGGACGGTCTGCACCTGGGCAGGGCCGGGACCGATGTCCTAGGGGGAGTGTTTGCTAGTGCTGTTGGGGAGGGTTTAAACTAAAGTGGCAGGGGGTTGGGAACCTGAGCAGGGAGACAGAGGAAAGGGAAACAAGGATAAAAGCTAAAGACAGGAAGGAGAAAAACAAAAGTAGAAGGCAAAGAACTCAACGGTTTAAATCAAATATGATCACAGTAAATAATAATTCATATTGGTCTGAGAGCGTTAAAAAAACAAGTCTGAAGGCTTTGTGTCTTAATGCAAGGAGCATTCGGAACAAGGTGGATGATTTAGCTGCGCAAATAGAGGTAAATGAATACGATTTGATTGGGATTACAGAAACATGGCTCCAGGGTGGCCTAGGCTGGGAACTCAACATCCAGGGTTATTCAATATTTAGGAAAGATAGGCAGAAAAGAAAGGGAGGTGGGGTAGCATTGCTGGTTAAAGAGGGGATTAACACAATTGAAAGGAAGGATATTAGCTCTGATGATGCGGAATCTGTATGGGTAGAACTGAGAAATAACAAGTGGCAGAAAACGTTAGTGGGAGTGGAATATAGACCTCCAAACAGTAATACGGAGGTTGGGGACGGTATTAAAAGGGAAATTAGAGAAGCATGCAGTAAGGGCACAGCAGTCATCATGGGTGACTTTAATTTACATATAGATCGGGCTAACCAAATTAATAAAAATACTGTGGAGGAGGAATTCCTAGAATGTTTACGAAATGGTTTTCTGGAACAATATGTCGAGGAACCAACCAGAGATCAGGCCATCTTAGACTGGGTATTATGTAACGAGAAAGGATTAATTAGCAATCTTGTTGTACGAGGTCCCTTGGGTCAGAGTGATCATAATATGATAGAATTCTTCATTAGGATGGAGAGTGCAGTCGTTGAATCAGAGACTAGGGTCCTGAATTTAAATAAAGGAAACTACGATGGTATGAGGCACGAATTGGGTAGGATTGATTGGGGAATGTCACTCAAGGGGTTGACGGTGGATAGGCAATGGCAAACATTCAAAGACTGCATGGATGAACTACAGAATTTGTTCATCCCAGTGTGGCATAAGAATAAAACAAAAAGGGTGACTCAACCGTGGCTAACAAGGGAAATTAGGGATTGCATAAGATCCAAGGAGAGGGCATATAAATTGGCCACAAAAAGCGGTAGCCCTGAGGATTGGGAGCAGTTTAGGATTCAACAAAGGAGGACAAAGGGTTTAATTAAGAAGGGGAAAATAGAATATGAAAGTAAGCTTGCTGGGAACATAAAAACTGACTGTAAGAGTTTTTTAGATATGTGAAGAGAAAAAATTATTGAAATCAAGTGTAGGTCCCTTGCAGTCAGAAGCGGGGGAAGTTATAATGGGGAACAAAAAAATGGCAGATTAATTAAATGCATATTTTGGTTCTGTCTTCACAAAGGAGGACACAAATAACCTCCCAGAGATGTTGGAGAACATATGGTCTGATGAAAGGGAGGAACTGAAAGAAATCAGTATTTGCAGGGAAATGGTGTAAGGGAAATTGACGGGATTGAAGGCCGATAAATCCCCAGGGCCTGATAATCTACATCCTAGGGTACTGAAGGAAGTGGCCCTAGAAAGAGTAGATGCATTGCTGATCATCTTCCAACATTCGACGGAATCTGGAACTGTACCCATGGATTGGAGGGTAGCCAATGTTACACCACTATTCAAAAAGGGTGGTAGAGAGATGGCGGGGAATTACAGACCGGTAAGCCTGGCATCGGTATTGGGGAAAATGCTAGAGTCCATTATAAAGGATGTAATAGCTGAGCACTTGAAAAACAGTGACAGGATCGGACAAAGTCAACATGGATTTACAAAAGGTAAATCGTGCTTGACTAAACTACTGGAATTTTTTGAGGATGTAACTGGGAAAATAGATAAGGGAGAACCAGTAGATGTGGTGTATTTGGACTTTCAAAAGGCTTTCGATAAGGTCCCGCATAAGAGATTAGCGTGTAAAGTTAAGGCACATGGGATTGGGGGCAAGGTATTGACATGGATAGAGAACTGGTTGGCGGACAGAAAGCAGAGTGTAGGAATTAATGGGTCTTTTTCCGAGTGGCAAGCAGTGACTAGTGGGGTACCGCAGGGATCGGTCCTTGGACCCCAGCTATTCACAATATACATTAATGATCTAGATAATGGATCCAAATATAATATCTCCAAGTTTGCAGATGACACAAAGCTGGGTGGGAGTGTGTGCTGCGAGGAGGATACTGAGAAACTCCAGGATGATTTGGACAGGTTTGGTGAGTGGGCAGAAGCGTGGCAGATGCAATATAACGTGGATAAGTGCGAGGTTATCCACTTTGGTGTCAAAAACAGAAAGGCAGACTATTATCTGAATGGCAATAGATTGGGAGAAGGGGAAGTGCAACGAGACCTAGGGGTGCTTGTGCACCAGTCGCTGAAAGTAAGTATGCAGGTGCAGCAGGCGGTGAAGAAGGCAAATGGTATGTTGGCCTTCATAGCGAGAGGATTCGAGTGCAGGAACAAGGATGTCTTGCTGCAGTTGTACAGGGCCTTGGTGAGACCACACCTTGAGTGCTGTGTGCAGTTTTGGTCGCCTTATCTGAGGAAGGATGTTCTTGCCATGGAGGGTGTTCAGCGAAGATTCACAAGGCTGATACCTGGGATGGCAGGAATGACATATGAGGAGAGATTGGTTCGATTGGGCTTGTATTTGCTAGAGTTTCTAAGGCCTTCTTAACCGCCTGCTGCACCTGCATGCTTACCTTCAGCGACTGGTGCACAAGAACACCCAGGTCTCGTTGCACTACCCCTTTTCGCAATCTATTGCCGTTTAGATAATAATCAGCCTTCCTGTTTTTGCCACCAAAGTGGATAGCCTCGCATTTATCCACATTATGCTGCATCTGCCATGCATCTGCCCAATCACCCAACCTGTCCAAATCATACTGGAGTTTCTCTGCATTCTCCTCACAGCACACATGCCCACCCAGCTTTGTGTCGTCTGCAAACTTGGAGATATTACATCTAGTTCCCTAGTCTAGATCATTAATATATATTGTGAATAACATAGAAACATAGAAACATAGAATCTAGGAGCAGGAGTAGGCCATTTGGCCCGTCGAGCCTGCTCCACCATTCAATACGATCATGGCTGATCATCCAAATCCAGTACCCTGTCCCTGCTTAATCCCCACAGTACACATATATCCCACCCTACCCCTGTAACCCCACGTATTTAATTCCCCCTAACATATCCCATCCTATCCCCATAACCCCACATATTTAATCCCCCCCTAACACTAAGGTTCAATTTATCATAGCCAAATCACCCTAACCCACACATTTTTGGACTGTGGGAGGAAACCGGAGCACCCGGAGGAAACCCACGCAGAATAACTGGGGTCCCAGCACCGATCCCTGCGGTGCCCCACATGTCACTGCCTGCCACTCGGAAAAAGACCAGTTTATTCCAACTCTTTGCTTCCTGTCTGCCAACCATTTCTCTATCCAAGTCAGTACCTTAACCCCATCCCATTTGCTTTAAGAAGCCATTGCAAGACATTCTCTCACTCTGACTGAATGGATAGGAATGGAACCAGGAGAGGGCAGTCCCACGCAGCTAGAGAAGAGAGGAGCAGCGTTGGAGGAGGATGATGTGGTCAAGCGTGTCAAAAGCTACAGACAGCTCCAGATGGATTAGGAAGGATAGTTTTCCACGGTCACAGTCAGCTAGGAAGCCATTTGTGACTTTTGATTTGTGCCGTTTCAGTGCTATCTTGGGGCGAAATCTGATTAGATTTGCAAGAAAGAAGGGCACGGATTTGAGAGGCGATAACATTTTCAACGACTTTTTAACAACCTGGGATCATTGTGCTGATGCCTAAAATCCCAAGATCATCTCCTACTCCAATATCTCAAGTATTTAATCGTTTAGCACACAAGTCACATCAACCATCCCTCTACCAATTTTCAGAACCTTCCATTTCCCTGTATTAAATTGCAGTTGCCATTTTCCATCTATTGATTGAGCTTTTCAAGATCCTTTTGATTTTGTGTCCATTGATCATAGAATCATACAGCACAGAACGAGGCCAGTCGACAGTCTGAAAGAGCTATTCCTTTTAAGTATCATATTCATCGCTTTCCGTTATCTACCTGGTCTGTTATCTCCTCAAAGAAGTCCGATCAATTAGTCCAGCATAGCGCCCTACTCCTGAAACTAAGCTGACTGTCTCCGATCAATTCATTCTCCTCATATTAATGGCCCGAAAATTAGACCAAATACGCGAGAGTACGCACTGTGTACTCTCGCGTATTAGTTCCAGAATTTCCGGTTTCCTGCATGCACTGCGCATGCGTGGGAAACCGGCACTTCGTGTATTGCAAAGGGGGCGGTTCCTAAGTGAACCGCGTGCGCGCTACAGGCTGCGCACACGCAGTGCACTAAGTTTTTTTTTCAGGTTTGAACGCACAGGTAAGTGGTGAAGATTTTACACATACAGAAAGCAGGCGTAGGACCCCCTTTTAACAAGGTAAGTACTTAATGAAGTATTATTTTAATTTTTTTTCAACAGGTTTGTCTTTTTTAGAGACTTTAAAGAAAGTTAAGTTTATTTTTATAACTTTTAAAAAGATTTTAAATTTTTTCAAAAATTAAATGTTTTGTTTAAAGTTGTTAATTTATTTAACTATAGTTATTTTATTAATGTGATGGCCTTTTTTTATTTAATTGAGGTGTAGCTGTTCTTTTGGGGGCTTGTAGTATTCATAGCTTTGACAGCCTTTGTTGTCAAAACTATGAATGAAAGATGGTGTGCTGCCATTGGCTCTAACTGAATCACGTGATCCCAGAGCGCGCACGAACTAATTGCGCCTCTGGGAAACGCAAGCTCTGCACGCCGGCAACAGGGAGAGTCCCTGAAGCTGAAGTTCCTGTGGGCCCGAAACAAAAAGGTAGGCGCGGAGTGCGATTAAGCGGGGAATCCTTACCCCCGCGGGAACCATCGAAGTTTAATTTCTGGGCCATTTATCCCTCATAATACTTTCAAAACCTTTCCAAACAATGGAAGCCAGGCTTGCATGTTTGACGGTTCATTCCTCGCCATTTTTTTGAAGATAGTACTCATTTTTTCTATTTTCCAATCCACTGCGATTTGGCCTAAGCAGACTGAACTCTGAGAAATATCCGTGAGGATTCGCACCTCTTACGCCACTACTCTTGTGCTGGCGCGTACTTGGGTGCGTATTGGGCAGAAACAGAGGCAAATCGGGCGGAAGCAATCAGCCACACTCTTTGGTTTCAATGTGGAAGAACGGGCTTTTGGCGGGCGTCAACTGCAGCTGGAGTTTTCCTGGCCGGAGAGAATTCAGATGCAGTTTCCACTGGGAAATTTGAAGCGATAGCCGTTAAGAACGCATTTGCCTCAACTGACTTCCCATATCAGCTCCAAATCCGGCGGTAAATCAGCGGAAAATCCAGTCCTGAATTTCACAACTTAAACAGTAGCGGAAGCAGCATCCATAATGGTTTTTAAAGGGATGTAGGTAAATACTTGAACAAAGGCGAAAAGGCACAACGAAAGAATGGAAGCACCGGGACTAAATATTGCTATTTCTGCTAAATTAAAGTAAATTCAGCGAGTTATTATGGAAGGCATTGCCTGAAACAGCGGTGGAAGCAGATTCATCAGCAACTTTCAGAAGATAATTGAATGAATACTTGAAAGGGAAAAGTGCCCGGCTGTGGGGGCAGAGCAGGCGCCTGGGACTAAATGGAGAGCTCTTTCAAAGAGCCGGCACAGACAGGCTGGGCCCAATGGCCTCCTATGCTGTGAGATTCTATGATTCCATTCTATGATTCAGAGAACGGCACAGGGGACCAAGTGCTCTAGAATTCTATTATTGTACAACTCCGATGTGAAATAACAGATGATTCACATTATTTGTAATGCCAGATATTTTCTATCCACATCTCCGAAAATTAAATGTCTTTATCATTTTCAAAGCAGTTTGCTGTTCTTAGATTGAATCCCGGTTCAGTGATCAATGGTAACCCAGGTTATATACGTTTGAACTGAAGACTCTTTAATTGTGTACAGTATTGTCCATGATGGGGTAAATGAAAGAGTAGTCGGAACTATGAGTTAGTAGGTTTGCAAATCCTCCCACTCCCTTAGAAACGGATCAGTAATTCGTGTGTAGAGTTCTGTTTGTCGGTTATTTACTTGCTCATTTTGCTCTCTCACTGCCTTCTTTGTGTCCATTATATCAGTAATTCAATGCGCTCCAAGCTCTTTGAAACATTTATACACGAGAAAGCACGGTTTAAACCGAAGTTTTCATTTTCCTTTGATTAAAGCGCAGTCTATCTCCAACTATTTTTAATCCAGATTTTTACTATCTTTCACCACTTCCCCCTGAGGCTTTTTGGGCCTTTATCATTTGACATTCTCAGATAAACAGCAGGATCCGGGCCTGGAACAGAAGAGCCTCGGAAAAGTCTGACAACAATATATGTTACTATTTTAACAAAGAAACAAACACGGACCCGGATGTTGCTATGCTTGCATGCAATATGATTTTATTTGAATACAGCAAATATTGATTAACAAAGATAGGAAAAGCTCTCCGATGGAGTGGCTCGCATAAAACGTTCAGTACAATCCCACCGTCAGTCCCCCCAGCAAGACAACAACCACTTTACACAATATATGCATAAATGAAATCCTGTTGTCTTTGCTTATTTCCTAAATCACGCGCGGGTCCGCTAATTACAGTCTGGGTGCGGCTGGCTCTCTGCAGCAGGGATTGAAGAGAGGCCACTCCTTCTTCATTGGCCAAACAAAGAAACCGACCCTGATGTCCATAGAAACAGAGTCAGGTGATCAGTCAATGATCTGGCTGAGTTGCAGCCATTGTCCTGTACCCGGAGGGCGGGATTGGCTATATTGATCAACTCACGACATTCATTCTTCACACTCAGCCATCGGGGGAACTTGTTACAATATATATAACATGAATAGTACCTGGCTGATGTTCTACTACAAATTGTTTGATGCAGAAATTCCGCGGCGGTTCTACTAGTTTTCCGCTGTACCTCCGGCGGGAACGGCTGAGAACGGCCATTTCCCTACTCATTTAAATGAGCTGGAATTCTGGGGCCTTTATGTTTCAGTCAGGTGATGGATCAGCCGGCCTTGGTTCGCTTTTACTTTCCTAAGCCGGCAGACGATGATGCCAATTCTGATGCTCCAGAGGCGGCATCATCCGAGTTCATTTACCTCGGCACAGATTCCGGATATTGCCAAGATGCCGGAGGTAATCCCCTGGGACTATCTAAAGTGGTCTTTAAACCTTTGGTTTACAGGCCATGACATTGTAATTGTAACTTGTGGATAACACACTTGTGTTGGGTTTTAGTCCTATACACAGATTGAACGGACCGAAGTCGAAGATCTGATTGACTCCACCAGGCAGCGGGTGAACGCCAGCCACTCTAAGAGGGTACAGTCTCTTTGATTATTCAGCTTTTTTCCAGTTTTAAAACTGAAAGTCAAATCAAAATTAACGTGAAGATTAACTTTAAGCCTTGCCTAGACAACAGTTGAAAGGGAAACAAATCTCCTGTGTTTTTTTCTAGCCCCGTAGGATTTTAACACTCCTACTGTTGGTTTCTCAAGAGGCTGCTCCAGTCTTCTGCGGGAGTTCCCGCCAGTGACCGAGGAAAACCCCGCGGAATTTCAGGACCAGTGATCTTGCTGAGCATTTCCAGAACCCGAACTATTTTGCTCTTGATATTTAAAACCGGACGTTTCCAGAAAAGCTCTGCCATGCGACCCGCTGCGGACAGCCAGGTTAACTGCAACGGTCCTTTCTGGTCCTGCGCATTTGTCTGCTCTTCTGCAACCCCAGTGAGAATCACCAAAATAATGTTGAGCTGCATAAATCAGCTGCATTGACGAATCACATAGATCCGCCGCCATTTTAATTTGGAAGGGACCACTAGGCTCGGAAAAACTAGATTTTGTTGGTTGGAAATCATGGTGGATAATGCACAGATATTGAACTGCAAAAATACAGCTTTCAACTAACCACTGATTCCGATTAGAACCAGTGATAGGGCTATGGTTATAGCTTTCAGCTTCTGAAGGAAATTGAAAACGCGAAATGAGATAAGTTTCTTACTATCTCGGGGGATTCAAATACCAGGCAATGTAAGTTCACAAATATATTGTTGGGAGTAAGATGGGAAGATCAGTGTCCCTTTAACCCAAAGGATTGTGAAATTAGTTACGTGCGAACGCCGATGGAAAGTGGAAAAGAATGTGAAATTAAATGGCCGTTTAGTGAGAGAGGGAATTGAAGCTCCTGAGAGGAAGTTTTCATAGATTAATGAGAGGAGGGGTAGATAGATTATTGAAGGTTCTGAGAGGAGGGGTAGATAGATTATTGAGAGGAGGGGTAGATAGATTATTGAAGGTTCTGAGAGGAGGGGTAGATAGATTATTGAGAGGAGGGGTAGATAGATTATTGAAGGTTCTGAGAGGAGGGGTAGATAGATTATTGAGAGGAGGGGTAGATAGATTATTGAAGGTTCTGAGAGGAGGGGTAGATAGATTATTGAGAGGAGGGGTAGATAGATTATTGAAGGTTCTGAGAGGAGGGGTAGATAGATTATTGAAGATCCTGAGGGGAGTGTTAGATAGATTATTTTTCGGAGAAACTGTAAGACCTGTTGGGGTTAATGGAATTTTCTGGTGCAGTTTATTTGTTTCCTCACTTGTGGAGAGTTTCCCTCAGTGTCTACAGCTCAGGGATGTGCGAGTCGTTTTCCCTTTGGAATGTGGAGAAGGCGCTTGGAACAGGAGGCGAGCGATAAACCGAAGAGTACAAAGGGTCCATCCATCAGAAGAAAAAAAAAGCGAAAGACCCACAAACATCAATCAATCCCACAGTAGTATCATGAATTTGAAGTAAATTGAATGATTTTCGAACTTTAGGCGCATTTTCTGCTATAATTTAACCTAAATTGCTCCGACCCTGCTGGTGCTCGGTTTGAGCTTTCCGCCGATGTTCCGTCCGACTGAATGTGCGCGCTTTCCGCCGGTGCTCGGTCCGGTTGAGTTATTGCTCAGACTATTGTCCCATATTATGCTTATCATATAATGATCACTGATTGGTGCTCTCTAGAAAAATGAAAACAAAAATTACTTCTCAAAATAATTTACAAAACAAATATTTCTGAAGTGAATGCCGCTAACCAATTACCAACTCAATTAGTTAACGGTAAGTTAATTTAGCTTTCACAGGAAATGTTGATGAGCCTGAAATGCAGCGCGAGGACCCTGTGTCCCGAGGTAACTCAGGCGGGAAACGGCGGAGCACCGGGAGAAATAGCGTAAACGGTCATGTGATTTCTCCCGTGGTTCCGCTCGTCTTCAGCAGAACTCAAAACATGCATTGGAAGACTCCCCTTACAATTTCCACATCAATGGGGCGATGCCAGTATTGAGGAAGAACGCGCTTTCAGTTACGGGGTTGCCCCAAATCTCAGCTCCAGGCTCCAGGGCAGATTGGGTGCAGCTGGCATTCTCTCCTGTTCTCCCAAATATGAGCACCAACTGCTCAGGACTCTGTAGCTAGTGTAACACTCACAGATTCTACACCACACTGAACCGTGCCATCATTCAGTCACAACGGCCATTTTCGTCAAGTTAACATTATTTTCTGTATTTGACTCGGACAAATATAGAGTTGTGTTCAGAGTTCATCAATTTAAAAGGGCTTTTAAATAGGAGATGAATTTTCCTCCCATCGTTTTTGTGCAGGATTTGAAGGCATGTCCCAGTGATTGTATATACATTGTGGCACATTTATGTTTTTCGGGTAATATATGTGCAAAGGGAAGATGAATGAGGGCATGTAAGTGTGTATATGAGCCAACATAAACTTGCGTGTGATTCTATACTTGTGAGTTTATGTTTAGGCGTGTGTTAACATGGCTCTAACTGCGTGTATGTCTGAGTATCTCTGAGTGTGAAGTGCTTGTGTATGGGTAAGTGAAAGAGGGAATTTAAGTAATGGTGTGACTGCATTAATGTCACACAGGAACATGTACTTTTCTTATTTTTCACATTAGAGTGTGTGTGGTAGGCAAGCTTGAGAAAGAAATAGAGGACAAAGCATTTGTACATATCTATGTGTCAGGCAGGGAGGAAATGGCCGAGTGAGAGAACCATGGTTCACAAAAGTGGTTGAATGTCTAGTCAAGAGGAAAAGGAAGCGTATGTAAGGATGAGAAAACAAGGTTCAGTTGGCTCGATTGAGGGGTACAAGGTAGCAAGGAATGAGCTCAAAAAAAGAGCTTAGGAGAGCTAGGAGGGGGCATGAGAAGTCCTTGGCGGGTCGGATCAAGGAAAACCCCAAGGCTTTTTGCTCTTATGTGAGAAATAAAAGAATGACCAGGGTGAGGGTAGGGCCGGTCAAGGACAGTAGTGGGAACTTGTGCATGGAGTCAGAAGAGATAGGAGAGGTGATGAATGAATACTTTTCGTCAGTGTTCACCGAGGAGAGGGGCCATTTTTTGAGGATGAGAGTGTGATAAAGGTGGATAGGCTGGAGGAGTTAAATGTTCTGAGGGAAGATGTTTTAGCAATTTTGAAGAACCTGAGGGTCGATAAGTCCCCTGGGCCAGATGGGATATATCCTAGGATTCTTTGGAAGGCAAGGGAGGAGATTGCAGAGCCTTTGGCATTGATCTTTGGATCCTCACTGTCCACGGGGATGGTGCCAGAGGACTGGAGAGTGGCGAATGTTGTTCCTCTCTTCAAGAAAGGAAATAGGAATGACCCTGGTAGTTATAGGCCGGTTAGTCTTACTTTGGTGGTTGGTAAGATAATGGAAAAGGTCCTGAGGGATAGGATTTATGACCATTTGGAAAGATGCAACTTAATCCGGGATAGTCAACACGGATTCGTGAAGGGTAAGTCTTGCCTAACAAATTTGATTGAATTCTTTGAGGAGGTAACTAAGTGTGTAGATGAAGGTAGAGCAGTTGATGTCGTATACATGGATTTTAGTAAGGCGTTTGATAAGGTTCCCCATGGTCGGTTCATGAAGAAAGTAAGGAGTTGTGGGATAAAGGGAAATTTGGCCGATTGGATAAGTAACTGGCTATCTCATAGAAGGCAGAAGGTGGTGGTGGATGGAAAATTTTCGGACTGGAGACCAGTTACCAGCGGTGTGCCACAGGGGTCGGTGCTGGGTCCTCTGCTGTTTCTGATTTTTATCAATGACTTGGAGGAGGGGACTGAAGGGTGGATCAGTAAATTTGCTGATGACACCAAGATTGGTGGAGTAGTGGATGAGGTGGAGGGCTGTTGTAGGCTGCAAAGAGACATTGATAGGATGCAGAGCTGGGCCGAAAAATGGCAGATGGAATTTAACCCTGATAAGTGTGAGGTAATTCATTTTGGTAGGGCAAATTTGAATAAGGATTACAGGGTCAACGGAACGGCAGGGTTCTGAGGAACGTGGAGGAGCAGAGGGATCTGCGGGTTCATATCCACAGATCTCTGAAGGTTGCCACTCAAGTGGATAGAGCAGTAAAGAAGGCCAATAGAGTGTTAGCATTTATTAACAAGGTGTTTGAGTTTAAGAACCGTGAGGTTATGCTGCAACTGTACAGGACCTTGGTGAGACCGCATTTGGAATATTGTGTGCAGTTCTGGTCACCTCACTATAGGAAGGACGTGGAAGTATTGGAAAGAGTGCAAAGGAGATTTACGAGGATGCTGCCTGGTTTGGAGGGGAGGTCTTATGAGGAAAGATTGAGGGAGCTAGGGCTTTTCTCTTTAGAGCGGAGGAGGATGAGAGGCGTTGTGCTTCGGGCCCGCGTGGAATTCGGCTCCTGCGCCTCCTCCAGCTGCCGGCGCGCAGTGCTTGCATATCCCAGGGGCGCAGTTAGTTCGAAGCGTTCCCTGGGATCACGTGGGTCATGGAGAGCCAATCGGAGCAGGGAATCTTCATTCATAGATTTGGTAGGAAGACCTGTCAAATCTATGAATAGAGATCGGCCCGAAATTTCAAATAAATATTAAAAAACACATTTTTAAAATAACTATAAATTACATAAATTAAGTACTTAAAACAAAAATTTAAATTTTTGAAAAAATTAATTACACTTTTTAACGCTGCTAAAAATAAAGTTACCTTTCTTTAAATATGTCAAAAAGATAAATCTGTTGAAAACGTTTTTAAATTGTACTTAATTCAACACTTAGCTTGTTAACAGCAGGCTTTGCGCCTCCTTTTTTCCCCGTGCAGCTTCTCCGTACTTACCCTCACGGAGAAACCTGAAAAAAGAAATGAAGTGCGAGGTCTACGCGCTGCCTCTCCGGCGTGCACGTTCGACCTCTGAACCTCTCCCTTCAAGCACAGTGCATGCGCGAAACCGGCACTTACGTTGAGTCTACGGGTGAGTATCCAGCGCGTACTCACCCACGGAGACCCGAATTTCTGCCCGAAAACAAAAAATCAATTTTTTGATAAGTAAATAAAAATTTTTTTAGCAGTCAAATGTAACACAAACTTATTTTACCGGTTTTTCAATGTTAAAATGATTTAAAAAACTTTATTTTAATATTTATTTTCACCCTTACGCTGGTAAAAGTAGGCCTTAACCCTGCTTTTACCAGGCATAAGAGTTTCACAGGCATTGGCTGGGCAAGAGTTGGTCAATTAGCAAATAGTCCAGCTCTCCGCCAGCGGATATCCATTTCCCAGGGATGCTGATGATCTGTCAAGAAGATTCCCATGCGTAAACCTGGAAGATATGATGCAATTATGGTCACGTACGCACCGAATTCGTGGTCATAAGCTACGGAAAATCCGGGCCTATAATTCAACTGCTTACGTTGTTGGTAGTCGCAATTGGATTTTTCTGAAATACAAAAAACAAAACGAAACTATGAGCATGTCATGTCATCAGGAACCTGCTTATGTGAATCATTCTAAAGATCATGCTTTGAGAATTTTCCATATATTCAGGTTGCAGATGGAAATGTTATTTAGACTTTAACGTGACTGAGTTGAAGGTGATAACAGTGAACGCAATCACTTTCTTTCTTCAGGAACTCACAAAGAAAATGAAAAGCAGCTTGCATTTTTTCTCAAAGATGCAGGGTGAGAGTAAGTACATTTCAGGTATAATAATATTTTTCTTAGTTAAAAATGTAAGTCATGTAATGGATGTGCGCCATGTGACGTGCACAGGGTTCAATATGTATCGCGCCAGGGCAGCTCGTTCGATGTAAATAATTGCCCTAATATTCCGTGAGTAGCTACACTTAGATCATAAGAGCATAAGAAATAGGAGCAGGAATAGGCCACTTATCCCCTCGAGCCTGCACCGCCATTCAATAAGATCATTGCTGATCATGAGCTCAAAGTCACTTCCCTGCACACTCACCATAACCCTTCACTCCATTATCTTGCAAAAATCTGTCTATCTCCACCTGAAATGTATTTAATGACCCAGCCCCCACGGCTCTCTGGGGCAGGGAATTCCACAGATTTACGACACTCTGAGAGAAGAAATTCCTCCTCATCTCAGTTCTAAAATGGCGACCCTTTATTCTGAAACTATGTCCCCAAGTCCCAGATTTCCCCACGAAGGGAAGCATCCTCTCTGCATCTAACATGTCGAGCCCCCTCAGTATCTTATATATTTCAATATGATTCTTCTATATTCCAATGAGTATAGGCCCAAACTTCTCAACCTTCATTCATAAGTCAATGCCCTCATCTCAGGAATCAACCGAGTGAATCGTCTCTGAATTGCCTTCAATGGAAGTATATCCATCCTTAAATAAGTAGACCAAAACTGAACGCAGTACTCAAGGTGTGATCTCACCAATACCTTGTACAGTTGTAACAGGACTTCCCTGCTTTTATACTCCAACCCCCTTGCAATAAAGGCCAACATTCCATTTGCCTTTTTGATTACTTGCTGTACCTGCATGCTAACATTTTGTGTTTCATGCACAAGGACCCCCAGATCCCTCTGAACTGGAGCATTTTGTAATATCACTCCATTTAAATAATAATTTGCTTTTTTATTTTTCCTGCCAAAGTGGATAACCTCGCACTTTCCCACATTATACCCCATCTGACAAATGTTTGCCCACTCACTTAGCCTGTCTATATCCCTTTGCAGATTCTTTGGGGAATCTGCACAACTTGCTTTCCCACCCATCTTTGTATTATCCGCAAACCTGGCTACATTACACTCAGTCCCTTCATCCAATCATTAATGTAGGTTGTAAATAGTTGAGACCCCAACACTGATCCCTGTCGCACCCCACTGTTTACCGTTTGCCACCCGGAAAATAACCCATATATCCCGACTCTCTGCTTTCTGTTAGTTAGCCAATTCTCTATCCATGCTAATATATTACCCCCAACTCGGTGAGCTCTTATCTTGTGCAGTAACCTTTTTTGTGGCAACTTATCGAATGCCTTCTGGAAATCCAAATACACCACATCCACTGGCTCATCTTCATCTATCCTGCTCGTTACCTCCTCAAAGAACTCCAGCAAATTTGTTAAACAAGATTTGCCTTTCATAAAACCATGCTGACTCTGCTTGACTGCATTATGATTTTCCAAATGCCCTGCTACTGCTTCCTTAATGAAGGACTCCAGTATTTTGCCAATGACAGATGTTAGGCTAACTGGTCCATAGTTTCCTGCTTTCTGTCTCCCTCCTTTGTTAAATAGGGATTTTACATTTGCGGTTTTCCAATCCGCTGGGACCTCTCTAGAAAACATGGGAGAGCCCGCAGGCCCAGAGGGCAGCTCTTCGAAGATCCTGAGCAATCAGCAATGTTTTTACTTCTCTTCCGGTTCAGATGCGTTCGCCCGTGGCAAGCCTCCGACCGCAATTTCCACCCTACCATTAGGACCAATGTACCAAAATGTATTATTGATCCTGGGGTTTCGAAGAAATTTCTGGGGCTGCAGTTCAGAAACAAAGATGGATCGTGTATCATATTGGGAGTTCAGACTGGCCCCCCTGATCATGCAAAAGGGTGAATTTTGGACGTATTCTTGCTCATATATCTTGGCAGGGCGGTTTGTGTTTGTCGCTAATTCACATCTACATTTGGGCATGAGCCATTTTCTAGTCCTACAACTTGATCATTGAGATAAAACTGATCTACACTTTCTACCCGATGTAAACTTGAGATCATCCAATACTCGGCTGCCCGTGTCCTAAATCGCACCAAGACCCGTTCACCCATCACTCCCTGTGCTCGCTGTCTTACATTGGCTCCCGGTTAAGCAATGCCACGATTGTAAATTTCTCATCCTTGTTTTCAAATCCCTCCATGGCCTCACCCCTCCCTATCTCTGTAATCTCTTTCAGCCCCACAACCCCCCGAGATATCTGCGCTCCTGTAATTCTGGCCTGTTGAGCATCCATGATTATAATCACTCCACTCTCTGCGGCCGTGCCTTCAACTACCACGGTTCTGAGCTCTTGAATTCCCTGCTTAAACCTCCCCGCCTCTCACTTCTTCTATAAGACGCTCCTTAAAACCTACCTCTTTTACCAAGATTTTGGTCATCTGCTCTAATATCTTATATGGCTCGGTGTCAAATTTTGTTTGCTAACGTTCCTGTGAAGCGCCTTGGGAAGTTTTTTTACGTTAAAGGTTCTGTATAAATCCAAGTGGTTGATGTTCCAAATACAGCAACTAATTGGAGATATTAATGACAATTGGTGGAAATTAATTTCTGTTAAAAGCCGTGTTGTGAGGATGCTGACCGTTTCTCTCGAGTTTTGTTTCCAGTAACATTTGGGGATAAGATCACTTATAATTTATCCCGGACCAACATCAGGTGATTTAAACCCTCCATTGTCCCCATTGACTGTCAATCAAAACTTGGCAATATGGTCACCCAGCATAAATTGTGACACCAGCTCAAATTCCCTATAAATCATCCTTAATATCCTGTCATGCATGTTGCTAATTTCTCAGGCCCAAAAGGGCTGGTTCTTACTCAAATGCAGTTCCATGCATGCACGGCATATTCCAGTGAACCAAACTACATATGGGACCCATGTAATGAGTGTCTGCAAAATATTCAACCATGGGCTTATTAATGTCGAACCCTTGACCAAACCCTTACCCAAAGAACATACACATATCCACATTCTAGCAGGAGTCACCAGGTAGCGATCAGGAGCAGGATCTCAGTCTGATTATTGGCCTACCTTACACAGCGATCCTACCAGCCACCGCAGCTGAAATCAGCTATCTCAGCATAACCAGGGCAAGGAACCTACTAAATTCCATTCTTGAACTAATACAGTATTCCTTTACCAATTTCCATTTTTAGAGAAGGAGACATGACTATTGTCGCATTGTATCTCTAAGTTGAATGATCAGTCACTCCAAGGAAAGAGAGTCTAGACATCACTCCTTGACATTAAACGGCATTATCATTGAATGTTGCTCCCATCATTTGTGTGCAGAATCTGAAGGCATGTCCCAGTGATTGTATATACATTGTGGCACATTTATGTTTTTCTGGTAATATATGTGCAAAGGGTAGATGAATGAGGACGTGTAAGTTTGTATATGAGCCAACATAAACTTGTGTGTGTTTCTATATTTGTGAGTTTATGTTTAGGCGTGTGTTAACATGGCTCTAACTGCGTGTATGTCTGAGTATCTCTGAGTGTGAAGTGCTTGTGTATGGGTAACTGTAAGAGGGAATTTAAGTAGCGGTGTGACTGCATTAATGTCACACAGGAAGATGTAATTATCCTGGTTTTCACATTAGAGTGTGTGTGGTAGGCATGCTGGAGAGAGAAATAGAGGACAAATCATTGGTACATATCTATGTGTCTACACGAGTGAGTGTGAATGTGTGATTATAATTAAGGGAGTGAGTGTATGTGTAAAATGCATGTTGATGTTTGTATGAGCGTGTGTAAGTGTAAAGGTGTTTATCAGTGCGAGTCTCAGAGTGTATGCCAGTGTGTGAATGCAAATGTGTGCTTGTGAGTATGCAATGGTGTGTGTGAGTTAGTTTCAGTGGGTTTTTAAGTCTGATTGTGTATTTCTGAGGGTTGTGGATGTCGGAATGTAAGGGCAGGTTTTTAACTTACGTAGCATTTAAGATCCAGAGTGTGCAACAATGGGCCTAATTTGCGGTCGGAGGCTCCCACTGGCGGATGCCTCAGAAAGGCAAAAATGTTGCGCACTTTACCTGATGGTCCAGGATCCCAGGAGACTCGCGTTCCTGGGCCTCTGCACATAGGCCAACATCAAGGCCCAGGGATCGCAAGCGTACCTGGGATCACGTGGGCCGGCTCAACCAATCAGAAAGGGGATTCCCATTATGCTCATTGGGATCCCATTTACAGAATCCCCATAAGCATGAATAGCAAGCCTCCAAAAAACATGTTTGAACAACACTAAAATAAGCCAGCAATTCGACTCTCCGGCTTCCCACGTACTTACATACTGCGCCTGCCGTTGTGCTTCGGGCCCGCGTGGAATTCGGCTCCTGGACCTCCTCCAGCTGCCGGCGCGCAGTGTTTGCGTATCCCAGGGGCGCAGTTAGTTCGAAGCGTTCCCTGGGATCACGTGGGCCATGGAGAGCCAATCGTAGCAGGGAATCTTCATTCATAGATTTGACAGGAAGACCTGTCAAATCTATAAATAGAGATCGTCCCCAAAATCTCACTAAAACTTCAAATAAATTTAAAAAAACATCACATTTTAAAAATAACTTTAAATTACATAAATTAACTACTTTAAACAAAAATTTAAATTTTTGAAAAAATTAATAACACTTTTTAACGGTGCTAAAAATAAAGTTACCTTTCTTTAAATATGTCAAAAAGATAAACCTGTTGAAAACGTTTTTAAATTGTACTTAATTGAACACTTAGCATGTTACCAGCAGGCCTTGCGCCTCCTTTTTCCCCGTGCAGCTTCTCCGTACTTACCCTCACGGAGAAAGCCGAAAACCCCCCCGAAGTTCGAGGTCTACGTGCTGCCTCTCCGGTGCGCGCGTTCGATCTCTGAACCCCTTCCTCCAAGCACAGTGCATGCGCGAAACCGGCACTTTCGTTGGGTCTACGGATGAGCACCCAGCGCGTACTCACCCACGGAGACCCGAATTTCTGGCCCAACATTTAAAACAAAAAATCAATTTTTTAATAAATAAATTAAAAAATTTTTAGCAGTCAAATGTAACACAAACTTATTTTACCGGTTTTTCAATGTTAAAATGATTTAAAAAACTTTATTTTAATATTTATTTTCACCCTTACGCTGGTAAAAGTAGGCCTTAACCCTGCTTTTAGCAGGCATAAGAGTTTCACAGGCATTCGCTGGGCAAGAGTTCGTCAATTAGCAAATAGTCCAGCTCTCCGCCAGCGGATGTGCATTTCCCAGGGATGCTGATGATCTGTCAAGAAGATTCCCATGCGTAAACCTGGAAGATATGATGCAATTATGGTCACGTACGCACCGAATTCGTGGTCATAAGCTACGGAAAATCCGGGCCTATAATTCAACTGCTTACCCTGCAGTCAGTCGCAATTGGTCTTTTCTGAAATACAAAAAACAAAACGAAACTATGAGCATGTCATGTCATCAGGAACTTGCTCATGTTAATCATTCTAAAGATCATGCTTTGAGAATTTTCCCAATATTCAGGTTGCAGATGGAAATGTTATTTAGACTTTAACTTGACTGAGTTGAAGGTGATAACAGTGAACGCAATCACTTTGTTTCTTCAGGAACGCCCAAAGAAAATGAAAAGCAGCTTGCATTTTTTCTCAAAGATGCAGGGTGAGAGTAAGTACATTTCAGGTATAATAATATTTTTCATAGTTAAAAATGTAAGTCATGTAATGGATGTGCGCCATGTGACGTGCACGGGGTTCAATATGTATCGCGCCAGGGCAGCTCGTTCGATGTAAATAATTGCCCTAATATTCCGTGAGTAGCTACACTTAGAACATAAGAGCATAAGAGATAAGAGCAGGAATGGGCCACTTATCCCTCAAGCTTGCACCGCCATTCAATAAAATCATGGCTGATCATGGGCTCAAAGTCACATCCCTGCACGCTCCGCATAACCCGTCACTCCCTTATCTTGCAAAAATCTGTCTATCTCCACCTTAAATGTATTTAATGACCCAGCTCCCAAGGTTCTCTGGGGCAGAGAATTCCACAGATTTACGACCCGCTGAGAGAAGAAATTCCTCCTCATTTCAGTTCTGAAATGGCGACCCTTTATTCTGAAACTATATCCCCGAGTTCCAGATTTCCCCACGAAGGGAAACATCCTCTCTGCAGCTACCATGTCGATCCCCCTCCGTATCGTATATGTTTCAATATGATTCTTCTATATTCCAATGAGTATAGGCTCAACCTGCTCAACCTTTCTTCATAAGTCAATGCCCTCATCTCAGGAATCAACCGAGTGAATCGTCTTTGAACTGTCTCCAATGGAAGTATATCCATCCTTAACTAAGGAGACCAAAACTGTACGCAGTACTCAAGGTGTGATCTCACCAATACCCTGTGCAGTTGTAACAGGACTTCCCTGCTTTTATACTCCAACCCCCTTGCAATAAAGGCCAACATTCCATTTGCCTTTTTGATTACTTGCTGCACCTGCATGCTAACATTTTGTGTTTCATGCACAAGGACCCCCAGGTCCCTCTGAACTGGAGCATTTTGTAATATCACTCCATTTAAATAATAATTTGCTTTTTTATTTTTCCTGCCAAAGTGGATAACCTCGCACTTTCCCACATTATACCCCATCTGACAAATGTTTGCCCACTCACTTAGCCTGTCTATATCCCTTTGCAGATTCTTTGGGGAATGTGCACAACTTGCTTTCCCACCCATCTTTGTATTATCCGCTAACTTGGCTACATTACACTCAGTCCCTTCATCCAAGTCATTTATGTAGATTGTAAATAGTTGAAGCCCCAACACTGATCCCTGTCGCACCCCACTGTTTACCGTTTTCCACTCGGAAAATAACCCATTTATCCCGACTCTCTGCTTTCTGTTAGTTAGCCAATTCTCTATCCATGCTAATATATTACCCCCAACTCGGTGAGCTCTTATCTTGTGCAGTAACCTTTTTTGTGGCAACTTATCGAATGCCTTCTGGAAATCCAAATACACCACATCCACTGGCTCATCTTTACCTGTCTTGCTCGTTACATCCTCAAAGAACTCCAGCAAATTTGTTAAACAAGACTTGCCTTTCATAAAACCATGCTGACTCTGCTTGACTGCATTATGATTTTCCAAATGTCCTGCTATTGCTTCATTAATGAAGGACTCCAGTATTTTGCCAGTGACAGATGTTATGCTAACTGGTCTATAGTTTCCTGCTTTCTGTCTCCCTCCTTTGTTAAATAGGGATGTTACATTTGCGGTTTTCCAATCCGCTGGGAGCTCCCTAGAAAACCTGGGAGAGCCCGCAGGCCCAGAGGGCAGCTCTTCGAAGGTCCTGACCAATCAACAATGTTTTTACTTCTCTTGCGGTTCAGAGACGTTCGCCCGTGGCAAGCCTCCGACCGCAATTTCCACCCTACCATTAGGACCAATGAACCAAAATGTATTATTGATCCTGGGGTTTCGAAGAAATTTCTGGGGCTGCAGTTCAGAAACAAAGATGGATCGTGTATCATATTAGGAGTTCAGAATGGCCCTCCTGATCATGCAAAAGAATGAATTTTGGACGTCCTCTTGCTCATATATCTTGGCAGGGCGGTTTGTGTTTGTCGCTAATTCACACCTACATTTGGGCATGAGCCATTTTCTAGTCCTACAACTTGATCATTGAGATAAAACTGATCTACCCTTTCTACCCGATGTAAACTTGAGATCATCCAATACTCGGCTGCCCGTGTCCTAAATCGCACCAAGCCCCGTTCACCCATCACTCCCTGTGCTCGCTGTCTTACATTGGCTCCCGGTTAAGCAATGCCACGATTGTAAATTTCTCATCCTTGTTTTCAAATCCCTCCATGGCCTCACCCCTCCCTATCTCTGTAATCTCTTTCAGCCCCACAACCCCCCGAGATATCAGCGCTCCTCTAATTCTGGCCTATTGAGCATCCATGATTATAATCACTCCACTCTCTGCGGCCGTGCCTTCAACTACCACGGTTCTGAGCTCTGGAATTCCCTGCTTAAACCTCCCCGCCTTTCACTTCTTCTATAAGACGCTCCTTAAAACCTACCTCTTTTACCAAGGTTTTGGTCATCTGCTCTAATATCTTATATGGCTCGGTGTCAAATTTGTTTGCTAACGTTCCTGTGAAGCGCCTTGGGAAGTTTTTCTACTTTAAAGGTGCTGTATAAATCGAAGTGGTTGATGTTCCAAATACAGCAACTAATTGGAGATATTAATGACAATTGGTGGAAATTTACTTTCTGTTAAAAGCCGTGTTGTGAAGATGCTGACCGTTTCTCTCCAGTTTTGTTTCCAGTAACATTTGGGGATAAGATCACCTATAATTTATCCCGGACCAACATAAGGTGATTCAAAACCTCCCTTGTCCCCATTGACTGTCAAATCAAAACTTGGCAATACGGTCACCCAGCATAAATTGTGACACCAGCTCAAATTCCCTATAAATCATCCGTAATATCCTGTAATGCATGTTCTTATTTTCTCAGGCCCAAAAGGGCTGGTTCTTGCTCAATGCAGTTCCATGCATGCACGGCATATTCTAATCAACCAAACTATATATGGGACCCATGTAATGAGTGTCTGCAAAATATTCAACCATGGGCTTATTAATGTCGAACCCTTGACCAAACCCTTACCCAAAGAACATACACATATCCACATTCTAGCAGGAGTCACCAGGTAGCGATCAGGAGCAGGATCTCAGTCTGATTATTGGCCTACCTTACACAGCAATCCTACCAGCCACCGCAGCTGAAATCAGCTATCTCAGCATATCCAGGGCAAGGACCCTACTAAATGCCATTCTTGAACTAATACAGTATTCCTTTACCAATTTCCATTTTTAGAGAAGGAGACATGACTGTTGTCGCATTGTATCTCTAAGTTGAATGATCAGTCACTCCAAGGAAAGGGAGTTTAACCACCACTCCTTGACATTCAACGGCATTAACATTGCCGAATCCCCCACCTTCAACATCCTGGGGGTCACCATTGACCAACAATTTAACTGGACCAGCCACATAAATCTTCTTCTTAGGCAGTACCTCGCAACCGAGGATGACTTGCTTCCACATTAAAAATGAGTTTGCAGGTGACTGATGAGACCAATTCGGGACCTACAGTCTCTGCCACAGGAGGGGCAGACGGTGGTTGAAGGAGCGGGTGTGTGGAGTGCTTGGGATGACGTGCGCTCCTTGCGCTTGGATTCCGCTTGCTCCTGGCGAAGAGACTCGAGGTATTCGGCACCTTCCTGGATGCTGAAGAACATAGAACATAGAACAGTACAGCACAGTACAGGCCCTTCGGCCCTCGATGTTGTGCCGAGCATTGTCCGAGACCAAGATCAAGCTATCACACTCCCTATCACTCTGGTGTGCTCCATGTGCTTATCCAATAACCGCTTGAAAGTTCCTAAAGTGTCCGACTCCACTATCACAGCAGGCAGTCCATTCCACACCCCAACCACTCTCTGAGTAAAGAATCTACCTCGGATATCCCTTCTATATCTCCCCCCATGCACCTTATAGTAATGCCCCCTTGTAACAGCTGCCTCTACCCGAGGAAATAGTCTCTGAACATCCACTCTATCTAGCCCCCTCATCATCTTATAAACCTCTATTAAGTCGCCTCTCATCCTCCTCCGCTCTAAAGAGAAAAGCCCCAACTCCCTCAATCTTTCCTCATAAGACCTCCCCCCCAATACAGGCAGCATCCTGGTAAATCTCCTTTGCACTCTTTCCAATGCTTCCACGTCCTTCCTATAGTGAGGTGACCAGAACTGCACACAATATTCCAAATGTGGTCTCACCAAGGTCCTGTACAGTTGCAGCATAACCTCACGGTTCTTAAACTCAAACCCTCTGTTAATAAACGCCAACACACCATAGGCCTTCTTTACTGCTCTATCCACTTGAGTGGCAACCTTCAGAGATCTGTGGATATGAACCCCCAGATCCCTCTGCTCCTCCACGTTCCTCAGAACCCTGCCGTTGACCCTGTAATCCTTATTCAAATTTGCCCTACCAAAATGAATCACCTCGCACTTATCAGGGTTAAATTCCATCTGCCATTTTTCGGCCCAGCTCTGCATCCTATCAATGTCTCTTTGCAGCCTACAACTGCCCTCCACCTCATCCACTACTCCACCAATCTTGGTGTCATCAGCAAATTTACTGATCCACCCTTCAGTCCCCTCCTCCAAGTCATTGATAAAAATCACAAACAGCAGAGGACCCAGCACCGACCCCTGTGGCACACCGCTGGTAACTGGTCTCCAGTCCGAAAATGTTCCATCCACCACCACCCTCTGCCTTCTATGAGATAGCCAGTTACTTATCCAATCGGCCAAATTTCCCTCTATCCCACAACTCCTTACTTTCTTCATGAGACGACCATGGGGAACCTTATCAACGCCTTACTAAAATCCATGTATACGACATCAACTGCTCTACCTTCATCTACACACTTAGTTACCTCCTCAAAGAATTCAATCAAATTTGTTAGGCAAGACTTACCCTTCACGAATCCGTGTTGACTATCCTCCACTTTTTGCATTCTCGGGCCAGGGATTCCCAGGTGTCGGTGGGGAAGTTACACTTTTTCAAGGAGGCTTTGAGGGTGTCCAGGAAGCGTTTCCTCTGCCCTCCTGGGGCTCTCATGCCGTGTCGGAGCTCCGAGCAGAGCGCTTGTTTTGGGAGTCAAGTATCGGGCATGCGGACAAAGTGACCCGTCCATCGGAGCTGATCGAGAGTGGTCAAAACTTCGATGCTGTGGATGTTGGCCTGAGCAACAACGCTGACGTTGGTGCGCCTATCCTGCCAATGGATTTGCAGAATCTTTCGGAGGCAGCGTTGATGGTACCTCTCCAGTGCTTTGATATGCCTGCTGTACATGATCCATGTCTCTGAGGCATACAGCCGGGCGGGTATTACTGCTGCTCTGTAGACCATGTGCTTAGTGCCGGGTTTGAGGTCCTGGTCTTCAAGCACTCTCTTCCTCAGGCGACCGAAGGCTGCACTCGCACACTGAAGGCAGTGTTGGACTTTGTCGTCGAAATCTGCCCTTGTAGACAGTAGGCTCCCCAGGTATGGAAAGTGGTCCACGTTGTCCAAGGCCTTGTCGTGGATTTTGATAATCGGGGGGCAGTACTGTGTGGCGGGGGCAGTTTGGTAGAGGACCTTTGTCTTACGGATGTTTAGTGTAAGGCCCATGCTCTCGTACGCTTCGGTGAACGTGATGACAATTGTTTGGAGTTCGACCTCCGAGTGAGCGCAGACGCAAGCGTCATCTGCATACTGTAATTCGACGACAGACGATGGGACGACCTTGGATCTGGACTGGATGCGACGGAGGTTGAACAGTTTCCCGTTTGTTCTGTGGAACAAACTTAACTGGACCAGCCACATAAATACATTGGCTGCAAGAGCAGGTCAAAGTTTGGGTATGCTGCAACGAGTGACTCACCTCCTGACTCCCTAAAGCCTTTCCACCATCTACAAAGCACAAGTCAGGAGTGTTATGGGATACTTTCCACTTGCCTGGATCATTGGAGCTCCAACAACACTCAAGAAGCTCGACACCATCCAGGACAAAGTAGCCCAATGGATTGGCACCCCATCCACCACCTTAAACAATCCCTCGCTCCACCACCAGTGCACCGTGGCTGCAGTGTGCACCATCTACAAGATACACTGCAGCAACTCGCCAAGGCTTCTTCGACAGCACCTCCCAAACCCCCGACCTCTACCACCTAGAACGACAAGGGCAGCAGGTGCATGGGAACACCACCACCTCCAAGTTTCCACTCCAAGTCACACACCATCCTGACTTGGAAATAGATCGCCATTCCTTCATTGTCACTGGGTCAAAATCCTGAAACTCCTCCCTAACAGCACTGAGGAAGTACCTTCATCAATCGGACTGCAGCGGTTCCAGAAGGAGGCTCTCCACCAACTTCTCAAGGGAAATTAGGGATGAAACATAGAACCATAGAAAAAAAGGATGGGATTAGGCCCTTCGAGCCTGCTCCCCCATTCAATATGATCATGGCTGATCCTCTATCTCAATACCATATTCCCGCTCTCTCCCCACACCCGTTGATGCCTTTTGTGTCTGGAAATCTATCTATCTCCTTCTTAAATATATTCAGTGATTGGCCTCCACAGCACTTCTGTGGAAGAGAATCCCACAGGTTCACCACCCTCTGCGAGAAGAAATTTCTCCTCATCTCAGTCCTAAATGTCCTACCCCGTTTCCTGAGACTGCGGCCCCTTGTTCTTTCGTCTCCAGCCAGGGGAAACATCCTCCCTGCATCCAGTCTGTCTAGCCCTACGTTTCAATGAGATCCCCTCTCATTCTTCTAAACTCTAGTGAATACAGGCCTATGATGGGCAACAAATGATGGCCTTGCCAGCGACGTCCACTTCCCATGAATTAATTAAAAAAAACTCCAATCAAGCGGGCTGCTTTGTCCTGGATGGTGTCGAGCTTCTTGTGCAAAAGGGAATTAAAAAGCAAATCGTGAAAACTGAGTGTTCCAGCAATTTGTCCACTGCTGCAACCCACAGTAGCATGCGCGGATATTGGAAAAGTCGGAATCTTTGTAGAAACTCTGTCTTACACCAGTGTGCTTCAGCTCTCCTAATACATTTCATGGCATAATTTGTTCCATTTGCTAGTTTCGTGGGTGAAACCTGTCTATTTTGTGAAATTTGGATATCATCATTTATTTTTACATCATAATATAGAAATTCAGGAAAATAAACATACCAAAGTTCCTGGAAATTTAATCACTTTAAATTCTTGTAATTGTATTCGCACATCATTTGAAATGAATCTGAATTGAAAAAAAAATCATATATTTTAGACCAGAACATTTGATATCACCGTGCAGCCAAGTTGCTGTGAGCCGAATCAGCTTTAATTCACGGAATCACAGAATCATAGAAATTTACGGCACAGAGAGAGGCCATTCGGCCAGCGTGTCTGCGCCGGTTGATAAAGCAATATCCAGCTTAATCCCACTTTCCAGCTCTAAGTCTGTAGCCTTGCATCTTTCGACACTTCAAGTGCATTTCCAAGTACATTTTAAAATTCGGTGAGGGTTTCTGCCTCTACCAACCTTTCAGGCAGTGAGTTCCAGACCCCCAGCACCCTCTGGGTGAAAAAAGTTCTCCTCAACTCTCCTCTAATCCTCCGACCAATTACTTTAAATCTAAACACCTTGGTTATTGAGCTCTCTGCTAAGGGAAATAGTTCTTTCCTATCCACTCTATCGAGGCCCCTCATATACACCTCAATTAAGTCTCCCCTCCGCCTCCACTGTTCCAAAGAAAACAACCACAGCCTATCGTTCCTCTTAGGACCCTCTCAAGTGCAATCACTTCTTTCCTGCAATTTGGTGACCAGAACTGCACGCAGTGTTCTAGCTGTGGCCCAACTAATGTTTTATACAGTTCAGGCACAACCTCTCTGCTGTTATATGCTATTCCTCAGCTAATAAAGGAAAATTGCCCGTATGCATTCAGAACAAGCTTATCTACCTGTCCTGCTACCTTCAGGGATCTGTAGATATGCACTCCAAGGTCCCTCTGTTCCTCTACACTTCTCAGTATCCTAAAATCCAGCCTTCCCCAAATGCATTACCTCACACTTCTCCGGATTAGATTCTATTTGCCACTGTTCTGCCCACCTTACCAGTCCATCAATATCTTCCTGCAGTCTACAGCTATCTTCCTCACTATCAACCACACGGCCAATTTTTGTATCATCTGCAAACTTCTTAATCATGCCCAATACATTGAAGTATAAATAATTAAGATATACCACAAAAATTTAAGGGACCCAGTACTGAGCCCTGCGGAACCCCACTGGCTGCAGCCGTCCAGTCACAAAGACACCCATCCACCATTATTCTTTGCTTCTTGCCACTGAGCCAACTTTGGATCCAACTTGCCACATTCCCTTTGATCCCATGGGCATTCATTTTTTTGGCCAACCTGCCGTGTGTGAGCTTGTCAAAGGCCTTGCTAACATCCATGTAGACTACATCAAATACACTACCCTCATTCGATAGCAAAATACTGCGGATGCTGGAAATCCGAAATAACAACAGAAAACGCTGGAAAAACTCAGCAGGCCAGGCAGCATCCGTGGAGAGAGAAAGAGAGTTAACGTTTCAGGTCGATGACCTTTCATCAGAACTGGGAAGAGCCGGAAATCAAATAGATTTAAGGCCAGGGTAAAGCTGGGAAAAGGGGGAGGGGATAAAGGAACAAAGGTGGAGATGAAGAGACATTAAGAGACATTAAGAGATATGCAAGGCTAGAGGTGGTGTTAATGTGACAGATTAAGGCTGAATGAAGTGTGAAATCCACTGGCAGAATGAAGGACAGCTGCCAGCTTCTAGGAGGAAAACAAAGGTGGGGGGGGGAGCAACTAAAAGGGTGGATAAAATAAAATATAAATGTGATTGGAGCTGAGGTTATGATCTAAAATTGTTGAACTCGATATTGAGTCCAGAGGACTGTAGCGTGCCTAAACGAAATATGAGGTGCTGTTCCTCGAGCTTACGCTGAGCTTCCGTGGAACAGTGTAATAGGCCGAGGACGGTGAGGTCAGAGTGGGAGTGAAGCGGTGAATTAAAGTGACAGGCCACCGGGAGCTCGGGGTCCCCATTACGGACTGAACGGAGGTGTTCCGCAAAGCGGTCACCCAATCTGCGTTTGGTCTCCCCAATGTAGAGGAGACCACATCGTGAGCAGCGAATACAGTATACTAAATTGCAGGAAGTACAAGTAAATCGCTGTTTCACCTGGAAGGGGTGTTTGGGGCCCTGGACAGTGGGAAGAGGGGAGGTATAAGGGCATGTGTTGCATCTCCTGAGCGTGCATGGGAAGGTGCCGGGCGAAGGGGAAGGGGTGCTGGGGGTGGTAGCGGAGTGGACTAGGGTGTCGCGGAGGGAGAGGTCCCTACGGAATGCTGAAAGGGGAGGTGAGGGGAAGATGTGTTTGGTGGTGGGATCACGCTGGAGGTGGCGGAAATGGCGGAGGATGATCCATTGAATGTGGAGGCTGGTGGGGTGAAAGGTGAGGACAAGGGGAACACTATCGCGGTTCCGGGAGGGAGGGGCAGGGGTGAGGGCAGATGTGCGGGAGATAGAACGGACACGGTCGAGGGCCGTGTCCACCACGGTAGAGGGGAATCCTCGGTTGAGGAAAAAGGAAGACATGTCGGAAGCACTGGTATGGAAGGTGGCATCATCAGAGCAGATGCGGCGGAGACGGATAAACTGGGAGAATGGAATAGAGTCCTTACAGGAGGCGGGGTGGGAGGAAGTGTAGTCCAGGTAGCTGTGGGAGTCGGTGGGCTTGTAGTGAATGTTAGTCAATAACCTATCCCCAGAGATGGAGATGGAGAAGTCGAGGAAGGGAAGGGAAGAGTCGGAGATGGACCATGTGAAGGTGAGGGAAGGGTGGAAATTGGAAGCATAGTGAATGAAATGTTCTAGTTCAGGGCGAGAGCAGGAGACGGCACCGATACAGTCATCAATGTACCGGAAAAAGAGGTGAGGGAGGGGACCCGAGTAGGACTGGAACAAAGAGTGTTCCACATATCCCACGAAAAGGCAGGCATAGCTAGGACCCATGCGGGTACCCATAGCAACACCTTTAATTTGGAGGAAATGGGTAGAGTCAAAGGAGAAGTTGTTCAATGTGAGAACAAGTTCAGCCAGGCGGAGGAGGGTGGTGGTGGATGGGGACTGGTTGGGCCTCTGTTCAAGGAAGAAGCGGAGCGCCCTCAGGCCATCCTGGTGGGGAATGGAGGTGTAGAGGGATTGTACATCCATAGTGAAGAGGAGACGGTTGGGGCCGGGAAACTGGAAACTGTTAAAATGGCGGAGGGCATCGGAAGAGTCGCGGATGTAGGTGGGAAGAGACTGGACAAGGGGAGAAAAAATAGAGTCGAGATAGGAAGAGATAAGTTCCGTGGGGCAAGAACAGGCTGAAACGATGGGTCTACCGGGGCAGTCCTGTTTGTGGATCTTGGGAAGGAGGTAGAAGCGGGCTGTGCGGGGTTGGGGAACTATGAGGTTGACGGCCGTGGGGGGAAGATCTCCAGAGGAGATGAGCTCAGTGACAGTCTTGGACACGGTGGCTTGATGTTCGGTAGTGGGGTCATGGTCCAGGTGGAGGTAGGAGGAGGTGTCAGAGAGTTGGCGTTCAACTTCCGCTAGGTAGAGGTCGGTTCGCCAAACAACAACAGCGCCACCCTTGTCAGCAGGTTTACTGACAATATCAGGGTTGGATCGGAGAGAATGGAGTGCTGCAAGTTCAGAGGGAGGTAGGTTGGAGTGAGTGAGGGGAGCAGAGAAATTGAGCTGGCTGATGTCACGGCGGCAGTTAGCAATGAAAAGATCAAGAGAGGGTAAGAGGCCAGAGGGAGGGGTCCAGGTGGAACGAGAATTCTGAAAGTGGGAGAAAGCGTCAGCCGTGCGGGGGGAAGACTCCTGGCCAGAGAAGTGGGCACGGAGACGGAGGCGGCGGAAAAAGAGCTCAGCATCGTGCCGAGCTCGAAATTCATTGAGATGGGGGCGTAAGGGGATGAAGCTCAGGCCTTTGCTGAGGACTGATCGTTCGGAGTCAGAGAGGGGAAGGTCAGAGGGGATAGTGAAAACGCGGCAGGGGGTGAGATTGGGAGAAGGGGGATCAGAGGAAAGTGAAGGGGAAGAAGGTTCCGGAGGGGCTTTAGTGTCCAAGAGTTGTTGAAGCTTGCGATCCTTGACATCGGAAAGGAAGAAGTAAAGTTTTTTGTTGAAGCGTCGGATGAGTCTAAGGATGAAATGGAACTGTGGACCCGGACAGCTTTGAGATAGAGTGCGTCGGTGCTGCTGAAGAGAGATGTCGAGACTGTTCATGTGGCGCCGCATGGCGTTGAGCGTGGATCTCAAGATGCGGCGAGAGCAGTAGTTCGAGGAACGACGAATATCTTGGAGATATTTGTAATCCTGGGTGGATCCGAAACACGAAGGGTGGAAGTTTCGTTGGAATCCACGTGGGATAAGTCAGAACCGGAGACAGTTGCTGAGGAAAGTAATGTGGCTGTGAAACCGAGTCTTGGCAGATACCTGATCAAACACGAGAAGGGAAACTGAAATCAATGAAGATGAACAAGGTTGAAGAGCCAAACGGAAATCCCGTCGAAGAGAAGAGCAGAACTTCTTCAAGGTAGGCATTCCAAGAAGAGAGGTGGCAGTGAACCAAACACTAATACGATAGCAAAATACTGCGGATGCTGGAAATCCGAAATAACAACAGAAAACGCTGGAAAAACTCAGCAGGCCACGCAGCATCCGTGGAGAGAGAAAGAGAGTTAACGTTTCAGGTCGATGACCTTTCATCAGAACTGGGAAGAGCCGGAAATCAAATAGATTTAAGGCCAGGGTAAAGCTGGGAAAAGGGGGAGGGGATAAAGGAACAAAGGTGGAGATGAAGAGACATTAAGAGACATTAAGAGATATGCAAGGCTAGAGGTGGTGTTAATGTGACAGATTAAGGCTGAATGAAGTGTGAAATCCACTGGCAGAATGAAGGACAGCTGCCAGCTTCTAGGAGGAAAAAAAAGGTGGGGGGGAGCAAATAAAAGGGTGGATAAAATAAAATATAAATGTGATTGGAGCTGAGGTTATGATCTAAAATTGTTGAACTCGATATTGAGTCCAGAGGGCTGTAGCGTGCCTAAACGAAAGATGAGGTGCTGTTCCTCGAGCTTACGCTGAGCTTCCGTGGAACAGTGTAATAGGCCGAGGACGGTGAGGTCAGAGTGGGAGTGAAGCGGTGAATTAAAGTGACAGGCCACCGGGAGCTCGGGGTCCCCCTTACGGACTGAACGGAGGTGTTCCGCAAAGCGGTCACCCAATCTGCGTTTGGTCTCCCCAATGTAGAGGAGACCACATCGTGAGCAGCGAATACAGTATACTAAATTGCAGGAAGTACAAGTAAATCGCTGTTTCACCTGGAAGGGGTGTTTGGGGCCCTGGACAGTGGGAAGAGGGGAGGTATAAGGGCATGTGTTGCATCTCCTGCGCGTGCACGGGAAGGTGCCGGGCGAAGGGGAAGGGGTGCTGGGGGTGGTAGCGGAGTGGACTAGGGTGTCGCGGAGGGAGAGGTCCCTACGGAATGCTGAAAGGGGAGGTGAGGGGAAGATGTGTTTGGTGGTGGGATCACGCTGGAGGTGGCGGAAATGGCGGAGGATGATCCGTTGAATGTGGACACTACCCTCATTGATCCTCCTCGTTACCACCTCAAAAAATTCAATAAATTAGTCACACATGACCTTCCCTTAACAAATCCATGCTGACTGTCCTTGATTAATCCGTGTCTTTCTAATTGATGATTTATACTGCCCCTCAGAACTTTTTCCAATAATTTTCCCGCCACCCATGTTAGGCTGACTGGCCTGTAATTACTCGGTCTATCCCTTTCTCTTCAGCTGTCCGCCAGTCCTCTGGCACCACACCACACCACGCCACGATGGACGTATCGGAACTCTACACCAGTATCCCCCACGATGACGGCATCGCTGCGACAGCCTCAGTACTCAACACCAACAACAGCCAATCTCCAGACGCCATCCTACAACTCATCTGCTTCATCCTTGACCACAATGTCTTCACCTTCGACAATCATTTTTTACCCAAACACACGGAACAGCCATGGGGACCAAATTCGCACCCCAATACGCCAACATCTTCATGCACAAGTTCGAGCAAGACTTCTTCGCTGCACAGGACCTCCAGCCAACGCGGTACACCAGATACTTCGACGACATTTTCTTCCTTTGGACCCATGGCGAAGGATCACTGAAAAGACTACACGATAACATAAACAAGTTCCATCCCACCATCAAACTCACCATGGACTACTCCTCAGAATCGGTTTCATTTCTGGTCACACGAATCTCCATCAAAGACGGACACCTCAGCACTTCACTCTACCGCAAGCCCACGGAGAACCTCACGATGCTCCACTTCTCCAGCTTCCACCCTAACCACGTTAAAGAAGCCATCCCCTATGGACAAGCACTGCGAATACACAGGATCTGCTCAGACGAGGAGGAGCGCGATGGACACCTACGGACGCTGAAAAACGCCCTCGTAAGAACGGGATATGACGCTCGACTCATCGATCGACAGTTACGATGGGCCACAGCAAAAAATCGCTTAGACCTCCTCAGAAGGCAAACATGGGACACAACCAACAGGGTACCCTACGTCGTCCAGTACTTCCCCGGAGCGGAGAAACTACGCCATGTTCTTCGCAGCCTTCAACATGTCATCGATGACGACAAACACCTCGCTAAGGCGATCCCCACGCCTCCACTACTTGCCTTCAAGCAGCCACCTAACCTCAGAAGTACCATCGTTCGCAGCAAATTACCCAGCTTTCAGGATAACAGCGACCACGACACCACACAACCCTGCCACGGCAAACTCTGCAAGACATGCCAGATTAGCAACACAGATACCACCATCACACGTGAGGACACTACCCACCAGGTACATGGTACATACTCATGTGACTCAGCCAACGTTGTCTACCTCATACGTTGCAGGAAAGAATGCACCGCGGCATGGTACATCGGCGAGACCATGCAGACACTGAGACAACGTATGAACGAGCACCGCGCAACAATCGCCAGGCAGGATTGTTACCTCCCAGTTGGGGAACACTTCAGCAGTCAAGGACATTCAGCCTCGGATCTGCGGGTAAGCGTTCTCCAAGGCAACCTTAGGAACACACGACAACGCAAAATCATCGAGCAGAAACTGATATCCAAGTTTTTGCACTCATGAAGACGGTCTCAACCGGGATCTTGGGTTTATGTCACGATACATGACGTGATCCGGACTCGAGTCGTCGTTGGCTTGTTCACAGATGTGATTCCCAGTAAAAAGTAAAACTTTTCCCAGTAAAATAAGTAAAAATTTTATAGCTTATCATTTTATATACAGACGGCAGCTTTTGACATGTTAGACCCCCTGCGACTCCACCTCATTGTCTCAGTTGTATCTTGCTATGTCTTTGATGTGGTACCTTCCTGGCTGACCTGATTAACTTTATCACACCTCGGCAGATAGTCAGGATGATTTAATTTAGTTGTCTGCAATTGTAAGGTACACATGCATTGTTCTCTATCTATATATGCTTTGGCGATTCTGTATCTTTTTACTTCACCCGACGAAGGAGTAGTAAGCTCCGAATGCTTGTGATTTCAAATAAAACTGTTGGACTATAACCTGGTGTTGTGCGACCTCTCAATTATGACCACACCTGTAGCTAGAGAGGATTGGAAAATGCTGGTCAGAGCCTCCGGTGTTTCTTCCCTTGCCTCTCTTAACAGCCTGGAATACATTTCATCCGGGCCTGGCGACTTATCTACTATCAAAGATTCTAAACCCCTTAATACTTCCTCTCTCTCTATGTTTATCACATCTAATATTTCACAATCCTACACCTTAATTACAATGTCTGCATCGTCCCTCTTTTCTGTGAAGACAGACGCAAAATATTCATTAAGAACCATACCCACGTCTTCCGCCTCCACACAGAGGTTACCTTTTTGGTCTCTAATAGGCCCTTCTCTTTCCTTAGTTATTCTCTTGCTCTTTATGTATTTATAAATCATCTTTGGGTTTTCGTTGATTTTACATGCCAATATTGTTCATGCCCTCTCTTTGCTTTCCTAATTCCCTTTTTAATTTCATCCCTGCAATTTCTATGTTCCTCTGGGCTTTCTGTAGTATTTTGCACGCGGTTTCTGACAAAAGCTTCCCTTTTTTTTCTTATCCTACCCTGTATACCCGTTGACATCCAGGGGTCTCTGGATTTGGGAGCCCCACCCTTTTCCTTTGTGGGAACACATTTGCTGTGAACCCTCTCTATCTCTTTCTTGAATGCTTCCCACTGCTCTGACACTGATTGTAACGGCTAAATTTCTCACGTTGCATATACTGGATGGCCTGCTCTCTCTATCTCCGTTAGTAGAAGAATAATACTGCAATATTTAAGATACCAAATTCTGCTGGAACACTCCGAGAACTGAATGGATTTCAACTGAAGGTGAAGCATGAAAAAAAGTCTAGTGGCTCGATTTTAACTCCACCTCACCTGGTGGAAACGAAGCGGAAGGGTATGCTAAAATGGAGCGTGTGACTTATCCAATTCCATCCCTTCCCCGATCTGACCAACTGCAATTGTAAATTATAGACGTCATGACACCCACCCTAAATCTTAGGGGTCCTTGTTAAATATGCAGCTCAGGTTCCGATGGCATTATAATTTTAGGCCGGAGTGGAGTCCTCTCTGTCAGATACAGCAGCCATGGCCAAAGGAGGTCCACGCAAGTAAGGTTTTCTATTTTTTTCTTTGTGTGCGAAGAGGAACAGGAGTGATCCTCCGGGCCCCACAAGGAAACCTTGGGCCTCGGTTACCCTGGGCTTATAATTCCCCTCCCCTGACGGGGCTTCCTTGTGCTAGACACCAGTCTTGCGGGGCGCCCGATTTTAACGGCCAGGCAGTCACTTCCTGCCGACTGCTTTGGTTGGAAAGTCGGCAAGCGGCATGCTAATGTATCCCTGTCATTAACTTCAGCCGACCATGCCAGCTGCCGCCCCACTCCTCCACCCCTATGTCCGGCACACTGCCCAGTTTTCTGCGTTCTTGCCTGTGGTGTGAAATCGAGCCCAGGACTGGTTAACTTTCACCAAACCCGCTGGGCGGGGAACTCACGAGAATGTGTGGATCGCCGGGTTTGCACCCCACCCAAAAACAGCAGCGTTTTATCTGATTCCGTCAGTTTCCCGACGGATTGGTTAGGTTAAAATTGCTTCCTAGGGTAGAGTCTAAGAAATGGGTAAAAAGGAGAAGTTAGAAAGTAACCCTGGATCTAACCTGTGAAAGGAGGAAAAATACTGAGATATTGTACATGTATCCAATTTCCTAAGATGAATAGAAAAGGTCAAACTTGAGCTGAAGTATAACAGAGACTACAGTACAAGGACTGCACAAGTACAAACTGAGAAATGGGCACGTGTTGCCCTTAGATAATAAAATATTGCTTCACATAGAATGATCCATGCTAAGCAAGGTCTGGGGCTATTCAACAGGGCAGAAAATCAAGAAAGGATAAACGACAGCATCGATTGCTCAATGACACCTGGTGTTCCATTGGGCTGGATGTGAACAGAGGGGCCAGATGTAAAAGGACAGCAACAAATACTGCAGCTCCTAATCCACCGTGTGGTGGATTTTAAACTGCGTTTTAAACTTGAAGGATAGTGTCTAATCGTCTCTGCTCCCTATTATACCCAGGGACAGCTTTGGATTTGGATCTCAAAGGTGGTGGACATTGCCTTACGCACTGAAAGCTGGCCTCCTCGAATCATAAAATCCTACTGCACAGAAGGACGTAATTCGGCTCAATGCGCCTGTCCCAGCTCTTTGGAAAAGTTGTACAATTCAGTCCCACACCCCGGCTTTCCCTCATAACCCTGCAAATGAGTTCTCTTCCAGTACCTGTCCAATTGTCTTTTGCAAGTACTTATGGAATCGGATTCTACCCCACTTTCAGGTAGTGCGTTCCAGATCTTAACAACCCGAGTGAAAAAATCCTCATCTCTACTCGAGTTCTTTTGCCAATTATTTTAAATCTATGACCTTTGTTTACTTGCCCGAGGAAACAGGTTCTCCCCACTCGCTCTATCAAAGCCCCTCATAATTTTGAACGCCTCTATTAAATCGCTCCTTAACCTGCTCTGCGCTAAGGAGAACAATCTCAGCTTCTTCAATCTCTCCACATAACTGAAGTCCTGCATTCCTGGTATTATCCTGGGAAACCGACTATGCACCCGCTCCAGAGCCTTGACACCTTTCATAAAGTGTGGTGCCCAGAATAGTACACAATACTCCAGCTGAGGCTTAACCAGTGATTTGTAAAGGCTTAGCATAACGTCCTTGTTTTTGAATTCAAGACATGAATAACTGCATGGAATGATAGCCTACATTATGGGCTCAAGTCTCTGGAGTGGGACTTGAACCCACAACCTTCTGATTCTGAGGCAAGACTGCTACCATGGCTGACACCGTGGAGTACTGAACGATTTTTCTCAGTGCTTGTTATCTCCACCCTAGCATCCATCAGCAACCACAGATGCATCCCATCTGGACCAGAAGATTTGTTACCTTTGAGTGATGCCAACCTATTTAGTATCTCCTTTCTATCTTGTTTTTAATCCTATCCTGTAACTAGGAATATAAGAACATATGAATTAGGAGCATGAGTGGACCATACGAACCATACGACATCGGGGCTGATCATCGTCGACCTCAACTCCACTTTCCCGCCCGATCTCCATATCCCTTGATTCCCCTAGAGTCCAAAAATCTATCTATCTCAGTCTTGAATTTATTAAAGACTCAGCATTCACAGCCCTCTGGGGCAGAGAATTCCAAAAATTCACCACCCTCTGAGTGAAGAAATTTCTCGTTATCTCAGTCTTAAATGGCCTACCCCTAATCCTGAGTCTATGCCCCCTAGTTCTAGACACTCCAGCAAGGGGAAACAACCTCTCAGCATCTAGCCTGTCAACCCCCTTCAGAATCGTGTATGTTTCAATGAGATCACTTCTCATTCTTCCTTATCGCCCTCTTAAAAGGCCGAACTTGGCTTCTCTGACTATGATTTACGGACGAATGATTGTGCCATAACAATTCTCCGAGCCTACGGGAGTTGTGATGTCCTTGTTCCTCGCTCTTGGTCTAGCTGTCGGCTCTGCTTTCTCTGTTCTTGTAGTGCATCTGATATAGTGAAGAGGATTCGGGTGGTATGTCTGTTGTTTAATTGTTTAATGAATGAAACTATGAGCCCTAGTTCTAGACTTTCCAGCCAGGGGAAACAACCTCTCAGCATTTACCCTGTCAATCCCTCTCAGAATCTTATATGTTTCAATGAGATCACCTCCCATTCTTCTAAACTCCAGAGGGTATCGGCCCATTCTGCACAATCTCTCATCATAGGACAGCCCTCTCATCCCAGGAATCAATATAGTGAACCTTCGTTGAACCACCTCCAAGGCAGGTGTATCCTTTCTTAGATAAGGAGACCAAAACTGTGCACAGTACTCCAGGGGTGGTCTCACCAAGGCCCTGTACAATTGTAGCAAGACTTCCTTACTCTTCTACTCCAACCCTTTCGCAATAAAGGCCAACGTACCATTTGCCTTTTTAACTGTTTGCTGTACCTGCATGCTGACTCTCTGTGTTTCCTGTACGAGGGCACCTAAATCTCTCTGAACACCAACATTTAATAGTTCTCGCCATTTAAAAAAATATTCTGCTTTTCTATTCTTCCTACAAAAGTGAATAACCTCACATTTCGCCACAGTATACTCCTTCTGCCACCTTATTGCCCACTCACGTAACCTGTCTATATCGCCTTGCAGGCGTCCGCCTCACAGCTTACTTTCCCGCCTAGCTTTGTATCGTCAGCAAACTTGGATACGTTGCTCTAGGTCCCTGCATCTAAGTCATTAATATAGATATTAAACAATTGTGGCCTGATCCTTGTGGCACTCCACTACTCCCCCATCTCTACTGCAACATTAACTTCATCCTCTTCTTTTGTGAAGACAGATGCAAAGTATTCATTCAGTACCTCAATCATGACCTCTGCCTCCTCTGATCTGTGGAACAATTCCAGGCACAATGGGGAAGCACATTGAGTGAAAGTGTTCTTTGGCGCAGCGAAAATGGCCGATATGACTTCAATGGAAAAGAACATGGGGCCAGTTTAAAACGGCCTGAGGTTTGTCTGTGGCTTGTTTTACACAATCCCCAAGACCAAGTTCAGGTGTCTGAAATATTGAGAGAGCACCATAGATTAGCTTTGAACCAGATCTCTGCAGACAAACGATGTAAAATCGCTCTCCCAGAGAGCCAGAAACGGGCGAATGTAAATTGACAGCCCAGCGTCCACCAAGTCCGATATTGGGTGGAGTGCAAAACCGGCTGCGGATCAAGACCAATGAACAGCTTAGCGATACTCCCAACAGGTAGGATGTTAGCAAAATCATATTGTACATCGAATCCCTTTTTCGAAATAAAAGTGATGGGTGAATTTCCACTTTTAATGCGGGACACTAAGGAAACTGGACCGAATCGGCCGCCCTTATTATACCCCGCCTGATTGCCATTTCCATATCCTTCAATGGAAAACCGGCGCCTGCCCCGCTTTCGCCCGTTTCTGTCCAGAGTATTTTAAGACTCACATTGGCGGCCTGCTTGTCTCAATAACAATTGATCTTTACCTGTCATAGCACTTGCCGGTTGGAGTTGAATGTGTGTTCGGCCCACGGGGAGTCCATTTAAAGTTACTGAAATTACTTTCAAGCATTTCAATTTTTTTCTGTGAAACGTAGTTTTGGTCAGCATTTAGATCACCAGCAAACAGGATAGCCTTTGTTAACAAAGAGATTAAAGTTGAGGCGTCACACTCCAGAGAAAACCAAGTGGGAAACTAAGTAAGTTCCACAAAACAAAGAGCCAATGTTGCACATGATTTGAACGGCATGATGTTTCTTTCAAATTTATTGTTTATGTGTTACTGGGTAAACATGGTACTCAGTCACACAGATCAGAAAGGTCCCGTGTTTCATTCCCGCTCTGTGTTGAACTAGCTGATCTCAGCGGAGGTGCTCAAGTTGTCGATTCTAGAGGGATAGGACAGAAAGCATGAACCCAGCAGCCTCACTTACTCGGCATAGACAGAAAGCATGGACACAGAAGCCCCACTTACAGTCTAGGACAGAAAGCGTGCACCCAGCAGATGTTTGATGGGACTGCGTAGACGGAGCTTTACTCTTTATCTAACCCGTGCTTTACCTGCCCTGGGAGTGTTTGGTGGGACAGTGTAGAGGGAGCTTTACTCTGTATCTAACCCGTGCTGTACCTGCCCTGAGAGTGTTTGATGGGAGAGTGTAGGTGGAGCTTTACCCTGTCTCTAATCCGTGCTGTACATGCCCTGGGAGTGTTTGGTGGGACAGCGTAGACGGAGCTTTACACTGTATCTAACCCGTGCTGTACATGCCCTGGGAGTGTTTGGTGGGACAGCGTAGACGGAGCTTTACACTGTAACTAACCCGTGCTGTACCTGCCCTGGTAGTGCTAATGGGACAATGTAGAGGGAGCTTTACTCTGTATCTAACCCATGCTGTACCTTTCCTGGGAGTGGTTGATGGGACATGGTAGAAGGAGATTTACTCTGTATCTAACCCGTGCTGTACCTGCCCTGGGAGTGTTTGATGGGACAGTGTAGAGGGAGATTTACTCTGTATCTAACCCGTGCTGTACCTGCCCAGGGAGTGTTAGATGGGACGGTATAGAGGGAGCTTTACTCTGAATCTAACCCGTGCTGTACCTTTCCTGGGAGTATCTGATGGGACAGTGTAGAGGGAGCTTTACTCTGTATCTAACCCGTGCTATACCTGCCCTGTGTGTGTTTGATGGGTCAGTGTAGAGGGAGCTTTACTCTGTATCTAACCCGTGCTATACCTGCCCTGGGAGTGTTTGATGGGACAGTGTAGAGGGAGATTTACTCTGTATCTAACCTGTGCTGTAACAGCCTTGAGAGTTTTTGATGGGACAGTGCAGAGCGCACGGTACTCTCTCCTAAACCCGTTTTGCCTGATATCAGAGTGTTTGCTGGGACATTGTGCAGTACTCTGTACTTGACTTGACGAGGGACATTTTTAATTGTGCAGTCTCTTTATTCTCTGTCTTTGCTTTAGTCTTTTAGGATTTCTAATCCAGGGAATACATTTCATTTACAGTGAACAATATTTTTACATAGAAACATAGAAAAATATTAGCAGGAGTAGGCAATTCGGACCTTCGAGCCTGCTCCGCCATTCAATATGATCATGGCTGATCCTTTATCTCAAGTAAAGGAGGCCTACATTTTATAACACTTTCTGCAAGAAAGAAAAAACAAAACAATAGATATGTAGAATAATGTGAAAATGTTTCCCAACTACAACAAGTGAACACTTACTTCCTGCTCTCCTTGTAACTTGGTCAGCAGGCGCTTAATCTCATCATACGCACATACTGGCCTTGCATGATGGCCGACGAGCAAAAAAGAACCTGGAGAAAGAAAGTATTCTGTTAGCATCTGGGTGACGCTGGATGTTGTTAACTTGACGAAATTCGTTGACCATGCTGTTTTCTCAACAGTTGATGGTGTTAAAGCACATTATGATCTGTTCTAATTCACAGAATACGTTGATTGAGGCAGTCGGCATTGCGATTGGTTAACACTGGGGAATTATCAGATACAAAGTGTGGATATCATCAGGCGAGATCGTTCCATATTGCAAATAAAACAGGAGGAGGCTCCCTAGTGATGGAATCCGCGCTGTGTTGTCAATAGTCACGTCAGTGCCAGCGGGTATACCATTTACTGATTCCAGTGAACATGGCTGGCAGTTTGGAGACTGTGAGGTGGATAGAATCATAGATTCATACAGCATAGAAGGAGGCCATTCGGCCCATTACACCTGTGCCGGCTCTCACACAGAGCTGTGCAACACCCATGTTCTTTCCCCATCGCCCTGCAAATATTCTCCTTTTAAGTATTTATCCAATTCCCTTTTGCAAGTTACTATTGAATCTGCTTCCACCGCCCTTTCAGTCAGTGCATTCCCGATCACAACAACTCACTGCGTCAAAAGAATTTTCCTCATCTACCCACTGGCTTTTTTTAACCAAATATTTTAAACTTGTGTCCTCTGGATTCTGATCACCACCCCCGCACCCCCTCCACCACCAACACCAGTGGAAACGGTTTCTCCCTATATCAGAATATAAGAATATAAGAACATAAGAAATAGGAGCAGGAGTAGGCCATACAGCCCTTCGAGACTGCTCCGCTATTCAATAAGATCATGGCTGATCATCGACCTCAACTCCACTTTCCCGCCCGATCCATATATCCCGTGATTCCCCAAGAGTCCAAAAATCTATCTATCTATTTACTCTATCAAAACCGCTCATAAATGTGAACAGCTGTATTAAATTGCCTCTTAACCTTCTCCACTTAACGGAAGTCCCTCTTCCCTGGTTTCATTTTAGTAAATCTCCTCTGCAGCCTCTTGAAAGCCTTGATGTCCTTTCTAAATCATGGTTCCCAGTATTGAACAGAATACTTTAGCTGAGGATTAATCAGTGATTTATAAAGGTTTCCATAACTTCCTTGCTTTTGCTCTTTGAGCTTCTATTTACTAAGCCAAGGACTCCATCTGCTTTTTAATGGCCTTCTCAACTTGTCCTACCACCTTATGTGAATCCCCAGGTCTCTCTATTGCTGCGCCCCCTTTAAAATTGTACCCTTACATCATACTGTCTCTCGTCAGTTCTCATTCCAAAATGCATCTCTTGATTCTTCCCTGCATTAAATTTCATCAGCTACGTGTCTGTCCATTTCACCAGTCTGTCTATTTCCTCCCAAAGTATGTGATTATCCTACTCACTGTTTCCTACATTTCCAAGCTTTATTTTATCTGCAAACTTTGAAATTATGCCCTTTATATCCAAGTCCAGCTCATTAATATATATCAAAAGAGCCGTGGTCCAAATACCGGCCTTATAGGACACCACACTATAATTCCCTCCAGTCCAATTAACAACCGTTCACCACTACTCTCTGCCTAATATCCCGGAGCCAATTTGTATCCATGCTGCCACTGCCCCTTTAATCCCATGGACTTCTATTTTGCTAATGAGTGGCACCTTATCAAGTGTCCTTTGAAGTCCACTCACACAACATCAGCTGCACTGCTCTCATCCACCCTCTCCGTTACTTCATCAAAGTTGACCATCAATTTAGGCAGACATGATTTGCCTTTAAAAATAAATGATGCCTGCCATTTATAAACCGGTGTTTTTCCATATGACAATTAATTTTTTGCCAGATTATGCTCTCTAGAAGTTTCTCCACCACCGACGTTAGGCTGACTTGCCTAATTACAGTATAGGAACTTTAGGAACAGGAGTAGTCCTTTTAGCCCTTCGAGCTTGCCCCGCCATTGAAATAGCTTATGGCTCATCTGCACCTCAGCTCCAATCCATCTAGTTCGCCTTCTAACATCCTGGTAGTCGCATCATATAACGATAATGGAGTTGTTAACTAATGATAGTAACAAATTTCTACCAATCAGTGTACAACTGACCCAGGCATAAGGCGAGGAAAACACCAGATATGGAGAACTTTGGGAACCAAAGGTACAAAGTCGCCTGCTCCATTCAGGCATGCTACACTCACCACTTGTAACGTCTCAAATTACACATATATTTATCCCAAAATATTATTTTCTGAAATAAATTTATCTAATATGCATTTGAATCACACAATGAGAGATTGCAGTTGTCCATCTGTAAACTATTGATCTAATCTTGTAATTCCCTTCAAAAACCTCGCCACCTCTCTCCACCTTAAAACCTACTTATTTGAACAAGCTTTGTGTCACCTGCACTAATATGTCCTCATGTGGCTTAGTGCCAATTTTTGTTTGGTAATTGCTTCTGCAGAGCGCCTTGGGACCTTTTACTACATTAAAGGCGCTATTCAAATGCAAATTGTTGTTCTTTTCAATGCACCTTTAAGACGAAATTGAATGAACATCAGTTTGGAAATGAGCACTGAAAGTTGAACAGAAAGTACGGATTTGCGTGTGGGATATGATTATTCCTGAGCTGTGGAAATCTCACATCAAAGATGTATAATTTTGCATGTGAGAAAAGATGGATTATTTGCAATTTTGATCGCTTTCCAATTTTTAGCTAAGACGATGCTTTTAACAAAATAAAAATGCAGAATACTGTAGGAATGGAGTTTCCCAACTGAAGAAAGACAAGCGAGGCAAATTCGATAGCAGAATAACTATAGTGGTGTTGCTAAAATCAAGCGAGGCCAAGACAGAGTCCGAGGCAAGAGTGAGAGTGGGGGTCAACGAAGATGAGATTTTTTTCCTGTATTCTGTTGTGGAGTTTTGCAGAGATATGAGAAGATGATTCAAATTCTCGGAGCAAGATTCATGTTTTGGACACCCTGCTGCTTCATAGGCAGTTAAAATGTATTGAAGCAGAAATATCGTGGAAAAAGCTGAAAGCAAACTGCTTGGCAATGTTTTTCTCGTTGAAGGAGAAATGTGATGCACTTTGACATGATCTGTGGAGCAGTGAGTTTATTGGATAGAGCGGGAGTTTCTCGCATTTCTTAATGTTAGTATAATCGCATCCTCAAAGGCAGCAAATTTGAAGGGGATGCTTGAGGCATGCGTGAGAAAGGAATAGAGGGAAACGGGGCAAGGCACGAAGAAGCTATTAGAGTGAGAGGAGGCTCGTGTGGAGTATAAAAACCGCCACAGAACTGTTGGGCAGCATGGGCTGTTTCTGTGCTGTAAATTCCATGTAATTCTACGTATTTTCCGATTGGTAAGTTTCATGAGTTTGCAATTTAATTTGTGAGTGGCAGGGCTATTAAAATGTATTGCAACAGAAAAGAATCCGGAGCCATTCAAGAGCGTGTGGAGCAGGTTCGAGGGGTCATGTGGCCTACTCCTGCTCCTATTTCTTGTGTACTATTTCCTCTTACATATATCAGATGGTAAACTTCAATGCCAGCACATTGCATTGCATGCTGGAACATTCTCACGAACTGCAAAAGAAGGGCTTCTGGGATGCTTTTGATGACACCCACAGACTGCGGCCGCTGAGCGGATCTACATACAGAAAGGTCTCTGTTCTGTCAGTGATAGTCACTGAGGGTGCCTGGGGACACAAACCTCACAATTCTGCTTCGTCGGGTCACTGATACCAGGACTCAGAGGGAGTTTCAAATTAGGTGCATCTCAGTACTGTCAGTGAGTGACCGAGTCTATTATAACAGATATTGTTTGATAGGTTTCAGTGTTAACATATTTACCATTTGAAACGACATCGATAATGTTTAATTTCCATGGAGGCCTTCTGAAGCATTCAGCCTCTTTCCTGGGGTCGTGCTTAAGCTGATCTTGAATGAATTCCACATAGCTAGTATTGATGACTTTAACAGGGTCTCTGAGAAACAAGTGTGCATATAGAAAATTATGTTAACTTAATCAAACAACGGCAATATCTAATTAATCTACGGCATGAAGCTGCTGTTATGTGAAGGTCTTTCACTGCACAAGGTATGAGTTCTAATTCAGGAACTCAATGTATTAACAACATTGGAGGCCTTTTAATTTGTTGAATCTTGCATTTTTCAAATTAATTTACACCTGAAAACTTCCCAAACCTCCAGAAGTACTTTGCAGATAGGGGGAAGAAAAACATACATAGAAGGAAAAATGTGCTACACCAAGAAATGGTTTGGAAAATGAGAAATGACCGAAGCTTGGCTGACGATATGAAATTTGAAAAAGATTATAATTGCTAGAGGGTAGGTTAGTGATATAGGGAAGGAGATCCAAAAAGTAGCGCAGAAAGGCTTTTATTTCAATGGTCGGGTTACAGCAGGGGTTTCTGGGGGTGGTGGGACCTCTACAAGCCAGACGGGTTGCACCTCAACGGGAACGGGACCAATATCCTCGCGGGAGGGTTTGCTAGTGCTGTTGGGAAGGGTATAAACTGGCTTGGCAGGGCTATGGACACCTAAGAATAAAGTCAGTAGGAAGGGAAGAAAAACTGGAATTTGAAAACAAAAACGTAGAAAGTAAATTGGAAGGACAGAGGAATCAAGTACTAGATAGTAGTCAACAAGGAGGTTTGCCTGTACGAAATGGTATATACTTCAATGCAAAGAGTATAGCGAACACGGCATCTGAGCTGAGGGCACAGGTAGATGCTTGGGACTATTATATTATAGATATTACAGAGACTTGGCTGAAAGAGGGGCAGGTATGGCAGCTCAACATTCCTGGTGACAGGATTTTCAGACGGGATAGAGAGGGAGGTAAAAAGGGAGGGGGGTTCGCGGTATTGATTAAAGAAACTATTACAGCTGTGAGGAGGGATGATATGTTGGAGGGATCATCAAACGAGGCCATATGGGTTGAATTGAAAAACAAAAAAGGGACGATCACACTGCTCGGAGTGTACTACAGACCCACAAACAGTGAGAGGGAGATAGAAGAAAAGATAGAAGAAAAAATATGTAGACAAATTTGTGAGAATTGCAAAAACTATAGGGCAGTAACAGTAGGAGATTTCAACTACCCCAATATTAACTGGGATAAAATTAGTGTGAAGGGTATAGAGGGTGTGGAATTCCTAAAATGCATCCAGGAGAACTTTTTTAGCCAGTGTGTAGCAAGCCCAAAAAGGGAAAGGGCGGTTCTGGAATTAGTTTTAGGTAAAAAAGCTGGGCAGGTTGAAGGCGTATCAGTGGCGGAGCATTTTAGTGCTAGTGAGCATAATTCAGTTAGATTTAAGGCAGTTATGATAAAAGGAAAAGGATAGACAAGGAATACAAATTCTAAATTGGGGAAAAGCAAATTTTGCTATCTCAGAGAGGATTTAGCCATAGTGGAATGGAAACAGCTACTTGAAGGCAAATCAGTGTCAGAGTAGTCGGAGGAGATCCGGAGGGTTCAGACCAAATATGTGCCCTTAAAGAAAAAAGGTGTGACTAACAAATCTAGAGCCTCCTGGATGTCTAGGGTCGTACAGGGTAGGCTAAAGAAAAAAAGGGAGGCTTATGACAGATACCGAGGTCTAAATACTCCAGAAGATTTAGCGGAGTACAGAAAGTGCAAGGGTGCAATTAAAAAGGATATTAGGAAAGCAAAGAGAGAGCATGAAAAATTCTTGGCAAGTAAAATCAAGCAAAATCCAAAGATGTTTTATAAATATATTAAGAGTAAGAGGATAACTAAAGAGAGGGTAGGGCCTATTAGAGATCACGAGGGTAATCTGTGTGTGGAGGCGGGAGACGTCGGTAGTGTTCCAAATGAATACTTGCGTCTGTTTTCACAAAGGAGCCGGGTGAAGCAGACATTGTTATCAGGGGGGAGGCGTTTGAAGTATTAGATGAAATAAACATCGTGAGAGAGGAAGTATTAAGGGGTTTAGCAGCTTTAAAAGTGGATAATTCCCCAGACCCGGATGAAATGTATCCCAGGCTGTTAAGTGAAGCAAAACAGGAAATAGCAGAGGCCCTGATCATCACTTTTAATCCTCTTTGGCTTCAGTTATGGTGCCGGAGGACTGGAGGACTGCTAATATGGTACCCTTGTTTAAAAAGGGAGAAAAGGATAGACCGAGTAATGACAGGCTAGTTAGCCTAACCACGGTGGTGGGAAAATTATTGGAAAGAATTCTGAAGGACAGGATAAATTTTCATTTAGAAAGACACGGTTTAATCAAGGATAATCAGCACGGATTTGTTAAGGGAAGGTCGTGCTGACAAACATGATTGAATTTTTTGCGGAGGTAACAAGGAGGGTAGATGAGGATAGTGCGTTTGATGTATTGAATATGGACTTCAGCAAGGCTATTGATAAGTTTCCACATGGCAGACTGGTTACGAAGTTAAAAGCCCATGGGGTCCAGGGCAAAGTGTCAAGTTGGATTCAAAACTGGCTCGGAGATAGGAAGCTGAGGGTAATGGTTGATGGGTGTTTTTGTGACTGGAAGGCTGTTTCCACTGGGGTTCCACAGGGTTCAGTACGAGGTCCCATGCTTTTTGTGGTATATATCAATGATCTAGACTTGAATATAGGGGGTATGATTAAGAAGTTTGCAGATGATACTAAAATCGGCTGTGTGGTTGATACTGAAGAAGGAAGCTGTAGACTGCAGGAAGATATCAATAAATTGGTCAGGTGGGCAGAACAGTGGCAAAAGGAATTCAATCCGGAGAGGTGTGAGGTAATGCATTTGGGGAGGGCTAACAAGGAAAGGGAATACACAATAAATGGTAGGAGACTGAGTACTGTAGAGGAACAAAAGGGACCTTGGAGTGCATGTCCATAGGTCCTTGAAGATTGCAGGCCAGGTAGAGAAGGTGATTAAGAAGGCATACGGAATGCTTGCCTTTATTAGCAATGGCATAGAATACAAAAGCAGGGGGGTTATGCTTCAACTGTATAGAACACTAGTTAGGCCTTAGCTAGAGTACTGCGTGCAGTTCTTGTCACCACATTACAGGAAAGATGTGAGTGCACTATAGAAGGTACAGAGTAGATTTACAAGAATGTTGCCGGGATTAGAGAATGTTAGCTATGAGGAAAGACTGGATAGGCTGGGTCTGTTATCCTTGCAATAGAGGAGGCTGAGGCGAGACCTTATTGAGGTATATCAAATTATGAGGGGCACAGATAAAGTGGATATAAAGGACCTATTTCGCTTAGCAAAATAGTCAAAAACCAGGGGGTACAGATTTAAAGTAATTGGGGGAAGGTTTAGTGGGGATTTGAGGGAAACTTTCTTCACCCAGAGGGTTGTGGGGGTCTGGAACTCACTGCCTGAAAGGGTGGTAGAGGCAGGAACCCGAACCACATTTAAAAAGTACTTGGATGTGCATTTGGGATGCTCTAACATGCAGCGCTACGGACCAAGAGCTGGGAAGTGGGATTAGGCTGGATAGCTCTTTGTTGGCCGGCGCGGACACGATGGGCCGAAATGGCCTTCTTCCGTGCTGTAACTTTCTGTGATTCTATAAAAACCCACAGTCGGAGCATCAAAGGCTGCAGGATGTTGATACAAAGTTCGAGAAGTTTTCAAAAATAGAATTCGGTGAGGCTGAAAAGGGGTTTTCTGCTGAGGACAAAGGCTTTAATTCAATGTGTTGATGAGAATGTGCCTCGGTGATGAGCAGTCGGGAATTAATGAAGGATTTAGTTTTAGTCTCGCTGGAGTTTATCAATGAAGGAAACTGGAAGATGAGCAAGGAGGGGGCTGGAGAAATAAAGTCACGTGATGATGAAAACCAATGTTTTGCTTGGTCTGGCTCAGTGCAGTGATTGGCAAGGGAAGTGGTTGGACTTAGTGGCAAACACAATTCTTTCAAAAAAAATACCTTAGGCCTTCTCAATGTTCAGGTGCATGAAGTTTAGACTCATTCACAACTTAATGTTGGACAGGCAGTGTGACACCATAGAGGTGGCCATGGAATGAATGACCAATCTACTGGTCACAAACACATTTGTCCATGAAACATTTATGTAAGTAAACACTGTATAGTCACTGGGAAGGCAAAATCACGTCTCTACCATGAGGACAACCTCCATTGTGTAGTACGGCACTGCCACTAGAGCTGGGTGCCATCAGCAGCAGAAGAATTGTAAACCACCACAATCTGCACCCTCATGTTTGGACACATCCCTCACTCCTGTTTCACCAGCAAGCTTGGAGACCAACCCTAGTTCAATGTGAAGCGTCGAAGGGTGAGCTAGGAGAAACGCCAGGTATACCTTCAAGCTACGATGCATCGATATCCAAATGCTAAACACCAAATGCCGCCAGCTCTAGACAGAGCTTAGCAGTCTCCTAACCAGTGTATCAGCAGAAAATCTCCCAAGCTCCGTCGCATCCAGTCGACAATCGTGGTGAACAACCAGGAAATGGACATGAGCAGAAGGTTCCAGGGCCACCCCATCCTCAATTGTGGCAAATCCAGCATGTGAGTGTAAGAGACGTGACTGAAGTGTTTGCAAGTATACTCAGCTAAAGCTGATCACACTCGGCCTCAACCCAAAGTCCCCACCATCATCGATGCCAGTGACCAGCCTATTCAGATTACTCCATGTGGCATTAAGAAGCGGCTGAGTGATCTCCAAAGGCTTTCGGCCCTGGCGAAATTGGATCTGCATACCCTGAACACCTGTAAGACCTGAACAAGTCAAGCTGTTCCAGTACAACTCTAGCACTGGCATATATCCAACAATGTGGAATTATGAGGAAGAGGCGAGAAAAGGAGCCCTAAAAATATCTGCTTCATTAACTCCTGGTCAGTCGATGGGGATCACACTTAAGCAGTTGAAACAATAAGAGAACCAAACACATAAATATAGAAGCTTGGAATGCATGAACACCCCAGGATGCTGAGTCAACAAGTTGACCTGAGAGCTGAAATGCGCTGATCGGTCGGGAACTAAGCCCGTATAAATATCGACATCGCTGCTCCCCGTTTAGCTGAAGAAGGTCACCTGAAAGGGATGGCGCAGGTTACATCTGCTGCTAGTTAGTGCTTTCCAAGAGGAACAGAGAGAAGCTGGGGTTGGTTTTGCTGTGAAATATAACATGACATCTAAGCGTGAAAGTATTCCTAAAGGAGTTAGCGACATCCTGATGACTATGGGACTTCTTTTGTCTCCTAAGAGATATGCTGTAGCTATTAATAGCTAGGCACCAAACATGACAATCTCTGATGAAGTCAAGCAGTACTTCTATGAAGATGTAGAACAGGTGATGGCACAGGTTCCTAGAAAGGACAAGATCATCATCATGGGTGATTTTAATGCTCAGGTAGGAGCTGTCCACCAGTCGCGATGGTAGTCATTGGCAGTGCCACAGTAATGGAACACTGATCCTTAGGAGGTGTACAGAACATCGACTGATTATCACCAAAAAACGCTTCAGACTTCCAAGAACATGCGAATCTACATAGATGCACCCTCGTTCTAAACAATGTCACCTGATTGACTATACACCGGTCAGCCAGAGGGATGCTAAAACCTTAAGATCAGATGAGCCAGCAGGGGAGCCGAGTGCTGGATGGACAACAGACTGATCCAAATATAAGTAAATCTGCAGCTTGTTCCAAATCGAAGACCACAACATGGACACCCACCCCCACAAACCCCATGATCCTACCAGATTAAATATAGCCAAACTTAAAGCGGCAGGAGTGGACAAAGCTTTATAAGATCATCTAAGCACTATCAACACAGCTCCTGGCAACATCGAAATGAGCTGGAAAAATTCAGCAATGCCTCATTCTCTGTAGCCAGTAAGACCCGAGGACAAAAGAGCCCAGAAAACGCCAAAACTGGTTTGATGAAAATGACACGGAGATCACTGCATTACTCTGTGAGAAAAACACCCTTCACCAAGCATGGTTGGAAGAGCCATCATAAACATCAAAAAAGCTGCATAGAATAATCAGCGCAGTGATCTTCAATCAAAAATGAGAAGTCGCACAACACCAGCTCGTAATTTCAAATAAAGCTGTTGGACTATAGCCTGGCGTTGTGCGACTTCTCATTTTTGTCCACCCCAGTCTAACACCGGCATCTCCGCATCATCTTCAATCAAAGTTGAGAGCCGTATTGGAAAAGTGGTGGAGTGACAACCTGAGTAAATCCAGATAACCGCTCACAAACATGATATGAGAAGCTTCTACGTTTCACCGTGAACCATCTAAGGTCCACTGTCTGCAGACGCCACTCCCCTAATAAGTGCTGATATCTGCACCTTCTTAACTGACAAGACCCAAATCATGGACAGATGGGCGAACCATTTTAAGAATCTACCAAACCCGATGTGCAGCATAGCAAGTGTGTTCCTCAGTCAACTTCCTCAAAGTCCGATAATAGTGTCTCTTGCTGAAGGAGATGCCTGTGACGATTAAGATTATCAAGTCTCTCTCCAGTGGTAAAGCAACAGGTTCCAATGCTATACCAGCTGAAATATCTCAAGCTGGAGCACAGCAACTAGCTTTTGCAGACTGATGTGGCAAAAATAAGTAATCCCGCTAGAATATAGAGATGCACCGATTATCCTGAGAGTTGGAGAGTGCAAACCTCAATATTAGCTCTAATAGTTGGGTAGGGTGGAGACTCACGGCGGGTCTGACAGTTTGGTGCGCAGATACATTTGGGTGCTGATAATTGAAGGGTGTGAAGATCAATGTGGGGCTGATATTTGTAAAATGGGGAGTGTAATTGTTTTCTCTCACTGTTCGAGTCTGAGGAGGCCAATATTGGCTCTGCAAGTCGCTGATTAATGTTGGATCTTATAACCAGTGACTTTGGATTGCCATGCTGCCTCTGATATTTGTCTGGTGACACACTCAATGCTACAATAAAAGTTGGAGGGGGAGAGGACCAAGGTCGACTGTGATAGAGGGCATGGGGATCAACTCCAGCTCTGGAAATTTGAAGAGTGTAGAGATTAATATCGGATTTGTTATTACAGGGGGTACTTCAATGTTGGTTCTGAATTTCAAAGTTGTGTGTGTAAAGATTTGAAGGTTAAAGAGGTTAATGCTACTTGCAACAATTGGAGAGAATGAGGTTCAATTTGGACTCTGGTAGCTGGAGGTTGTGGGGATCAATGATGGTTATGATCGTTGAAGGGTGTAATGACTAATTCTGCTTCCGATGGTTGGCGACTTTGAAGATCAAAATCAGCACCAATAGTTGGAGGGCGTATAAATCAATGTCGCCTATAAGAGTTGGAGATTGAATATTCACTCTAATAGCTATAAAGTGTAAAATGAATGGTGGCACAGATATCTGGAGGTTCCGCTGTGCAAATGTTGATTCTGAAAGCTGGAGGATAGGGAGATCAGTGACAAATTCTGGAGGATGGATAACAGCCATTACGAAGTTTGATTGCTGAAACATTCAGGCAAATCAATCAGATAAAATTAACAGACGAATAGGTCAGCAACATAAAACATAGAACATAAGATGTAGGAGCAGGAGCAGGTCATTTGGCCCCTCGAGCCTGCTCCGCCGTTCAATAAAATCATGGCTGATCTGATCTTGGACTCAATTCCACTTCTCAGCCCGCTCCCCATAACCCTTGACTCCCTTACCATTCAAAAATCTGTCTATCGCCACCTTAAATATATTCAATGACCCAGCCTCCACAGCTCTCTGGGGAAGAGAATTCCAAAGATTCACGACCCTTTGAGAGAAGAAATTCCTCCTCATTTCTGAAGTGGAATGATAAATAGAGCTTGTCAAATTAGTTTTACATTTTAAATAACGTCGGCGCTCATCCAACAGAAGCAGGGCCCGATTTGTTACCTTGTGACCGGTGTAGAAAGATGTATAATATAAATATGGGCAGAGGTACAGAACTTGCTTAATTGTGATGCTCACCCGGGTGAATTACCTTGGCACCACTTAAACTGACAGTTAATTACTTCTTACTCAGTTTAGATACCAGATGATTGCAGTCACTATGAGACTGAAATCTAAAGATTCACGGGGGAGAGATTCATCTTCAGCCGTATCGCAAAGCGGGCGATAGCGAATCGGCAGTCTAATGTCCCGGCCAATATTCATCCCTCAATCAACATCATTAAAACAGATTATCTGCTCATTATCACATTGCTGTTTGTGGGATCGTGCTGTGCGCAAAATAGCTTGCCGTGTATCCTACATTAGTGACTAAACTTCAAAAAGTCCTTCATTGCCTGTAAAGCACTGTTGAGACGACGGGTGGTCGTGAATAGGCGCTATATAAATGCAAGTCTTACTTTCTTTCAATTCATTCAATTAAAAAGACCATTGGGCAGAGTCCAAAATAGTCAGCCGATCTTTCCGTTTTACCTCACCGCACGAGATGAGGTAAACTTCAGGAGAGCAGAAATGCAAACTTGTGTATTTTTTAGTATTATTCTGTCTGTTCGTACAGTATCCTGTCACTGTTTTGTATTATGACGCCTGTGCATACAATGCCCTGTTGCTGTACAATATTAGTCTACATTATCCTGGACATTTACCTGAACAATATCACCTGCGTTTCCTCTGCTCTGCCAAATGGTGAATTGAATTTTGATTGCAGTGAGTTCCACGTACGATTCCTGCAAGTAAATAAACCAGAGTCATTGTCTGGAATATCAGCCAGAATGAACGAAAGCCGTAAGCAGGATTTAATATTGAATAAAGTAATATACAGTTTGCCAAATTTGAGGGGTGTTACATAAAGTAACCGATTCGATGTAAACCCTGTATTTGGGCACGGCGACTCCATGACACTATAACACCGGGCAAGGGCTGTCACCTTCCTTGGTTCACATCAAGCTAAGCATGTTGGAGCAGTCCTGAGAAAGAACTTCGGTCTCTCGTATAAGACTCAGTTGCAACAGCAGAGAAAGGATAGTTGGTCATCAGGCCTAAAGTCTGGCATAGCTCCAAACTCAGTAGAAAACAGCATGGTCTCCATTAGACATTGTGACCTCTTTAATAATTAAGTCAAATATGACCAAGGAAGGGAAATAACGTAATATTCTTAATTTCGGATGACGTGATGCAAACACAAAAAATAAGAAATAGAGTTTCCCAGTCTGTTAAACACGCAATAACAACACCATGTAATCAGAACGTTTTCAAATAGGGCTCGCAAATGGTACAGTATCCACACAACCATTCCAACCAGATGGAATATTTCTGCTCACCCAAAATCAGATGGTTTTTTAAGCAGCACTTTATTTTAATTTGTTTCTAATTATGCACGAGTGACAGTCTGAGTCCGTTTTAGCGAGTGTTTGTGAGTGAATGTCTGAGTCCGTTTGAGCGTGTCGACGAGTGTGGGTGAGTGTCCGAGTGTGTGTGAGTGAGTGTCTAAGTGTGTGTGAGTGAGTCTCTGAGTGTGTGTGAGTGAGTCTCTGAGTGTGTGTGAGTGAGTCTCTGAGTGTGTGTGGGTGAGTGCCCGAGTGTGAGTGAGTGTCCGAGTGTGTGTGTGTCTGAGATTGTGTGAGTGAGTATCTGAGAGTGTGTGAGTGAGTCTCTGAGTGTGTGTGAGTCAGTCTCTGTGTGTGAGTGAGTGAGTCACTGAGTTTGAGTGAGTGAGGCTCTGAGTGTGTGTGAGTGTCTGGGTGTGTGTGAGTGAGTCTCTTAGTGTGATTGGGTCTCTGAGTGCTTGTGAGTGAGGGTCTGAGTGTGTGTGAGTGAGTCTCTGAGTGTGTGTGAGTGAGTCTCTGACTCTGTGTGAGTGAGTCTTTGAGTGCGTCTGAGTGAGTCTCTGAGAGTGTACGAGTGAGTCTCTGAGTGTGTGTGAGTGAGTCTCTGAGTGTGTGTGAGTGAGTCTCTGAGTGTGTGTGAGAGTCCCTGAGTGTGTGTGAGTCAGTCTCTGAGTTTGTGTGAGTGAGTCACTGAGTGTGTGTGAGTGAGTCTCTGAATTTGTGTGAGTGAGTCTCTGAGTGTTTGTGAGTGAGTCTCTAAGTGTTTGTGAGTGAGTCTCGGAGTGTGTGCGTGTGAATCTCGGAGTGTGTGTGAGTGAGTCTCTGACTCTGTGTGAGTGAGTCTCTGAGTGCGTCTGAGTGAGTCTCTGAGAGTGTGTGAGTGAGTCTCTGAGTGTTTCTGAGTGAGTCTTGGAGTGTGTGCGTGTGAATCTCGGAGTGTGTGTGAGTGAGTCTCTGAGTATTTGAGAGTGAGTCTCTGAGTGTGTGTGTGAGTCTCGGAGTGTGTGTGAGCGAGTCACTGAGTGTGTGTGAGTGAGTCTGTGTGTGTGTGTGAGTGAGTGTGTGTGTGTGTGTGAGTGAGTCTCAGAGTGGGTGTGAGTGAGTCTCGGAGTGTGTGTGAGTCAGTCTCTGAGTGTGTGTGAGTGAGTCTCTGAGTGTTTATGAGTGAGTCTCTGAGTGTGTTTGTGAATCTCGGAGTGGGTGTGAGTGAGTCTCAGAGTGTGTGTGTGTGAGTCTCTGAGTGTGTGTCAGTGAGTCTCTGAGTGTGTGTGAGAGAGTCCCTGAGTGTGTGTGAGTCAGTCTCTGAGTTTGTGTGAGTGAGTCACTGAGTGTGTGTGAGTGAGTCTCTGAATTTGTGTGAGTGAGTCACTGAGTGTTTGTGAGTGAGTCACTGAGTGTGTGTGAGTGAGTCTCTGAGTATGTGTGAGTGAGTCTCTGAGTATGTGTGAGTGAGTCTCTGAGTGTGTGTGAGTGGTGGGCTGTACCCGGGCTCAGAACCGTAGGGCACTACCGGATACTGCCGCCGATAACCTCCCGCTGAATTTCGTTAGAGTCGTTAGCGGCGCCGCGGCCGATCGCCAGTTGGTTGGCGTTCTCTTATGGTGCTACCGGTTGGCGAAATTTGCCCCTAATTAAATTTCAAGCCAGGATTCGCGAGACTCTGAAATTCACAGCGAGAGTGAGACTGTGGAATTCATCCAGAGATCAATGTGATGGTAATATTCAATGAACTTAATTAAACCTGGCTATACCATTGGCTATGCTTTCTGACCAATGGAGTAATTCACAGAATTCTACACGGTAAGGTATTGGTTAGCGTTCAAGGTAGAAAGCCAAATATCATAACAGTAGAAGCTGTCAGTACAATGCCTACATTTCTTATCATGCAATGGACCGACATTGGTGTAAAGCAGTGACTCACACATCAATCGTAATTCTGCCAGCGAATCCACTGACATTATGGATACACATTTCTTGGAGAAGGACGAGATCACAATTATCCACCATCTTTATCAAGTACAAAAGGGGCAAAAACATTTAAATTGAAATGAAAACGAGACAGGAAAATACGAGGCTGTTCTAATCTTTTATATAATCTGACAGTGGAATCTCTTCACTTGTTACGTGCTGAAAATAGAGTCTCCCGCAATCCATACTGAGCGGGTCTGTGCTGACTTCGTCAAAACCAGCTGAGGTGGCAGAGTTGCCACTAATGCCTGCAGCACACTTGGTGAGGGAAAAGGAATAAATGAAGATCTCTGTCCTCATCAAGATGGAGTGAACCCGGCTGGAAAATACACCTGGAGTTGAAGTTCAAGCAAAGAAAAAATGGGATCAACTGTCTTTCGCAGCGAACTCCCACAAACTCACACCGGGATAGTCTGCAGTTCCAAACTCACACCCACAACCTCACACTGGGATAGTCTGCTGGTCCCAACTTACACCCACAATCTCACACTGGGATAGTCTGCTGTTACTAATTCACACCCACAAACTCACACTGGGATAGTCTGCTTGTCCTTACTCACACTCACAAAATCACACCGGGATAGTTTGCTGGTCCTAACTCACATAACAAACTCACACTGGGATAGTCTGCTGTTACTAACTCACACCCACAAACTCACACTGGATAGTCTGCTTTTCCTAACTCACACCAACAAACTCACACCGGGATAGTCTGCTGGTCCTAACTCACACCCACAAACTGAATCTGGGATAGTCTGCTGGTCCTAACTCACACCAACAAACTGAATCTGGGATAGTCTGCTGTTCCTAACTCACACCCACAACCTCACACTAGGATAGTCTGCAGGTCCTAACTCAATACCACAAACTCACACCGGGATAGTCTGCTGTGCCAAATTCACTCCCACAACCTCAAACTGGGATAGTCTGCTGGTCCTAACTCACACCCACAACCTCACACTGGGATCGTCTGCTGTTCCAAAATCACACCCACAACCTCAAACTGGGATAGTCTGCTGGTCCTAACTCACACCCACAACCTCACACTGGGATCGTCTGCTGTTCCTAACTCACACCCACAACCTCACACCGGTTTAGTATGCTGTTCCTAACTCACACCCACAACCTCACACTGGGATAGTCTGCTGTTCCTAACTCACACACACAACCTCACACTGGGATACTCTGCTGTTCCTAACTCACTCCCAAAACCTCACACTGGGATAGTCAGCTGTTCCTAACTCACACCCACAACCTCACACTGGGATAGTCTGCTGTTCCTAACTCACACCCATAACCTCACACTAGAATAGTCTGCTGGTCCTATCTCACACCCACAACCTCACACTGGGACAGTCTGCTCTTCCTAACTCACTCCCATAACCTCCCACTGGGCTAGTCTGCTCTTCCTAACTCACTCCCACAACCTCACACTGGGATAGACTGCTGATCCTAACTCACTCCCATAACCTCACACTGGGACAGTCTGCTGGTCCTAACTCACACCTTCAACCTCACACTGGGTTAGTCTGCTGGCCCTAACTCACACCCACAATCTCACACTGAGATACTCTCCTGTTCCTAACTCACTCCCAGAGTCACACCGGGATAGTTTGCTGATCGTAACTCACTCCCACAATCTCACACTGGGATATTCTGCTGTTCCTAACTCACTCCCACAACCTCTCACTGCGATAGTCTGCTGGTTCTAACTCACACCCACAAACTCACACTGGGATAGTCTGCTGGTCCTAACTCACTCCCACAACCTCTCACTGCGATAGTCTGCTGTTCCTAACTCACACCCACAACCTCACACTGGGATAGTCTGCTGTTCCTAACTCACACCCACAAACTCACACTGGGATAGTCTGCTGGTCCTAACTCAGACCCACAAACTCACACTGGGATAGTCTGCTGTTCCTAACTCACTCCCACAAACTCACACTGGGTAAGCCTGCTATTCCTAACTCACATCCACAAACTCACACTGGGATAGACTGCTGGTCCTAACTGACTCCCAAATCCTCACACTGGGATAGTCTGCTGTTCCTAACTCACACCCACAACCTGACACTGGGATAGTCTGCTGTTCCTAACTCACACCCACAAACTCACACTGGGATAGTCTGCTGTTCCTAACTCACTCCCACAAACTCACACTGGGTAAGCCTGCTATTCCTAACTCACATCCACAAACTCACACTGGGATAGACTGCTGGTCCTAACTGACTCCCAAATCCTCACACTGGGATAGTCTGCTGTTCCTAACTCACACCCACAACCTGACACTGGGATAGTCTGCTGTTCCTAACTCACACCCACAACCTCACACCGGTTTAGTCTGCTGTTCATAACTCACTCCCATAACCTCACACTGGGATAGTCTGCTGGTCCTAACTCAAACCCACAAACTCACACTGGGATAGTCTGCTGTTCCTAACTCACACCCACAAGCTCACACTGGGATAGTCTGCTGGTCCTAACTCACACCCACAAACTCACTCTGGGATAGTCTGCTGTTCCTAACTCACACCCACAACATCACACTGGGATATTATGCTGGTCGAATCTCACACCCATAACCTTACACTGGGATAGTCTGCTGTTCCTAACTCACACCCACAACCTCACACTGGGATAGTCTGCTGGTCCTAACTCCCACCCACAACCTCACACTGGGATAGTCTGCTGTTCCTAACTCACACCCATAACCTCACACCTGTTTAGTCTGCTGGTCCTAACTCACACCCACAACCTCACACTCGGATAGTCTGCTGGTCCTGACTCACACCCACATCCTCACACTGTGATAGTCTGCTGGTCCTAACTCATACCAACAACCTCACACTGGAATAGTCTGCTGTTCCTAACTCACTCCCATAACCTCACACTGGGATAGCCTGCTCGTCCTAACACAGACCCACAACCTCACACTGGGATAGTCTGCTCTTCCTAACTCACAACCACAAACTCACACTGGGATAGTCTGCTGGTCCTAACTCACTCCCATAACCTCCCACTGTGATAGTCTGCTCTTCCTAACTCACAACCACAAACCCACACTGAGATAGTCTGCTGTTCCTAACTCACACCCATAACCTCCCACTGGGATAGTCTGCTGTTCCTAACTCACTCCCACAACCTCACACTGGGATAGTCTGCTGTTCCTAACTCACACCCACAACCACACACTGGGATAGTCTGCTGTTCCTAACTCACACCCACAACCACAAACTGGGATAGTCTGCTGGTCCTAACTCACACTCACAACCTGACACTGGGATAGTCTGCTGTTCCTAACTCACACCCACAACCTACAACTGGGATAGTCTGCTGGTCCTAACTCACACTCACAACCTGACACTGGGATAGTCTGCTGGTCCTAACTCAAACCCACAACAACACAGGGAAAGTCTGCTGTCCTAACTCAAACCCACAACCTCACACTGGGATACTCTGCTGTTCCTAACTCACTCCCCCAAACTCACACTGGGATAGTCTGCTGTTCCTAACTCACACCCACAAACTCACACCGGGATAGTCTGTTGTTCCTAATTCACACCCACTAACACACAACGGGATAGTCTGCTGTTCCTAACTCACACCCACAACCTCACACTGGGATCGTCTGCTGGTCCGAACTCATACCCACAACGTCACACTGGGACAGTCTGCTCTTCCTAACTCAATCCCACAACCTCACACTGGGACAGTCTGCTCTTCCTAACTCACTCCCATAACCTCCCACTGGGCTACTCTGCACTTCCTAACTCACTCCCACAACCTCCCACTGGGATAGTCTCCTGTTCCTAAGTCATACCCAAAACCTCACACTGGGATAGTCTGCTGTTCCTAACTCACACCCACAACCTCACACTGGGATAATGTGCTGTTCCTAACTCATACCCACAACCTCACACTGGGATAGTCTGCTGTTCTTAACTCACTCCCATAACTTCACACTGCGATAGTCTGCTGTTCTTAACTCACTCCCATAACCTCACACTGGGATAGTCTGCTCTTCCTATCTCACACCCACAACCTCACACTGGGATAGTCTGCTGTTCCGAACTCACACCCACAAGCTCACACTGGGATAGTCTGCTGGTCCTAACTCACACCCACAACCTCACACTCGGATAGTCTGCTGGTCCTGACTCACACCCACAACCTCACACTGGGATAGTCTGCTGTTCCTAACTCACACCCACAAGCTCACACTGGGATAGTCTGCTGTTCCTAACTCACACCCATAACCTCACACCGGTTTAGTCTGCTGGTCCTAACTCACAGCCACAACCTCACACTCGGATAGTCTGCTGGTCCTGACTCACACCCACATCCTCACACTGGGATAGCCTGCTCGTCCTAACTCATACCAACAACCTCACACTGGGATAGCCTGCTGGTCCTAACTCACTCCCATTACCTCACACTGGGATAGTCTGCTGGTCCTAACTCACTCCCATAACCTCACACTGGGATAGCCTGCTCGTCCTAACTCACACCCACAACCTCACACTGGGACAGTCTGCTCTTCCTAACTCACTCCCACAACCTCACACTGGGATAGTCTGCTGGTCCTAACTCACTCCCATAACCTCCCACTGTGATAGTCTGCTCTTCCTAACTCACAACCACAAACTCACACTGAGATAGTCTGCTGTTCCTAACTCACACCCATATCCTCCCACTGGGCTAGTCTGCTCTTCCTAACACACTCCCACAACCTCACACTGGGATAGTCTGCTGATCCTAACTCACTCCCATAACCTCCCACTGGGCTAGTCTGCTCTTCCTAACTCACTCCCACAACCTCACACTGTGATAGTCTGCTGGTCCTAACTCACACTCACAACCTGACACTGGGATAGTCTTCTGTTCCTAAATCACTCCCATAACCTCACACTGGAATAGTCTGCTGGTCCTAACTCACACCCACAAACTCACACTGGGATAATCTGCTGGTCCTAACTCACACCCACAAACTCACACTGGGATAGTCTGCTGTTCCTAACTCACACCCACAACCTCACACTGGGATACTCTGCTGTTCCTAACTCACTCCCCCAAACTCACACTGGGATAGTCTGCTGTTCCGAACTCACACCCACAACCTCACACTGTGATAGACTGCTGTTCCTAACTCACACTCACAACCTGACACTGAGTTAGTCTTCTGTTCCTAAATCACTCCCATAACCTCACATAGGAATAGTTTGCTGGTCCTAACACACACCCCCAAACTCACACTGGGATAGTCTGCTGTTCCTAACTCACACCCACAACCTCACACGGGGATAGTCTGCTGTTCCTAACTCACACCCACAACCTCACACTGGGATAGTCTGCTGTTCCTAACTCACATCCACAACCTCACACTGTGATAGTCTTCTGTTCCTAACTCACACCCACAAACTCACAAAGGGATAGTCTGCTGGTCCTAACTCACACCCACAGCATCACACTGCGATAGTCTGCTGTTTCTAACTCACACCCACAACCTCACACTGGGATAGTCTGCTGTTCCTAACTCACACCCACAGCATCACACTGGGATAGTCTGCTGGTCCTAACTCACACCCACAACCTCACACTGGGATAGTCTGCTGGCCTAACTCACACCCACAACCTCACACTGGATAGTCTGCTGTTCCTAACTCACTCCCACAACTCACACTGGGATAGTCTGCTGTTCCTAACTCACACCCACAACCTCACACTGGGATAGTCTGCTGTTCCTAACTCACACCCACAACTCACACTGGGATAGTCTGCTGTTCCTAACTCACACCCACAACCTCACACTGGGATAGTCTGCTGTCCTAACTCACACCCACAAACTCACACTGGGATAGTCTGCTGTTCCTAACTCACACCCACAACCTCACACTGGGATAGTCTGCTGTTCCTAACTCACACCCACAACCTCACACTGGGATAGTCTGCTGTTCCTAACTCACACCCACAACCTCACACTGGGATAGTCTGCTGTTCCTAACTCACTCCCACAAACTCACACTGGGATAGTCTGCTGGTCCTTTCTCACACCCACAAACTCACACTATGCTAGTCTGCTGCTCCTAACTCACACCCACAATCTCACACTGGGTAAGCCTGCTATTCCTAACTCACATCCACAAACTCACACTGGGATAGACTGCTGGTCCTAACTGACTCCCAAATCCTCAGACTGGGATAGTCTGCTGTTCCTAACTCAAACCCACAAACTCACACTGGGATAGTCTGCTGTTCCTAACTCACACTCACAACCTCACACTGGGACAGTCTGCTGTTCCTAACTTACACTCACAACATCACACCGGGATATTATGCTGGTCCTATCTCACACCCACAACCTACACTGTGATAGTCTGCTCTTCCTAACTCACAACCACAAACTCACACTGAGATAGACTGCTGTTCTTCACTCTCACCCACAACCTCACACTGGGACAGTCTGCTTGTCCTAACTCCCACCCATAACCTCACACTGGGATAGTCTGCTGGTCCTAACTCACACCCACAACCTCACACTGGGATAGACTGCTGTTCCTAACTCACACCCACAACATCACACTGGGATAATGTGCTGTTCCTAACTCATACCCACAACCTCACACTGGGATAGTCTGCTGTTCTTAACTCACTCCCATAACTTCACACTGGGATAGTCTGCTGTTCTTAACTCACTCCCATAACCTCACACTGGGATAGTCTGCTCTTCCTATCTCACACCCACAACCTCACACTGGGATAGTCTGCTGTTCCTAACTCACACCCACAACCTCACACTGGGATAGTCTGCTGTTCCTAACTCACACCCACAACCTCACACTGGGATAGTCTGCTGTTCCTAACTCACACCCACAACCTCACACTGGGATAGTCTGCTGGTCCTAACTCCCACCCACAACCACACAGTGGGATAGTCTGCTGTTCCTAACTCACGCCCATAACCTCACACCTGTTTAGTCTGCTGGTCCTAACTCACACCCACAACCTCACACTCGGATAGTCTGCTGGTCCTGACTCACACCCACATCCTCACACAGTGATAGTCTGCTGGTCCTAACTCATACCAACAACCTCAAACTGGGATAGCCTGCTGGTCCTAACTCACTCCCATAACCTCCCACTGTGATAGTCTGCTCTTCCTAACTCACAACCACAAACTCACACTGAGATAGTCTGCTGTTCCTAACTCACACCCATAACCTCCCACTGGGATAGTCTGCTGTTCCTAACTCACTCCCACAACCTCACACTGGGATAGTCTGCTGTTCCTAACTCACACCCACAACCACACACTGGGATAGTCTGCTGTTCCTAACCCACACCCACAATCTTGCACTGTGATAGTCTGCTGTTCCTAACTCACTCCCACAACCTCACACTGGGATAGTCTGCTGGTCCTAACTCACACCCACAACCAAACACTGGGATAGTCTGCTGGTCCTAACTCAAACCCACAACCTCACACTGGGATAATCTGCTGTTCCTAACTCACTCCCCCAAACTCACACTGGGATAGTCTGCTGTTCCTAACTCACACCCACAAACTCACACTGGGATAGTCTGTTGTTCCTAATTCACACCCACTAACACACAACGGGATAGTCTGCTGTTCCTAACTCACACCCACAACCTCACACTGGGATCGTCTGCTGTTCCTAACTCACTTCCCCAAACTCACACTGGGATCGTCTGCTGGTCCGAACTCATACCCACAACGCCACACTGGGACAGTCTGCTCTTCCTAACTCACTCCCATAACCTCCCACTGGGCTACTCTGCACTTCCTAACTCACTCCCACAACCTCCCACTGGGATAGTCTCCTGTTCCTAAGTCATACCCAAAACATCACACTGGGATAGTCTGCTGTTCCTAACTCACACCCACAACCTCACACTGGGATAATGTGCTGTTCCTAACTCACTCCCATAAGTTCACACTGCGATAGTCTGCTGTTCTTAACTCACTCCCATAACCTCACACTGGGATAGTCTGCTGTTCCTAACTCACACCCATAGCCTCACACTGGGATAGTCTGCTGTTCCTAACTCACACCCACAAGCTCACACTGGGATAGTCTGCTGGTCCTAACTCACACCCACAAGCTCACACTGGGATAGTCTGCTGTTCCTAACTCACACCCATAACCTCACACCGGTTTAGTCTGCTGGTCCTAACTCACACCCACAACCTCACACTCGGATAGTCTGCTGGTCCTGACTCACACCCACATCCTCACACTGGGATAGCCTGCTCGTCCTAACTCATACCAACAACCTCACACTGGGATAGCCTGCTGGTCCTAACTCACAACCACAAACTCACACTGAGATAGTCTGCTGTTCCTAACTCACACCCACAAGCTCACACTGGGATAGTCTGCTGTTACTAACTCACACCCATAACCTCACACCGGTTTAGTCTGCTGGTCCTAACTCACACCCACAACCTCACACTCGGATAGTCTGCTGGTCCTGACTCACACCCACATCCTCACACTGGGATAGCCTGCTCGTCCTAACTCATACCAACAACCTCACACTGGGATAGCCTGCTGGTCCTAACTCACAACCACAAACTCACACTGAGATAGTCTGCTGTTCCAAACTCACATCCACAACCTCACACTGGGATAGTCTGCTGGTCCTAACTCACACCCACAACCTCACACTGGGATAGTCTGCTGTTCCTAACTCACTCCCACAACCTCACACTGGGATAGTCTGCTGGTCCTAACTCACACCCACAACCTCACACTGGGATAGTCTGCTGTTCCTAACTCACCCCCACAACCACACACTGGGATAGTCTGCTGTTCCTAACTCACCCCCACAACCACACACTGTGATAGTCTGCTGGTCCTAACTCACACTCACAACCTGACACTGGGAAAGTCTGCTGGTCCTAACTCAAACCCACAACCTCACACTGGGATACTCTGCTGTTCCTAACTCACTCCCCCAAACTCACACTGGGATAGTCTGCTGTTCCTAACTCAAACCCACAACCTCACACTGGGATTCTCTGCTGTTCCTAACTCACTCCCCCAAACTCACACTGGGATAGTCTGCTGTTCCTAACTCACTCCCCCAAACTCACACTGGGATAGTCTGCTGTTCCTAACTCACACCCACAACCTCACACTGGGATAGTCTGTTGTTCCTAATTCACACCCACTAACACACAACGTGATAGTCTGCTGTTCCTAACTCACACCCACAACCTCACACTGGGATCGTCTGCTGTTCCTAACTCACTTCCCCAAACTCACACTGGGATCGTCTGCTGTTCCTAACTCACACCCACAACTCGCACTGGGATAGTTGCTGTTCCTAACTCACTCCCACAACCTCCCACTGGGATAGTCTCCTGTTCCTAACACACACCCACAACCTCACACTGGGACAGGCTGCTGTTCCTAACTCACATCCACAACATCACACTGGGATAGTCTGCTGTTCCTAACTCACTCCCACAACATCACACTGGGATAGTCTGCTGTTCCTAACTCACACCCACAACCTCACACCGGGATAGTCTGCTGGTCCTAACTCACAACCACAGCATCACACCGGGAAAGTCTGCTGTTCCTAACTCACATTCACAACCTTTCACTGGGACATTCTGCTGTCCCTAACTCACACACTCAACCTCACACTGGGATATTATGCTGGTCCTATCTCACACCCACAACCTTACACTGGGATAGACTGCTGTTCCTAACTCACACCCACAACATCACACTGGGATAATCTGCTGTTCCTAACTCACTCCCATAACCTCACACTGGGATAGTCTGCTGTTCCTAACTCACACACACAACCACACACTGGGATACTCTGCTGTTCCTAACTCACACACACAACCTCACACTGGGATAGTCTGCTGTTCCTAACTCACTCCCACAAACTCACACTGGGATAGTCTGCTGTTCCGAACTCACACCCACAAACTCACACTGGGCTAGTCTTCTGTTCCTAACTCACTCCCACAAACTCACACTGGGATAGTCTGCTGTTCCGAACTCACACCCACAAACACACAACGGGATAGTCTGCTGTTGCTAACTCACACCCACAACCTCACACTGGGATAGTCTGCTGTTCCTAACTCATACCCACAACCTCACACTGGGACACTCTGCTGATCCTAACTCACACCCACAACATCACACTGGGATAGTCTGCTGGTCCTAACTCACACCCAGAAACTCACACTGGGATAGTCTACTGTTCCTAACTCACACCCACAACCTCACACTGGGATAGTCTGCTGTACCAAATTCACACCCACAACATCACACTGGGATAGTCTGCTGTTCCTATCTCACACCCACAAACTCACACTGGGATAGTCTGCTGGTCCTAACTCACACCCACAACCTCACACCGGGATAGTCTGCTGTTCCAAACTCACTCCCAAAAACTCACACTGGGATAGTCTGCTGGTCCTATCTCACATTCACAACCTTTCACTGGGATAATCTGCTGTTCCTAACTCACTCCCAAAAACTCACACTGGGTTATTCTGCTAGGCCTAACTCACACACACAGACTCACACTGTGATAGTCTGCTGTTCCTAACTCACTCCCACAACCTCACACTGGGACATTCTGCTGTTCGTAACTCACACCCACAAACTCCCACTGGTATAGTCTGCTGTTCCTAACTTACACCCACAAACTGACACTGGGAAAGTCTGCTGTTCCTAACTCACACCCACAAACTCACACTGGTATAGTCTTCTGTTCCTAACTCACACCCACTAACACACAACGGGATAGTCTGCTGTTCCTAACTCACACCCACAAACTCACACTGGGATAGTCTGCTGGTCCTAACTCACACCCACAACCTCACACCGGGATAGTCTGCTGTTCCAAACTCACTCCCAAAAACTCACACTGGGATAGTCTGCTGGTCCTATCTCACATTCACAACCTTTCACTGGGATAATCTGCTGTTCCTAACTCACTCCCAAAAACTCACACTGGGTTATTCTGCTAGGCCTAACTCACACCCACAGACTCACACTGTGATAGTCTGCTGTTCCTAACTCACTCCCACAACCTCACACTGGGACATTCTGCTGTTCCTAACTCACACACTCAACCTCACACTGGGATATTATGCTGGTCCTATCTCACACCCACAACCTTACACTGGGATAGTCTGCTGTTCCTAACTCACACCCAGAACATCACACTGGGATAATCTGCTGTTCCTAACTCACACACACAACCTCACACTGGGCTAGTCTGCTGTTCCTAACTCACACCCACAACATCACACTGGGATAGTCTGCTGTTCCTAACTCACACCCACAACCTCACACTGGGATAGTCTGCTGTTCCTAACTCACTCCCACAACCTCACACTGGGATAGTCTGCTGTTCCTAACTCACACACACAACCTCACACTGGGATACTCTGCTGTTCCTAACTCACTCCCACAAACTCACACTGGGATAGTCTGCTGTTCCTAACTCACACCCACAAACTCACACTGGGAAAGTCTGCTGTTCCTAACTCACACCCACAAACTCACACTGGGAAAGTCTGCTGTTCCGAACTCACTCCCACGACCTCACACTGGGTTATTCTGCTAGGCCTAACTCACACCCACAAACTCACACTGGGATCGTCTGCTGTTCCTAACTCACACCCACAAACTCACACTGGGATAGTTTACTGGTCCTAACTCACACCCACAAACTCACAAAGGGATAGTCTGTTGTTCCTAATTCACACCCACTAACACACAACGGGATAGTCTGCTGTTGCTAACTCACACCCACAACCTCACACTGGGATCGTCTGCTGTTCCTAACTCAAACGCATAACCTCACACTGGGCTAGTCTGCTGGTCCGAACTCATACCCACAAACTCACACTGGGACAGTCTGCTCTTCCTAACTCACTCCCATAACCTCCCACTGGGCGAGTCTGCACTTCCTAACTCACTCCCACAACCTCACACTGGGATAGTCTGCTGTTCCTAAATCACACCCACATCATCACACTGGGAAAGTCTGCTGTTCCTAACTCACACCCACAACGTCACACTGGGATAGTCTGCTGGTTTAACTCACACCCACAACCTCACAACGGGATAGTCTGCTGGTCCTAACTCACACCCACAACCTCACAACGGGATAGTCTGCTGTTCCTAACTCATACCCACAACCTCACACTGGGACACTCTGCTGTTCCTAACTCACACCCACAACGTCACACTGGGATAGTCTGCTGGTTTAACTCACATCCACAACCTCACAACGGGATAGTCTGCTGGTCCTAACTCACACCCACAACCTCACACCGGGATAGTCTGCTGTTCCAAACACACTCCCAAAAACTCACACTGGGATAGTCTGCTGGTCCTATCTCACACCCACAACCTCACACCGGGATAGTCTGCTGTTCCTAACTCACTCCCAAAAACTCACACTGGGTTATTCTGCTAGGCCTAACTCACACACACAAACTCACACTGTGATAGTCTGCTGTTCCTAACTCACTCCCACAACCTCACACTGGGACATTCTGCTGTTCGTAACTCACACCCACAAACTCCCACTGGTATAGTCTGCTGTTCCTAACTTACACCCACAAACTGACACTGGGAAAGTCTGCTGTTCCTAACTCACACCCACAAACTCACACTGGTATAGTCTTCTGTTCCTAACTCACACCCACTAACACACAACGGGATAGTCTGCTGTTCCTAACTCACACCCACAAACTCACACTGGTATAGTCTGCTGTTCCTAACTCACACCCACAACCTCACACTGGGACAGTCTACTGGTCCTAACTCACACCAAAAACCTCACACTGGGATAGTCTGCTGTTCCTAACTCACATCCACAGCATTACACTGGGTAAGTCTGCTGTTCCTAACTCACACACAAAACCTCACACTGGGATAGTCTGCTGGTTCTAACTCTCAACCACAAACACACACTGGGTTAGTCTGCTGGTCCTAACTCACACCCACAATCTCACACTGAGATAGTCTCCTGTTCCTAACTCACTCCCACAGACTCACACCGGGATAGTTTGCTGCTCCTAACTCACACCCACAACCACACACTGGGTTAGTCTGCTGTTCCTAACTCACACACACAAACTCACACTGGGATAGTCTGCTGTTCCTAACTCACTCCCACAAACTCACACTGGGCCAGTCTGCTGGTCCTAACTCACTCCCATAACCTCACACTGGGATACTCTGCTGTTCCTAACTCACACCCATAACCTCACACTGGGATAGTCTGCTGTTCCTAACTCACACCCATAACCTCACACTGGGATAGTCTGCTGTTCCTAACTCACTCCCACAACCTCACACTGGGACAGTCTGCTCTTCCTTACTCACTCCCACAACCTCACACTGGGATAGTCTGCTGTTCCTAACTCACACCCACAACCACACACTGGGATAGTCTGCTGTTCCTAACCCACACCCACAATCTTACACTGTGATAGTCTGCTGGTCCTAACTCACACTCACAACCTGACACTGGGATAGTCTGCTGGTCCTAACTCAAACCCACAACCTCACACTGGGATACTCTGCTGTTCCTAACTCACTCCCCCAAACTCACACTGGGATAGTCTGCAGTTCCTAACTCACACCCACAACCTCACAATGGGAAACTCTGCTGTTCCTAACTCAGTCCCCCAAACTCACACTGGGGTAGTCTGCTGTTCCTAACTCACTCCGCCAAACTCACACTGGGATAGTCTGTTGTTCCTAATTCACACCCACTAACACACAACGGGATAGTCTGCTGTTCCTAACTCACACCCACAACCTCACACTGGGATCGTCTGCTGTTCCTAACTCACTTCCCCAAACTCACACTGGGATCGTCTGCTGTTCCTAACTCACACCCACAACCTCACACTGGGATAGTCTGCTGGTCCGAACTCATACCCACAACGTCACACTGGGACAATCTGCTCTTCCTAACTCACTCCCATAATCTTACACTGGGATGGTCTGCTGTTCCTAACTCAATCCCACAACCTCACACTGGGACAGTCTGCTCTTCCTAACTCACTCCCATAACCTCCCACTGGGCTACTCTGCACTTCCTAACTCACTCCCACAACCTCCCACTGGGATAGTCTCCTGTTCCTAACTCATACCCAAAACCTCACACTGGGATAGTCTGCTGTTCCTAACTCACACCTACAACCTCACACTAGGACAGGCTGCTGTTCCTAACTCACACCCACAACATCACACTGGGATAGTCTGCTGTTCCTAACTCACTCCCACAACATCACACTGTGATAGTCTGCTGTTCCTAACTCACACCCACAAACTCACACTGGTATAGTCTGCTGTTCGTAACTCACACCCACAAACTCACACTGGTATAGTCTGCTGTTCCTAACTTACACCCACAAACTGACACTGGGAAAGTCTGCTGTTCCTAACTCACACCCACAACCTCACACTGGGATACTCTGCTGTTCGTAACTCACTCCCCCAAACTCACACTGGGGTAGTCTGCTGTTCCTAACTCACTTCCCCAAACTCACACTGGGATCGTCTGCTGTTCCTAACTCACACCCACAACCTCACACTGGGATAGTCTGCTGGTCCGAACTCATACCCACAACGTCACACTGGGACAATCTGCTCTTCCTAACTCACTCCCATAATCTTACACTGGGATGGTCTGCTGTTCCTAACTCAATCCCACAACCTCACACTGGGACAGTCTGCTCTTCCTAACTCACTCCCATAAACTCCCACTGGGCTACTCTGCACTTCCTAACTCACTCCCACAACCTCCCACTGGCATAGTCTCCTGTTCCTAACTCATACCCAAAATTCACACTGGGACAGGCTGCTGTTCCTAACTCACACCCACAACATCACACTGGGATAGTCTGCTGTTCCTAACTCACTCCCACAACATCACACTGGGATAGTCTGCTGTTCCTAACTCACACCCACAACCTCACACTGTGATAGTCTGCTGTTCCTAACTCACACCCACAAACTCACTCTGGCATAGTCTGCTGTTCCTAACTTACACCCACAAACTCACACTGGTATAGTCTGCTGTTCCTAACTCACAACCACAGCATCACACCGGGAAAGTCTGCTGTTCATAACTCACTCACAACCTCACACCGGGATAGTCTGCTGTTCCAAACTCACTCCCAAAAACTCACACTGGGATAGTCTGCTGGTCCTAACTCACATTCACAACCTTTCACTGGGATAGTCTGCTGTTCCTAACTCACTCCCAAAAACTCACACTGGGTTATTCTGCTAGGCCTAACTCACACACACAAACTCACACTGGGATAGTCTGCTGTTCGTAACTCACACCCACAAACTCCCACTGGTATAGTCTGCTGTTCCTAACTTACACCCACAAACTCACACTGGGAAAGTCTGCTGTTCCTAACTCACACCCACAAACTCACACTGGTATAGTCTGCTGTTCCTAACTCACACCCACAACCTCGCACTGGGACAGTCTGCTGGTCCTAATTCACACCCAAAACCTCACACTGGGATAGTCTGCTGTTCCTAACTCACATCCACAGCATCACACTGGGTAAGTCTGCTGGTCCTAACTCACACCCAAAACCTCACACTGGGATAGTCTGCTGGTTCTAACTCTCAACCACAAACACACACTGGGATAGTCTGCTGGTCCTAACTCACACCCACAATCTCACACTGAGTTAGTCTCCTGTTCCTAACTCACTCCCACAGAGTCACACCGGGATAGTTTGCTGTTCGTAACTCACTCCCACAATCTCACACTGGGATAGTCTGCTGTTCCTAACTCACTCCCACAGACTCACACCGGGATAGTTTGCTGTTCCTAACTCACACCCACAAACTCACACTGGGATAGTCTGTTGGTCCTAACTCACTCCCACAACCTCTCACTGCGATAGTCTGCTGGTTCTAACTCACACCCACAAACTCACACTGAGATAGTCTGCTGTTCCTAACTCACACCCACAACCACACACTGGGTTAGTCTGCTGTTCCTAATTCACACCCACAACCTCACACTCGGATAGGCTGCAGTTCCTAACTCACACCCACAACATCACACTGGGATAGAATGCTGTTCCTAACTCACACCCACAACCACACACTGGGTTAGTCTGCTGTTCCTAACTCACACACACAAACTCACACTGGGATATTCTGCTGTTCCTAACTCACACCCACAAACTCACACTGGGCTAGTCTGCTGGACCTAACACACACGCACAAACTCACACTGGGATAGACTGCTGTTCCTAACTCACTCCCACAAACTCACACTGGGCTAGTCTGCTGGTCCTAACTCACACCCACAAACTCACACTGGGATAATCTGCTGTTCTTAACTCACACCCACAATCTCACACTGGGCTAGTCTGCTGGTCCTAACTCACACCCACAACCTCACACCGGGACAGTCTGCTGGTTCTAACTCACACCCACAACCTCAAACCGGAATAGTCTACTGGTCCTAACTCACACCCACAGCATCACAGCGGGATAGATTGCTGTTCATAACTCACTCACAACCTCACACTGGCAGAGTCTGCTGGTCGTAACTCACACCCAAAAAATCACACTGGGATAGTCTGCTGGTCGTAACTCACACCCAAAAAATCACACTGGGATAGTCTGCTGTTCCTAAGTCACTCCCACAGACTCACACCGGGATAGTTTGCTGTTTCTAACTCACTCCCAAAAACTCACACTGGGATAGTCTGCTGTTCGTAACTCACACCCACAAACTCACACTGGGATAGTCTGCTGTTCCTAACTCACACCCACAACCTCACACTGGGATAGTCTGCTGTTCGTATCTCACACCCACAAACTCACACTGGGATAGTCTGCTGTTCCTAACTCACAGCCACAAACTCACACTGGGACAGTCTGCTGTTTCTAACTCAGACCCACAACCACACAATGGGATAGTCTGCTGGTCTGACTCACACCCAAAACCTCACACTGGGATAGTCTGCTGTTCCTAACTCACACCCACAAACTCACACTGGGACAGTCTGCTGTTTCTAACTCAGACCCACAACCACACAATGGGATAGTCTGCTGGTCTAACTCACACCCACAACCTCACACTGGGATAGTCTGCTTTTCGTATCTCACACCCACAATCTCACACTGGGTTAGTCTGCTGTTCCTAATTCACTCCCACAACCTCACACTGGGTGAGTCTGCTCGCCCTAATTCACACCCAGAACTCACACTGGGATATTCTGCTGTTCCAACTCACTCCCACAACCTCTCACTGGGTTAGTCTGCTGGTTCTAACTCACACCCACAAACTCACACTGGGATAGTATGCTGTTCCCAACTCACATCCACAGCATCACACTGGGTAAGTCTGCTGGTCCTAACTCACACCCAAAACCTCACACTGGGATAGTCTGCTGGTTCTAACTCTCAACCACAAACACACACTGGGATAGTCTGCTGGTCCTAACTCACACCCACAATCTCACACTGAGTTAGTCTCCTGTTCCTAACTCACTCCCACAGAGTCACACCGGGATAGTTTGCTGTTCGTAACTCACTCCCACAATCTCACACTGGGATAGTCTGCTGTTCCTAACTCACTCCCACAGACTCACACCGGGATAGTTTGCTGTTCCTAACTCACACCCACAAACTCACACTGGGATAGTCTGTTGGTCCTAACTCACTCCCACAACCTCTCACTGCGATAGTCTGCTGGTTCTAACTCACACCCACAAACTCACACTGGGATAGTCTGCTGTTCCTAACTCACACCCACAACCACACACTGGGTTAGTCTGCTGTTCCTAATTCACACCCACAACCTCACACTCGGATAGGCTGCAGTTCCTAACTCACACCCAGAACATCACACTGGGATAGAATGCTGTTCCTAACTCACACCCACAACCACACACTGGGTTAGTCTGCTGTTCCTAACTCACACACACAAACTCACACTGGGATAGTCTGCTGTTCCTAACTCACACCCACAAACTCACACTGGGCTAGTCTGCTGGACCTAACACACACGCACAAACTCACACTGGGATAGACTGCTGTTCCTAACTCACTCCCACAAACTCACACTGGGCTAGTCTGCTGGTCCTAACTCACACCCACAAACTCACACTGGGATAATCTGCTGTTCTTAACTCACACCCACAATCTCACACTGGGCTAGTCTGCTGGTCCTAACTCACACCCACAACCTCACACCGGGACAGTCTGCTGGTTCTAACTCACACCCACAACCTCAAACCGGAATAGTCTACTGGTCCTAACTCACACCCACAGCATCACAGCGGGATAGATTGCTGTTCATAACTCACTCACAACCTCACACTGGCAGAGTCTGCTGGTCGTAACTCACACCCAAAAAATCACACTGGGATAGTCTGCTGGTCGTAACTCACACCCAAAAAATCACACTGGGATAGTCTGCTGTTCCTAAGTCACTCCCACAGACTCACACCGGGATAGTCTGCTGTTCTAACTCACTCCCAAAACTCACACTGGGATAGTCTGCTGTTCGTAACTCACACCCACAAACTCACACTGGGATAGTCTGCTGTTCCTAACTCACACCCACAACCTCACACTGGGATAGTCTGCTGTTCCTAACTCACAGCCACAAACTCACACTGGGACAGTCTGCTGTTTCTAACTCAGACCCACAACCACACACTGGGATAGTCTGCTGGTCTAACTCACACCCAAAACCTCACACTGGGATAGTCTGCTGTTCCTAACTCACACCCACAAACTCACACTGGGACAGTCTGCTGTTCCTAACTCAGACCCACAACCACACAATGGGATAGTCTGCTGGTCTAACTCACACCCACAACCTCACACTGGGATAGTCTGCTTTTCGTATCTCACACCCACAATCTCACACTGGGATAGTCTGCTGTTCCTAATTCACTCCCACAACCTCACACTGGGAGAGTCTGCTCGTCCCTAACTCACACCCAGAAACTCACACTGGGATATTCTGCTGTTCCTAACTCACTCCCACAATCTCTCACTGGGTTAGTCTGCTGGTTCTAACTCACACCCACAAACTCACACTGGGATAGTATGCTGTTCCCAACTCACACTCACCACCACACTCTGGATAGTCTGCTGGTTCTAATTCAAACGCAAAAACTCACATTGTGATAGTCTGCTGGTTCTAACTCGAACCCACAAACTCACACTGGGATAGTCTGCTGTTCCTAACTCACACCCACAAACTCACACTGGGATAGACTGCTGGTCCTAACTCACACCCACAAACTCACACCGGGATAGCCTGCTGGTCCTAACTCACTCCCAGAACCTCGCACTGGGATAGTCTGCTCTTCCTAACTCACACGCACAACCTTACACCGGGATAGTCTGCTGGTCCTAACTCACAACCAGATCTCACACCGGGATAGTCTGCTGGTCCTAACTCACACCCACAACATCACACTGGGATAGTCTACTGTTAATAACTCCCACACACAACCTTACACTGGGATAGTCTGCTGTTCTTAACTCAAACCCACAACCTCACACTGGGATAATCTGCTGGTTCTAACTCACACCCACAAACTCACACTGGGATAGTCTGCTGTTCCTAACTCACACCCACAACCTCACACTGGGATAGTCTGCTGTTCGTATCTCACACCCACAAACTCACACTGGGATAGTCTGCTGTTCCTAACTCACAGCCACAAACTCACACTGGGACAGTCTGCTGTTTCTAACTCAGACCCACAACCACACAATGGGATAGTCTGCTGGTCTAACTCACACCCAAAACCTCACACTGGGATAGTCTGCTGTTCCTAACTCACACCCACAAACTCACACTGGGACAGTCTGCTGTTTCTAACTCAGACCCACAACCACACAATGGGATAGTCTGCTGGTCTAACTCACACCCACAACCTCACACTGGGATAGTCTGCTTTTCGTATCTCACACCCACAATCTCACACTGGGTTAGTCTGCTGTTCCTAACTCACTCCCACAACCTCACACTGGGTGAGTCTGCTCGCCCTAATTCACACCCAGAAACTCACACTGGGATATTCTGCTGTTCCAACTCACTCCCACAACCTCTCACTGGGTTAGTCTGCTGGTTCTAATTCACACCCACAAACTCACACTGGGATAGTATGCTGTTCCCAACTCACACTCACCACCACACTCTGGATAGTCTGCTGGTTCTAATTCAAACGCAAAAACTCACATTGTGATAGTCTGCTGGTTCTAACTCGAACCCACAAACTCACACTGGGATAGTCTGCTGTTCCTAACTCACACCCACAAACTCACACTGGGATAGACTGCTGGTCCTAACTCACACCCACAAACTCACACCGGGACAGCCTGCTGGTCCTAACTCACTCCCAGAACCTCGCACTGGGATAGTCTGCTCTTCCTAACTCACACGCACAACCTTACACCGGGATAGTCTGCTGGTCCTAACTCACAACCAAGATCTCACACCGGGATAGTCTGCTGGTCCTAACTCACACCCACAACATCACACTGGGATAGTCTACTGTTAATAACTCCCACACACAACCTTACACTGGGATAGTCTGCTGTTCTTAACTCAAAGCCACAACCTCACACTGGGATAATCTGCTGGTTCTAATTCAAACCCACAAACTCACACTGGTATAGTCTGCTGTTCCTAACTCACACCCACAACCACACACTGGGATAGTCTTCTGTTCCTAACTCACACCCACAATCTCACACCGGGATAGTCTGCTGTTCCTAACTCACACCCACAAACTCACACCGGGATAGTCTGCTGTTCTTAACTCACAATCACAAACTCACACTGGGATAGTCTGCTGGTCATAACTCATACCCAGAAGTTAAAACCGGGATAGTCTGCTCTTCCTAACTCACTCCCATAACCTCACACTGGGATAGTCTGCTCGGCCTAACTCACACCCACAACATCACACTGGGATAGTCTGCTGGACATAACTCAAACCCACAACCTCACACTGGGATATTTTGCTAGGCCTAACTCACACCCACAACCTTACACTTCGATAGTCTGCTTTTCCTAACTCACACCCACAGCCTCACTCTGGGATAGTCTGCTGATCCAAACTCACACCCACAACCTCACACTGGGATATTCTGCTGGTCCTAACTCACACCCTCGAACTCACACTGGGATAGTCTGCTAGGCCGAACTCACAACCACAACCTCAGGATGGGATAGTCTGCTGTTCCTAACTCACAACCACAATCTCACACTGGGATAGTCTGCTCGTCCTAACTCATACCCAGAATCTCACACTGGGATAGCCTGCTGGTCCTAACTCACACCCACAACCTCACACTGGGATATTCTGCTTGCCTAACTCACACCCACTAACTCACACTGGGATAGTCTGCTAGGCCTAACTCACACCCACAACCTCAGAATGGGATAGTCTGCTGTTCCTAACTCACACTCACAACCTCACACTGGGATAGTCTGCAGTTCCTCACTCACACCCACAACCTCACACTGGGATAGTCTGCTGTTCCTAACTCACACCCACAAACTCACACCGGGATAGTCTGCTGTTCTTAACTCACAATCACAAACTCACACTGGGATAGTCTGCTGGTCATAACTCATACCCAGAAGTTAAAACCGGGATAGTCTGCTCTTCCTAACTCACTCCCATAACCTCACACTGGGATAGTCTGCTCGGCCTAACTCACACCCACAACATCACACTGGGATAGTCTGCTGGACATAACTCAAACCCACAACCTCACACTGGGATATTTTGCTAGGCATAACTCACACCCACAACCTTACACTTTGATAGTCTGCTTTTCCTAACTCACACCCACAACCTCACTCTGGGATATTCTGCTGGTCCTAACTCACACCCTCGAACTCACACTGGGATAGTCTGCTAGGCCTAACTCACAACCACAACCTCAGGATGGGATAGTCTGCTGTTCCTAACTCACAACCACAATCTCACACTGGGATAGTCTGCTCGTCCTAACTCATAGCCAGAACCTCACACTGAGATAGTCTGCTGGTCCTAACTCACACCCAGAACCTCACACTGGGATAGTCTGCTAGTCCTAACTCACACCCACAACCTCACACCGGGATAATCTGATGTTCCTAACTCACACTCGCAACCTCACACTGGATAGTCTGCTGGTCCTAACTCACACCCACAACCTCAGACCGGGATAGTCTGCTGGTCCTAACTCACTCCCACAATATCGTGGGTTTATTGTTTTAAAAGATCCCGAGGTGCTTCACAGGAGCGTCATCAAACAAATTTTGAGACCGATCTGCCTGATGGTCTCGTCCTCACTATCCTGATGAAAGGTCATCGACCTGAAACGTTAACTCTGTTTCTCTCTCCACGATGCTGCCTGACCTGCTGAGTTTTTCCAGAATTTTCTGTTGTTAGGTCTGCTCATCCCCATTGAGAACTTGAGATTCAGATGTCCTCAGGCCCTGTTCCAGCCCTCCTTCTTAGGTGCGGAATCTTGTGGCAACCATGAATCTTCTTTCCATGAAGTCACATATGGAGACATTAGGTCAGAGCTCCAAAAGCTTGGGCAAAGAGAAAGGTTCCAAGGAGCTTCTTAAAGGATGCGTGAGAGAGAGAGCTGGAGAGGCAGTGAGGTTTAGGGAGGGAATTCCAGAGCTTAGGGCCTCCGCCGCCAATTGTTGAGCGATTATAATCAGGGATGCTCTGGAGGCCAAAATTTGAGCAGCACAGATATCTCGGGGAGTTGTGGAGCTGGGCGATATAACAGAGATAGGGAGGGGCGAGGCCATGGATGGATTTGAAAACGAGGATGAAAATTTTAAAATCGAGGTGTTGCTCAACGGGAACCAATGGGGTGATGGCCGATCGGGACTTGGCGCCAGTCAGGACACGGACAACCAAGTTTTGGATGTGCTTAAGTTATGGAGTGTGGAAGATGGGTGATCGGCCTGGAGAGCATTGGAATAGTGAAGTCTAGAGGTAGCAGCGGAATGGATAAAGGTTTCAGCAGCAGATGAGCTGAGGCAGGGGCGGATTTGGGCGATGTTACGGAGGTGGAAATAGTCAGTCTTAGTAATTGCAAGGATATGTGGTGCGATTCTCATCTTGGGCTCAAATATGACACCAAGCTTGCGAGCAGTCTGGTTTAGCCTTAAAGAGTTCCCAGGGAGAGGGATGGAGGCAGTGGCGAGGGAACAGCTTTTGTGGCGGGGACCGAAGACAATTGCTTCGGTCTTCCCAATATTTAATTGGAGGAAATGTCTGCTCATCCAGTACTGGACGTTGGACAAGCTGTGTGACAATTTGGAGACAGTGGAGGGGTCAAGATAAGTGGTGGTGAGGTAGAGCTGGGTGTCGTCAGTGTACATGTGGAACCTGACCTTGTGTTTTCGGATGATGTCGCCGAGGTGCAGCATGTAGATGAGAAATTGGACGGGGCCAAGGATAGATCCTTGGAGAAGTCCAGAGGTAACGGTGTGGGAGCGGGAAGAGAAGCCATTGTAGGTTATTCTCTGGCTGTGACTGGATAGAAAAGAACGAAAGCAGGTGAGTGTAGTCCCTCCCAGCTGGAAAATGGAGGAGAGGCGTTGGAGGAGGATGGTGTCATGCCTCTCTCTGCTCATCTTGTCCATTCACTGCCAGATCTGGCTGGACCACATAAAGCACTATCGGGCCCTGATCTCCTCTGCCAAAACTGATTACTATTCTAGGATCATCCTGGGATACAAAGAAACCCCGGCTTCTTTTCTCTAAGGCAAACCATCTTCCGCCTCTTCCACCCTCCAACAATAAGAGCACCCCTGGCCCTGAAACTCACATCTGTGTCTATCGAAGGTTGCATACTGGTAGAGGAGGGCGAAGAGGGATAGTTTACCACGTTAACAGCCACATAGAATGTCATTTATGACTTTGATAAGAGCCCTTTCGGTATTATGGAAGGGGCGGAAACCTGATTGGAGGGATTCAAACATGGAATTCCGGGAACGATGGGCACAGATTTGGCGGGAGACAACACGTTCAAGAACTGTGGAGTGTAAAGGGAGGTTGGAAATGGGGCAGCAGTTTGCAAGGTCGGAAGGGTCAAGGATTGTCTTTTGAGGAGAGGGGTGATGACGGTAGATTTGAAGCAGAGGGGGACAGTACCTGAGGCTAGAGAACCATTAACAATCTCAGCTAACATTGGGGCCAGGAAGTGAAGTTGGGTGGTCAGCAGTTTTGTGAGAATAGGGTCCATGGAGCAGGAGGTGGGTCTCATGGACAAGATGAGCTCGGAGAGAGCATGAGGCGAGACAAGAGAGAAACTGGAAAAAGATGCGAGTTGACGGCGAGCGCAGGGGTGCACTTACTTTTGGAGGTGAGGTCCAAGGAGGCAGGGGAGAGGGGTTTAAGAAGATGGTTGTCGTAGAGAAAAGAAGCGGTGGGGGGGGGGGGGGGGGGGGTTATCTTTGTATTCCAGTATGATCCGAGAATAGCGAGCAATTTTGGAAGAGGAGAACAGCACCCAATAATGCTTTATGTGGTCCAGCCAGATCTAGCGATGAATGTCTAAACCACCCTAAAACAGGGATAACCTATTAGTCTTACCTCACTCCGCCAGCCCCACTCTGGGATATCCTGCTGGTCTTCACTCACTAAGCACAGTTTAAGAATGGTTATTAATAATTACTTGAATAGTCTTTTACTCTATAATTATTGGTTACTCATAGTGCAGCATTGCGGACAGAGCCAAAGAATGATCACCAAAATAGTTCTGACTTTGGCATCAGAGATCCGCCCAACCCAGAGGTGGTGAGGGGAATTGTGGAATTTCTACTGCTGCCTTGGATGACTCCATCTAACGTTGTGATTCAACCGTACAATCACTCCCATTTAATACTCCATCTTCGACCATCAAAACATACGGTGTCATCTTAGTATGAAAGAATAGAAGTAGGAGAATGTAGCGTTGTACTTACGCGCCCAATTCCGTCCATAACATTGTTTTCTCTCAACAATTTGTCCTAACGGAAAGAAGCAAAACATATCCTTTCAAGATAATTGGTTCAAGAATACCAGGTGATTTATTATGTCCTGTCAATTCTAATCTTGGACTATGAACAACAGGACTCTGTTGCTGATCTACTAAATATAGCTGTACAACGTGATAGAGAAATATCTGCCTTTATCCCGAGTAGCGGTAGAAATGTAGGTCGTAAAATGAGCGCGAAGCATATCAATTTCGCAGTGGGACGGCCTGCGCTCAATCCATGCCCAATCCGTAGTGCTCCTTTTTAAGAAGTCCTGCGTGCGCACCTAAAGCAGTTGTTCGGCACCTTAAATATGCAAATTAAGGCCAATTGCCAGTTGAAGGACTGCTTTATAAACTTGGCGGAGGATAAGCTGTGCAGGCAGAACACCTGGCTAGATCAGGATTCTTCAGCGGTTCCCGTGGCACATCTAGAAGAAAGAATGAGATTCCCCCGACCCAGCCCACTCCAGACCCTCCCCTCCCTCTTCGCCTGGGCACTTCGTTGCGAGCGAAGCCCGAAATTAATCTCTTCGCTCTGGTGAGATGTCTGTTGAAGGGCGACCTGCACCGACAACTCGGTCCGATGAGGCCCAATGACCAACCTGCATCGATCCCCGGCCTCTTAGTTCTGGCGCGCACTGGTTGGACCCAGACCGCTATCTACCCCGTAGTTCTTAAAGTGAGTTGAATTACATTCATTAAGATTCCAGAGGGAGGCTCAGATACGGTGCCTCTATAGAAATTGATGGATGCCTTTTTCAAAACCAATTAAATCGTCCTTCTTTTGTTGGTCTACAAGATTTATTTGCAAAATTAATGAATGCGGCTTGACACACATTGAGGTAGACAACTCAATTCGTTTAGACTATGAGGCTTTACGGGAATCCATTATAAGGTGCATAGCCCATTTGAAGAAGTGTGCAAGGAAGCGGAAATGGCCTGCTCTTCACACCCTGCCGCGCCAGGGCTCAAATCCTCGAAACTGGCAGTTGTTTTTTTTTGTGTTGTTACTCGGACAGCAAAGGATTCCAACATGAAAGAACCCCCGTGGCACACGTCACAAAACTGGGTTGACTTCTGCCATTAGTATTCAGCCTGTGGGGGAACTGGGTCATCTGCTGAAAATATCTCCTGCCAAGGGAGGAGCCTGATTCTCCCATCTAAAAGTCCTGTTATTTATCAGAATGTAAGAAACACTACTGTCGAGAAGGTGCATGTACCTGTTCTCCACCGATTCTTTCTCATTACCTTTCACCTGGTAATAAATTTGACTGAATAGTTGTTTTTCTTTCCCATATTGGTCACATGTTTGCGCTTCAAAACTGATGGAAGAAAGTGGCGGGCATCCCACACATTCTAACGTAAGTAATTTACCGCAGATATTGATTAACAGTTATCTCTGAGCACGGTCAGACATACACACTTTGGTCCATAGACTTATTTTGTTTGTGGATAGTGGCGTGAATCTTCGTGTGTTCGGGACTGCGGGTTGGGCGTAAGCCTGAGCGGCACCACACAGATCGGCCTAGCCAGAGAATGCAAAATTCAGAAGGACCAATAATGAATACGGAACCCGTTTTGATTAAATAAAATAACACAATGGCCGCGGTTTCCCCTACCTCGGAGGGTCCGGTGCGGCCAGGGTCGATGGTGGGTCCCGACCGCACTGCTGATCCAGCCCGCTGTATAGAATGATTTTCCCCCTATTGGGTTTGTTAAGCCCGCCCAGCGCCTTTGCCGGCCAGTTGAAGGAAGCGGGTCTGGTGAAGTAAATTCATGACGCATCATCAGCCCGTTTCAATAAAGGGAACATGCGCAAATGTATTTGACAGTTGTGCTGTCAGTGTTCGACAGCATTGAGTTTCTGCGAACACTGACAAGCACTGCACAGCTGCACCCTGCAAGCAGGCTCTCCCATGACTTCCTCCATATGCTTATGGAGGGAGTTACAGCATGTAGGGAGGTTATTTTCCTTTCCAATGAGCACAAGAGAACTCCCCAGGACACCAACGCAGCCTGGTTGCACATTGCATAGGAGGACACAAGCAGGGATGTTGTCAGGAGGACCAGGCTGCAGTGGCGCAAACCTATCAATGATCTCAGTACATCACGAAACGTTACTGCAAAGCCACACTCAACCTCATCACATCCCCATCACTCTGCCTTCCCTACTCTACTCCTGCACATCCTTACTCACATCAACTTACCTTGTACCTCCAGCCATCCCTTTCTATCTACATTATCACTTCCCCATCTCACTAGCCACCCTTCACACTCACCATCATCCTTGTGCAAGCGACCAACTAACAACACACAAGGGTAGGCACTTGGATGTTTTAGCCAATGTATTTGTGAAGTTTCTGTTAATGTGCCGTAAAACATTGAAACCTTTATTTTGAACACTTTGTATTCTTGGACCGATCTGTGTGCTCCTTTAGAAGTGGCTTCGTGAGTTGCAGTGAATGGTGAGGCCCAAGGGTGCGCCTGCATTGGTAATGAGTATGAAAGGAATGGCTTGGGCATTGTAGGGATGACCTTTGGTTTGGTGTGGGGTGGTGCCAACCTGGCGCATCATGTGGCAGCCAGGGTGTACAGCATCAAGTGAAGTAATCTGGCCAAGGTGAAGCCATCCCTGGCGTTCCGGGCAGCAATGTGGTCGAGTGCTGATGCTCTGTGTCCTGTGCAGCATCAGGTGATTGCGGAGAAGGTTGGCTTTGTTGTTGGTGCTGCTGGTGTTGGGGCTGATCGTGGTGGGATTCTGAGGACCAAGGTGAGATATTTTCAAAGGCACCGATGCTGATGTAATAGATGGCAGGAGCAGTTGAGATGACAGAATTGATCAGTCAATGGTGAGAGAGTTTGTTCCAATGAGATGACACTGGATACAAAGTTTACTCCAGCAGTTGCAACCTGCATAAAGCTCAATCTGTCTTCTAACTGCGGTAAGCAACAGCTTCTGAGCTGGGAAAGTGACCAGCTGTTAGATGGGAGCTTTTATAGCACATTTGCAGCTCTCAAGTAAAGAGATGATTCCATGGTAACACAACTCCCGACCTGCTGAGCTGAGTTGATCCCGGAGCAGCGTGGAACCCGTGGGCGACCTCGTAAAATGTTAAGGTGAACTCAAAATACTCTTTTACAAAAGCAAAATACTGCGGATGCTGGAAATCTGAAATAAAAACAGAAAATGCTGGAAATACTCAGCAGGTCAGGCAGCTTCTGTGGAGAGAGAAACAGAGTTAATGTTTCAGGTCGATGACCCTTCGTCAGAACTGGAAAAAGCTGGAGATGGAATAGGTTTTTAAGCAAGTGTAGGGGCAGGGAAAGGGGTGGGGAGGGTAGGAAAGAATGAAAGGGAAGGTCTGTGATAGGCTGGAAGGTAGGAGAAATTAAGAGACATTAAGAGCGATTAAGAGTTGGTGCAAGGCAAAAGGAGATGGTAATCGGACAAGTTAAGAAACAAACTCCTTTTCTGTTTTTCTGTCCAAATACCCTTTAACAGGCTGTTAACAATCTCTTAATCACCTAAATTCACCCCCCCCCCCCCACGTTGCTTGGTGCCATCTGGGAAACTAGCGTGGTGGCGGGTTCCCGACCCGCTGTCAAACAAAATTCCCACCTGACCCGCCACCAAACGCACCCACTGAACCCCCCGAAAAGTTCTCCCCTTAGTTCCCTGCCTCTTCAGCCATAATTCAAGGTCATATAACCTGCCAGAAAATTTACAGCATTGCTTCCTTCTGAGTTATCTCTCTCCCCGCAACAAGGGAATGGGCTACGGAAATTCCATTCTGGTATTTTTGCGGAAACATCGTATTTTATCACGCGATTTCATCCACATTTTAACGGTTGCATTAAAATAGCTGACAGAAGAAATCGATATGGAAACGGACCCCGGTCAAAGGAATCTTAATTCAACAAACCTACGATACAACAAGAGTTCCCCCCAAAGCGACTCGGGTTTGAAAATTGGTGTTAAACTGTAAAGTATTGATAGAATGGTCCTGCCCCAGTTAAATCTATGATTGTGATTATTTTACCATTCTCACTGTTTCTTCTAACTATGGAATTATCTGGTGTACCTGATATCCTTCAGAGGTCTCAATCTCTCACTGAAGACTCAAGATTGTTGTGGTTTATTTGAAAAGAGTAAATTAATAATACATCTGGCATGATTACCAAAGCATCTTGAATTATAAGAGAGCGTGATGTGACAGTGGCACATATTAAACATTGGACACTGACTGGAGGCATTAGGTCAATGAGCTGGACTAAGATCAGTAAAAGTACCGATAGTCATACAGGAGTTTGAGTGGGAGGAGTTAATGAGCTCCACAGAACAATTGACACCAGCGCAGCAAGTGAAGAAGGGATCCAGTTATCTATTGCTGTCTATTACAATTATTTAACACGCTGCACCTTCTTTGTAAATGTGAATTGTTCACTCACCCCGAAATTTTGCAGGTTCCAGGAACAAATTGTGATGCGGCTTCCGTTGCACTGGCCATCGAGGAAGATCAACGTGCCGAATGCCACAATTAGCATTGCCATGGGACTAAGACGTTTCCTTCAAGCACAAATCAACAAAGGAACAGTTAATAAGAACGTTTGTCAACGTTTTCATGAAGCTATGATAGTTTTGCAGTTATGCGCTGGATGGTGCGCAGAGATGGTAAACCCAATTAGATTCATAGAATCACAGAATGATGCAACACATAAGGTCATGTATCCATTCGAGCCTCTGCTGGCTCTATGAAAGAGCTTTCTAATTAGGCCTGCTCCCCTGCTCTTTCTCATAGTGCTGCATTTTTTCCTTTTGAAGTATATATCAAATTCCCTCATTTCTCCTGGTTCTTTTTCAACGTTTCAAACTTTTAATTCCAATTCTTTCCTTTCTCCTCCCAAAGACGCCAACTGTGGCTGTGCTATGGGTTGCACTGGCATCCGGAGCTGTATCGTTTTTTTTGACGAGTAAGCTACAGTGTGCATCAGCAGGGTAATCATAGAAATATAGAAACATAGAAAAATAGGAGCAGGAGTAGGTTATTCGGCCCTTCGAGCCTGCTCCACCATTCAATATGATCATGGTTGATCCTCTATCTCAATAACATATTCCCGCTCTCTCCCCATACTCCTTGATGACTTTTGTGTCTAGAGTTCTATCTGTCTCCTTCTTAAATATATTCAGCGACTTGGCCTCCACAGCCTTCTGTGGTAAAGAATTATACAGGTTCACCACCCTCTGAGTGAAGAAATTTCTCCTCATCTCAGTCCTAAATGCACTGCCCCATATCCTGAGTCTGTGACTCCTCGTTCTAGACCCCCCAGCCAGGGGAAAAATCCTCCCTGCATCCAGTCTGTCTAGCCCTGTCAGAATTTTGTACATTTCAATGTGATCCCCTCTCATTCCTGTAAACTCTAGTGAATACAGGCCTAGTCGACCCAATCTCTCCTAGTACGACAGTCCTGCCTTCCCAGGAATCAGTCTGGTGAACCTTCACTGCAGTCCCTCTATGGCAAGTATATCGTTTCTTAGATAAGGAGACCAAAGCTGCACACAGTACTCCAGGTGTGGGCTCACCAAGGCCCTGTATAACTGTAGTAAGACATCCTTGCTCCTGTACGCAAATCCTCTTGCAATGAAGGCTAACATACCATTTGCCTTCCTAACTGTTTGCTGCACCTGCATGTTAGCTTTCAGTGACTAGTGCAAAAGGACACCCAAGTCCCTCTGCACATCAACATTTCCCAATCTATCACCATTTAAATAATACTCTACCTTTCTGTTTTTCCTACCGAAGTGGATAACTTCTTATTTATCCACGTTATACTGCATCTGCCATGTATTTGCCCACTCACTCAACTTGTATAAATCGCCTTGAAGCCTCTTTGCATCCTCCTCATAACTCACAATCCCACCTAGTTTCGTATCGTCAGCAAACTTGAAATATTACATTTGGTTCCCTCATCCAAATTATTGATATATATTGTGAATAGCTGGGGCAGAAGCACTGGGGCAGATCCCTGCGGTACCCCACTAGTCAATGCCTGCCACTCCGAAAAAGACCCATTTATTGCTACTCTCTGTTTCCTGTCTGTTAAGCAATTTTCAATCCCTGCCAGTATATTACCCCCAAACCCATGTGCTTTAATTTTGAACACTAACCTCTTATGTGGGACTTTATCAAAGGCCTTCTGAAAATCAAAATACACCACATTCACTGGTTCTCCCTTATCTATTCTACCAGTTACATTCTCAATAAACTTCAGTAGATTTGTCAAACACGATTTCCCTTTCATAAATGCATGTTGACTTTGTCTAATCCCGTTGATATTTTCTAAGTGTCCTGTTATCACAACCTTTATAATAGACTCGAGCATTTTCCCTACTATTGATGTTAGGCTAACCGGTCTGTAGTTCCCCGTTTTCTCTCTCCCTCCTTTTTTAAATAGTGGGGTTACATTTATCAATCTTGAACGATCTCGCTCTAATTTTATGATTGTCCCCATTGTTCTGGATTTCCCCACCAGATGAAATAGTTTCTCTGTATTTACCCTATCAAACTCACTCCACCATTTTAAGTCAATTATGATGGTGTTACTGCTACCCAGCGAGACCAGTTAACTCCTCACAGACCAGGGGTGCAGCCAAGGCCCTTCTTGATCTGACCGCTTCTCTCACACTGGGTGGTGCATTTATCCTTCAAGGTAGAATGGCCCCTTTTCATTACATTGGTCAGAATATTTCCTGAATAAAAGCATTTTTAACAAATATTAGTTACACAGCTGTAGGAATTAGAGAAACTTCAACTGAAGGCAGCGTTCTCTAACACGCTTTGCTGCTCATTGCCCCAGATCGCAGTGGTGCAGCAATACTGTGTGATATATGGGGATGCCCAGTTCCCCCTTGACATGAGTTAAAATGATGTCATAGGAGCTAAGCGACACTCCCTGACACGTTTTGGTGCTCAGTTGCCCTGGGCTGACAAAATAGGACAGCCGGGACCTTCCAGATTGGATCTCAATCCAGGTCTCAGAAATTACAAGGACAATTATCCGACTAACTACGAGATGTAGTCCACCTGGGTTGGTCTTGAAATTCGATCTTGCAGGATGCTGTCTTACGCATTGCGATACATGGTCCGTTATTGATGCATAATTTAGTACTTCATAAAAATCAGGCAGAAGAAGACAGAATTAACACCATTGACTTAGAGATACACAAAGGGTTGGTTACCGAAATATCTAATCAGTCCTGATCTTCTCCTAATTAGAATGCGAAAGTGAACTTCTGCCAAATGATTCTTAATCACTTTTCTTGAAATGGTGGCCACTGCGTGAGGAAGCCTATTAAGGCTGAATGGAATATTCATCCAGTCCCTGCAATAGGCTCAGTTCTCAGCGTCTAAGTGATTCTGGGTCAGTTAGTTGGTCATGGTTTGCAGTATTCCTTGAACCAGTAGGACCTACACCATAAGCTCTTAATCCTCAGCCTTGTGGAAGTAACTGAAGCTGAAACGGAAACACAAAACAGAGGTAGGTTAATTGGTCCGTAGTGCTGTACAGGCTGTCAGCTATGAATAAGGCAGTAAATACATTGGAATAGTCTCTGTGAAAAAAATATTCCACTTCTATCTCGGCAAAGCCATAGGAAAGCTAGCAGAGCACTTGGTAGAACTCGATGTACAATGGTAGGGAAATTCTGGATCCATTCCTCCTCAAGAAAAAACAAAAATAAATAAATAGCCTCCTCAAGAAAAAACAAAAATAAATAAATATATTTTACAGAGCTCTTGCATACGATATATTTGCACTGGATGGTCTTGCTCCCTTTCGGTTGGTAATTGCCACTTCCCCCATTACAGACACCACGCTATCCTTTTGCAAAGTGTGGGTCCTGGGAGGAAGGTTACAGGGGAATTATCTTGTGTGCTGCATGATTTTCATTAAAGTTCTTTACTGTGTTATATTAACAGGTCGGGGTAGACTAGATGGGCTAAAAGATCTCCTTCTGTGCTGCAATATTCTATGATTCTATTTTATGATTCTCTGAGGTCAGGTCTGCATATTACATGCAGTGGACTGCCCTGCAGCCCATAAGCTCTTCACTCCACGCTGGCTCTGTTCCCAAGGTACACTGTAGAAGGCGTTGGTGAGGCCAGGTTTGGAGGCGTTGAGTCACCATCTAGAAAATATCCACCTGCCTTGGCCTCTCGCCCCATAATCACTGTCTTCCTCCTCCCCGTTACTACATTTATGCATCACACGCAATAATGTATTGTGTGCTTGCCTTTCATTTAAGTTATTTTGTTGGGGAGCATCGCAACTGGATGTGCGTTTATCTCCGAGAAGGAAAAGGCAGGGAACAGTGGTGCCAGGATCTCTCGCCAATGATAATGTGTCACACGGCAGGCCAGCTGACAACACGCTGAGGGATGGCACCGAGTTTAGGGCTATTTGCAAATGAGGAGGAACAATGGATGGGGCAGGATCGGAAGATCACAGACTGGGGAAAGCTATGCGCCCTCGCTGGTGCGATGGATTGGGTTCATCCTGGGGTTGACTTCCGAAACCAGTTGATGCAGGATCACAAATAATGCGGTTTATATTTTCTTTATATTTTGAGCCAGCTTTCAGCAACATGCAGCAGTTGCCCAACACCGTAGCGCCGGACACCCCCATGCTTCAGGAGAGCGCCGGCGGACCTGCGGGAAACGAGGCGGCGGCGGCGAGATTTTAAAGACACGGCAGAGACCTGGTAGGCCTCAGAGCGGCGGCGGACCTGCGGGAAACGAGGCGGCGGCGGCGAGAATTTAAATAGACGGCAGAGACCTGGTAGGCCTCAGAGCGGCGGCGGCGAGAATTTAAAGAAATGGCAGAGACCTGGTAGGCCTCAAAGCGGCGGCGGCGAGAATTTAAAGAAATGGCAGAGACCTGGTAGGCCTCAGAGCGGCGGCGGCGGCGAGAATTTAAAGAAATGGCAGAGACCTGGTAGGCCTCAAAGCGGCGGCGGCGAGAATTTAAAGAAATGGCAGAGACCTGGTAGGCCTCAGAGCGGCGGCGGCGAGAATTTAAAGAAATGGCAGAGAACTGGTAGGCCTACCAATCTCCAAGCTGAGAGGGAGGGAGAGAAGTAAAAAGTAATCGAAGTGTGACCTCAATAGAAAGCAGGTAACTGATTGGTTGGTGAGTGTTTCTCTCTTTTGAAATTTAAACTCTGTGGTTTAAAGTTTCTAAGCTCTCTGTGGTGTAGCGGGGATAAGTATATCATTTAACTGTAATTGGTGGATATCACGTTTGAGCAGTTGGTCACACCGCAGGCAAAAGATGCACAGGCAGAAAGGGAATGGGTGACCAACAGACAGAGTAGTAGGCGCAGGCAGGTAGTGCAGGAGTCCCCTGTGGACATCCCCCTCTCAAACAGATATACCACTTTGAATACTGTTGGAGTGGGGGGGATGGCTTATCAGGGGAAAGCAGCAGCAGCCAACTTCCTGGCACCAGGGGTGGCTCTGCTGCACAGGACGGGAGGAAAAAGATGGGTGGAGATATACTGATAGGGGATTTTATTGTAAGGGGAATAGATAGGCGTTTTTGCGGCCGCAAACGAGACTCCAGGATGGTGTGTTGCCTCCCTGGTGCAAGGGTCAAGGATGTCTCAGAGCGGCTGCAGAACATTTTGGAAGGGGAGGGTGAACAGCCAGTTGTCGTGGTGCATATAGGTAACAAAGATATAGGTAAAAAAAGGGGATGAGGTCCTAAAAGCTGAATACAGCTACAAAAAATTATAATAAGTATAACTCCATAATGAACATCTGGAATCGACCGAGGCATCAGTTTCCGACACGATATAAGCACACCAAACCTAACTGATCCTGCAAAGTCCTCCTCACTAACATCTGGATTCCTGTGCCAAATTTAGGACAGCCCTCTTGTCAAACAATTGCCTGATATTGTCATAGTAACAGAATCATACCTAAAAGCTAATGTCCCGAATTCTCCATCACCATCCCTGGGTATGTCCTGCCCACCGGCGGAACAGGCACACCAGAGATGGCAACACAGTGATATGAAACCTTATCGCATCAGATCAAACATGGGCAAGGAAATCTCGTGCTGATTAGCACCTCTCGCCCGTCCCAAGTCAATGAATCAATACTCCTCCATGTTGAATACCTCTTGGAGGAAGCAATGAGGGTAGCAAGGGCACATAATGTACTCTGGGTGGGGGACTTCAATGCCCATCACCAAGAGTGGCTCGCTAGCAACAATACCGACTGTGCTGGCCGAGTCCTGAAGGACATAACGGCCAGATTGAGCCTGTGGCAGGTGGTGAGATAAGCAACATGAGGGTGAAATCTACTCGACCTGAAGGTCCCTGAATTTGCCATGACTTATTGAGAGAGTGGTTAACAAAGCATATGGGATATTGGGCTTCTTAAATAGAGGTATTGAGTACAAAAGTAGAGAAGTTATACTGAACCTTCATAAAGCGCTGGTTAAGGCACAACTGGTGTATTGTGTCCAGCTCTGGTCACCACACTTTTGGAAAGATGTGAAGGCCCTTGAGATGGTGCAGAGGAGATTTACCTGAATGGTTTCGAGGATGGCAGTTCTTAGCTACTAGGGCAGGTTTGAAAAGCTGCATTTGTTTTCATTGGAGCAAAGGAGTTTTGATAGGCTAGTAAGGGAAAGGCTGCGGTTCCCATTAGTTGATGGTATAAGGACTCGGGGACACAGATTTAAGGTTTTTAGCAAGAGATACAGGAGGGATGTGAGGAAAAACTTTTTTATGCAGCGAGTGGTGAGGACCTGAAACTGGCTGCCGCCGGAAGTGGAGGAAGCGGAGACACTCAATGTTTTCAAGGGGAGACTCGACAGGCATTTGAGGGATATAAACTTGCAGGGCCATGGGGATAGAGCGAGGGAATGGGACTGACTGGATTGCTGTACAGAGAGCCGGCACGGACTCGGTGGGCCGAATGGCTTTATTCTGTGCCGTAATGACTCTATTACACATAACTGTCCAGGGCTGGATTTGAATCCAGGGTGCACGCACTTTGACACCTGGTGCCTTCAGAACTAGTTGAACTGAGGCTCCAGAGGCAAAATGAGAATATCCAACACACGGCGACATCCCTGGTCTAGATTTGATGCCAAGTGCCGCAAATGAAAAGACGGCATGTAACACACTCGGAGTTCCCATCTCCCCATTGCTGCACTTTGCCACTTGTCCCAGAATTGAAAAGGACTGGAATTGAGCTTTTAGATGTAGAAGTGTAGTATTTAAGACTCCATCACCCAGTAATGCCTTGTGTGTTAGTTTTAACCTCACACTCTAGAAACAAAAAGGCAGCGTCTGAAATATACTAACAGCTGGTCTCGCTGGTGTGGATTGTTACCCAGGGCTCAAGGGTTAAAACGATGTCAAACGATGACAAACATTGCGGACCATGATGTTGTTCCCACGGGGCTTTGAGAATGTGACACTCGAGCCCTCTGGACCTGCCGAAATGCCGTTGCAAAATGTAACAGGACAGTGTTGAAGACACAGTGACTGCCAGCTCCTCCTGCGCTATATTTGATTTTTCTTCTAATAGATGAATGGACAGTGGCTAACTCACGACAGCCTACCCTTCCAACACTGGCTTTGATTCCAGGTTCCAGAGGAAAGACACTGAGTACAACACGCTCTGAACCGTTCTCTCTTCTGATTGGATTAGATCCATTGCCCCTAAGGATATATTTTGACACAATGTCAAACCTGCTCCCCGGGAGATGGGTTGATATTCAGTGCCAAAATAATTTGCTCCCATATCAAGGGATATTTATCGAAAGCAGATAAATATTGAGTTACGGATCAGCCATGATCTAATTGAACGGTGGTACATGCTTGAGGGGCAGAATGGCCTTCTCCTTTTCCTATGTTCCTATCGATTATTGCTTATTGTTGGAATATATTTGCCAAATCCCACATTTTCTCAAAAGAATTGGAAATTGTTTGTGCATTTCATTGGCTCGAAAGGCCGTCAGGGATGTGTAAATGTATGTAATCCATAGAAATCTGATAACGAGTTTTCTCTCCACATTTTTCTGTGTCTGTGCGGACCAACAGAGTTCCGAAAGTTCTGTGACATCGAGCTCTCACTGGGATGGATTTGGTTCCGGGTGTCAAGTGGTGCAAGGTGTCCAGACTGTTACAGCTGATGCCAGCAGGCTGACCTTGAAACAAGGTGCCATATCTGAAGGTATGTTACAGCTGCATAGAGCTCTGGTCAGACACCATCTGGAGTATTGCATCCAGCTCTGGGCATCGCACCTTGTAGAGAGTGCAGCGTAGATTCACCAGAATGATACTGGGGCTTAAAGAGTTATATTATGAGGACAGGTTGCACAGACTAGGCTTGTATTCCCTTGAATATAGCAGGTTAAGGGGTGATCTAATCGAAGTGTTTAAGAGGACTATAATATTTATAGAAGATAGGGAAAAACTATTTCCTCTGGTGAGGGAGTCGATAATAATAAAATTAGAGCCAGGCCATTCAGTGTTGATGTCAGGAAGCAGTTCTTCACACAGAGGGTAATGTAAAACTGGAACTCTCCCCCGAAAACAACTATTGAGGCTGGGGGTCAATTAAAGATTTCGAAACAGAGATTGATATATTTTTGTTAGGCAATTGTATTAATGGTAATGGGACCACGGTGGGTAGTTGCAGTCAAGATACAGATGAAACACGATCTAATTGAATGGTGGAGGAGGCTCGAGCAGCTGAATAGCCTACTGCTATTTCGATGTTCTTATATTCCGCATGTAGCCAGACCTGGACAACAGTCACGCCACACAAGTGCCAGAAAACGACCATCTCCGACAAGAGAGAATCACTTGGACATCGGTGCAGGAGTTCCTCGGGGCAGTGTCCTAGGCCCAACCATCTTCAGATGCTTCATCAATGACCTTCCCTCCATATTAAGGTAAGTTGAGACAAATGTCACCTGCCTGTTAGCTTGCAGGAGAGCCTGAAGCGAGAGCTGGAGTTTAGGTAGCGCACGTACCGAGTAGTTTGAATTAGTTTAACAAATGGGTCATCATTTCGATACAAAACTCGAATTTCAATATTGAGTCCTTAGTTCAATTCAGGCGGGTGCCAGGATCAGCGAATAATATAACCTGACATGTTTCTTGGCGACCCAAACGCAGCTGTGACTCAGGCGTGAATCTGCTAAATTGGTCATGATTGGACCCATTTTCTGCCCTTTGCAAGTTAGAGATTGGATAGCGTCGGCCTTCAGGTGCAAACTGAGCAACACAAACGATCCCTGCACCGGAACAGTGACATTGACAATCTGCCCATTGACATTGCGCATCCTGGACCAAAAGCAGACTGCGGGGACTGTTGGTCGAAGTGTGTTACAAGCTGTCCTATCATTGAGGGACTGGGGTTAAATGTAGCTCAAGATGGGCGGGGTATCACAGTGCATTAGAAACACCACTTTACCTCTGGAACCAGGATTCACATTAGATGTTGGAGCTGGTGTAATGGGCAGTGATTCCTATGCATTCCCATCTCTATGTCTAAGTTCCGAAGCCGGCACAGCAGGATCGAACTTCAAAAAATGGTTGATATAGCACCCTTGCCTCGGAAGTGAAACAAAACAAGCGTGTTCTTATTCATTTATTTACGGGTTGTGTGCCTCGCTGGCAAAGCCGAATTTATTGCCAACACCGAGCTGCCCTTGAGAAGGTGATGGTGGGCTTTATACTTGAACCGCAGCAGTCCGTGTGGTGAAGGTGCTTCCACAGCGCTATTAGATAGGGTGTTCCAGGAGTCTCACCTTTTAAGGCCCAGGGGTTAGGCCGCATGTAGACATGGTTATCTCGAATGACTCTGGCCTGGCGGCAGCTGCTGACAGTGTAAATCGGTTGTAGGAAAGGGTCAAAAAACAGGCCACTCATGGAAATATACAAGGAGCTTTGTGGGGCGACAAAAAATCGATCCCATGAATTTAGCAGTGGGACCAATACCTGGGCCGATTGGGTACAAAATGTCCTATGCTAAATTGGTTTGCTTTACGCCCCTTTCGTCATTAAAACGGCAAAATAAAAACCGATTCCTACCCCACTGTGTCCCCATCCCGGCTGAAATTAATTCAAGAGACTAGAGGCAAGAGAGCAGCATGTAACATGCTGTCATCGGCTGACGCCTTTCGCACTGGTTTGAATTGTCTGTCCTGGCACCAAATGAGCACCGTTTATCGCTCTGGGTTCAGAGAGTTGCAATAGCTGCATTTATATCATTTCACCATCCGTCCCTCCTGCAATCTTACCAGGGATGCTGGACTTCAGTTATGTGGAGTGATTGAAGAAACTGGGCTTGTTCTCCTTATGCAGAGAAGGTTAAGGAGAGTTTAAATAGAGATGCTCAAAATCATGAAGGATTTTGATTGAGTGAATAAGGATAACCTGTGTCGAGTGGCAGGAGACTCAGTAACCAGAGGACACAGATATAAGGAGATTGGCAAAAGGAGCAGAGGCGACATGTGAAGAAAAGTAAGATGCAGGGAGCTATGATTATCTGGAATGCCCTGCCTAAAATGAGGGTTGCAGCAGATTCAATACTAACTTTCAAAAGTGAATTAGATAAATGCTTGAAGGGGAGATGTTTACAGGCATATGGGGAAGCGCCGGCGAGCGTGATTAATTGGATAGCTCTTGCAAAGAGACGGTACAGGCACGATGGGCCTGGTGGCCTCCTTCTGTGCTGTAAGATTCTATGATTCAATAAAAGCACAAATTCTGATTCACTGACACATGTGGGTTCATTATGGTGTGTTTGAACCAGAGCAGAAAAGTCGCCATGGAGCCCCTTGTGGTAGAACCCAGATCAATGAACTGAAAGGGCAATTTCTAACACACTGCGACACACAGTCGGACCTGGAGTGAATGAGATCCCAGTACCCAGAGGTAACCGTCCAGCCAGTCATGCGCTGTGGTGTCCAGTTATGATCTTCCTGAATTTGAAAGCAGGTGATTAAGGTGAAAGGAGTGTCTCTGACTCACTCTGACAACCGTGTCCTCGGGGAGGTGGGCTGGCCGGAGGTCCCAGAGTTGAAAGACAATGTCAAAGGCACTACGACAACGAACGCCTCGGTGTTCCTTCTGAGGCAGGCATCACAGCTGAACTCCATTATACATGGCAAACACAGCCTAAGGTCTGGATTTGAAATAATTCCAAAATGCAGGACGCAAGTGTATAATGTGAAGGGCTCAGTGGGTTAAAATGATAATGATGCGGAGATGCCGGTGTTGGACTGGGGTGGACAAAATTGAGAGGTCGCACAACACCAGGTTATAGTCCAACAGTTTTATTTGAAATCACAAGCTTTCGGAGCTATCAATTGCTCCTTCCTCAGGTGAAGTAAATTAGATACAGAATCGCCAAAGCATATATAGATAGAAAACAAAGCATGTGTACCTTACAATTGCAGACCACTAAATTAAATCATCCTGACTATCTGCCGAGGTGTGATAAAGTTAATTAAGTCAGCCAGGAAGGTACCACATCAAAGACATAGCAAGATACAACTGAGACAATGAGGTGTAGTCGCAGGGGTTCTAACGTGTCAAAAGCTGCCGTCTGTATGTAAAACGAAAAGCTTTAAAATTTTTACTTTTTTACTGGGAAAATTTTTACTTTTTTACTGGGAATCACATCTGTGAACAAGCTAACGACGACTCGAGTCCGGATCACGTCATGTATCGTGACATAAACCCAAGATCCCGATTGAGACCGTCTTCATGAGTGCTGAACTTGGCTATCAGTTTCTGCTCGATGATTTTGCGTTGTCGTGTGTTTCTAAGGTTGCCTTGGAGAACGCTTACCCGCAGATCCGAGGCTGAATGTCCTTGACTGCTGAAGTGTTCCCCGACTGGGAGGTAACAATCCTGCCTGGCGATTGTTGCACGGTGCTCGTTCATACGTTGTACCTTCCTGGCTGACTTAATTAACTTTATCACACCTCGGCAGATAGTCAGGATGATTTAATTTAGTGGTCTGCAATTGTAAGGTACATATGCTTTGTTTTCTATCTATATATGCTTTGGCGATTCTGTATCTAATTTACTTCACCTGAGGAAGGAGCAATCGATAGCTCCGAAAGCTTGTGATTTCAAATAAAACTGTTGGACTATAACCTGGTGTTGTGCGACCTCTCAATTTTAAAATGATAACACATTGAGCACAGGTCATTTGCATTCATTATTGAGTCCCCTGTAACGACACAGCAAGACTTTCTTTAAAGCCTCTTTGATGTCATATTACTTGGAACATGACTGTAGAAATGTGGTTCAGTCACGAATGGAGATATGCAAATGTTTCCTTGTGATGGATGAGTCAAGACAACATCGCAGTCACATTTAACTCTGTGACTGACACAGTCGAGCGCTTCAATTCAGCTCAGTTTCCCCTTTCTTTCCTCTCGCACCTGAATCTAATGCTTCTGCCTGGGGCATTGTGCTCCATCTGTTATCTGTCCTGAGGGGTGAGACCAGGCTATTATCATTGGCCAAACGTTCACTACAGGAATCATTACAGTCCCTTCGATCTTGTCCTGATCTGACCTGCACATACAAGTTCTTTTAGGCAGAGATAATCGGATAACAGAATTAAAATGATACCTGGCAAATTCTACTCGTGAATCCCAAGGTCGATAGGTAAAATGACGGAATGCAATTAACTGGAATATTAGGTCCATAGACTTAATTTGGAGCCAATTCCCAGATTTCAGAGAGCACTGACTAGCACATGCAGAATCCCCATCCTCCCTGTTCTTCATCTGCGCTAAGAACCGTTAGTGAAAGAACTCTGTCCAACAACCTCTCACTCGCCAACTTCTTACAACACTCACCAGTGATGCACAAGGAATCTGCCGGGCACAGCCGTGTTCGGTATCATTGTCTTTTTTCTTCAGTCCTATTCTGGATCACCCTGAATTAACCTTGAATGTCTTTTCCCCTCTCTACTGCTATCCTGTTATTTTTCACTTTTTTGTGTTCTGAAACTTTCTTCATCTTCCACTTTCCACTGTACAAGTAAGTGGATTGAGGCTATGTATCTCATGGTGAAGCTACAACACAAGTTCACATGCATTTCACCAATACCTCTTGTAATTTATCAGACCGATATTTACAGCTTTTGTTTCACAATTCTCATGTCCAAAAATTGGCAGTATCATTAATGGTGACCATGAAGTTATCGGATTTTTGTAAAAACCCAACTGGTTCACTAATGTCCTTTAGGGAAGGAAACCTGCCGTCCTTACCCGGACTGGGCTATATGTGACTCCAGACCCACAGCAATGTCGTTGACTCTCAAATGCCCTATGAAATGGCCTAGCAAGCCACTCAATGTATCAAACAGTTACAAAAAAAATATAATAAGTATAACTCCATAATGAACACCCGGCATCGACCGAGGCATCAGTTTCGGACACGATATAAGCACACCAAACCTAACTGATCCTGCAAAGTCCTCCTCACTAAAATCTGTAGTCCTGTGCCAAACTTAGGAGAGCTCTCTTGTCAAACAATTGCCTGATATTGTCATAGTAACAGAATCATACCTAAAAGCTAATGTCCCGAATTCTCCATCACCATCCCTGGGTATGTCCTGCCCACCGGCGGAACAGGCACACCAGAGATGGCAACACAGTGATATGAAACCTCATCGCATCAGATCAAACATGGGCAAGGAAACCTCCTGCTGATTAGCACCTACCGCCCTTCCCAAGAAAATTTATCAATACTCCTCCATGTTGAATACGACTTGGAAGAAGCACTGAGTATAGCAAGGGCACAGAATGTACTCTGGGTGGGGGACTTCAATGCCCATCACCAAGAATGGCTCGCTAGCTACACTACTGACTGAGCTGGCCGAGTCCCGAAGGATAAAACGGTCAGACTGAGCCTGTGGCATAGGGTGAGAGAATCAACATGAGGGAGAAATCTACTCGACCTGATGGCCCTGAAGGTGACAGGACATACTGAGAGACTGTTTAACAAAGCATATGGGATCTTGGGCTCCATAAATAGAGGTATTGAGTACAAAAGTAGTGAAGTTATGCTGAGCCTTTATAAAGCGCTGGTTAGGCCACAACTGGAGTATTGCGTCCAGTTCTGGTAACCACACTTGAGGAAGGATGTGACGGCCCGTGAGAGGGTGCAGAGGAGATTTACCAGAATGGTTCCGGGGTTGGCAGTTCTTAGCTACAACGACTCGTTGGAAAACTTGGATTTGCTTTTTTAGAGCAAAGGTGTTTGGATAGGCTAGAAAGTGAAAGGCTGCTGTCCGCATTATCCCAGTCCCTATTCCTGTCCCTGTCTCTATCTGTCCCTTCCCTATCCCAATCCCTGTCCGTGTCCCTCTCGCTCTCCCTCTCCTTGTCCCTCTTCCTGTCACTCTCCCTATGTCTGTCCTTCTCCCTAGCCCTGTTCCGGCCCCTACCACTGTTCATTTCCCGATCCGTGTCCCTGTCCCTATCCCCGTCCCTGTCCCTGTCATTCACCCTCTCCCTGTCCCTATCACTGTGCCTGTTACTATCCCTGTCTCTGTCCCTGTTCCTATCCCTGTCCCCTTGCTGTCCCTATCCCTCTCACGATCCCTCTCCCTATCCGACACCCTATCCCAGATCCTACCCCTATCCCTGTCCCTTTCCCTCTCCCTAGCCGTGTCAAGTAACTTTCCCCCTCCCTATCCCTGTCGTTATCACTGTCCCTGTCCTGTCCCTCTACCTGTCCCTGTAACTGTCCCTCTTCCTATCCCTGTCGCTATCACGGTCCCTGTCGCTGTCCTATACCTCTCCCTATCCCTCTCCCTATCACGATCCCTATCCATGTCCCTGTCCCTATCCCACTCCCTCTCCATATCCATCTCTCATCATCTATCCCTATCCCTATCTCTTTCGCCCTCCCTATCCCTGTCACTCACGCTGTCCCTCTCCCTATCACTGTCTCTCTCCCTATCCCTGTCCCTAATCCTATCTCTGTCCCTAACCCTATCCCTATCCCTCACCCTATCCCTGTCTCTATCTCTATCCCTGTCCCTATCCCTGAACCTGTCCAGATCCCTGTCCCTGTCGCTTTCCCTATCCCTATCCTTTTGCCTGTTCATCTCCCTATCGCTAAATATCTCCCTCTCCGTGTCCCTAACCCTATCACTTTCTATCTCCCTATTTCTGTAACTATCTCTCTTCCTGTTCCTAACCCTCTCACTTTACCTTTCCCTATTCCTGACCAACTCCCAATCCCTGTCTCTGTCCCTGTTCCTATCCCTGTCCTCTTGCTGTCCCTATCCCTCTCACGTTCCCCTCCCTATTCCTCACCCTATCCCAGTTCTTAACTCTGTCCCTGTACCTCTCCCTGTCCCTGTCCCTGTCCCTGTCCATATCCATTTCCATATCCATTTCCATATCCCTGTCCCTATCCCTGTCCCTATCCCTGTCCCTATCCCTGACCTGGTCCTCGCCCTGTCCCTGACCCTCTCCCTATCCCTGTCGCTATCACTATCACTCTCCCTATCCCTATTCCTCTCTCTCTCCCTCTCCCTCTCCCTATCCCTATCCCATTCCCTGTCCATATCCCTCTCCCTATCCCTGTCCCTATCCCTCTCACTGACCCTATCACTGTCGCTATCCCTGGCCCTGTCCGTATCACACTCCCTATCTTTTTTCCCTGTCCCTATCCCTATCCGTGTCCCTGTAACTTTCACCCTCCCTATCCCTGCCGCTATCCCTGTCCCTTTCCTATCCCTCTACCTATCCCTGAACCTGTAACTGCCCCTCTTCCTATCCCGCTCCCTATCACTGTCCCTATCCCTGTCCCTGTCCCTATCCCGGCCGATATCCCTTTCGCTATCCCTGTCTCTGTCCCTATCCCTCTCCCTTTCCCTATTCCTCTCCCATTCCCTATCCCTATCTCTTTCCCTCTCCTTATCACTGTCACTTTCCCTGTCCCTCTCCCTAACCCTGTCCCGATCTCTCTGCCTAACCCTATCTCTGTCCCTATCCCTATCCCTATCCCTATCGCTCACCCTATCCCTGACCGTGTCTCTATCTCTATCCCTGTCCCTATCCCTGAACCTGTCCAGATCCCTGTCCCTCTCCCTATCCCTGTCGCTATCTCTGTCCCTAACCCTATCTCTGTCCCTATCCCTATCCCTCACCCAATCCCTGTCCTTGTCTCTATCTCTATCCCTGTCCCTATCCCTGAACCTGTCCAGATCCCTGTCCCTGTCGCTTTCCCTGTCCCTATCCTTTTCCCTGTCCATCTCCCTATCGCTAACTCTCTCCCTCTTCGTGTCTCTAACCCTATCCCTATCCCTTTCTATCTCCCTATCCCTGTCACTATCCCTCTCCCTTTCACTAACCCTCTCATTTTACCTTTCCCTTTCCCTGTCCCTCCCCTATCCCTGTCCCTGTCCCTATCCCTGTCTCTCTCCCTATCCCTGTCCCTGTCCCTATCCCTATCCATATCCCTGTCCCTATCCCTGTCCCTATCCCTGACCTGGTCCACGCCCTGTCCCTGCCCCTCTCCCTATCCCTGTCCCTCTCACTATCCCTCTCCCTCTCCCTATCCCTAATCCTCTCTCTCTGCCTCTCCCTATCCCTCTCCCTATCCCATTCCCTGTCCATCTCCCTATCCCTGTCCCTATCCCTCTCACTGGCCCTGTAGCTGTCGCTATCCCTTGCCCTGTCCGTATCACTCTGCCTATCTCTATCCCTGTCCCTGTCCCGATCCGTGTCCCTGTAACTTTCCCCGTTCCAATCCCTGCCGCTATCCCTGTCCCTGTCCTATAACTCTCCCTAACCCTCTCCCTATCACTGTCCCTATCCCTGTCCCTGTCCCTATCCCGGCCGATGTCCCTTTCGCTATACCTGTCCCTGTCCCTCTACCTCTCCCTATCCCTCTCCCATTCGCTGTCTCTCTCCCTATCCCTGTCTCTCTCCCTATCCCTGTCCGTCTCCCTATCCCTGTCGCTCTCCCTATCCTTGTCCAAATCCCTGACCCTGTCCCTATCCCTGACCCTCTCCCTATCTCTGTCCCTATCCCTACCCCTATCGCTCTCACTATCCCTGTCCCTGTCTCTATCTCTATCCCTGTTCCTATCCCTGTCGCTAGCCCGCTCCCTGTCCCTTTCCCTCCCCCTGTCCCTATCCTTTTCCCTGTCCCTCTCCCTATCTCTATCCCTCCCCCTCTCCCTGTCCCTATATCTATCTCTGTCCCTCTACCTGTCTCTGTCCTTGTCTCTGCCCTATATTTTCCCTGTCCCTCTCGCTATCCCTAAAGCTTTCGCTATCCTAATCCCTGTCCCAGTCCCTGTTCCTATCCCTGTCCCTATCCCTATCCCTCTTCCTGTTCCTATCCATCTCCCTATACCTGTCCCTCTCCCTATGCCTCTCCCTCTCCATGTCCCTCTCCCTCTCCCTGTCCCGCTCCCTATTCCTATCGCTCTCCCTCTCCCTGAGCTACCCATATCGCTGTCACTAACCCAGTCCCTATACCAAGCCTCGTCCCTGTCCCTCACACTCTCCCTATGCCTGTCCCGGTCCTTATCACACTCCCTCTCCCTATCCCTATCCTTCTCCACATCACTGTCGCTTTCCCTCTCCCTATACCATTCCCCGTCCCTCACCCTAACCCTATCCCTATCGTTCTCCCTTTCCCTGTCGCTGTCCCTGTCTCTATCCCTGACGCTGTCCCTCTCAATATCACTATTCCTTTCCCATCCCTATCGGTGTCCCTGTAACTTTTCCTCTCCCTATCCCTGTCCCTGTATCTATCCCGGATACTATTCCTTTCCCTATCCCTGTCCCTCTCCCTATCCCTCTCACTGTCCCTGTCCTTATCACTATTCCCTTTACCTCTCCCTATCCCTGTCACTATCCCTATCCCTCCCCCTAACCCTCTCCCTGTCCCGACCACTTTCCCTCACCCTATCCCTATCCCTGTCCCTGTCCCTAGCCCTGTCCCTAGCCGTCTCCCCAACACAGTCCCTCTCCCTATCCCTGACCCTTTCTCTAACCCTATCCCTGTCCTTCACCCTCTCCCTCTCCCAATCCCTTTCCCTCACGCTCTCCCTCTAACTCTCCCTATCCCTCTCCCTATCCTTACCCCTATCACTGTCCCTATCCTTTTCTGTTTCCCTCTCCCCTATCCCTGTCGCTTTCCATGTCCCTCTCCCCATCCTTGTCACTATCCCTATCCATATCCATATCCCTATCTCTGTCCATATCTCTGTCCCTGTCCTTCTCCATCTCACTGTCCCTATAACAGTCCTTGTCCCTATCCCTGTCCTTGTCACTTTAACCTTTCTCTGTCCCTCTTCTTGTCCCTGTACCTGTCTCTCTCCCTCTCCCTCTCCCTCTACCTCTCCCTCTCCCTATCCCAGTCCCTATCCCTGTCCCTTTCCCTCTCACTCTCCCTATCCCTATCCATATCCCTGTCCCTATCAAAGTCCTTATCCCTGCCCCTGTCCCCTTACCTGTCCCAATCCCTGTCCCTGTCCCTCCCCTATCCCTGTCCCTATGCTTATCCCTCTTCCTCTCCCTCTCCATATCCCATTCCCTGTCCCTCTCCCTATCCCTGTCCCTCTCCCTATCCCTGTACCTCTCCCTATCCGTGTCCCTGTAACTTTCCCTATCCCTGTCGCTATCACTGTCCTTGTCCTATACCTCTCTTTAACCATCTCCCGATCCCTGTCCCTATCTCTGTCCCTAACGCTATCTCTGTCCCTATCCCTCACTCTGTCCCAATCCCTCTCCCTCTCCCTCTCCCTGTCCCTATCTCTGTCCCTCTCCCTGTCCCTGTCCCCGCCCTATCCTTTTCCCTGTCCCTCTCACTATCCCTATCCCTTTACCTGACCCTCTCCCTCTCCCTGTCCCTACCCTATCCCTGTCGCTATCCCTGTCACTGTCCTATCACTCTCCCAATTCATGTCCCTATCCCTGTAACTCTCCCTGTCACATTCCCTATCCCTGTCCCTCTCCCTGCCCCATCCCTCTCCCTATACTTGTCCCTAACCCTGTCCCTCTCCCTAGTCCTGACCCTGCAACTGTCCCTCTCACTATCCCTGTCGCTATCCCTATCCCTGTCCTCACCTCTCCCTATCCCTCTCCCTATCACTGCTCCTAGCCCTGTCCCTGTCCCTGTCCCTCTCCCTATTCCTGTCCCTTCCCCTCTCCCTGCCCCTGTCCCTGTCCCTGTCCCTGTCCCTGTCCCTGTCCTTGTCCCTGTCCTTGTCCCTATTACTTTCCCTCTCGCTATCACTGTCCCTCTACCATCCCTCTCCGTAGCCATATCCCTAACCCACTCACTCTCCCTATCCCTGTGCCTCTCCCTTTTCCTCTCCCTGTCTCTATCCCTATCCCTATCCCTATCTCTGTCCCTATCCCTTTCCCTCTCCCTGTCCCAGTCTCCATCACTCTCCCTATCCCTCACCTTGTCCATATCCCTATCACTTTTCCTCTCGCTATCCTTGTCCCTCCCCTTATCCCTGTCAAGAGCGCTATCCCGAACCCACTCCATCTCCCTATCCCTGTGCCTCTCCTGTTGCCTCTCTCTGTCCCAGCCCTATCCCTGTCACTCTCGCTATTCCTGTCCCTATCCCTCTCCCTATCCCTGATTCTCTCCCTGTCACTCTCCCTATTCCAGTCCTTACCCCTTTCTCTCTCCCTCTCCCTTCTCCCTCTCCCTATCTCTCTCCACATCCCTGTCCCTCTTCCTATACCTGTCCCTGTCCCTATCCCTATCACTATCACTGTACCTGTCCCAGTTCCTCTCCCTCTCCCTGTCCCTCTCCCTTTCCCTCACCCTCACCCTCTCCCCGTCAATCTCCCTCTCCCTGTCCCGCTCCCTATCCCTCTCCCTATCACTATTCCTGTCCCTATCTCTCTCCATATTCCTGCCCCTATCCCTGTCCCACTCCCTGTCCCTGTCCCTGTCCCTATCCCTGTCCCTGTCCCTATCACTGTCCTTCTCCCTATCCCTCGCCCAATCCCTGTCCCTCTCCCTCTCCCTGACCCTATCTCTGTCCATAACACTATCTCTGTCCATATCCCTCTCCCTATCCCTGTCCCTGTCTCTATCATTATCCCTGTTCCTATCCCTGACCCTATCCTTCACCCTTTAACTATCACTCTCCCTGGCACTATACTTTTTCCTGCCCCTATCCTTATCCCCATCCCTCTCCCTCTCCCTGTCACTATCCCTATCCTTGTCCCTATCCCTGTCCCTATCCCTATCCTTCTTCCTGTCCCTCTCACTAACCCTATCCCTTTGCCTGACCCTCTCCCTCTCCCTGTCCCTGTCAATATAGCTTTTCCTGTCCCTCTCCTTCTCCCTGACCCTGTCCCTATCCCTGTCCCTGTCCCTATCCCTGTCCCTGTCCCTATCCCTATCCATTTCCCTATCGCTATCCCTCTTCCTGTCCCCATTCATCTCCCTATCCCTGTCCCTCTCCCTTTCCCTCACCCTCACCCTCTCCCCGTCAATCTCCCTCTCCCTGTCCCGCTCCCTATCCCTCTCCCTATCGCTATTCCTGTCCCTATCTCTCTCCCTATCCCTGTCCCTCTCCCTCTCCATATCCCTGTCCCTATCCCAATCCCTGTCCCTTTCCCTCTCCATCTCCCTATCCCTGTCCCTATCCCTCTCCATCTCCCTATCCCTGTCCATCTCACTCTCCGTATCCCTGTCCCTGTCCCTATCACTCTACCTCTCCCTATCCCTATCCCACACCACATCCCTGTCCCTTTCCCTCTCTCTATCCCACTCCCTGTCCCTCACCCTATGCCGATACCTGTCCCTAGCACTCTCCCTGTCCCTGCATCTTTCACTATCTCTGTCCCTGTCCCTATCATTGTCCCTTTCACTCTCCCTATCCCTATTCCTTTTCCCGTCCCGATCCGTGTCTCTGTAACATTTCCTCTCGCTATCCCTGTCCCGTCCCTATCCCAGACCATGTACATTTCCCTATCTCTATCCCTCTCCCTATCCCTGTCCCTGTCCCTATCACTATTCCCTTTCCCGCTCCCTATCACTGTCATTATCCCTAACCCTCTCCGTATCCCTCTCCCTGTCCCTATCTCTTTCCCTCACTCTATCCCTATCACTGTCCCTGTCCCACTCCCTATCCCTGCCCCTAGCCGTGTCGCTAACACAGCCCCTCTCCCTATCCCTGTCCCTATCGCTATCCCTATTGCTGTCCCACTCACTTTGCCTCTCCCTGTCCCTATCCATTTCCCTATCCCTGTCCCTCCTCCTCTCCATCTCCCTGTCCATATCACTCTCCCTGTCCCTACTCCTATCCCTGTCCCTAAAATGTTCCCTGTCACTCTCCCTATCCTTCTCCCTATCCCTGTCCCTCTCCCTCTCCCTGACCCTATCTCTGTCCCTAACACTATCTCTGTCCATATCCCTCTCCCTATCCCTGTCCCTGTCTCTATCCTTATCCCTGTTCCTATCCATGACCCTAACCTTCACCCTTTAAATATCACTCTCCCTGACACTATACTTTTTCCTGCCCCTCTCCTTATCGCCATCCCTCTCCCTCTCCCTGTCCCTATACCTATCCCTGTCCCTATCCCTGCCCTATCCTTTTTCCTGTACCTCTCACTAACCCTATCCCTTTGCCTTACCCTCTCTCTCTCCCTATAGCTTTTCCTGTACCTCTCCTTCTCCCTGTCCCTGTTCCTATCCCTGTCACTATCCCTATCTATGTCCCTATCGCTATCACTCTTCCTGTCCCCATTCATCTCCCTATCCCTGTCCCTCTCCCTTTCCCTCACCCTCACCCTCTCCCCGTCAATCTCCCTCTCCCTGTCCAGCTCCCTATCCCTCTCCCTATCGCTATTCCTGTCCCTATCTCTCTCCCTATCTCTGTCGCTTTCCCTCTCCATATCCCTGTCCCTATCCCAATCCCTATCCCAATCCCTGTCCCTATCCCTCTCCATCTCCCTATCCCTGTCCCTCTCACTCTCCGTATCCCTGTCCCTTGTAAGGGGTTTTGTCGTGCTTGTATCGCAGACGGTGCTGGTGCGGGGTTTGGCCTTCGTTGCCTAATACTATTGTTTGCACTGGTCTCCGGGCAGCCTTGTTGCAATAAGCACCTGTGAGTGGTTCGACCCACTCGCCCTTACGGTTCTAACACTGGACTTAGGTGCGAGAGCAGTAATGCAGAGAAAAACTCAAATAGACCCGGTTGAATAGTACGAAAAGCAAATCTTTATTGCATAGCGTCTAAAATCATGAAGTACATGTCATAGGCACAAATTAACGATAGTACAAGTATACATACATTCATAAAGCTTGGTCTATGGTAATGAATAACGCACGGCACATCATAAAAAGGGGAACACATTATACTTTATCCTTAATAAAACCACCCTCCCTTATCAATCCCTACACTACATCTAGATTTGTAGGATCGGGAAACATGCTCACCACTCGTGATACTTCGGAGAATTTTAAAGTGAGGCGCTCGGCTCGTTTCGCTGCAGCGCCTGACTGTCACGTGTTTGGAGGGGTCTCTGTACGCCACTTGTTTATCTTTGCTGCTGCGGCAAGCAGGCCAGACCGTCTTTTGTCATGAAGAACTCGGTAGAACTCGGACACGTTGGTAAAATTCGAAGAAGAGTCTTCCTGTCCCCGACACCGGTTGTCAATAGAATTCAAAGAAGAGTCTTTGACCGGTTCGTGGAATAACAGGTAGAGTTCAAGAAATGGGTCTTATATTTTCGGGCGCGGTCGGGGTTTACTGATCGCGGCGGCACGTGGCTTCTTCTTCTTCTCGTCTCGTTTCGTTTTGTCTCTTCGGGCCTTCGGGTCCAGACACCGTTTACCGACTCTCGGGATGGTGCACCCGGTCACTTGCCTTTGTTGAGGTGTCTCGTTCTCTTTGAGCTCCACCTAACATTCGAATAACCGACCAGTACGGCTAAAAGTCAACAATGTCCAGCCCTCAAGAAGAGCTCCAGCAGTCAGCAGCGAGATAAGAGAACAAGAGCCCAGAGAATAAGAGCTGAATCAAGAGAATAAGAGAGCGATGGACATTTGTTCACTATAGTTATAGTGCTGTGTTCCCTTATCTCCCGCCCAAATCTTAATGTTTGTCCTTTGTAAAATATTGGCGCTCAAAACTCCCAGCATGGGGCGATTCTTGTCTTTAATGGGTTTCGGTAGCGCCTGAAACTGGCCAACTACCCGTTAATGTTTTCCTCATTGTTGCCCCAGCCAGGATCGTATGAATCGTCTCCCTGACTGGTTTTGGGGGCCCCCGAATACTTGTTTAATCACCCGAGAATGGCTCTCTCATTGTAGAGCCGTGGGGGTATTTGTGTATTGATATGTCTGGATGGGCCTTCGACTTCCCAGTACAATGAACCTTACTTGTGCATGGAAAACGATTCCAGCACTCATATCTTTTGCTATTGTTTTGAATGCAAACAGGTTGCATCCTGTCTTTATCAGTGTTTATCGAGTATGATCCCGTCTAATATTGAAATGTTTATTCGAACGCCATCTTGTCTGCCCACTGTAAATTCTGGAAGCTTCTGTCACGATGCGCGGTGGCCATTTTAAAGGCTTCTGTGTCCTTTTTAAATCATGACAGCATTTCGTTTAAATAAACTGATCAAACGAATCTGCTTCTCTCTCGTTATTTTGAATCGCGATAAATGCGAAACTTTACAGTCCCTCCTGTTGATGCGAATAACTCCGCTTATCATATCAATTAAAAGTGGTGGTGAGCAAAATTATCCCGATTCTCCACATCCAAACACTCCCTTAACTTAAACTAGCTATGGCCTCCATGCCGTCCTCATTTCCCAGGGAAAATTACACTTTTTAAACTTGGACAAATCGTAGGCAGTATTGCCTTTAAACTTACATCGTGTATACGCCTTCCAGGTGCAACAGGCCGATGCCTCTCGCACCACCTGTATGTGCATGTTTTTATTATACAAGGAAAAAATAATCAAAACAACTCTTTTAAAATACAAAGTTCCAAACTTAGTTACACATCTACATAACTGAACAATCAATTACAAAACAGACATGGTAAAATGGAGCGGCGTCATCCTGGCTGTTTACGCGGCACTTTCTTCGTTCACGCGCACGTAACGTTCTCTCCACTCCCCTGTGTTTTCCTGCTTTGTGAGGCGTTTGCCTCTCTTGCAGTGTACGACCAATAGGTACACTACAATTATAACTTGGCACACAACCAAAATGTGGGAGGCGATCCTGATCCATGAAGGCACTTCAATATTAGTGAACAGATCCCACCACGGTGGGATTACTATGTCCAGAATTTCTGTCCCTATCTCGACAGTCTTTTGTTCCAGGGTGTAAAAATGTTTTTGTGATACCGCGACGGCTTTCAACAGCTTGGTGAGGTGTTCAGGGAGAGGGGGAATGATGTATCCGAAATGCGTGACGAATCACTGCAAGTCGGTGAAATTCTCTTTTACTGTAAGATGAACAGTGGATGGTTGAGCGATCGGGACAATTCGCTGTTTTGCCACTTGAACTTCAGCCCTGGTTTTAAAACAGAAATTGTTGTCACTCACCGGACACCGGCTGTGGTTTCCATGCTGGTAGTGTTGCGCTGCAGTGGTAACGCAATATGTTCAACCCCCTATGTATGCCACCTGCGGAGGCACATGATCTTGTGTCATTGCTTCCATGGTGCAATTCATGGGCTTCGCGCCAGCCGTTCTGAACCCGCATTGTGGTGTTAAAAAGGCATTCAAGTGCTGGGGACACAGTATTATGTGTGCTCCCCGGCCACGACAACCCGATAGGTCGGTACCTGTCATCATTTGCTCCCAGTGGATGACGTAAGGTGGGACCACTGCGTAGCGAATGTGGGCTCCCCCCTGAATGACACCAATGTTCTCTACCCGATACATCGGGGCGGGCTTTGCTGTGTCGCACAAAACCGGCATACGTAATACTATACCCATGATGGTATGGTTTGACCGCCCGCAGTCCACGGGGACTGGGTATGCCTCTGAGGCTAGCCTCAGCTGGCACGGGCTTAATGCGTTCTGGAAAGGGTGGAGCGCCTGCAGGTGTTTGTTACTTATCCAGGACGGGACCAAACCTTGTTTTAAATCCTCCAAATTACTGCGGCCCTCGCCCAGTAACCACGCCCCATATAGTACGTACACCTCATTCTGCGCAGCTTGATCGGATGCATTCCGATCTTCCCTGATCAGGGCATTTACCGTTCTCGCATGCTTCTCCAGCTCTGCTATAATCTCCTTTTAGTGTCGTGTCATGGCCTGGTCCTCATGTAACTCAGACACTACTACCTTGTTTTCGCTTGTGAGGATGCTTTTTAATTGTGTTTTTAAACCATTGATCTGGGTCTGCAGCTCCACGTTGTCTAGAGCGTTGACCACAGATGTTCCTGTATTAAAGGCAGTGAACATATCGTTCACAACACCCCTTCTTTGTATCCCCACCTGACCCAAAACTTCGTGTGGTGTGGTGTACAATGTCAATCTCTGCAAAATCAAACTCGTAGAATTGTCTGAACATGTTTGTCAACAGGACCTGGTACAATTGTTCCGTTTCTTTGGGACACCACTCTGGCAAACGCACCTCGGTGAGATTTAAAATCAACGAGGCCACCGCGTAATGTAACCCTTGAAATAGTATCTGGTCTGTTGGGACCAGTACCAAACCATTCCCGGGCCCCTTAGTGGTTTTAGGGCACCCTTCCTCCTGAGCCAAAACCACCGGAATCGTGGGCGGAGCCTTGCGTGGGCGCGTGATGAGTTCAGTGGCGTTTACCGGGATCGGGGAAAATGGAGCTCCACACCCCTTTGTTCTGACATCCCACCTCATCCCTTTCCCGTTATCCTGCCACTGGTGTACGAAAAATATGGATATACCCTTGGGGCAAACGTACTTCGATCCCCACATACAAACATATATTCCCTCATCCGGTTCCCACCATTTGTCCCAACAGATTTTCAATTGTCCGTTAGTCCCCGTAATTGTCCGATGGGTATTGTTACCCAATCGCTCCCACTCAACCGAGGAATTCCTCATAGTCTTGCTTAACTTCCGTAACCACCACCATCGGCTCAATGGGACCTTCCCATTGCATGTCAAACAAATCCTTTTGCCGATGGTGACGCTGATTCTGGGTGCAATGATCCTCACTCTGGGGCACAGTAAAGAAGTCTCTTTGTAGGCAAATCCGGATGCGCTGGAGTATTCCGTTGAATGCGTTCCCAGCCATCCCGGCCACCTTCCCTTGTGCAAATAAGTGGCGGTCTCCTCAGCCTTTCGCTCCCCGGTCCCATCCGTCGCGATGGGGTCCGTGTCCCCGGAGCAACCGAACACAACAACATCCTTGGTGAGGCCCCGACAGGCCAATCCATATCCGATCGTTGCGAGCACTATCAGAATCCGTTCCATCTTTCCTGGTTCCTGTGATCAGATAAAATGATGTAGCCAGCCTCCCAAGACTCTCTGGCTTTTGTGAAGGGTGAGCGGGTCCCTTGACCTCGTCTCACGTAAAAGGACATGTATTCTGGATAGACTTTAACTATTCCTATCTCTAACTCCCATCATTTTACCATTTACTATTAAAATTAAACTACAATCTTACCAAACTTAAAACTGTAAATTTAAACTTATAAACTGTACAGCGCCGCCCGTTCCCAGGGCGGCCTACCTAAATTCTGCGAAGGCTGCCGCGAGCTTTTCCCAGTGGTGGGAGGGCACTGACACCTTCCTTTGATCTGCCGCAGCCTGTCGCCGCTGCGCTGGGACTGGGATCTCCCTGGGCTGCCTTGAACTTGAACTTACGCCTGGGGGCGTACGGGGGACTTGACCACGAATTCCTGGGCTGGGGTGTCCGACTTGACAAACGGAGGGCTACTTTGGGAAAGATTTCCAGGGCCGACGGATCAGGAACCAAGACTTCCACCGTCACGGCCTGTGGTCCCACCACAGCCGCTGGCTCTGTCTCCCCTGTCTCCGCCTCCCTGAACTCGGGATTTCCAGTTTCTGGCTCCACCCTACTTGGCCCAGTATGTGGTCCTCCACTCGCAATCCCTACCTCCCCCAAGGGGAAGACTTCCAGGGACGACGGACCGGGTACCGAGACTTCCACCGTCACGGCCTGTGGTCCTACCACAGCCGCTGGCTCCGTCTCCCCTGGCTCTGCCTCCCTGGGCTCGGGATCTGCAGTTTCTGATTCCACCCTGTGTGGATCTCCACTCGCAGCCACTATCTCCCCTGAGCTTGAGTCGAGGACGAAACTTTCGTCCTCCGACTCCAGCACCTCTCCGATCGGGTCGAGCTCCTCGAGCTCTTCCTCATCTGAATCCCAACACCAAGAAAAGATCCTCCACTTTCTAGAATGACCCCTCCATTCAAGCAGGCTGCTTTACTGGTCTGCATGCCCTGCGGTCCTACCCGGGGCTGCGAGTCCCCACTCGCAGGTCTGGCCCCCGTGATTGGCCCCTGTGCACCCGGCTTATACAACTTGCACTGGTTAAAATCCTCATACTCCCTACTTCTGGCTACCCTGCAGGCTGCCTTTATATCTCTAAACTGCGCTTCTAGCACGTCTACTTTCCCCATTAAGCGGGCGTTCTACTCCCGCAAGGACTGCTCTTTTAACATGGCCTCCTTACAGGAAACCCCCTCCTGTGCGTGTCTTTCAAGGGGACGCAGGTAGGCAGGCTGCACCGGTTCCAGTCAGAAGCCTGTGTGGTATGGATCTGTTGCTACCTCCCCGTGTGAGGTCATGAGAGACCGCAAGGCTCCTAACATTGATTATATCTTATCGTGATGGATAGGCACACCAGCTCCTTTCTCAGAGACAGGCGCCTGGGTTTGGGCTGCGGGATTTTTATCCCTGGGGTCCTTCCAGGGGTTCCTACAGTTCTTACGCCAGTGACCTGTCTTCTCACACCCGTAACAAACACCATTGGTTTGTGGGGCGCAATTTCCCTCCTGATGCCACTCCTTTTGAGCCGGGGCTGCGGGCCGTGCCTCATGCACCTTTCCCTTAAGTGGACACGCTCCCGAGCTTCTTGAGTTCCGATACCCTATCATGAGTCGATTTAGGACAGACGCCTCTGTTGTGGCGGGCTTAGTGGGATCAAACCACGCTTTGGCCTGCTCCCTGACGGCTGGCAAACTGTTGGCTACTAAACACCTGAGCCAATGAGTTAAACCGACACCATCCAGGTCGTCGCGCCCCGGCGCACCTGGGCAGCTACGCTGGTATACTGGCCACAGCCTGTCGGCGAAAACCTTCGGGGGTTCTCCCTCCATTTGTATGGTTTGACTCAATCTGACGAACGGACCTTCGTCATCCGCCCCTAACACTTCTAGGACCTCGTCCCTTAACTCCTCATAGGGTTTTATTTCCCCTCTTGCTCTCGTCTGAGAGACACTGGAGGATCGAGCTATCTAACAAGAACAGCAACATTTTGGTCTTTTCCACATCGTCGCAGCCATTAATTGCTGCGGTCTGTTCTACCTCCCTAAAGTGTACGGAAGGGTCGTCTGATTCGGACAGCTTCCGTACATGGCTAATCATTGCTCTCAGCTGTTGTGAGCTGTGGGGCAATACCAGCTGGTTCAGGACATCCCCGTCATCCCCATTGGCTGCGTTCGGGCCTCTCTTGTGACCTCGGAGCGGACACATCGGTACCGGTTTCGACTCGAACTCTGGGGATTGTCCTACCTCGGGGACCTCCTTTTCTATTTCCACCACTTCCTCCCTTCCCAGGTTGCCGAATAGCTGGGTGGCGCGGAGGGCACAGTAGCAAATACCTCCTCTGCTTTGTCTGGTAGGGTTTTTGGGAATTCCCTACCCACATGTGGCTGGTTTGCTGACGGGCTGATGAGGCACACCAAGCCGTTTGCCTTATTCAGGGCCTCTCTAAGGTTCCCTATCTCCTTCTGGCAACCGCTGTGGTCGGCTCCCTCATGCCTATCCTCGAGGGCCATCTTATATGCCGCCCTAACTCCCTTCAAGCTTTCTTCTTGGGCTTTTATCTGGTTAGCTAGGCGGGCACACCGCTTTCTAATCCTACCCTCCTTTAATTTCGCTTCCGTGACCTGACACTCTAGGTAATCAATTTTAGCCTCATGGTGGTTGGCTACTATCTGGCGTTCCTGATGTAACGCATTCAAGGATGCAATGAGTTTCTGTCCTCCCGTGATCTTTTCCTCCATCTCAACTTCCAAATCCCTGATCTGAGCTGCCTGTGCCACAATGACCTGGTCCGAAAGTTGGACTTGCTTCTTGTAGCACATCAGCCAGACCGCTTTCTCCACCGACTTCTTATGCTCTTTACTGCCTGTCCATTTGATGGCTGCGTCGAGCGGACGCTTATCCATCAGTAGGTCACTGATCCATCTTTTGGTCAAGTTAACCTTCCCAAACAGATAGTCGGCTACCCTCTCATCCATCACATTTCGCCTATTCACACCAGGGTCTAAAACATTACTCTCTCGCTGCCAGCGTCCTGCCACGGTCGCCATTTTCTGTAAGGGGTTTTGTCGTGCTTGTATCGCAGACGCTGCTGGTGCGGGGTTAGGCCTTCGTTGCCTAATACTATTGTTTGCTCTGGTCTCCGGCCAGCCTTGTTGCAATAAGCACCTGTGAGTGGTTCGACCCACTCGCCCTTACGGTTCTAACACTGGACTTAGGTGCGAGAGCAGTAATGCAGAGAAAAACTCAAAACATGCTCACCACTCGTGATACTTCGGAGAATTTTAAAGTGAGGCGCTCGGCTCGTTTCACTGCAGCGCCTGACTGTCACGTGTTTGGAGCGGTCTCTGTACGCCACTTGTTTATCTTTGCTGCTGCGGCAAGCAGGCCAGACCGTCTTTTGTCATGAAGAACTCGGTAGAACTCGGACACGTTGGTAAAATTCGAAGAAGAGTCTTCCTGTCCCCGACACCGGTTGTCGATAGAATTCAAAGAAGAGTCTTTGACCGGTTCGTGGAATAACCGGTAGAGTTCAAGAAATGGGTCTTATATTTTCGGGCGCGGTCGGGGTTTACTGATCGCGGTGGCACGTGGCTCTTCTATTTCTCATCTCATTTCGTTTTGTCTCTTCGGGTCCAGACACCGTTTACCGACTCTCGGGATGGTGCACTTGCCTTTGTTGAGGCGGCTCGTTCTGTTTGAGCTCCACCCAACATTCGAATAACCGATCAGTACGGCTAAAAGTCAACAATGTCCAGCCCGCAAGAAGAGCTCCAGCAGTCAGCAGCGAGATACGAGAACAAGAGCCCGGAGAATAAGAGTCGAATCAAGAGAATAAGAGAGCGATGGACATTTGTTCACTATAGTTGTAGTGCTGTGTTCCCTTATCTCCCGCCCAAATCTTAATGTTTGTCCTTTGTGAAATATTGGCGCTCAAAACTCCCAGCATGGGGCGATTCTTGTCTTTAATGGGTTTCGGTAGCACCTGAAACTGGCCAACTACCCGTTAATGTTTTCCCCATTGTTGACCCAGCCAGGATCGTATGAATCGTCTCCCTGACTGGTTTTTGGGGGCCCCCGAATACTTGTTTAATCACCCGAGAATGGCTCTCTCATTGTAGAGCCGTGGGGGTATTTGTGTATTGATGTGTCTGGATGGGCGTTCGACTTCCCAGTACAATGAACCTTACTTGTGCATGGAAAACGATTCCAGCACTGATATCTTTTGCTATTGTTTCGAATGCAAACAGGTTGCATCCTGTCTTTATCAGTGTTTATCGAGTATGATCCCGTCTTATATTGAAATGTTTATTCGAACGCCATCTTGTCTGCCCACTGTAAATTCTGGAAGCTTCTCTCACGATGCGCGGCGGCCATTTTATAGGCTTCTGTGTCCTTTTTAAATCATGACAGCATTTCGTTTAAATAAACTGATCAAACAAATCTGCTTCTCTCTCGTTATTTTGAATCACGATAATTGCAAAACTTTACACCCAGTTCCTATCACTCTACCTGTCCCTATCCCTATCCCACACCACATCCCTGTCCCTTTCCCTCTCTCTATCCCATTCCCTGTCCCTCACCCTATACCTATACCTGTCCCTAGCCCTCTCCCTGTCCCTGTATCTTTCACTATCTCTGGCTCTGTCCCTATCTCTGGCCCTGTCCCTATCACTCCAACTATAACTGTCCCTTTCCCTCTCCCTATCCCTATTCCTTTTCCCGTCCCGATCCGTGTCTCTGTAACATTCCCTCTCCCTATCCCTGTCCCCGTCCCTATTCCAGAACATGTACATTTCCCTATCCCTGTCCCTCTCAATATCCCTGTCCCTGTCCCTATCACTATTCCCTTTCCCTCTCCCTATCACTGTCATTATCCCTAACACTCTCCCTATACCTCACCCTGTCACTATCTCTTTCTCTCACCCTATCCCTATCACTGTCCCTGTCCCGCTCCCTATCCCTGGCCCTAGCCGTGTACCTAACACAGCCCCTCTCCCTATCCCTGTCCCTATCGCTATCCCTATTGCTGTCCCACTCACTTTGCCTCTCCCTGTTCCTATCCATTTCCCTATCCCTGTCCCTCCCCCTCTCCATCTCCCTGTCCCTCCTCCTCTCCCTCTCCCTGTCCATATCACTCTCCCTGTCCCTACTCCCATCCCTGTCCCTATAATTTTCCCTGTCACTCTCCCTATCCCTATCCCTTTCCCTGTCCCTCTCCAAATCCCTGTCACTATACTTATCCCTATCCCTGTCACTGTCCCTATCTCTGTCCCTGTCCTAGAACACCTCACTGTCCCTATGCCTCTTCCTATCCCTGTCCCTATCCCTGTCCCTCTCCCTCGTCCTATACCTGTCCCTGTCCCTGTCCCTATCCGTATCACTGTCCCTGTCCCTGATCCTCTCCCTGTCCCTACCCCTATCCCAATCGCTATCCCTGACCTAGTCACTATCACTCTCCGTTTTTCGGCCCTTATCCCTGTCCCGCTCCTTGTCCATGTCCCTATCACTCTCCCTGTCCATGTCCCTCTACCTATCACTATCCCTCTCCCTGCCCCTGTCCATATCACTGTCTCTGTCCCCATCCATATCCAGCTCCCTATCCCTGTCCATCTCCCTATCCCTATTCCTATCATGACCTTGTAACTGTCCCTGTCGCTATCCCTGCCCCTGACCTCTACCTCTCCCTATCCGTCTCCCTATCCCTGTCCCTATCTCTGTCACTATCCCTGTCTCTGACCCTATCCCTGTCCCTCTCCCTGTCCCTGTCCCTCTCTCTATTCCTCTCCCTAATCCTGCCCCTTCCCCTCTCCATCTACCAGTCCTCTCCCTATTCCTGAACCTGTCCCTATCCCTCTCACTCTCCCTGTCCCTGTCCCTGTCCCTATCGCTCTTCCTATCCCACTCCCTGTCCGTGTCCCTGTGCCTCTCTCTGTCCCTATCCCTCTCACTATCACTGTCCCTGTCCCTCTCCCTCGCCCTATCCCAGTCACTCTCCCTATCCCTCTCCCTGACCCTATCCCTGTCACTTTCGTCCCCGTTATCCCTGTCCCTCTAGCATCCCTGTCACTAGCCCTATTCCTAACCAACTCACTCTCCCTATTCCTGTGCCTCTCCCTTTGCCTCGCCCAAGTCCCTCTCCGTGTCCTTTTCCCTATCCATGTACCTCTCCCTGTCACTCTCCCTATTCCTGTCCCTATCCCAGTCCCTATCACTGTCCCTCTTCCTCTCCCTCTCCCTAACCATCTCCTTATATCTGTGCATGTCCCTCTTACTATACTTCCCCTGTCCCTATCCCTATCACTATCACTGTACCTGTCCCTGTTCGTCTCCCTCTCCTGTCCAACTCCAGAAAGCTATCACTCTCCCTCTCCTTCTCCCTACCACTATCCCTGTCGCTTTCCCTGTCGCTGTCCCTAACACTCTCCGTATTCCTGCCCCTATCCCTGTCCCGCTCCCTGTCCCTGTCCCTATTCCTTTCCCTGTACCTATCCCTATCCCTATCCCTTTCGCTATCTCTATCATTCACCCTATCCCTATCCATTGGATTGAATAGGAATGGACCGAATTGGAATCTGAGCATTGGATTGAATGGGAATTGACCGAATTGGAAACTGAGCATTGGATTGAATTGGAATGGACCGAATTGGAATCTGGTCATTGGATTGAATTGGAATGGACCGAATTGGAAACTGAGCATTGGATTGCTTGGAAATGGACCGAATTGGAATCTGAGCATTGGATTGAATTGGAATGGACCGAATTGGAATCTGAGCATTGGATTGAATTGGAATGGACCGAATTGGAATCTGAGCATTGGATTGAATTGGAATGGACCGAATTGGAATCTGGTCATTGGACGGCATGGGAATGGACCGAATTGGAATCTGAGCATTGGATTGAATTGGAATGGACCGAATTGGAATCTGAGCATTGGATTGAATTGGAATGGACCGAATTGGAATCTGGTCATTGGACGGCTTGGAAATGGACCGAATTGGAATCTGAGCAATGGATTGAATTGGAATGGACCGAATTGGAATCTGAGCATTGGATTGAATTGGAATGGACCGAATTGGAATCTGGTCATTGGACGGCATGGGAATGGACCGAATTGGAATCTGATCATTGGACGGCATGGGAATGGACCGAATTGCAATCTGAGCATTGGATTGAATTGGAATACACCGAATTGGAATCTGAACATTGGATTGAATGGGAATGGACCGAATTGGAATCTGAGCATTGGATTGAATGAGCATAGACCGAATAGGAATCTGAGCATTGGATTGAATTGGAATGGACCGAATTGGAATCTGAGCATTGGATTGAATGGGAATGGACCGAATTGCAATCTGAGCATTGGATTGATTGGGAATGGACGGAATTGGAAACTGAGCATTGGATTGATTGGGAATGGACCGAATTGGAATCTGAGCATTGGATTGAATGGGAATGGACCGAATTGCAATCTGAGCATTGGATTGATTGGGAATGGACCGAATTGGAAACTGAGCATTGGATTGAATTGCAATGGACCGAATTGGAATCTGAGCATTGGATTGAATGGGAATGGATGGAATTGGAAACTGAGCATTGGATTGAATTGGAATGGAACGAATTGGAAACTGAGCATATGACTGAATTGGATTGGACCGAATTGGAAACTGCGCATTGGATTGAATTGGAATTGAACGAATTGGAATCTGAGCATTGGATTGAATTGGAATGGACCGAATTGGAATCTGAGCATTGGATTGAATGGAAATGGACCGAATTGGAAAATGAGAATTGGATTGAATTGGAATGGACCGAATTGGAAACTAAGCATTGGATTGAATTGGAATGGACGGAATTGGAATCTGAGCATTGGATTGAATTGCAATGGACCGAATTGGAATCTGAGTATTGGATTTAATTGGAATGGACCGAATTGGAATCTGAGCATTGGGTTAAATTGGAATGGACCGAATTGGAATCTGAGCATTGGATTGAATGGGAGTGGACCGATTTGGAATCTGAGAATTTGATTGATTGGGAACGGGCCGAATTGGAAACTGAGCATTGGATTGAATTGCAATGGACCGGACTGGAATATGAGCATTGGATTGAATGGGAATGGACGGAATTGGAAACTGAGCATTGGATTGAATTGGAATGGAACGAATTGGAAACTGAACATATGATTGAATTGGATTGGACCGAATTGGAAACTGCGCATTGGATTGAATTGGAATGGAACGAATTGGAATCTGAGCATTGGATTGAATTAGAATGGACCGAATTGGAATCTTAGCATTGGATTGAATGGAAATGGACCGAATTGGAAAATGAGAATTGGATTGAATTGGAATGGACCGAATTGGAAACTGAGCATTGGATTGAATTGGAATGGACCGAATTGGAATCTGAGCATTGGATTAAATTGGAATGGACCGATTTGGAAAATGAGAATTGGATTGAATTGGAATGGACCGAATTGGAAAATGAGAATTGGATTGAATTGGAATGGACCGAATTGGAAACTGAGCATTGGATTGAATTGGAATGGACCGATTTGGAATCTTAGCATTGGATTGAATGGAAATGGACCGAATTGGAAAATGAGAATTGGATTGAATTGGAATGGACCGAATTGTAATCTGAGCATCGGATTGAATGGGAATGGACCGAATTGGAATCTGAGCGTTGGATTGATATGGAATGGACCGATTTGGAATCTGAGAATTGGATTGATTGGGAATGGGCCGAATTGGAAACTGAGCATTCGATTAAATGTGAAGGGACCGAATTGGAAACTGAGCATTGGATTGATTGGGAATGGTCCGAATTGGAAACTGAGCAATGGATTGAATTGGAATGGACCGAATTGGAATCTGAGCATTGGATTGAATGGGAATGGACCGAATTGGAAAATGAGCATTGGATTGAATTGGAATGGACCGAATTGGAAACTGAGCATTGGATTGAATTGGAATGGACCGAATTGGAAACTGAGCATTGGATTGAATTGGAATGGACCGAATTGGAATCTGAGTTTTGGATTGAATTGGAATGGACCGAATTGGAATCTGAGTTTTGGATTGAATTGGAATGGACCGAATTGGAAACTGAGCATTGGATATATATACCTCCAGCTATCCCTGTCCCTATCCCTGTCCCTGTCCCTCTTCCTGTACCTGTCCCTGTCCCTCTTCCTGTACCTGTCCCTGTCCCTATCCCTATCACTGTCACTCTCCCTGTCCCTGTTCCTCTCGCTCTCCCTGTCCCTACCCCTATCCCTGTCGCTATCCCTGACCCTCTCCCTATCTCTCTCCATATTCCTGTCTCTATCCCGGTCCCCCTCCCTGTCCCTATCCCTTTCCATATCCCTGTCCCTCTCCCTATCACTATCCCTCTCCCTGTCCCTGTCCCACTCCCTATCACTCTCCGTATTCCTGTCCCTTCCCCTCTCCCTCTCCTTGTCCCTCTCCCTCTCCTGGAACCTTTCCCTATTCCTCTCCCTATCCCTGTCCATGTCCCTCTCCCTATATCTGTTTCTGTCCCTATCCATATCACTATCAATGTACATGTCCCTGTTTCTCTCCCTCTCCCTGTCCCTCTCCATATCCCTCTCACTGTCCCTATCACTCTCCCTCTCATTCTCCCTACCACTATCCTTGTCGCTCTCCCTGTCCCTGTCCCTAACACTCTCCGTATTACTGCCCCTATCGCTGTCCCTTTCCCTGTCCCTCTCCCTATCTCTGTCGCTATCACTGTCCCCGTCCTCTACCTCACCCTATCCCTCTCTCTATCCCTCTCCCTATTACTGACCCTGTCCCTATCCCTTTCCCTCTCCCTCGCCCTGTCCCTGTCCCTCTCCCTATCCATCTCCCTATCCCTTTCCCTGTCCCTGTTGCTATCCCTGTCCCTGCCCCTGTCCCTATCCCTGTCCCTCTCATTATCACTGTCCCTGTCCCTCTCCCTATCCCGCTCCCTTTCCCTATTCCTGTCCCTCTCACTCGCCCTATCTCTGTCACTCTCCCTATTCCTCTCCCTGTCCCTATCCCTATCACTTTCCCTCTCGCTATCCCTTTCCTTCTCCCATCACTGTCCCTAATCCTATCCCTAACCCACTCACTGTCCCTATCCCTGTGCCTCTCCCTTTGCCTCTACCTGTCTCTGTCCCTATTCCTCTCCCTATCGCTGTCTCTAACACTTTATGATGTGGAGATGCCGGCGTTGGACTGGGGTGGACAAAAATGAGAAGTCGCACAACACCAGGTTATAGTCCAACAGATTTATTTAATTTTACAAGCTTTCGAAGCAGTTCGCTCCTTCGTCAGGTAAGTTAGCAATGAGAGAATCTCCCAGAATTCACAATTTAAACCCAGACAAAATCTATTCACATATTCCCTACAACAAAGAGCACAGCCAAGACAATGAGAGGGACAACGTGTCAAACCACCTGCTGGCTGCATATCCTGTCAATTTGTGTTCTTGTGTTAGTCTTTTTAAAAAAAAAACACCTGGGAAGACCGGCCATGATGTCAAGTCACGTTCTGTATCAACGTATGAACGGACACCGCGCAACAATCGCCAGGCAGGAGGGTTGCCTCCCAGTCGGGGAACACTTCAGCAGCCAGGGGCATTCAGCCTCGGATCTGCGGGTAAGCGTTCTCCAAGGCGGCCTTCGAGATACACGACAGCGCAAAATCATAGAGCAGAAACTGATAGCCAAGTTCCGCACTCATGAGGATGGCCTCAATCGCGATAGCGGGTTCATGTCACGATACAGAACGTGACTTGACATCATGGCCGGTCTTCCCAGGTGTTTTTTTTAAAAAAAGACTAACACAAGAACACAAATTGACAGGATATGCAGCCAGCAGGTGGTTTGACACGTTGGACCCCCTGGGACACATCTCATTGTCTTGGCTGTGCTCTTTGTTGTAGGGAATAATGTGAATAGATTTTGTCTGGGTTTAAATTGTGAATTCTAGGAGATTCTCTCATTGCTAACTTACCTGACGAAGGAGCGAACTGCTTCGAAAGCTTGTAAAAATAAATAAATCTGTTGGACTATAACCTGGTGTTGTGTGACTTCTCATTTCTATCACTTTACGTCTCGCTATCCGTGTCCCTATCCCTATCCCTGTCCCTAGCCCTAATCCTAACGCAGTGCCTGTCCCTATCACTGTGCCTCTCCTGTTGTCGCCTCCTGTCCCTATCCCTATCCCTCTCCAAATCACTCTCCTTTTCCCTGTCCATCTCCCTGTCCCTATCCATGTCCCTATCCCTGTCCCTCTACCTGCCCTTGTTCCTATCCCTATCTCTGTCCCTATCCCACTCCCTGTCCCTGTTCGTATCAGTATACCTGTCCCTGTCCCTGTCCCTATCCGTTCACCTATCCCAATCCCTCTCGCTATCCCTGTCTCTATTCATTTCCCTCTCCCGTCCCTGTCCCTGTCACTCTCCCTATCCCTATCCCTGTCCCTATCACTCTCCCTGTCCCTTTCCCTATCCTTTTTGCTATCCCTGTCCCTATCACAATACCAGTCGCTGTCCCTATTCACGTCCCTTTCCCTATCCCTGTCCCTATCTATGTCTCTGGCACTGCCCCATATCACTATCCCTGTCCCTGTCCTTATCCCTGTCCCTCTCCCTATCACTCTCCCTATTCCTGTCCTAACCCTGTCCCTATCCCTGTCCCTCTCCCTGTCCCTGTCACTCTCCCTGTCCCTGTCCCTATTCTTGTTCCTGTCCCTGTCCCTGTCACTATACCTGCCACTGTCCCTGTCCCTATCCGTTTCCCTATCCCTTCCCTCTCCCTATCCTTGCCTCTATCACTTTCCGGCTCCCTGTCCCTGTCACTCTCCCTATCCCTATCCCTATCACTGTCCCTATCACTAACCCTGTCACTACCCCGATTCTTTTTGCTGTCCCTGTCCCTATCACTATACCAGTCCCTGTAACTATCCACATCCCTGTCCCTATCTCTCTCCCTATCCTTGTCTCTGGCCCTGTCCCGATCACTATCCTTTTCCCTGTCCCTGTCCCTATCCCTGTCCCTCTCCCTATCACTCTCCCTATTCCTATCCTAACCCTGTCCATATCCTTGTCCCTCTCCCTGTCCCTGTCCCTGTCCCTCTCCCTGCCCCTGTCCCTATCCTTGTCCCTGTCCCTGTCCCTGTCGCTATCACTATACCTGTCCCTGTCCCTATACCCGTCCCTGTTCCTATCACTGTCCCCACCCTTGTTCCTGGCCCTGTCGCTTTCACTATCCCTGTCACTGTCACTCTCCCTATTCCTGTCCCTAGCTCTATCCCTATCCCTGTCCCTATCCCTGTGCCTGTCCCTGACCCTATCCTTGTCCCAGTCCCGGTCCCTATCGCTATCCCTGTCGCTGTCCCTATCCCTATCCCTATCCCTGTCCCTCTCCCTGTCCCTCTCCCTGTCGCTATCCCTGTCCCCATCTCTGTCCCTATCACTATCCCTGTCCCTCTCCCTGTCGCTATCCCTGTCCATATCCCTCTCCCTGTCCTCTCCCTGTCCCTATCCCTGTCCCTATCCCTGTCCCTATCCCTGTCCCTGTCCCTATCGCCGTCCCTGTCCCTATCCCTGTCTCTATCCTTGTCCCTGGCCCTTTCCCTATCACTATCCCTTTCCCTGTCCCTGTACCTATCCCTGTCCATGTCCCTGTCCCTCTCTCCATCCCTGTTGCTATCCCTATCCCTGTCCATGTCCATCTCCCTGTCCCTATTCCTGTTCCTGTCCCTGTCCATGTCCCAGTCCAAACTTATCCCTTTCCTGATTTTCCTGTTATTATTTACATGTCTGTACAATAATTTATTATTTGTTTTTATATTCCTGAATAATTTAATTTCGTACTTACTCTTTGCCTTCCTAATTGTTTTTCTGACTTCTTCCATAAGCTATTCCTATTCCCTTTTGACATCATCGCCTTTATTGTCCATTCGCTCAGTGAATGCCTTTTTCTTCAGTCTCCATTTTGCTTTTTATTTCTTTACTCATCCATGGCGAGTTATCAATAGCTAGTTTTTTTCTTGTATTTTTAGCAGAATATATTTCTGCTGAACTCTAATGATCAACTTTTAAATATTTTCCCACTGCTGTTCTTTCTCTTTGTTTGTCAATATTTATTTCCATTTTATTTTACCTAGTTCCATTTTCATTCCCTTTAAATCCGTTTTTTCCAGTATATTACTTTGGTCTCTGTCTTACTTATGTCCTTCTCAATCATATTTGAAAACTTATTATATTACGATTGATATTGCCTAGATGTTCCCCTATGCTTACTTATCGTATCTGCTCTGGTTCATTTTCCAGGAATAAATGCAGCAGTGATTCCTGTCATGTTGGGCTTCATAAGTACTTCATAAGAACACTGGTTTGAGAATTAACTGCATTTCTGCAGACAGTAGATAACTTAGATGCGAATTGTATCAGATGACTTTAGGAGTGTATAAATTTAAAATTGTTGAACGTGGTTACCATGGATACAGGATTATAGTGGGAAAGGGATGAACGGAACACCTTGAAGAGATAAGTGATGACGTCACCTGTCTGTACTACAAATCCCCACAAAACCAGATCCAACCATCTTTGAAACAAAGACCAGCACATGATGCTGTGGTTACATTATCTCCTGTGACAAAAAGTTGATGGTTCACAATAGGGTTTAAAAAGTGAGGGTGTAAATGGTGGAGCTTGGACTTCGGACACCAGAGATCAACCTCGCGGCGGCTGAGTTACCATCCAGCGTGGGAGACTTCACACTTGCATGTTTACAATGATTGATATACCAATATAAAATAAGGCAGAAGCCACAACTTGTCCAACTTATCATAGAATCATAGAATAGTTACAGCACGGAAGAAGGCCATTTGGCCCGTCGAGCTCTTGGCGGCTCTCTGCAAGAGCACTTTAGCTAGCCACAATCCACCAACATATCCCCGTAGCCCTGCAAATTATTTTTCTTCACTTACTTATCCAACTCTCTTTTGAAAGCATTGATTGAGTCTGCCTTCACCACCCTTTCAGGCATTGCATTCCAGATCCAAACCACTCGCTGAGTAAAAATGTTTTTTTTTATGTTGCCTTTGGTTCTTTTGCCAATTACCTTAAATCTGTGTCCTCTGCTATTCATCCCTTCTGCCAATGGGAACACATTCCCTCTATCTGCTCTGTCCAGACCCCTCATGATTTTGAACACTTCTATCAAATCTCCTCTCGCTCGTCTCTGCTCCAAGGAGATCAACCCCAGATTCTCCAGTCTATCCACATAACTGAAGTCCCTCATCCCTGGACTCATTCTCATAATTATTTTCTGTAACTCCTTAAGGCCTTCACATCCTTCCTAAAGTGCGGTGCCCAGAATTGGATACTATAATCCAGTAGAGGCCGAACCAGTGTTTTATAAAGTTTCATCATAATTTCCACGCTTTTGTACTTTATAACTCTATTTATAAAGTCCAGGATCCCGTAAGCTTTTTTAACTACGTTTTCAACCTGCCCTGCCACCTTCATCGATTTGTGCACAAATACCCCTATGTCTCTCTATTCATGCACCCCCTTCAGGATTGTACCCTTTAGTTTTTATTTCTTCTCCTCATTCTTTCTATCAAAATGTATCACGTCGCACTTTTCTGTGGTGAATTTCATTTGCCACGTGTCCGCCCATTCCACCAGCCTGTCTGTCTTCCTGAAGTCTTTCACTATCCTCCTCACTGTTCACTACACTTCCAAGTTTTGTATCATCTGCAAATTTTGAAATTGTGCCCTGTACACCCACATCCAAGTCTTTAATATACATCAAGAAAAGCAGTGGTCCTAGAACAGACCCATAGGGAACCTCACTGTGTACCTTCCTCCAGTCCGAAAAACAACCGTTCATCACTTCTCTCTGTTTCCTGTCACTTAGCCGATTTTGTATCCGTGCTACCACTGTCCCTTTTATTCAACTTTGCTGGCAATCAAAGAGAGCAATTTATCGATTCTTAAATTAGTTTTTAAGTTGTTGTCACTAGGCTCTTGGTTTATTTATGAATAAGATTAGCCTGCGTGGCTACAATCGGAGAATTCAATATCACTGGCCAGGAACTTCCTCGGAGCAGCTCCCTTGGAGAGGTAAGGTTGTCGGAATTGCGGCGGAAAGCCCGTTTACCCGTAACCCCAGGGATGGTAGATGGTACACACTACAGCTGCCTTGCGCCAGTTTGAAGGATGCAAATGCGTAAGTGGTGGATGAAGTGAATGTTTAAGGCGGTGGATGGGGTGCAAATCAAGCGGCTGCTTTGTCCTGGATGGTGTCGAGCTTCTTGATTGTTGTTGGCGCTACACTCATCCAGGCAAGTGGAGAGTATTCCATCACACTCCTTACTTGTGTGTTGTAGGTGGTGGAAAGACTTGGGGTGTCAGTAGGTAAGACACTCGCAACAGAATACCCAACCTCTGACATGCTCTTGTAGCCACAGTATTTAGGTGACTGATCCCGTTAAGTTTCTAGTCAATGATGACTCCCCCAGGATGTTGATGGTGGAGGATTCGACAATGGTAATGCAGTTGAATGTCAAAGTGGGGTGATCTGACTCTCTCTTGTTGGAGATGGTCATTATGGCTGTTAGTCGCACCCTCGCCTGAGTCAGAAGCTTGTGGGTTCATAGTCCCACTCCAATGACGAGAGCACAAAAGTCGAGGCTGACATTCCAGTGCAGTGCTGAGAGAGTGCTGCATTGTCGCATTTACTATCTTTCAGATGAGACGTTAAACTGAAGCCCCGTCTGCTCTCTCAGGTGAACGCAAAAGTTCCCATGGCACTATTTTGAAGAAGAGCAGGGAAGTTATTCCCGGTGTCCCTCAATCAGCATCACTAAAACAGATTATCTCGTGATTTCTCATTGCTGCCTGTGGGAGCTTCCTGCGCACATATTGGCTGCCGCGTTTCCTACATTACAAACTGTGACTACACTTTAAAAGTACGTCATTGGCTGTAAAGCGCTTTGAAACGTCCGGGATTCGTGAAAAGCGCGACAGAAATGCAAGTCTTTCTCTCTTTTACCTGGCACTTCTGTAGCACGAATGTTACTTACACTTATCAGTCCAAGCCTGGATATTGTACAAATCTTGCTGCATGCGGGCACGGACTACTTCATTACCTGATAAATTGTGAATGGAACTGAACACTGCAATTATCAGCGAACATCCCTTCTTCTGACCTTATGATTAAGGGTAGGTCATTGATGATGTAGCTAAAGATCACAGGGCCGAGGACACTGCCCTGAGGAGCTCCTGCAACGATGCCCTGCGGCTGAGATGCTCGCCATCATACAACCACAACCAGCTTCCTATGTGCTTGATATGACTCCAGCCAGTGGGGGTGTTTTTCCTTGTTTCCCATTGAATTCAATTTTACTGTGGCTCCTTGGTACGAATCTCGATCAAATGCTGCCTTGCTGTCAAGGGCAGTCACTCTCAACTCATCTTTGGAATTCAGTTCTTTTGTCCATGTTTGGTCCAAGGCTATAATGAGGTTTAGAACCGACTGGTCCTGGCAGAACCCAAAAATAGCATCAGTGAGCAGGTTAATGGCGTGTAAGTGCCGCTTGAGAGCACTGTCGACAACACATTCTCTCCCTTTGCTGATGATTGAGAGCAGACTAATAAGGCAGTAATGTGCCGGATTGGATTTGTCCTGCTTTTTGTGGACAGGTCATACCTGGGAAACTTTCCACTTTATTGGGTAAATGCCAGTTTGTTAGCTGCACTAGAACATCTTGTCTAGAGGTGTGGCTAGTTCTGGAGCGCAAGTCTTCAACACTACAGATTGGATGATGTCAGGGCACTTAGTCTTTGCTGTATCTAGTGTGCTCAGCCTTTTCGTGATATCACGTGGAGTTTATCGAATTGGCTGATCATTGTCATCTGTGATGGCGAGGACCTCAGGAGGAGGCCGAGATGGATGATCTGGCTGAAGATGGTTGCGAACATCACAGCCTTTTCTTTTCCACTCACCTGCTGGGCTCCACTATCATTGAGCATGTGGAAGCTCTTGGAGTCTCCTCCGCCTGTTAGTTGTTTAATTGTCCACCACCATTCACGACTGGATGTGGCAGCACTGCAGATCTTTGATCTGATCTGTTCGTTGTGGAATAGCTTGTTTCTGTCTATAGCGTGCTACTTCTGCTGTTCAGCATGTTGTCCTGTGTTGTTGTTTCAGGGACGTTGGTGAGGATGACATCGAGTAGTTTATTCTTTCGTGTAGGTTCTCTCACCACCTGCTGCAACCCCAGTCTTGCAGTTATGTCCTTCTGGACTCGGACATGTTGGACAGTGCAAAAGTTGCTGTAGGGTAATGAACCCATTGCAAACTGCTGGATTTTATTGATAATGTTTTTTTAGTCAATGTATTTGTTGGATTAATCCCTTCACCTACAGTCTGCCTACTATTAAATGTTACTTGGCGATAATCTAGTAACATACTACAGGAATGCATTAAGTAGATCCATGTCTTAGTTAATCTGGAAGAGCAAATTATACATCAGGCACCATTTTGGTGACAGCACCACAGGATTAGAAGGACGGGGATGATTTCCACCTAAAGTGGGCTGAAGCGGTGGAAGGGCTCTTTGATCAGGCAAGGACCTTTAAAGAGATCAATCGGCGATTGGAGATAGTGTAGTTTGTTGGGATAATTCCGTTATCCTACTCGATAAAAGATTCAGAAAGCTAGAGACAATATTTCTGACAATTCATTTAATTGATTATGGTTTCAAAATATTAATCTGAGGACTACATACAGAGCAGCCCACGCAGCCCTAAATCCAGAAACCTACCTGGAAAGAACGTCTTGGGAACCGTGAGCAATTTTTATCACAAGCTATTCGCGGTAGCTCTCCTTGAAGCTAATTAAGTTTTGCTTCGTATCTGTCCTTTATACTATTTAAAAACAATAATGCATTGTCCACTACTTGCTGATGTCTACTTCATTAGGGGTGTTTTAATTGAACATGCACCAGTAGGGGCCTCAGGCTCTGTTTAATATCGTGGTCAAAAGCCTGCTACATTGTTTAATGTTTCATCTTTCAGAATCATTTGCTTGCTATGTTTCCTCTAACCGAACTATAGTTTTAGTTCAGGGAATAGTGACCAATTACTATATATATAGCAACATAAAATAAAATAGGGGATAGTTAATATGGAGCAAGACTGCGACAAAATGCAAGAGGACATTAATAAACTTGCAGGATCGGCGTGTAATTGGCAAAATAATTTCAATATAGATAAATGTGAGGTGGTGAATTTTTGTAGGAAGAATAAGGAGACCACATACTGATTGGAAATTATGTGTTGAAATGTGGTACAGGAACAAATGGATCCAGGGTACAGATCCACAAATCACTAAAATTAGCGACGCAGGCTAGAACACAATTAGAGTACAGTGCACAGAGCTGGTTTCCATATTATAACAAGGATATAGAGACAATGATGAAGGTTCAAAACAGATTCACAAGAATAATACCAGAACTGAGAGGATATACTTATTAAGAAGGGGTGAACAGACTGATACACTTTTCAGGAGTGACCTGATAGAGGTTTTGGAAATTATGCAGTGTGTTGATTGGATAGACGGCGAGTAGCCGGTTCCATTTGGAAGGGAGTCCAAAACTAGGGGCCATAAATATAGGATAGTCACCAATAACTCTAATAGGGCATTCAAGAGGAACATCTTTGACGAGAGAGTGGTGAGAATGTGGAACTCGCTACCACAGGGAGTGGTCGAGGCGCAAAGGATTGATGCTTTTAAGGGGAAGCTAGATAATTACTATAGTGACAAAGGAATAGAAGGATTTGCTGATAGGGTTCGACAAAGAGGGGTGGGAGGGATTTTGTCTCGAGCATAAACATCGTCAGGAAGCAGATGGACCGAATGGCCTGTTTCTATTTAACAGAATCATAGAGTCATAGAAAAGTTACGACACAGAAGGAGGCCATTCGGCCCATCATGTCCATGCCGGTTGGAAAAAAAACACCCAGCCTAATCCCACCTTCCAGCACTAGCTTCGTAGTCCTGTAGGTTACGGCTCTTCAAGTGAACATCGACTTACTTTTTAAATGTGATGAGGGTTTCTGCCTCTACCACCCTTTCGGACAGTGAGTTCCAGACCCCCAGCAGGCTCTGGGTGATTTTTTTTCCTCATCTCCCCTCTAAACTTTCTACCAACTACTTTAAATCTATACCACCTGGATCTTGACAACTCTGCTAAGGGAAATAGGTCCTGCCTATCTAATCTCTCTAGGCCTCTCATAATTTTACACACCTCAATTAAATTTCCCCTCAGCCTCCTCTATTCCGAGGAAAAGAACCCCAGCCTATACAATCTTTCCTCATAGATAAAGTTTTCTAGTCCTGGCAACATCCTCGTAAATCTCCTCTGCACCCTCTTCAGTGCAATCGCATCCTTCCTGTAATATGGTGACCAGAACTGCACGCAGTATTCAAGCTGTGGCCTAACCATTGTTGTATATACTTCTAGCATAACTTCCCTGCTCTTATATTCTATGCCGCGGCTAATAAAGGAAAGCATTCTGTACGCCTTTTTAACTACTTTATCGACATATCAACCTACCTTTAAGGATCTGTGGACATACACTCCAAGGGCCCTCTGTTCCTCCACACCTCTCAGTATCCCCCCATTAATTGTGTATTCCCTTGCTTCGCTGCCCCTCCCCAAATGCATTACCTCACACTTTTCCGGATTGAATTCCAGTTGCCACTTTTCTGCCCAACTGAACAGTTCATCGATATCTCCCTGCAGTCTAAAGCCTTCCTCCTCACTGTCAACCAGACGGCCAATTATTGGGCTTGAATTTCGGCTTTCCGGCTTCCTGCGGGTGCAAGCATCGTGCACGAAATTACCTACCGCACCTGCAGTTGTGCTTCGGGCCCACGAGGAACTCGGGTCCTGGGCCTCCTGCAGCTGCAGGTGTGCAGTGCTTGCGTATCCCAGGAGCGCAGTTCGAAGCGTCCCCTGGGATCACGTGGGCCATGGAGAGCCAATCCTAGCAGGGAATTTGATTTGACAGAAACACCTATGAATAGAGATCGGCCACAAAACCACACTTAAACTTCAAATACATTTTTTAATAAATCACATTTTTAAAATAACTATAAATTACATAAATTAACTACTTTAAACAAAAATGAAAATTTTAGGAAAAAATTAATTAAACTTTTTAACGGTGCTAAAAATAAATTTACCTTTCTTTAAAGTATGTAAAAAAGATAAACCTGTTGAAGAAATGTTTAATTAGTAATTAATTAACCTCTTACCTTGTTAAAAACAGGCCTTGCGCCTCCTTTTTAAATGTGCAGCTTCTCCATACTTACACTCACGGAGAAACCTGAAAAAAATCCGAAGTTCGCTGCGTGCGCGCAACCCATCCCGCGCACGCGTTCGACTTCTGAACCCCTTCCTTCAGGGGAACGGAAGTTCCGGTTTCCCACGCATGCGCAGTGCATGCTTGAAACCGGCACTTCAGGTGGCCTTACGGGTGAGTACACAGCGTGTACTCACCCGGCAAGTGCCGAATTTCTGGGCCATTGTATCATCTGCAATTTTCTTTATTATCCCACCAGCATTTATGTTTAAATATTAACATATACTACAAAAAGTAACAGACCAAGTACTGAGCCCTTTGGAACCGCACTGGAAACAGCCTTCCAATCGCAAAAACTCCCCTCAGCTATTACCATTTGCTTCCTGCCACTGAGCCAATTGTGCCTCAAATTTCACAATCTCTCTTGAATCCCCTGGGCTTTTACTTTTTTGATCAGCCTGCAATGTGGGACCTCGTCAAAAGCCTGGCTAAAACCATGTAGAATACATCAAACGCACTGCCCTCATCGGCCTTCCTTGTTACCTCATCAAAGAATTCAATCAATTAGTCAGACAAGACCTTCCCTTAACAAAACCATAGAGTCATAGAGTCATAGAGTTATACAGCACGGATAGAGGCCCTTTGGCCCAACGTGTCCGTGCCGGCCATCAAGCCGTGTCTAATCTAATCGCATATTCCTGCATTTGGTCCGTAGCCTTGTATGCTATGGCATTTCAAGTGCTCATCCAAATGCTTCTTGAATGTTGTGAGGGTTCCTGCCTCCACTACCCTTTCAGGCCGTGAGTTCCAGACTCCAACCACCCTCTGGGTGAAAAAGTTCTTTCTCAAATCCCTTCTAAACCTCCCGCCCTTTACCTTGAATCTATGCCCCCTTGTTATAGACCCCTCTACTAAGGGAAAAAAGCTCCTTAGTATCCATCCTATCTCTGCCCCTCATAATTAAGTACACCTCAATCATGTCCCCCCTCAGCCTCCTCTGCTCCAAGGAAAACAAACCCAATCTGCCCAGTCTCTCTTCACAGCTGAAGCACTCCAGCCCGGGTAACATTCTAGTGAATCTCCTCTGCACCCTCTCCAAAACGATCACATCCTTCCTGTAGTGTGGCGACCAGAACTACACACAGTATTCCAGATGTGGCCTAACCAATGTTTTACACAGCTCCATCATAACCTCCTTGCTCTTATATTCTATGCCTCGCCTAATGAATGCGGGTATCCCATATGCCTTTTTTACCACCTTATCCACCTGTTCCGCCGCCTTCAGGGATCTGTGTACTTGCACACCAAGATCCCTCTGACCCTCCGTCTTGCCTAGGGTCTTACCATTCATTGTGTATTCCCTTGCCTTGTTAGTCCCTCCAAAATGCATCACCTCGCACTTTTCCGGATTAAATTCCATTTGCCACTGTTCCGCCCATCTGACCAACACATCTATATCGTCCTGCAGACTGAGGCTACCCTCCTCGCTATTTACCACCCTACCAATGTTTGTATCATCCGCGAACTTACTGATCATACCTTTTACATTCATATCCAAGTCGTTAATGTAGACCACAAACAGCAAGGGACACAGCACCGATCCCTGTGGTACCCCACTGGCCACAGGCTTCCAGTCACAAAAACAACCTTCGGCCATCACCCTCTGCCTTCTGCCACTGAGCCAGTTTTGTATCCAATGTGCCAAGGCACCCTGGATTCCATGGGCTCTTACCTTCTTGACCAGTCTCCTGTGCGGGACTTTATCGAAGGCCTTACTGAAATCCATGTATACCACATCCACTGCGTTACCCTGATCCACACACCTAGTCACCCCCTCAAAAAATGCAATCAAATTAGTCAGACATGATCTTCCCTTGACAAAGCCATGTTGGCTAACCCGGATTAATCGTTTCCTCTCCAAGTGGAGACTGATTTTTGTCCCTCAGAATTTTTCCAATAATTTTCCTACCACTGATGTTAGGCTCACTGGCCTGTAGTTACCCGGTTTTACCCTACTCCATTTCTTGAATAATGGTACTACATTAGCGGTTCTCCAGTCCTCTGGCACATCCCCTGTGGCCAGAGAGGTTCTGAATATATGTGTTAGAGCCCCCGCAATCTCCTCCTTTGCCTCACACAGCAGCCTGGGATACATTTCGTCCGGACCTGGGGATTTATCAATTTTTAGACCTGCTAAAACCGCCAATACCTCCTCCCTCTCGATGTTAAAATGTTCGAGTATATCACAGTCCCCCTGCCCTAATTTTATGTCGGCATCGTCCTTCTCCATCGTGAAAACAGATACAAAAAATTCATTTAGAACTCCACCTACATCTTTCGGCTCCACACACAGATTGCCACTTTTGTCCCTAATGGGCCCTAATTTTTCCCTGGTTATCCTCTTACCCTTAATATACTTATAAAACATCTTAGGATTTTCCTTTATATTGCTCGCCAGTGTTATTTCATGGCCCTTCTTTGATCTCCTAATTTCTTTTTTAAGTATCCCCCTGCACTATTTGTACTCCTCAGTGCTTCCACCGTGTTTAGCATTTTGTATCTGCCAAAAGCCCTCCTTTTTTTCCTGATCCATTCTCGTATATCCCCTGACTTCCAAGGTTCCCTGCGGTTTTTAGAACCACCCTTGACCTTTACGGGAACATGCTGCCATTGTATGATCTCAATCTCCCTTCTGAAAGAATCCCATTGCTCCGATGCGGATTTTCCTACAAGCAGCTGATCCCAGTCCCTTTTGGCCAGATCCTGCCTTATCCTATTAAAATCGGCCTTCCCCCAATTTAGAACCTTCATTTCCGGCCCATCCCTGTCCTTTTCCATGACCACCTTAAATCTCACCGTATTATGGTCACTGTCACCAAAGTGCTCACCTACTAGCACTTCTTCCACTTGGCCGGCCACATTCCCTAGGATTAGGTCCAGTACCGCTCCCTCTCTTGTAGGACTTTCTACATGCTGGCTCAAAAAGCTCTCCTGGATGCACTTTAAGAATTTTGAACCCTCTAAGCCTTTCACACTCTGACTATCCCAGTTAATATTGGGGAAGTTGAAATCCCCCATTATTATTACCCTATTATTTGCACATTTCTCTGAGATTTGCCTACATATCTGTTCCTCTATCTCCCCCTGACTGTTTGGGGGCCTATAGTACGCTCCCAGCAAAGTGCTTGCCCCCTTTTTGTTTTTAAGCGCCACCCATATAGCCTCATTGGAGGAACCTGCTAATATATCATCCCTCCTTATGGCAGTAATTGATTCCTTAATTAATATTGCGACACCCCCTCCACTTATACCTCCCCCTCTGTCTCGCCTGAAGATTCTGTACCCCGGAATATTGAGCTGCCAGTCTTGCCCCTCCCTCAACCATGTCTCCGTGATAGCAACAATATCATACTCCCATGTGTTTATCAACACCTTCAGTTCATCCACCTTATTCGCTAGACTCCTTGCATTAAAATAGATGCCTTCCAGCCTTGCTCTTACATGTTTGCCCTGTCTTCCAAGCTGACTTGTTTTTTTCTCTATATTTGACTGTACATCACCCTCTATTGTAGCTCCACTCTGAATCCCATCCCCCTGCCATGTTAGTTTAACCCCCCCCCCCAACAGTGCTAGCAAACCTCCCCCCATGCTGATTGTCCTTGATTACCTACCAGTGTACAGGTCAAACCAATTTTAATTTGCTCATGTACTTCAACAATAATTATTACATTAGCAGTTCTGTATTATTCTGTATTAAATAAATTTAAAAACACAACTATTTAATTTACATAATTTATCGAGGACAGGGGCCTTTGGCGAGCGGGGTTCGAAGCGGAACATTTGTCCATATATTTCATGGAAAGTGGAGGTCTGGGTTCCAAGAAATAGGACTCTGGGGAAGTAGACTCTCGTGGTGGTGAAGGGGGTGGAGGGGATCTGAGGTCTGAGGCACAGATCTGGGTTGAACAGCATGTTGAGGTTGTGTACAGTCAGAGCCAAACTGACCCAGCAGCCAAGGGAAGGAAGGGAGTCAGTGGCTGATTCTGGAATAGTTCCTCCAGGCCCATAAAAGGATGGGATGGGATGGGTCTATGCATTTGTCAATGGGAGGAAATTCTGGCTCATCTGTGATTTAACGTTACTCGCAGTCTGGGAGCACAGCGGTGGCGCAGTAGTAATGGGGCAGGCTAAACAACAACAACATCCTACATTTATATAGGGCCTTTCACGGAGCTAAACGGTGTCATAGACAATCTAGTAGAAGTTCATCGTGTCCCCACATCATGTCACAGATTCGAAAGAGATTCGAAAGAGCAGTGACTGAGGATATATCCTCATGAAGCTCCAGAGAAGATCATGTGAGTGCTGGAGGATAAGCCATTGCTGGAGAAGCATTGAATAGTTTGGCGGTTCTACAATCCCAATAATCTAATTTTTACTGTTATTGTTAGATCGATATAAAGGCTCAGATTTACCATTGGATATTTCTTAGCATGTGTCAGTGTTTCATCCCATACTGAACCATTCTCCCCATCCTGTCCCATTCTCCCAATCCTGCCCCATTCTCCCCATGCTCTGCCAAGCTCCACATCCTGCCCCATTCTCCTCATCCTATCCCATTCTCCCCATCCTGTCCCATTCTCCAGATCCTGCCCTATTCTCCTCATCCTATCCCATTCTCCTAATCCTGTCCCATTCTCCCCATCCTGCCCCATTCTCCTCATCCTGTCCCATCCTATCACATTCTCCTCAGCTTGCCCAATTCCCCCCATCCTGCCCCATTTTCCCCATCCTATCCCATTCTCCCCATCCTGTCCCATTCTCCCCATCCTATCCCATTCTCCCCATTCTCCCCATCCTATCCCATTCTCCCCATCCAGCCCCATTCTCCCCATCCTGCCCCATTCTCCCCATCCTGCCCCATTCTACCCGTCCTGTCACATTCCCTGCATCCACTATTCTCCCCATCCTATCCCATTCTCCCCATCCTGTCCCATTCTCCTCATCCTGTCCCATTCTCCCCATCCTGTCCCATTCGCTTCATCCTATCCCATTCTCCCCATCCTGTCCCATTCTCCTCATCCTGTCCCATTCTCCCCATCCTGTCCCATTCCCTTCAGCCTGTCCCATTCTCCCCATCCTGTCCCATTCTCCCCATCCTGTCCCATTCTCCCCGACCTGTCCCATTCTCCTCATCCTATCTCATTCTCCTCATCATATCACATTCTCCCCGACCTGTCCCATTCTCCCCATCCTGCCCCATTCTCCCCGTCCTGTCCCATCTCCCCATCCTGCCCGATTCTACACGTCCTGTCCCATCTCCCCAACCTGTCCTATTCTCTCCGACCTGTCCCATTCTCCCCATCATGCCACAACCTGTTCCACTCTGCCCACACTGTCCAATCTGTCATATCCTATACCACGTGATGCAAAAATATCAACATCTTAAACTGATCCCCATTTGCAATCATAATTTACTGCTTCACAGATCGAGTATTTCTCCTTCAAAAACGCTGTCTATGTTGTTATCTATCCCATTAAAGTGTAACATTGCTTCTTGTTTTTCGCCATTTTTCTCTTTCCTTTACAGCGAATTTACTGACGATCGTCATTCTCTCCCGAGCAAACTGCGGTCTTTCTAAAGGTGTCACTCTCTACCTATTGGGCATGACCACAGCGGATCTGCTGGTGATCGTTTCTAATGTAATGGTCCGTTATATTCTTTTTTACTATTTCCCTGTTTCACTCCTGAACTACACAGCCGTGCGTCGCTTGAACGAAATTATCAACTATGTGTCCATTGACTGCTCACGTTCTCTTTCACCTTTGATCGATTTGTGGCCATTTGTTGGCAGAAGCTGAAACCTAAATATTGCACCGAGAAAACGGTGGCGGTGCTTACATGCACCATGTGCGTTGTATTCAGATTAAAAAACCTCCCCTTGTACTTTGCCTTTGAGCCGGCCTCTATAATTGATGACATAGAGTGGGGGAGCTGTCTTCAAACCCAGCTATCACGAGCTACCTGGCTAGCTGGCGTTTGACTGGCTCGACACAATCCTATGCCCATTGCTGCCGTTACTTCTGATTTTATTCTTCAATGCTCTGACCGTAAGGTTTGTTTTGATGGCCAATGGAATCCGTAGGGGACTTCGGGGCCACAGCACGAGTGGCAATGACAGCGATCCAGAGACCCAGAGCCGAAGAAAATCCATCATTTTACTCTTCGCCATTTCTGGTACTTTCATCGTGTTGTGGATGCCTTATGTTATGTTTTTCCTAGTTTCCCGGATCACATTGAACCATTACGACCCAAGTGATTACACGTATGTGGGGGAGGGGTGTGTGTGTTTGTGGGGAGGGGCTTGTGTTTGTGGGGAGGCATGTGTGTGTGAGGGGGAGTTGTGTGTATGTGGGGCGGGGCCTGTGTGTGTGAAGGGTGTTGTGTGTGTGTGTGGGAAGGATTGTCTTTGTGTGTGTGGGGAGGTGTATGTGTGGGGGGAGGTATGTGTTTGTGGGGTGGTGTGTGTGTGTGGGTGGGGAGGTGTGTGAGTGGGGGGAGGGGTGTGTGTGTGGGGTCAAGCGGCTCTCTCGCTGTCGCCCTCACTGTAACACTCTGATATACCCCACACCCTTCACTGTAGCACTATGATATACAAAACACCAATCATTGTAACACTCTGATATACCCCACACAGCCCTTATTGTAATACACCGATATACCCCACACCTCTCAGGGTTGTACTCTGATACGCCCCACACCCCTCACAGTAACACTCTGATATACCCCACAACCCTCACTGTAACACTCTCTTATATACCCCACACCCGTCACTGTAACACTCTGATATACCCCACATCCCTCAGGGTAGCATTCTCTGATATACCCCATACCCGTCACTGTAACACACTGTTATACCCCACACCCGTTACTGTAACACTCTGATATAACCCACACCCCTCACTGTAACACTAATATACCCCACACCCCTCAGTGTAATACATTGATATACCCACACGCCTCACTGAAACACTCTCTGATATACCCCACACCCCTCAATGTAACACCCCACACAAAGTTCTGTAATACTGATATACACGGAGCCACTCACAGTATCACTGATATATCCCACACCCCTTACTCTAACACTCTCTGATTTACCCAACACCCTCACTATAACGCTCGGATATACCCTACACCCCTCACTGTAACACACTCTGTTATACCCCACACCACTCACTTTAAAACCCCACACTGCTCTGCAGTACTGATATACCAGGCGCCACTCACTTTTTCACTGATATACCCCACAGCCCTCATTTTAAAACTCTGATATACCCCACACCATGAATTTAATACTCTGGTATAACTCACTACACTCTGATAGACCCAGCAGCCCTCACTGAAACACTCAGTTTCACTACACTCTCTCACATGGCCGAAACCTCTCACTGCAACACACTGATACACCCCATACCCCTCACTGCAAAATTCTGATACAACCCATATCCCTCACTTTAACTATCTCATATACACCACACCCCTCGCTGTAACACTGTCATATACCCCACACCAAACTGTAACACTCTGATGTAAACACACTCCTCTGACTATAACACTCTGATATACCACACACACCCCTCACTGTAACACACGGATATACCCCACACCCCTCAGTGTAACACTCTGATATACCCCACACCCCTCACTGTAACACTCTGATATACCCGACACCCCTCACTGTAACACTCTGATATACCCCACACCCCTCACTGTAACACTCTGATATACACCACACCCCTCACTGTAACACTGTGATATACCCAAAACCCCTCACATTGGCACACTGATATACCCCACAACCCTCAATGTAACACACTGATATACCCCACACCCCTCACTGTAAGACTCTGATATACCCCACACACCCCTCACTGTAACACACCGACATACCCCACACCGCTAACTGTAACACTCTGATATACCCAACAGCCCTCACATTGGCACACTGATATACCCCACACACCCCTCACTGTAACACAGCAATATATACCACACCCCTCAATTTAATACGCTGATATACCCCACACCCCTCACTTTAACACTCTGATATTCCCACACCCCTCACTGTAACACTCTCTGATATACCCCATACACCCCTCATTGTAGCACACCGATATACACCACAACCCTCAATGTAAAAATCTGATATACCCCACACCACTCACTGTAACACTCGGATATACACCTCATTTAAATCCTCCCTTACATATCCCAAGGCTCTCACTGTGACCCACCGATATACCCCAATCACCTCACTTTAACACGCTGATATACCCCACACCCCTCAGTGTAACACTCTGATATACCCCACACCCCTCACTGTAACACTCTGATATACCCGACACCCCTCACTGTAACACTCTGATATACCCCACACCCCTCACTGTAACACTCTGATATACACCACACCCCTCACTGTAACACTGTGATATACCCAAAACCCCTCACATTGGCACACTGATATACCCCACAACCCTCAATGTAACACACTGATATACCCCACACCCCTCACTGTAAGACTCTGATATACCCCACACACCCCTCACTGTAACACACCGACATACCCCACACCGCTAACTGTAACACTCTGATATACCCAACAGCCCTCACATTGGCACACTGATATACCCCACACACCCCTCACTGTAACACAGCAATATACACCACACCCCTCAATTTAATACGCTGATATACCCCACACCCCTCACTTTAACACTCTGATATACCCACACCCCTCACTGTAACACTCTCTGATATACCCCATACACCCCTCATTGTAGCACACCGATATACACCACAACCCTCAATGTAAAAATCTGATATACCCCACACCACTCACTGTAACACTCGGATATACACCTCATTTAAATCCTCCCTTACATATCCCAAGGCTCTCACTGTGACCCACCGATATACCCCAATCACCTCACTTTAACACGCTGATATACCCCACACCCCTCAGTGTAACTCTCTGATATACCCCACACTCCTCACTGTAACACTCTGATATACCCGACACCCCTCACTGTAACACTCTGATATACCCCACACCCCTCACTGTAACACTCTGATATACACCACACCCCTCACTGTAACACTGTGATATACCCCACACACCTCGCTGTAACACTGTGATATACCCCACACCACTCACTGTAACACTCTGATATAACCCACACCATTCACTCCCATGCCCCAGAATACAGGTCGTTGCCACAAGGGTCAGTGTCACGGAGGGGAAGCGTGTGTGCCTTACCTGTAAGGGACAAATTCCCTTGAATAGGTGGTGGTGGCTCAGGAAGCTGAGCAGGGACGCAGGGGACCATACAGCCGACTGGGAAAGATTAGGGAACGACACGGACCGGATAATCACAGGGACCCAAGGAGGAGTTAGTGTTTGTTGGAATAAGTGGTGGGAGTCGGAACAGGGAGTCTATGTTTGAATGTGGGAATCAGAGGAAACCTGCCCCACAGGGGTAGCCATCATCTTCTCCAGCGAATGGCAAGATGCTGGGGAGGGAATAGGGTGGGATTCTAGCCTGCATGGGTGCGAGGTCCCACACATTCCGGTCCCAGTTAATGCCGCTGAACTCGTGACACACACCCAAAAGCCCCTACCCACGACCCAGGTACCGAAAACCCTGGAAGAAAAGTGCCCTACCACCACCAAGGGACCAGGGAATGGGTTAGTCCTAGTACCAACCGAAAAGTACTATACCAGGGGGTACACTATGCAGTAGCTTCAGTAATATTAAACCTTACCGAGGTATACTTACCTGAGTGGTGTCCTAAGGAGACGGAGCAGCTGTACCAGGCCCTGCTAAAGGAAATGTTTAGGAAATTTTGCGAATTTGATTTTGCCAATATAGACAAAGTGGAGCTATACAGAATACACCCTGAGAACCCTATGGGCACGGGTAGACAAAGAAGGGGAGCCTGGAATGATGTCTTCACTGCCTATAGTACAGGGTCCTCTGTAATAAATAGCCTGGATGACATGGAATTACAGACACAGATAAATGGTTTAAAAACCCAGTTAAGAAAGATCCTGAAGTATGGGAACACAGTGGTAGGCTCAGAGCTACATGAGGACCAAGCTATGACGGTTCATTTAAAGGAAATTATTGCAGATTGGAAAGGCATGCCAAAACAGTAAATGCACTCATACGGGAGGATAGGAATGCATCGGATCAGGCTGCACAGAATGAGGTGTGTGTGCTGTACGGGGCATGGTTGCTGGGCGAGGGGCGTAGCAACCTGGAGGATAAAAAGCAAGGTTTAGTCCCCTCCTGGATCAGCAACAAGCAACTTGCAGCCCTCCACCCGTTTAGTAATTCGCTGAGCCCATGCCAATTTCGTCTAGCCTCTGAAGCCTACCCTGTCCCAATAGATAGTAGTGAGAACGCCGATCATGAGTGGGCCAGCCCGACCCGTACCGGTATACAGGGTGGAGAACATTGGAGTCATTCAAGGGGATGCACACATCCGTTTTACAGCGGTCCCACCTTATGTCATAAAGTGGGAGCACGCCGTGACAGGTACTGACCTCTCCGGGTGCCGGAGCTGGGGTTCACACATAATACTTTTTTCCCCAGCACTTGAACGCCTATTCCAAACCACAGTGCGGGTTTGAAGCTGCTGGCGCACGACCTATCAATTGTACCATGGAGGTGATGGCACACGGCCATGTTTCCCCACTGGTAGCATATATAGGGGGTGGGACATATTGTGTCACCACAGGTGCGTCCCACTACCAGTATGGACACTTCTGGTGTCCGGTAAGTGACAGCAGTTTCTGCTTTAAACCCGAGGCAGAAGTTCAAGTGGCCCAGGAACGGATTGACCCCATTCCTGAACCCTCCACTGTTCACCTCACTGTAACAGAAAACATCACCAACCTGCAAAAGTATGTGACTTACTTTGAATATAAAACTCCCCCTCTACCCGAATATCTTACCATCCTACTTAAAGCTGTAGAGATTTCACAAAAACATTTCTACACCCTGGAACAGAAAACAGTTGAAATAGGGGCAGAGATTTTGGATATAGTAGTTCCACCCTGGTGGGATATTTTCGAGAATATAGAGGTGCCGTCCTGGATCAGGATGGCTTCCCATCTTTTGGTGGTCTGCCAGCTCGGGATAGTTCTCTACCTGCTGTGTACAAAGTGCAGGGGAAGGGACGGGGAGCTCCGATCCAGACACGAATGGACTTGGGAAGTGCATCAAAATAAAGGCTATGGCCAGGGATGGAACGAACCTTGAATTCTGTCTTTTAATAAAAAATTTGTATGTGTGCTGTGTCATTTTTATGATGTGTATGATGTGTTTTTTTCCAAGCTCTGCAGGGGTGTCGGACCCTCTCCGTGCTTGGATGTGAAATAAAGATTGATTCTTACCTGTATGTACCTGAAACACCACTTTAAAAAGGGGAATGAATGTTTGGGTTTTTAGTTTAGGTAATACAGGGGAAGGTTGGTTTTCGGGGATCGGAAATTTTGCTCACCTGTTAATGATACTAATGCAGTGTTAGTATCAAAGTGGGGGATGTAGGCTTCGCAAAACCCCCCAGAAACTCGAACAGAGCCCTAAAGGGAGTGATTTTTGGACTTTTCATACAAACTTGGGATGATGGGACCTCAGTGAAGTGATTTGATGTAAAAACTTAAAGATCACAAGAAGAAAACCTGAGGAAACTGATTTTTTTAAAATCTTATTGTTGGGAGAGACATTTTTTTCACAGACAAGGTGCGAGGGGCGTGGCCGGTCAGGGAACGGATCAAGCTGTTGGGAATTGTTTGAGACAATGCAAAACTCACAAACACATTCAAATATGGATTCCCAGGGGCAAACAAGATGCTGGTAATCTAAAAACGATTCAATGACAATATAACTTTGATCACCCTGTTTCAAGCCATTATCCCATCCAAAAAACCAATCAACCAGGTAACCAGAGAACCGATTTAAAAGCCCGCCAACAGAAGGCCAACAGAGTGAAGATTTGGCGCGTAGATAAGGCCGTGTTTTAAATCGGAAAGCGATTAACACTAAGCAAAAACCATCGGAACTGGGAGGCCCGCCAAAGACTAGACAATTGGACGAGCAAGGATCATTTACATTCAAAAAGGAATTCGTTTTAGTAAGGGGTTTTGAGCACGAAAAGGAAACCTTATAATTTGAAAGCCTGTGCCATAATCTCTCTTTTTTTGGACTGACTGGCGACGCGGACACAGCTCTCTCTCCCTGCTCCAGCAAAACTTACCACAAGCCACGAGGAAGAAGACCAGAACGAAGAAGAAACCATAAGGGCCTTCCGGAGTCCTTTTAAACAAAAAGACTCTAATATCCTGTCAAGGATTCGTTGGTGAGCATTGTCCCTGATCTCCTGAAACCAAAAACCTAGCCAGATAGTGGGATATTTGGGAGGGATAAGGTTTTGTTTGATATATTGTCATTTCCCTCGTTTGTACCGTGTGTTCCCCGAATCTGTGTTTAAGTAATAAGTGTGTTTCAAGTTTTTTACCTTTTTCTTTTAATAAAGTAAATTTCTTTCATCAGTATCTGTTTACTGCAATTTTGTTCACAACCCAAAGTTGTTCATAAGCCCAAAGTCTAGGAACCGGTGGGGTGTTGGTCGATTCGAACCGCTCACTTAAGATACCCCTTACAGCCTGTAATTACTCGGTCTATCCTTTTCTCCCTTTTTAAATAAGGGTACCACATTAGCATTCCTTCATTCCTCCAGCACCAAACCTGAAGCCAGAGACGATTGCAAAATGATGGTTAGGGCCTCTGCTATTTCCTCTTTTGCTTTGCTTAATAGCCTGGGATACATTTCTTCCGGGACTGGGGATTTATCCAATTTTATAGCTGATAAACCCTTCAATACTACCTCTCTCACTATGTTTATTTCACCCAATATTTCATACTCCTCCTGCCTGATAGCAATGTCTGCTTTGCCCTTCTCCTTTGTGAAAATAGACGTAAAGTATTCATTAAGAACCCGACCGACGTCTCCCGCCTACACACACAGATTACCCTCATGATCTCTAATCCCTTTCTTTAATTATCCTTTTATTCTTAATATATATTTTAAACATCTTTGTGTTTTCCTTGAATTTACTTGCCAAGAATGTTTCATGCTCTCCCTTTGCTTTCCTAATATCCTTCTTTATTGACCCTCTGCACTTTCTGTACTCCTCTAAAGATAATGGTGAACGTGGTAACCGATACTACAACTGCTGCCGCCCGCTGGATGCTCGCCTCCCGCCACCGGGGAAAGGCCCCGAGATACAGCTGTCATCTTTGTGCGGAGCCCCAGAGCCGCCATCATTGTGCGAGCCCCCAACTCCACCAGCTTCGTGTGGGGCCCCAGAGCTGACATCATTGTGCGTGGACCCCAACACCAGCTTCGTGTGGGGCCCCAGCGCCGCCATCATTTTGCGGGGCCCCAGAGCCGCCATCTTTCTGCAGGGCCCACAACCCTTTGTTCGGGGCTCCAGACCCGACATATTTGAGCGCCGCCCCAGAGCCTACCCTGATTGTGCGGGGGCCCCCAACGCCGCCATCTTTGTGCGTAGCCCCAGAGCCGCCATTTTGGTGCTGGGACCCAGAGACGCCATTTTTGTGCGAGGCCCCAACGCCGCCATCTTTGTCCAGGGCCACAGCTTCACCAGCTTTGTGTGGGGCCCCAGAGCCGACATTATTGTGCGTGGCCCCCAACGACGCCATCTTTGAACGTGGCCCCAGAGCCGCTATTTTTGTGCCGGGCCCCAGAGCCACCATTTTTTTGCGGGGCCACAGCGCCGCCATTTTTGTGCGGTGCAACCAAACGCCGCCATCTTTGTGCGGGGCCACAGAGTCGCCATATTCGTGCAGGGCACCAGAGCCGCCATATTTGTGCGGGGCCCAAGAGCCGCCACTTTTTGCTGGGCCCCCAACGCCGCAATCTTTATCCGGGGCACCCAGCTTCACCTGCTTTGTGTGGTGCCCCAGAGCCGACATCATTGTGCCCACGCCCCAACGACGCCATTTTTGTTCGTGGCTCCAGAGCCGCCATTTTAGAGCCGGGCCCCAGAGCCGCCATCTTTGTGCGCTTCCCTAGAGCTGCCATATTTGTGCGGGACTCCAGAGCCGACATATTTGTGCGGGACTCCAGAGCCGACATATTTGTGCGGAACTCCAGAGCCGACTTATTTGTGCGGGGCCCTAGAGCCGGCATCTTCGTGTGGTGCTCCAGAGCCGCCATATTTGTGCGGTGAACCAGAGCCTACCCTGATTGTGAGGGGTCCCCCAATGCTGCCATCATTGTGCGGCGCCCCAGCGCCGCCATTTTTGTGCGGTGCCCCCAACGCTGCCATTTTTGTGTGGGGCTCCGGAATCGCCATATTTGTGCGTGACTCCAGAGCCGACATATTTGTGTGGGGCACGAGAGCCGCCATTGTTGTGCGGAGCCCGAGAGCCGACATCATTGCCCGGTGCCCCCAACCCCACCACATTTTTGTGGGGCCCCAGAGCTGACATCATTCTGCGTGGGCCCCGACGACGCCATCTTTGTGCATGGCCCCCAACCTCGCCATCTTTGTGTGGTGCTCCAGAGCCGCCATATTTGGGCGGCGCCCCAAAGCCTACACTGATTGTGCGGAGGCCCCATATCCGCAATCTTTGTGCGGGGCCCCAGAGCCGCCTTCTTTGTGCTGGGCCACAGAGCCGCCATTTTTGTGATTGCCCCAGTGCCGCCATTTTTGTGCGCGGCCCCAGAGCGCCATCTTTCTGCGGAGCCCCAGAGCCGCCATCATTGTGTCGTGCCCCAGAGCCGTCATATTTGTGCGCGGCCTCAGAGCCGCCACCTTTTTGCGCAGACCCAGAGCCGCCTTCTTTTTGCGGGGCTCCAGAGCCGCCATCTTTGTGCGGGGCTCCAGAGCCGCCACCTTTGTGCGGGGCGCCGGAGCCACCATTGTTGTGCGGAACCCCAGAGCTCTCATCATTGTGCGTGGCCCCAGAGCTGCCATCAGTGTGCGAGGATCCAGGGCCGCCATCTTTGTGCGGGGCCCCACAATATAAGGCGCAGGGAACTCTCAAATCTCAGGCTGCAAAATCTCCACTTCTTCTCATCCTTTAATTAATTTTACAATCAGAGTAAAGGGATATTTCCCAACATTCTTCAACTGCTCTCTGAACTTAGTCTGGGTCACGGCGTAAATCCCAGTGTTTGTGCAGCAACTCAGCAGCTGCAGCCCGAATCCCAGTTCCATTACATAAATAGGTAGAACTACAGACTGAGACCACAAATAATTCACCCGGTACAATATAGAATACAGCATAAACACTGCCCATAACAGGATGAAATTGCCAGAAATAACAAGCAGTAAAATTATGGATTTCCTGCGGCTCTCCATCTCTGGGTCTCTGGGACTCTCCCCACTGCTGGGACCCCGGAGTCTCCTGCGGGCTCTGCTGGACACTAAAATGTGTCTGACGGTGACCGCATTGAGCAGCAGAATCAGAACAAATGGTACACACGGGGTGACAATAAAATGAATAAGCTCGATTGCTCCCCAGACGCGTGAAAACCGAACATCGTCATTGACATCACAAAACCAGGGGATGTTCTGAAACCAATACCGCTCTGTGAACATAAAATACCAGGTGATGTTCTTTACAACGCTCACCACAGTCACTGTTCCCAGAACCACAGCCGCCGTTTTCTCGGTGCAATATTTAGTTTTCAGCTCCTGGCAACAAATGGCCACAAATCGATCAAAAGTGAAACTGACGGTGAACCAGACAGAACAGTCTGTTGCTGCATAAAGCAGGACAGCGTGGATATTACACACGGGGATGGACCACACTAAAATAAACTGTTGCCTATAAACAATCGGAATGTGCCTCAATATCAGGTCGAGGATAACGACCAGTAGATCCGCCGCTGCCATGGCCACCAGATAGCGAGTGACACATTTGGAGAGACCACACTTTCCCCGAGACAGGATCACAATCGTCACTAAGTTCACTGTGAGGAAGGCAAATAAACAGGGAAATTATACATCAGACTGGGAGCAAGAGCAGCAGCATGATGGCATCCGGAGAGAAATCTGCAACACATTAGTACATTCAATTATATAGTCTAATTCTATTACCTGTGGAGCTGAAGACAGGGTTTCTTGTAAGAATAATACGGAATTCATTTTGGATCAATAAATGAAACAGGGATGAATACAATATGAAATAACAGATGTTTGATCAATGAGGAATTAAATGATCGATCCACCTTCAGCCCAGCAGACAAAAGAACTGCCCGAGGTACCAGGGACACAAAGGGCCAGAACCTGGCAAGTAAAATCAAGCAAAACCCAAAGATGTTATATAAATATGTTAAGAGTAAGAGGATAACGAAAGAAAGGGAAGGGCTATTAGAGATCATGAGGGTACTCTGTGTGTGGAGGCGGGAAATGTCGGTAGGGTTCTTAATGAATACTTTGCGTCTGTTTTCACAAATTAGCATTGAGAGGGAAGAGGTACTAGCGGTTTTAGCGGACTTAAAATTGGATCAATCCCCAGGCCCTGACGAGATGTATCCCGGGCTGCTGTGTGAGGCAAGGGAAGAGATTGCAGGGGCTCTGGCACAATTTTTCAGAATCTCTCTGGCCATAGGGAAGGTGCCTGGAGAACTGCTAACGTAGTACCATTATTAAAGAAGGGTAGTAGGGATAAACCAGGGAATTATAGGTCAGTGAGCCTAACATCAGTGGTAGGGAAATTATGGGAAAATTTCTGACGGACAGAATTAGTCTCCACTTGCAGAGGCAAGGATTAAGCAAGGATAGTCAGCTTGGCTTTGTCGGGGGAGATCATGTCTAACCAATTTGATTGAATTTTTCGAGGAGGTGACTATGTGTGTGGATGAGGGTAGGGCAGTTGATGTGGTCTACATGGACTTCAGACAGGCTTTTGACAAAGTCCCGCATGGGAGCCTGATCAAGAAGGTAAGAGCCCATGGGATCCAGCACTATTTGCCACATTGGATCCAAGATTAGCTTCGTGGCAGGAGGCAGAGGTTGATGGTCGAAGGTTGTTTTTGTGACTGGAGACCTGTGTCCAGTGGTGTACCGCAGGGATGGGTGCTGGGTCCTTTGCAGTTTGTAGTGTACATTAATGATTTAGATATGAATGTAGGAGGTATGATCAGTAAGTTCGCAGATGACACGAAAATTGGTGGAGTGGTAAATAGCGAGGACGGAAGCCTTAGGCTACAGGACGATCTAGAGGGTTTGGTGAGATGGGCAGAACAGTGGCAAATGGAATTTAACCCTGAAAAGTGTGAGGTGATGCATTTTGGGAGGACTATCAAGGCAAGGGAATACACAATGAATGGTAGGAACCTAGGAAGTACAGAGGATCAGAGGGACCTTTGTGTTCATGTACATAGATCCCTGAAGGCAACAGGACAGGTAGATAAGGTGTTTAAAAAGGCATATAGGATACTTGCCTCTGTAGCCGAGGCATAGAATATAAGAACAGGGAGGTTATGATGGAGCTGTACAAAAGGCTAGTTAGGCCACAGCTGGAATACTGTGTGCAGTTCTGGTCGCCACACTATAGTAAGGATGTGATTGCATTGGAGACGGGTGCAGGGGAGATTCACCAGAATGTTACCTGGGATTGAGCGCTTCAGCTATGAGGACAGACTGGATAGGCTGGGGTTGTTTTCCTTAGAGCAGAGAAGGCTGAGGTGGACCTGATTGAGTTGTACAAAATTATGAGGGGCATAGATAGTGCAGATAGAAAGGAACATTTCCCCTTAGTAGATGGGTCAATAACCAGGGGGCATAGTTTCAAGGTAAGGGGCAGGAGGTATGGACGGGATCTGAGGAAAAACTTTTCCACCCAGAGAGTGGTTGGAATCTGGAATTCACTGCCTGAAAGGCTGGTAGAGGCAGGAACCCTCACAACATTGAAGAAGCATTTAGATGAGCACTTGAAACGCCATAGCATTCAAGGTTACGGACCAAGTGCTGGAAAATGGGATTAGAATAGACAGGGCTTGATGGCCGGCGCGGACACGATGGGCCGAAGGGCCTCTTCCTGTGCTGTATAACTCTATGGCTCTATGACACGCACTCCGCCCCCCGCCCCCACCGTGAGGATATTGATACCGGCTCTGTTGAGGTGTAACCCGTCCGGCTTGTGCACGTCCGTGCAATCCCAGAACCGGTCCCAATGTCCCAGGAATCTAAAGCCCTCCCCGTTGCACCATCTCCCCAGCCACGCATTTATCTGCTCTATCCTCCTATATCTGTACTCACTAGCTCGTGGCACCGGGAGTATTCCGGAGATTACCATCTTCGAGGTCCTGCTTTTTAATCTTTTCCTAACTCCCTATAATCTGCCTGCAGGATCACATCCCTCTTTCTACCTATGACGATGATTTTGATATGGACCACGACCTCAGGCTGTTCACCATCCCCACTCAGAATGTCCTGCAGCCGCTCAGTGACATACTTGACCCTGGCATCAGGGAGGCTACATATCATCCTGGAATCACGTCTGCGGCCGGATAAAATCCTGTCTGTTCACCTAACTATCGAATATCCTACCACTATTGCTTTCCCGATCTTCCTCTTCCACCCACCTACAGCTGAGCCACCCGGGGTGCCGCGGACTTGGCTGTGGCTGCAATCTCCAGAGGAACCATGGAATACTGGTTACAGTGCGAGATGCACTCAGGGGACTCCTGCACTAACTGCGTGGTCCACCTTGTCTGTCTGATGGTCAGACATTCGCTCTCTGCCTGCAAACACTTATGCTGCGGGGTGACCACCTCCTGAAACCTGCTATCCTCAGAGCTCACAGCTTCATGGATGCACCGCAGTGACGCCAGCTACTGCTCAACTGCGAAACCCGTGGAAAGTGTCCTGGAGTTCCCACATGGCACAAGGTGTGCATTCCACGGAATTGAGGTGCACTGCCATGCCTCTATTTAATAGACTGTTAGCTACCTTAACAGAGTTAAGCTCAAGACTTTAAAAAATCACCATCTACTCACCATTTTTTTCTTTGCAGGGCCTTCCCTTGTGCTGAGATCACTTATCTCGCTCCCATGCTCTCGCTCCCGGCTCCGGGTTCTCTGGCCAACCTTTATCTCCGGCCGCTCCTATCGCTCTCTCCTCCTTCCCCTTCTGCGCCTAATTCCTACTCTCTACAAATTCCCAACCTGCACACTCTGTTTCGAACCATTCCTTTTCGGATCACTCTGTGCAGACCACTGAAAAAAATGGATTTCCCCACTCTTGTTCTCTTATTGATTCCATACCAGGCCATCTTAATTTTTAAAGATCACAATAAATATGTAGTCCTAAACGGCAGGCTCTGAGAGATGATCCCAGTGATGGAACAATGGGGCTCGTCTACATAATTGAGAGGTCGCACAACACCAGGTTATAGTCCAACAGTTTTATTTGAAATCACAAGCTTTCGGAGCTATCACTCCTTCCTCAGGTGAAGTAAATTGGATACAGAATCGCCAGAGCATATATAGATGGAAAAAAAAGCATGTGTACTTTACAATTGCAGACCAATAAATTAAATCATCCTGACTATCTGCCGAGGTGTGATAAAGTTAATTAAGTCAGCCAGGAAGGTACCACATCAAAAGACATAGCAAGATACAACTGAGACAATGAGGTGTAGTCGCAGGGGTTCCAACGTGTCAAAAGCTGCCGTCTGTATGTAAAACGAAAAGCTTTAAAAAAAAATTACTTTTTTACTGGGAAAATTTTTACTTTTTTACTGGGAATCACATCTGTGAACAAGCTAACGACGACTCGAGTCCGGATCACGTCATGTATCGTGACATAAACCCAAGATCCCGATTGAGACCGTCTTCATGAGTGCGGAACTTGGCTATCAGTTTCTGCTCGATGATTTTGCGTTGTCGTGTGTTTCTAAGGTTGCCTTGGAGAACACTTACCCGCAGATCCGAGGCTGAATGTCCTTGACTGCTGAAGTGTTCCCCGACTGGGAGGTAACAATCCTGCCTGGCGATTGTTGCGCGGTGCTCGTTCATACGTTGTCTCAGTGTCTGCATGGTCTCGCCGATGTACCATGCCGCGGTGCATTCTTTCCTGCAACGTATGAGGTAGACAACGTTGGCCGAGTCACATGAGTATGTACCATGTACCTGGTGGGTAGTGTCCTCACGTGTGATGGTGGTATCTGTGTTGATGATCTGGCATGTCTTGCAGAGTTTGCCATGGCAGGGTTGTGTGGTGTCGTGGTCGCTGTTATCCTGAAAGCTGGGTAATTTGCTGCGAACGATGGTACTTCTGAGGTTAGGCGGCTGTTTGAAGGCAAGTAGTGGAGGCGTGGGGACCTTCGATCCAGACCTTCAAAACATCCTACGCGCTCTCATCCCACGTACTCCCCGCGTGGGAGACTTCTACTGCCTCCCAAAGATACACAAAGCCAACACACCCGGACGTCCTATCGTATCAGGCAATGGAACCCTGTGTGAGAACCTCTCTGGATACGTCGAGGGCATTCTGAAACCCATCGTACAGGGAACCCCCAGCTTCTGTCGCGACACTACAGACTTCTTACAGAAACTCAGCACCCACGGACCAGTTGAACCAGGAACACTCCTTGCCACGATGGACGTATCGGCACTCTACACCAGTATCCCCCACGATGACGGCATCGCTGCAACAGCCTCAGTACTCAACATCAACAACAGCCAATCTCCAGACGCCATCCTACAACTCATCCGCTTCATCCTTGACCACAATGTCTTCACCTTCGACAACCATTTTTTTTACCCAAACACACGGAACAGCCATGGGGACCAAATTCGCACCCCAATACGCCAACATCTTCATGCACAAGTTCGAGCAAGACTTCTTCGCTGCACAGGACCTCCAGCCAACGCTGTACACCAGATACATCGACGACATTTTCTTCCTTTGGACCCATGGCGAAGGATCACTGAAAAGACTACACGATAACATAAACAAGTTCCATCCCACCATCAAACTCACCATGGACTACTCCTCAGAATCGGTCTCATTCCTGGACACACGAATCTCCATCAAAGACGGACACCTCAGCACTTCACTCTACCGCAAGCCCACGGACAACCTCACGATGCTCCACTTCTCCAGCTTCCACCCTAACCATGTTAAAGAAGCCATCCCCTATGGACAAGCCCTGCGAATACACAGGATCTGCTCAGACGAGGAGGAACGCGATGGACACCTACGGACGCTGAAAAACGCCCTCGTAAGAACGGGATATGACGCTCGACTCATCGATCGACAGTTCCGACGGGCCACAGCGAAAAATCGCATAGACCTCCTCAGAAGGCAAACACGGGACACAACCAACAGGGTACCCTACGTCGTCCAGTACTTCCCCGGAGCGGAGAAACTACGACATGTTCTTCGCAGCCTTCAACATGTCATCGATGACGACAAACACCTCGCTAAGGCCATCCCCACGCCTCCACTACTTGCCTTCAAACAGCCGCCTAACCTCAGAAGTACCATCGTTCGCAGCAAATTACCCAGCTTTCAGGATAACAGCGACCACGACACCACACAACCCTGCCATGGCAAACTCTGCAAGACATGCCAGATCATCAACACAGATACCACCATCACACGTGAGGACACTACCCACCAGGTACATGGTACATACTCATGTGACTCGGCCAACGTTGTCTACCTCATACGTTGCAGGAAAGAATGCACCGCGGCATGGTACATCGGCGAGACCATGCAGACACTGAGACAACGTATGAACGAGCACCGCGCAACAATCGCCAGGCAGGATTGTTACCTCCCAGTCGGGGAACACTTCAGCAGTCAAGGACATTCAGCCTCGGATCTGCGGGTAAGCGTTCTCCAAGGCAACCTTAGAAACACACGACAACGCAAAATCATCGAGCAGAAACTGATAGCCAAGTTCCGCACTCATGAAGACGGTCTCAATCGGGATCTTGGGTTTATGTCACGATACATGACGTGATCCGGACTCGAGTCGTCGTTAGCTTGTTCACAGATGTGATTCCCAGTAAAAAAGTAAAAATTTTCCCAGTAAAAAAGTAATTTTTTTTTAAAGCTTTTCGTTTTACATACAGACGGCAGCTTTTGACACGTTGGAACCCCTGCGACTACACCTCATTGTCTCAGTTGTATCTTGCTATGTCTTTTGATGTGGTACCTTCCTGGCTGACTTAATTAACTTTATCACACCTCGGCAGATAGTCAGGATGATTTAATTTATTGGTCTGCAATTGTAAAGTACACATGCTTTTTTTTCCATCTATATATGCTCTGGCGATTCTGTATCCAATTTACTTCACCTGAGGAAGGAGTGATAGCTCCGAAAGCTTGTGATTTCAAATAAAACTGTTGGACTATAACCTGGTGTTGTGCGACCTCTCAATTTTGTCCACCCCAGTCCAACACCCGCCTCAATCCAGGAATTTCATTCCCAGGAATGCCTAGATTACACTGCTCCCGCCTCAGTGCAGGAATTTAATTCCCAGGGATGCCTCGTTTACACTGCTCCCGCCTCAGTGCAGGAATTTCATTCCCAGGACTTCCGAGTTCACAGTGCTCCCGCCTCAGCCCAGGAATTTCATTCCCAGGCGGCCTAGTTTACACTGCCCCCGCCTGAGTCCAGGAATTTACTTCCCAGGGATTCCTAGTTTACGCTGCTCCCGCCTCAGTCCAGGAATTTCATTCCCAGGACTGCCTAGTTTGCGCTGCTCCCGCCTCAATCCAGGAATTTAATTCCCAGGGGTGCCTAGTTTACACTGTTCTCGCTACAGTCTAAGAATTTAATTCCCAGGGCCACCTAGATTACACTGCTCCCGCCTCAGTTTAGGAATTTAATTCCCAGTTCATTTCTCTGTTGCCTGAAACTGGAACAAGAACAAGAACAACATGTTTCTAAAGATTGACCTAACCCAGAGATACATGGCATGGTGGTTGACCGAGGGGAAGAAAATTGAAAGGAGCAAAAGGTTGATATCAAGGATTCAACGGAAAACGTTTAAAATATTAACCAACGAGATAAACACCCTGCCAGCACCCAATACTCCATGAAACGCTCTGGAAACATTGCATTCTCGCATCGTCATTCTCATAGAACCATAACTATCAGTCAACATTCCCGAATCCTCCATCACCATCCCAGGCTGTGTCCTATTCCACAGGCAGCACAGGTCAACCAATGGTGGGGGCACCGTGTTATACAGTCGAGCGGGCGAGACCGTGCGAGTCCACAACATTGCCTAAGGATATAATGAAGTCTCATGGCTTCCAGTCAGACATGGGCAAGGTAACTTCCTACCGAATATCACCTACCGCACTCCCTCAGCTGATGAATCGACACATGTTGAACACCAGTTGATGGGAGCACCGCGAGGTGAAAGGGCTCAAATTATACTCTGTTCGGGAGGGGGAACCTTCAATGCCCATCGCCAAGAGTGGCTCGGAAGTAGCAACATTAATAAAAAGGGAAAACATAGAAAATGAGAGAACACTAGCAAGAAATATAAAAACAGGTTGTAAGAGTTTCTACAAGTATGTAAAAAGAAAAAGAGTAGCAAAAGTAAGCATTGGTTCCTTAGAGGCTATGACAGGAGAAATTATAATGGGGAATAGGGAAATTGCAGAAACGTTAAACAAATATTTTGTATCTGTCTTCACAGTAGAAGACATAAAAAGCACACCAAAAATGGTGGGAACCAAGGGTCTAATGAGGATGAGGAACTTAATGTAATTAATATAAGTAGAGAAAAACTACTAGAGAAAATAATGGGACTGAAAGCCGACAAATCCCTTGGACCTGACGGCCTACATCCTAGGGTTCTATAAGAGGTGGCTGAAGAAATAGTGGATGCATTGGTTTTGATCTAGCAAAATTCCCTAGATTCTAGAATGGTCACAGCGGATTGGAAGATCGCAAAGGAGGGAGGGAAAAAATACAAACTACAAGTCAGTTAGCCTGACACCAGTCGTCGGGAAAATGCCGGAATCCATTGTTAAGGAAGTGGTATCAAGTCACTTAGAAAATCAAAACATGATTAGACAGAGTCAACATGGTTTTATGAAATGGAAAACGTGTTTGACAAATTTATTAGAGTTGTTTGAGGATGTAACTGGCAGGGTAGATGAAGGGGAACCAGTGGATGTAGTGTATGTTCTTTTTAGTGCAGAAAAGGTTAAGAAACATAGAATTATACAATCATAGAAATTTATTGCACAGAAGGAGGCCATTCGGCCCATCGATTCTGTGCTCGTCGCAAAAGAGCTATCCACCCTAATCCCACTTTACAGCTCTTGGTCCGTAGTCCTGTAGGATATGGCACTTCAAGTGCACATCCAAGGACTGTTTAAATGTGGTGAGGTTTCTGCCTCCACCACCCTTTCCGGCAGTGAGTTCCAGAGCCCCACCGCCCTCTGGGTGAAAAATTCGCCTCATCTCCTCTCTAATGCTTCTACCAATTTCTTTAGATCTATGCCCCTTGGTTATTGACCTCTCGGCGAAGGGAAATATGTCCTTCTTATCCACTCTATCGAGGCCCTTCATAACTTTATACACCTCAATTGAATCTCCCCTCAACCTACGCTGCTCCAAAGGAAACAACCCTAGCCTATCCAATCTTTCCTCATAGCTAAAATTCCCCAGTCCTGGCAAGACAATCGTAAATCTCCTCTATCCCCTCTCTAGTGCAATTACATCTTTCCTGTAATGTGTTGACCAGAACTGTACACAGTACTGTAGCTGTGGTCTACCTTGTGTTTCATACAGTTCTAGCATAAACTCCCTGCTCGTATATTCTATGCCTAGGCTAATAAATCAAAGTATCCCGTTTGCCTTTTAAGACAACTTATCTACCTGTCCTGATACCTTCAGGGATCTGTGGACATGAACTCCAATCTCCCTCTGTTGCTCTACATTTCTCATTAGACTAACATTTATTGTGTATCCTTGTTCGCCCTCCCCAAATGCATTATCTCTCACTTCTCCGGATTTAATTCTATTTGCCAATTTTCTGCCTACCTGACAAGTCCATTGATATCTTCCAGCATTCTACAGCTTTCTTCTTCATTATAAACCACACGGCCAATTTTGTATTATCTGCAAACATCTTAATCGTGGCCCCAACATTGATGTCCAAGTCATGGATATATACCACAAAAACAAAGGGACCTAGTACTGAGCCCTGTGGAAGACCACTGAAAACAGCCTTCCAGTCACAAAAACATCCGTCGACCATTACCCTGTGCTACTTGACACTGAGCCAATTTTGGGTCCAACTCGCCACTTTCCCTTGGATGCCATGGGCTTTTACTTTTTTGACCAACCTGTCATTTGGGAACTTGTCAAAGGCTTGCTAATAACTATGTGAAATGCATCAAATGCACTCATCGACCCTCCTCGTCACGTTCTCAAAAAAATCAATCAAGTTACTCAGGCATGACCTTCCCTTAATAAATCCATGCTGTTAGTCCTTGATTAATCCGTGAATTTCTAAATGCCGATTTATACTGGCCAGCAGAATTTTTCTAATATTTTTTCCACCACCGAGGATAGGCTGACTGATCTGTAAATACTCGGTCTAGCCCTCTCACGCTTTTTATACAAGGGTACAACTTTAGCAGTCCTCCAGTTCTCTTGACCATGTACGTAGCCAGAGAGATTTGGAAAATGATGGTCTGAGCCTCCGCTATTTCGTCCTTTGCCTCTCTTAACAGCCTGGATAGATTTCATCAGGCCCTCGAGATTTATCTACTTTCAAGGATGCTGAACTGCATAATGTTTCCTCTGTCACTAAGTTTATCTCATCAAATATTTCACATTCCTCCTCCTTACTACAATATCTGCATCGGGCTTCTCTGCTGTGAACACAGGCACAAATATGTATTAAGATACGTACCCACGTCTTCTGCCTCCACACTCCACACTCTGATTACCTTTCTGGTCTCTAATAGGCCCTACTCTTTCCTCAGTTATGCTCTTGCTCTTTATGTATTTATAAAGCATCTTTGGGTTACCCTTCATTTTACTTGCCAATATTTTTCATGCCCTCGCTGTGCTTCCTAAGTTCCTTTTTTTTAATTTCACCCCTGCACATTCTATACTCCTCTCGCCGTTCTATATTATTGAGCTCTCAGTATCTGTCAAAAGCTGCATTTTTTTAGCCTTATCTTAGCCTGAATGCTCCTTGACATCCAGGGGGCTCAAGATTTGGGAGTCCCTTCCTTTTTTATTTTTGGGAACATATTTGCTCTGATCCCTGACTATCTCCTCTTTGACTGCCTCCCATTGCTCTGACACAGATTTGCCTTCAAGTAACTGTTTCCAGTCCACTTTTGTAAAATCACATCTCGGCTTAATAAAATTGGCATTTCCCCCATGAAAACTATTAAAACTGGTCTATCTATGTCCTTTTCCATATGAGGAGAGTCAATATTGATCTTCAAAATCATGATGGCTTTTGATAGAGTAAGTCAGTTTCCAGTGGCAAAATGGTGGGTAACCAGAGGGCACAGATTTCAGGTATTTGGCAAAAGAACCAGAGGAGAGATGAGGAGAATTTTCTTTTTGCAGTGAGTTGTTGTAATCTGGAATGCACTGTCTGAGAACGTGGTGGAAGCCGATTCAATAGTAACTTTCGAAAGTGATTTGGCTAATTAGTTGAAGGGGAAGATTTACAGGGCTCTGGCTAAAGAGTAGGGCTAATTAGATAGCTCTTTCAAAGAGACAGCAATGTCACGGTGGGCCGAATGGTTTCCTCTTGTGCTGTGTTTCTTTGAGAAAGATAGAGAAAAGAGGGAGAAAGAAAGACGGAGAGAAAGAGTGAAAGAAAAATAGAGACAGAATAATTGGGAGAGGTAGAGGGAAAGAAATCAACTTTAAAATGGGAATTGGATAAACACTTGAAGGTGTACAATTTGCAGGACTATGGGAAAAGAGGAAGGGAATGGGAATAATTGAAGGGGTGAGGTCATGTGGGTTTTGATCTTAAGGATGAGAATATTAAATCTATTTGTTGCCGGATCGGGAGCAAATGTCGGTCAGTGAGCAGAAGGGTGATGGGTGAATGGGACTTGGTGCAAGTTAGGATATGGGCAGTGGAGTTGTCGATGAGCTCTAGTTTATGGAGGTTTGTAACTGGGAGGCCGGAAAGGAGAGTATTTTTTCAATTCGTATTTGGGATGTGGGCGTCGCTGGCAAGGCCAGCATTTATTGCCCATCCATAATTGCCCTTGAGAATGTGGTGGTGAGCCGCCTTCTTGAACCATTGCAGTCCGTTGGGTGAAGTTACTCCCACAGTGCTGTTAGGGAGGGAGTTCTAGGATTTTAACCTAGCGACGATGAGGAATCAGCCGATATAATTCATAGCCAGGATGGTGTGTGACTTGGAGGGGAATTGGAGGTGGTGTTGTTCTCATGCGACTGCTGCCCTTGTACTTCTAGGTGGAAGAGGTCGCGTGTTTGGGAGCTGCGGCCGAAGAAGCCTTGGCGAGTTGCTGCAGTGCATCTTATAGATGGTACACACTGCAGCCACGGTACGCCAGTGGTGGAGGGAGTGAATGTTTAAGGAAATGGATGGGTTGCCAATCAAGCGGGCTGCTTTGTCCTGGATGGTTCTCGAGCTTCTTAAGTGCTGTTGGAGATACAGTCATCTATTTAAGTGTAGAGTATTCCAGCACACTCCTTACCTGAGTCTTGTAGATGGTGGAAATGCTTTGTGGAATCAGGAGGTGAGACACTCCCTGCAGAATAACTAGCCTCTGACGTGCTCTTGTTGCCAATGTATTCATGTTGCTGATCCAGTTAGGTTTCTGGTCAATGGTGACCCCCATGTTGTTGATGGTGGGGAATTCGGCGATGGTAATACCGTTGCATGTCATGGGGAGGTGGTTAGACGCTCCCTTGTTGGAGATAGTCATTGCCTGGCACTTTTGTGGTGCGAATATTACCTGGCACTTATCAGCTCAAGCCTGAACGTCGTCCAGGTCTTGTTGCATGCGGGCATGGACTGCTTCATTGAGTATTGGAATAGTCAAGTCTGGATTTAACAAAGACATGGATGAGTGTTTATGCATCAGAAGGGCTGACGCGGGGTGGGGATGTGTCATATTGTGGAGTTGCTAGTAGGCAGGACTGGTGATTCAGAGTATATGAGTTTGGAATTCCCTTCAAGTTCAAAGAGAACGCCGGGGATGTGTTCAGTCTGGTTCAGCCTTAGACATTGGCCAGGGAGGAGGACAGCATCGATAGATAGAGAACGGAGTTTGTGACGAGTACCGAAAACAATGGCTTTGCTTTGCCAAGATTTAAATGTCAAAAACAGTAGTACATTGAAACGTGGTTTACAGATCTAATTACTGGAAGTAGAGACTTACCAGGGACACAAACAGCAGCAAAGATGAGAGAGTAAATTACAAGAACAGCAATACAGTTAGCAAAACTTTCTGGAGTTAATAGCTGGTTATAGAGATTAACCGGGAACAACAACCGCAGCAAGAAGTCCAGAGTAAATGACAAGAACAGTAATACAGTAAAACATGGTTAACAGAATAGCTGGATAGAGAGACTTACCAGCAACAACAACCTCAGAAAGGAGGGGAGAGTAAATGAAAAGAACAGTAATACAGAACAACATGGTTAACAGAATAGCTGGACAGAGACACTTACCAGGAACACCAACAGAAGCAAGGAGGGGATAGTAAATATATTGAATAACCTGAAGTGCCAACTCTATCCGCCATGCGAATGATATTCTATCATAATATTCAGAAAGATAGTCAAACTGCCAGATGAAACTCCTAACCATTGTTGTAACACTCCAATCTACTGTTCTCAGATTCTGTCCCATTGTTGTAATATTCCAATCTGCTGTTCTCAGATTCCGACCCAATGTTGTAACATTCCAATCTACGGTTCTCAGATTCCAACCAATTGTTGTAACATTCCAATCTACGGTTCTCAGATTCCGACCAATTGTTGTAACATTCCAATCTGCTGTTCTCAGATTCCGACTCCCTCTCTGTGGAGCAGCGCGCTGATCCCTGTTAATGCCGGTGGTGATGCTCTCACTGACACTATGGAATAAAACATTGAAAGGAGTCCATTATTAATAGAAGAGGGAAACTCTCCACTGATACATTTAGAGTCCATGGAGACTGACATTATTTACAGTCACTGAACAAACAGCTTCAGTTAACCCGTGGAGACTGACATTAATTACAGTCACTGAACAAACAGCTTCAGTTAACACGTGGAGACTGACATTAATTACAGTCACTGAACAAACAGCTTCCGTTTATCAGTGGAGACTGACATTAATTACAGTCACTGAACAAACAGCTTCAGTTAACCCCTTTCAATCCACCACTCTTTGTACCACAGTCAAGTAGAACATTTACCCGTTCCGGATGGGATGAATGATGGTTGCTGAGGGAAGGAAAGGTGGGAATAGCGCAGGCTCTGGCCAGAATATTTCAATCATCCTTGGATATGGGAGTGGTGCCAGAGGACTGGAGGGTTGCAAATGTTACACACTGTTTAAAAAAGTGGAGAGGGATAAACCCTGTAACTACAGGCCAGTCAGCCTAAAGTCAGTGGTGGGGAAAGTTCTAGAGGCCATATTCCCGGAGAAAATTAGCTATCTTTGGAAAAAACATGGATTAATAAATGACAACCAGCATGGATATGTTAATGACAAAGTGTGTCTGACAAACTTGATTGAGTTCTTTTATGAAGTAACGGAGAGGGTTCATGGTCGTAGTGCGGTTGATGTTGTGTATATGAACTTTAAAAATGCATTTGATCAATTGCAATTGAATAGATTTGCAAGGACCAAAGGAACAGTTTCAGTGTGGATTTGACATTGACTTAGGGACAGAAAAGAGAGAGTAGTGGTCAACGGTTGTTGTTCAGACTGGAGGGAAGTTTCCAGTCATGTCCCCCAGGGGTCGCTATTCCGACCACTGCTCTTTTTGATATACATTAATGACACAGACTTATATATATAAAGGGCACAACTTGAACGTTTGCAGATGACACGAAACTCGGAAATGAAGTAAACACTGAACGGGATAATAATAGGCTTCAGGAGGATATAGACAGACTGGTGAAATGAGCAAAGTGATGAAAGGTGTCGTCGACAGTGCTATTAAGTGGCAATTATTCGCCAATAATCTGCTCACCGATGATCAGTTTCAGTTCCGCCAAGACGACTTGTCTCCAGCCCACATTACAGTCTTGGTCCAAACATGGACAAAAGTGCTGAATTCCAGAGGTGAGGTGAGAGTGACTGCCCTTGACATCAAGGCAGCATTGGACTGAGTGTAGCATCAAGGAGCCCTAGGAAAATTGAAGTCAATGGGAATCGGGGGGAAAACTCTCAATTAGCTCGAGTCATACCTAGCACAAAGGAAGATGGTTGTGGTTTTTGGAGGTCAATCATCACAGCCCCAGGACATCGGTTCATGCGTTCCTCGGGGCAGTGTCCTCGGCCCAACCATCTTCAGCTACTTCAACAATGACCTGAGTGAGCGGACCTGTGGTAGGAAGAGATTGGGAGACCGGGGATAAAGGCAGCGCGGAGCAGAGGCCTGGGAGTCTGCGTGAGCGGACCTGTGGGAGGAACGGATTCGGAGACCGGGGTTAAAGGCAGCGCGGAGCAGAGGCCTGGGAGTCTGAGTCAGCGGACCTGCGGGAGGAATGGAGTCGGAGACCGGGGAGAAAGGCAGCGCAGAGCAGAGGCCTGGGAGTCTGAGTGAGCGGACTACCTGCGAGTGAGACAGTCGGCAAGCAACACAACAAAGGAGTGATGTCAGAATTCAAAGGTGTTGCTGGCACAAGGGAGCTGAGAGGTGAGTATCGGGTGAGTATTTGTGGTCAGATTTTTTTGCTCTGTTTGAGTATATTTCTGCTAAGTAGTTCATAGCATTTCTAATAGAGGGAAGTGCTGATTGGTGGGTAGCTGTTGAGTGTTTCTTGTTAAGTTCTAAGTTTAGTTCTGCTAAATTATCTCCATAGTTTGGTAAATAGAGGCATGGCAGGGCAGCTCAGTCCTGTGATTTGCACATCCTGTGCCTTGTGGGATATCCTGGACGCTTCTTGCAGCCTGGACGACCACATGTGCAGGAAGTGCCAACAACTGCAGCAACTCTAGGTCCGGGTTTCGGAGCTTGAGCGGCAGCTGGAGACACTACAGTGCATCCGCAAGACTGAGAAATACTTGGAAAGCACGTTTCTAGAAGTGTTCATCCCGCAGCCTCAGAATGTGAAGGAAGAGAGGGAATGGGTGACCACCAGACAGAGAAGGAGGTCCAGGCAGGTAGATCAGGAACCCCCAGACTGCATAAAGCTCGCTAACCGGTTCACAGTTCTGGAAACTGGTGGGGGTGATGGTACCTCTGGGGAGAGCAGCCAGCGTCAAGGCCACGACACCACAGGTGGCTCAACTGCATGGGGGGAGGAAGAAGAGTGGAAGAGCAATAATGATAGGGGATTCATTGATTGGGGAAAAGATAGGCGTTTCTGTGGACGCAGACGTGACTCCAGGAAGGTATGTTTCCTCCCTGTTGCCAGGGTCAAAGATATAACTGAGCGGCTGCAGGACACTCTGAGAGGGGAGGGTGAACAGCCAGAGGTCGTTGTCCTTATCGGTACCAATTACATAGGCAGAAAGAGGGATGAGATCCTGCAGGAAGGCAATAGAGAGCTAGAAAAGCGATTAAATAGCAGGACATCAAAGGTAGTAATCTCGGTATTAATCCAGGTGCCACGTGCTAGTGAGTACAGGAATAGGAGGATAGAACAGATGAATGCATGGCTGGAGAGATGGTGCAGGAGGAAGGAATTTAGATTCCTGAGGCATTGGGACCATTTATGGGAAGGTGGGACATGTACAAGCAGGACGGGTTACACCTCAACAGAGCCGGGACGAATATTCTCTCGGGGAGGATTTTTAGTGCTGTTGGGGAGGGTGTAAACTAGCTTGGCAGCGGGATGGACACCAGCATATAGGAGTAGAAAAGAGGAATAAGGTGCATAAAAGAGTGAGTGTGTTGGATAGTACCAGAGAAGGAAGTAGTACTAGAGGCGGAAGTACTACCATATTTGATAGGAGCACACTAAGAAAGACTACGAACAATTCTAAAATGTTTTTATAATGCATGTACATAAACGCACAAAGTGTGGTGAATAAGGTTGTTGAGCTACAAGCACAATTAGCTGTGTGGCAATATGATGTTGTGGCAATAACGGAAACTTGGCTTTAAAACGGTGAGGACTGGGTAGTTAATATTCAAGGGTACAAGGTGTTCAGAAAAGATAGGGAAGGAAAAAAGGGTGGTGGGGTGGCAGTGATGATTAAGGCAGACATTGTAGTTTTGGAAATGGAGGATGTTCCTGAGGGGACAAGGACAGAATCCATTTGGTTAGAGTTGAGGAGCAAAAAGAGTATGATCACGCTATCTGCAAGGCACAAGTCAGGAGTGTGATGGAATATTATCCACTTGCCTGAATGACTGCAGCTCCATCAATACTTACGAAGCTCGACATCATCCAGGACAAAGCAGCCCACTTGATTGGCACCCCATCCACCACCTTAAACATTCACTCCCTCCACCACCGGTGTAACGTGGCTGCAGTGATTACCATCTACAAGATGCACTGCAGCAACTCACCAAGGCTTCTTCGGCAACACCTCCCAAACCCGTGGTCTCTGCCACCTAGAAGGACAAGGGCAGCAGGAGCGTGGGAACACCACCTGCTGTAATTTTCCCTCCAAGTCACACACTATCCTGACATGGAAGTATATCGCCGTTCCTTCATTGTCGCTGGTTCAAAATCCTGGAACTCCCTTTCTAACAGCACTGTGGGATCACCTTCACCTCACGGACTGCAGCGGTTCAAGAAGGCGGCTCACCACCATCTTCTCAAGGGCAATTAGGGATGGATAATAAATGCTGGCCTTGCCAGCGATGGCCACATTACATGAATGAATAAAAACGAAACACAAGACAAATGGCATTTGAAATTCCATAAATTCTATAGATTCTAGAATGGTTCCCGCGGATTGGAATGTAGCAAATGTCACCCCACTATTTAAGAAAGGTGGGAGAGAGAAAACGGGGAACTACAGACCAGTTATCCTGACACCAGTAGTAAGGAAAATGCTAAAATATATTATTAAGGACATGGTAGCAGGGCACTTAGAAAATTATAATAGGATTGGGCAGAGTCAACACGGATTTATGAAAGGGAAATCGTGTTTGACGAATCTGTTATTTTTTTGAGGTTTTAACTAGCAGAATAGATAAAGGGGAGCCAGTGAATGTGGTGGATTTGGATTTTCAGAAGACATTCGATAAGGTGCCACACAAGAGGCTTTAAACAAAATTACTGCTCATTCGATTGGGGGTAATATACTAGCATGGGTTGAGGATTGGTTAACGGACAGAAAAAAAGATTAGCAATAAACGCTTCATTTTAGGGTTGGCAGGCTGTAACTAGTGGGGTACCGCAAGGATCAGTGCTTGGGCCTCAGCTATTCACAGTCTATATCAATGATTTGGTTAAGGGGACCAAATGTAATATATCGAAGTTTTCTGACGATACAAAGCTAGGTGGGAATGTAAGTTGTGAGGAGGATACAAGGAGGCTTCAAGGAGATATAGACAGGTTAAGTGAGTGGGAAAGAACATGGCAAATGGAATATAATGTGGAGAAACGTGAAGTTAGGAAAAATAGAAAAACAGTATTTTATAAATGGTGAGAGATTTGGAAATGTTGGTGTTCAGAGGGACCTGGGTGTCCTTGCACATGAATCACTGAAAGTTAACATGCAGTTAAAGCGAGCAATTAGGAAAGCAAATGGTATGTTGTCCTTTATGACAAGAGGATTTGAGTACAAGAGTAAGACGTATAACTGCAAGTATATAGGGCTCTGGTGGGACCACACCTGGTGTATTGTGTACAGTTTTGTTCTCCTTACCGAAGGAAGGATATACTTGCCATAGAGAGAGTGCAACAAAGATTCACCAGACATGTTCCTGGGATGGAGGGATTATGCTATGAGGACAGATTGAGTAGACAAGGCCTATATTCTCTAGAGTTTAGAATAATGAGTGGTGATCTCATTGAAACATACAAAGTCCTTACAAGGCTTGACAGGATAGATGCAGGGAGGATGTTTCCCTCTGGCTGGGGTGTCTAGAACCAAGAGTCACAGTCTCAGAATAATGGGTCGGCCATTTAGGGCAGAGATGATGGGAAATTTCTTCATTCACAAGATGTTGAATCTTTGGAATTCTCTACCCCAGAGGGCTGTGGACGATCAGTTGTTGAGTTTATTCAGGACAGAGATCAATAGATTGCATGTCCCTCTGCATTTACCTCTGCATGTCCCTCTGCATATCCATCTGCATGTCCCTCTCATTGTCCCTCTCAATGTCTCTCTCAATGTCCCTCTCAATGTCCCTCTCAATGTCCCTCACAATTTCTCACTCAATGTCCCTCTCAATGTCCCTCTCAATATTCCTCTCAATGTCCCTCTCAATGTCCCTCTCATGGTCTCTCTCAATGCCCCTCCGCATGTCCCTCTGCAAGTCCCTCCCAATGTCTCTCTCAATGTCCCTCCCAATGACCCTCTCAATTTCCCTCTCAATGTCCATCTCAATATCCATCTCAATGTCCCTCTCAAAGTCCTTCTCAATGTCCCTCTCAATGTCTCTCTCAATGACCTTCTCAATGTCTCTCTCAATGTCTCTCTCAATGACCCTCCCAATGTGTCTCTCAAAATCCCTCTCATTCTCTCTCAATGATCCTCCGAATGTCCCGCTCAATGTCTCTCTCAATATCCCTCTCAATGTCACTCTCAATATCCCTCTCAATGTCCCTCTCAATGTCCCTCTCAATGTCATCCTCAATTACTCTTTCATTGTCCCTCTCAATGTCTCTCTCAATGTCCCTCTCAATGTCTCTCTCAATATCCCTCTCAATTTCTCCCTAAATGTCTCCCTCAATGTATCCCTGATTTTAACCGCTCCACCATTTGTGTTCGTGCCTTCAGCTGCCTGGCCCTAAGCTCTGGAATTACGTCCCTAAACCTATCTCTCCTCCTGCAAAGCTACTTCTTTGAACAAACTTTTGGTTATCTGCCCTAATATATCCTTATGTGGCTCGATGTCAAATGTTGTTTGATAACCCTCCTGTTACGTGACTTGGGACATTTTACTGCCTTAAAGGCGCTATATAAGTACAAGTTGTTGTTGTTGTGTAATGTTTATGCCCAATTTAAGAATTTACAGTAAACTTTACTCCCCTGTTTATTGTTTATCATGCCCAAGATAACAATTAACCTTAAATTTAATCCCCTGTGTATTTTTATCCCTGGTGCAAGGGTTAAGGATGTCTCGGAGCGGCTGCAGGGCATTCTGGAGGGGGAGGGTGAACAGCCAGTTGTCGTGGTGCATATAGGTACCGACGGTATAGGTAAAAAACGGGATGAGGTCCAAAAAGGTGAATATATGGAGTTAGGAGGTAAATTAGAAAATAGATCCTCAAACGTAGTAATCTCAGGATTGCTACCGGTGCCACGTGCTAGTCAGAGTAGAAATAGAAGGATATTTCAGATGAATACGTGGCTCGAGGAATGGTGCAAGTGGGAGGGATTCAAAATCCTGGGACATTGGGACCAATAGAAACTGGAGGGTTTGCACCTGGGCAGGACCGGGACGTATGACCTAGGGGAAGTGTTTGCTAGTGCTGTTGGGGAGGGTTTAAACTAAAATGGCAGGGGGTTGGGAACCTGTGCAGGGAAACAGAGGAAAGGGAAGCACGGATAAAAGCAAAAGACAGGAAGGAGAAAAGCAAAAGTGGAAGGCAGAGAAATCAAGGGTGTAAATCAAACAGGGCTACAGTAAATAATAATTCTAAAATGACTAAGAGTTTGAAAAAAACACGCCAGAAGGCTTTGTGTCTTAATGCGAGGAGCATTCGTAATAAGGTGAATGAATTAGCTGTGCAAATAGATGTAAACGGACATGATATAATTGGGATTACGGAGACATGGCTCCAGGGTGACCAAGGCTGGGAATTCAACATCCAGGGGTATACAATATTCAGGAAGGACAGACAAAAAGAGAAAGGAGGAGGGGTAGCTTTGCTGCTTAAAGAGGAGATTAACACAATGGTAAGGAAGGGTATTAGCTCTGATGATGTGGAATCTGTATGGGTAGAGCTGAGAAATACCAAGGGGCAGAAAACGTTAGTGGGAGTTGTATACAGACCCCCAAACAGTAATGCTGAGGTTGGAGATAGCATTAAATGGGTATTAGAGACGCGTGCAATAAGGGCACAGCAGTTATCATGGGTGACTTTAATCTGCATATAGATTGGACTAACCAAATTAGTAACAATATTTTGGCGGAGGAATTCCTAGAGTGTATACGGGATGGTTTCCTGGACCAATATGTCGAGGAACCAACTAGAGATCAGGCCATTTTAGACTGGGTATTATGTAATGAGAAAGGATTAGTTAGCAATGTTGTTGTGCGAGGCCCCTTGGGGAGGAGCGATCATAATATGATAGAATTCTTCATTAAGATGGAGAGTGATGTAGTTGACTCAGAGACTAGGGTCCTGAATTTAAATAAAGGAAACTACGATGGTATGAGGCGCGAGTTGGGTAGGGTGCATTGGGGAGCGTTACTTAAAGGATTGACGATGGATAGGCAATGGCAAACATTTAAAGATCGCATGGATGAACTACAGAATTTGTTTATCCCTGTTTGGCATTAAAATAAAACAAAAAATTTGACTCAACCGTGGCTAACAAAGGAAATTAGGGATAGCATAAGATCCAAGGAGAGGACATGTAAATTGGCCAGAAAAAGTAGCAAATCTGAGGATTGGGAGCAGTTTAGGTTGCAGCAAAGGAGGAAAAAGCGATTAATTAAGTGGGGGAAAATAGAATATGAGAGTAAGCTGTCAGGGAACATAAAAACTGACTGTAAAAGCTTCTATAGATATGTGAAGAGAAAAAGATTGGTGAAGTCAAGTGCAGGTCCCTTGCAGTCAGAATCATGGGAATTTATAATGGGGAACAAAGAAATGGCTGACGAATTAAATTAATACTTTGGTTCTGTCTTCACAAAGGAGGACACAAATAAACTCCCAGAGATGTTGGGAAACATAGGGTCTAAAGAGAGGGAGGAATTGAATGAAATCACTATTTGTAGGGAAATGGTGTTAGCGAAATTGACGGGATTGAAGGCCGATAAATCCCCAGGGCCTGATAATCTACATCCTAGGGTACTTAACGAAGTGGCCCTAGAAATAGTAGATGCATTGCTGGACATCTTTCAATATTCTATAGACTCTGGAACAGTTCCCATGGATTGGAGGGTAGCTAATGTAACCCCACTATTTAAAAAAGGTGGAAGAGAATAAACGGTAAGCCTGACATCGGTAGTGGGCAAAATGCTAGAGTACATTATAAAACATGTAATAGCAGGGCACTTCGAAAACAGTGACTGGAGCGGACAAAGTTAACATGGCTTTACAAAAGGGAGATCATGCCTGACTAATCTAATGGAATTTTTTGAGGATGTAACTGGTAGAATAGATAAGGCAGAAACAGTGGATGTGGTGTATTTGGACTTGCAGAAGGCTGTCGATAAGGTCCCGCGTAAGAGATAAGCGTGCAAAGTTAAAGCACATGGGATTCGGGGTGAGGTACTGATTTGGATAGAGAACTGGTTGGCAGACAGGAAGCAAAGAGTTGGAAAAAAACGGGTCTTTTTCCGAGTGGCAGGCAGTGCCTAGTGGGGTACCGCAGCGATCGGTGCTACGACCCCAGATATTCACTATATATATTAATGATCTAGACGAGGGAACTAGATGTAATTACTCTAAGTTTACAGACGACACAAAGCTGGGTGGGCGTATGTGCTGTGAGGAGGATGCAGAGCAACTCCAGTAAGATTTGGACAGGTTGGGTGATTGGGCAGATGCATAGCAGATACAGTATAATGTGGATAAATGCGAGGTTATCCACTTTCGTGGCAAAAACAGGAAGGCAGATTATTATCGGAACGGCAATAGATTGGGAAAAGGGGAAGTGCAACGAGATCTGGGAGTCCTTGTGCACCAGTCGCTGAAGGTAAGCATGCAGGTGCAGCAGGCGGTTAAGAAGGCAAATGGTATGTTGGCCTTCATAGTGAGTTGATTCGAGTACAGGAGCAAGGATGTATGCTGCAGTTCTACAAGGCCTTGGTGAGATCACACCTTGAGTATTGTGTGCAGTTTTGGTCGCCTAATCTGAGGAAGGATGTTATTGCCAGGAAGGAAGTGCAGCGAAGATTTACCAGTCTGACAGCTGGGATGGCAGAAATGACGGATGAAGAGAGATTGGGTCGATTAGGTTTATATTCGCAAGAGTTTCGAGGAATGAGAGGGGATCTCATTGAAACTTATTAAATTCTAACAGGACTAAACAGACTAGATGCAGGAAGCATTTCCCGGATGATGGCACAGTCCAGAACCAGAGGTCACAGTCTAAGGATAAGGGTAAGCAATTTAGGACTGAGATGAGGAGGAATTTCTTCACCCAGAGAGTGGTGAACCTGTGGAATTCTCTACCACAGAAGGCAGTTGAGGCCAATTCATTAAATATATTCAAGAATGAGATAGATATATTTCTTAAGGCTAAAGGGATCAAGGGATATGGGGAGAAAGCAGGGACTGGGTACTGAATTTGGATGATCAGCCATGATCTCATTAAATGGCGGAGCAGGCTCGAGGGGCCGAATGGCTTACTCCTGCACCTATCTTCTATGCTTCTAAGCCCGATTTCACAATTTTGTAAATTTATTCCCTTGTGAATTCCTTAGCATTTTCAACTTAACAATTAACTGTAATTTTGTACTCCATGCACACATTAACACAACCAATTTAACAATTAAGTAATTTCATTCGACAGTTTAATAATTAGTCAATTGATCAATTACCTACCTTTATTCCTCCGAGTAATAAGTTATTTTTTTCCAAATTTTACAACAGCTGTAGCTTTGTACCCTCCACACTCGTTACAAGCCACATTTAACAAGTAACTCATTTTATTAGCCTGTGTGCATTTTTATATTCAATTCAACAATTAACGAACTTAATTCCCCTGTGTATTGGTTATCATACCCAATTTAACAAATACCTGTGACTGTTGTAACCTGTTATTGGTTATCATACTCAATTTAATAATTAACTGTGAGAGTTTTACACTGTGTATTGGTTATCATACCCAATGTAACAGTTAACTGTAACATCATGCACTAGTTTATTATTCATCATCTCAAATTTCAATAACTGTAGCTTTTGTTTCCCCTCTGTTGCTGAATATGTCCAATTTCACAATTAACTGCAACGGTCTGAATAAAATAATAAACAAGAGCAGGAGTTGGCCATAGAGCCTCTCGAGCCTGCTCTGCAAAATGTACAATATTTATCATGTCCTATTTATCAATTAACTGTAACTTTGTTCCTCGGTGTATTGGTTACCAAGGTTTAATTAAAAACCATCTCTAGCTCTTATTGCCCTCTGTGTTGGTTGTCATGTTCAAGGTAACAATTATCGGTAAATGTATTCCCATGTGTCTTGATGATCAAGCACAATTTGCCAATTAACTGGATCTTTATTCCTGTGTATTACTTATAATAGAGAGACAGCAACCATTTGTTAACGGTTATCGTGTTTGACTAACTTGAGTGAGTTTTTTGAAGAGGTAACAGAGAAGGTGGATGAGGGCTGTGCAGTTGATGTTGTGTATACAGTGGAGTTCCCCAGGGTTCAGGACTGCGTCCTGCGGGAGGTATACAGTGGATCTCCCCAGGGTTCAGTATTGGAACTGGAGGGCGGTATACAGTGTTGTTCCCTAGGTTTCAGTACTGGGGCTTTTGGGAGGCATACAGTGGAGATCCCCAGGGTTCAGTACTGCGGGCTGGAAAGCGGAATACAGTGGCGTTCACCAGGGTTCAGTACTGGGGCTTTTGGGAGGTATACAGTGGAGATACAATGGGCTCAGTATTGGAACTTGAGGGAGGTATACAATGGAGTGCCCCAGGGTTCAGTACTGGGGGCTGGAGGGAGAAATACTGTGGAGTTCCCCAGGGTTCAATGCTGGAGGCTGGAGTGCGGTATACATTGCAGTTCCCCAGCGTTCAGAACTGGAGCTGGAGGGAGGTATACAGTGCTGTTTCCCAGAGTTCATTACTGGGGGCTGGCGGGAGGTATGCAGTGGAGTTCCCCAGGGTTCAGTAATGGGGTCTGGAAGGAGCTATACATTGCTGTTCCCCAGGGTTCTGTACTGGGGCAGGAGGGTGGTATAGAGTGCTGTTCGCCAGGGTTTATTACTAGGGGCTGGTGGGAGTTGTACAGTGGAGTTCCCCAGCGTTTAGTACTGGGGAATGGAGGGAGGTATACAGTGCTGTTCCCAAATGTTCCATAATGGGGGCCGGTGGGAGGTATAGAGTGGAGTTTCCCAATGTTGAGTACTGGGGATTGCATGTAGATATACAATGCTGTTCCCCAGGGTTCAGAACTTGGGGCTGGAGGGATGTATACAGTGCTATTCACCAGGGTTCAGTACTGGGATCTGGAGGAAGCTATACAGTTGAGTCCCCCAGGGTTCAGTACTGGGAGCTGAAGGGAGGTATAGAGTGGGTTTCCCCAGTGTTCAGTACTGGTGTCTGGAGGGAGATTTACGGTGCTGTTCCCCAGGGTTCAGTACTCGGGGCTAGAGGGAGTATACTGAGCTGGTCCCCAGGGTTCAGTACTGGGGACTGGAGTGAGATATACAGTAGAGTTCCTCAGTGTTCAGTACTAGTGTCTGGAGGGAGGTATATATGGAGTTCCCCAGGTTTCAATACTGGGGTCTAGAGGGAGGTATACAGTTCAGTTCCCCAGTGTTCAGTACTGGGGTCTGGGGGGATGTATACATTGGAGGTCCATAGGGTTCAGTACAGGGGGTTGGAGGGAGGTATCGAATGGAGTTCACCAGTTTTCAGTACTGGGGGCTGGGGAATGTATACAGTGGAGAACGCCAGGGTTCAGTACTGGGGGCTGGAGGGAGAAATACAGTGGAGTTTCCCAGTGTTCAGTACTGGGGCAGGAGGGTGGTTTACAGTTTTGTTCTCCAGGGTCCAGTCATAGGGGCTGGTGGGAGGAAGACAGTGGATATCTGCAGGTTCCTGTATTGGGTTCTGGAGGGAGGTATACACTGAGTTCCCCAGAGTTCAGTACTGGACGCTAGTTGGCGGTATTCATTGGAGTTTCCCAGTTTCAGTACAGTGGGCTGGAGGGAGGTATGCACTGGAGTTCCCAAGTGTTCAGTACTGGGGACTGGAGGGAGCTATACAGTGCTGTTCCCCAGTGTACAGTACTAGGGGCTGGAGGGAGCTATACAGTGCTGTTCCCCAGTGTACAGTACTAGGGGCTGGAGGGAGCTATACAGTGCTGTTCCCCAGTGTACAGTACTAGGGGCTGGAGGGAGCTATACAGTGGAGTTCCCCAAAACTCAATACTCTGGGCTCGAGGGAGGTATAAAGTGGAGTTCCTCAAGGTTCAGTACACGGGGCTGGAAGGAGGTATACAGTGCTGTTCCCCAGGGTTGCGTACTGGGGGCTGGAGGGAGTTATATAGTGGAGTTCCCCAGGTTTCAATACTGGGGTTTTGAGGGAGGTATACAATGCCGTTCCCCAGTGATCAGAACTGCGGGCTGGCGGGGGTTATAGAGAAGATTTCCCCAGTATTCAGTACTGGGGGCTGGAGGGATGTACACAGATAAGTTCCCCAGGGTTCAGTACTGGGGGCTGGAGGGAAGTATACAGTGTAGCTCAGCAGACTTTAGTACTGGGGAATGTAGCCAGATATAAAGTGAGCTGCCCAGTTTTCAGTACTGGGGACAGGAGGGAGGTATACATTGGTGTTCCCCAGGTTTCAGTCCTGGAAGCTGGTGGGAGGTATAAAGTTGTGTTCCCCAGGTTTCAGTACTGGGGCACAGTGGAGGTATACAATGCTGTTCGCCAGGGATCAGTGCTGGGGCTGTTGGGAGTTATGCAGTGGAGTTCCCCAGTGTTCCGTACTGGAGACTGGAGGGATGTATACATTTGAGTCACCCAGGGTTCAGTACTGGGCGATGGAGGGAAGTTTGGAGTCGGGTACCGCTAAACTCAGTACTCGGGACTGGCGTGAGTTATACAGTGGAGTTCCCCAGGGTCCAGAACTAGGGGCTGGAGAGAGGTATACAGTACTGTTCTTCAGGGTTCACTACTGGGCATTGGATGGAGGTACACAGTGGAGCTCCCCCGTGTTAATACTGTGGACTGGAGGGAATTATACAAGGCTGTTCCCCAGGGTTTAGTACTGGGGACTGGATGGTGTTATACAGTGGAATTCCCCAGTGTTCATTACTGGAGTCTGGAGGGAGGTATACAGTGGAGTTCCCCAGGGTCCAGTACTGGGGGCTAGAGGGAGGCATACTGTGCTGATCCCCAGTGTTCAGAACTGTGGCTGGAGGGAGATACACAGTGGAGTTCCCCAGTATTCAATACTTGGGGCTGGACGAGGAATACAGTGGATTTCCCCAGTGTTCAGTACTTTGAGCTGGAGGCAGGTATACAGTGGAGTTCCCCAAGGTGCAGTACTGGTGCGGGAGGGATTTATACAGTGGAATACCCCAGTGCTCAGTACTGGGGTCTGGAGGGAGGTATATATGGAATTTCCCAGGGTTCAGTACTGGGGGCTGGAGCCAGGTATAAAGTGGAGTTCACCAGGGTCCAGTACTGGTGCGGGAGGGATGTATATATGGAATTCCCAGTGTACAATACTGGGGGCTAGAGGGAGGTATACAGTGGAGTTCCCCAGTTTTCAGTACTGGGGTCTGGAGGGAGTTATACAGTGGAGTGCGCCAGGGTTTAGTACTTGAGGCTGGAGGGCGGTATGCAGTGGAGTTCCCCAGGGTTCAGTACTGCGGTCTGGAGGGTGTTATGCATTGGAGTTCCCCAGGGTTTAGTACTGGGGCTGGAGGGAGGTGTACAGTGCTGTTCCCCAAGGCTCAATACTGGGGGTTCGAAGGAAGTATACAGTGGAGTTCCTCAGGGTTGAGTACACGGTGCTGGAGGGAGGTAGACAGTGCTGTTCCCCAAGGTTGTATACGGGGGCTGGAGGGAGGTATACAATTGTGTTCCCCAATGTTCGGTACTGGGGGGCTGGAGGGAGCTTTATAGTGGAGTTCCCCAGGGTTCAGTACTGTGGTGCAGAGGGAGGTATACACTGCTGTTGCCCAGTGATTAGAACTGGTGTCTGGCGGTGGGTATAGAATAGATTTCCCCAGGATTCAGTACTGGGGGCTGGAGGGATCTTTACAGAGAAGTTACCCAGGGTTCATTACTGGGGGCTGGATGGAAGTAAACAGTGGAGTTCCGCAGGGTTAGGTACTGGGGGCTGGTGGGAGGTATAATATTTATGTTTCCAGTGTTAAGTACTGTGGCAGAATGGATGTATAAAATGCTGTTCGCCAGGGATCAGTGCTGGGGGCAGATGGGAGTGGAGTTCCCCAGGGTTTACTACTGGTGAGTGGAGGGAGGTATACAGTTGAGTCACCCAGGGTTCAGTACTGCGGCTGGAGGGAGGTATACAGTGCTGTTACCCAGGGTTCTGTAATGGGGGCTGGAGGGAGGTATACAGTGGAGTTCCCCCGCGTTAATACTGTGGATTGGAGGGAGTTATACAGAGCTGTTCCCCAGGGTTCAGTACTCGGGGCTGGAAGGAGGTATACAGTGCTGTTCCTCAGTGTTCAGTACTGGTGGCCTGGAGCGAGGTTTGCAGTGGAGATCCCCAGGGCTCAGTACTGGGGACAGGAGAGTGTTATACAGTGCTGTTCACAAGGGTTCAGTACTAGGGGCTGGTGTGAGGTATACAGTGTAGCTCCCCAGGATTCAGTAAGGGTGGCTGGAGGGCGGTTTACATTGGAGTCCCCCAGGGCTCACTACTGGGGGCTGGAGGGAGGTATACATTGGAGTCCCCCAGGGTTCAGTACTGGGAGATGGAGGGGGGTATACAGTCGATTTCCCCAGGGTTCAGTACTGGGGGCTGGAGGGAAGTATACAGTGCTGTTGCCCAGGTTTCAGAGTTAGGGGCATGGGAGAGGTATACAGTGCTGTTCCCCAGGATTCACTGCTGGGCTGTGGAGGAAGGTATACGTTCCCACGTGTTCAGTAATGGTTACTGGAGGGAGATAAACAGTGCTGTTCTCCAGGGTATAGTACTCGGGGCTTGAGGGAGATACACAGTGGAGTACCCCAGGGTTCAGTACTGGGGGCTGGGGGGAGGTGTACAGTGGAGTTCCCCAGGGATCAATAATGGGGGCTGGAGGATGTGTACATTGCTGTTCCCCAGCGTTCAGTACTGGGGAACTCCACTGTATTCCTCCCTCCAGAGTCCAGTGCTGGGGTCTTGATGGTGGTATACAAGGAGTTCCCCAGGTTTAAGTCCTGGGGGCTTGAGGTAGGTATACAATGCTGTTCATCAGTGTTCAGTTCTGGGGGCTGGATGGAGGTATACACTGGAATTCCCCAGGATTCAGTTCTGCGGGCTGGAGGGAGGTATACAGTGCTGCTACCCAGGGTTCAGTACTGAGGACCTGGAGGGAGGCATTCATTGGACTTCCCCAGTGTTAAGTACTGGGGGCTGGAAGGTGATATACGGTGCTGGTCCCCTGGGTTCATTACTCGAGGCTGGAGGGTGGTATACTGTGGAGTTCTCCAGTGTTCAGTACTGGTGGCTGGAGGGCGGTATACAGTGGAGTTCGCCAGGGTTCAGTACTGGGGGCTGTAGAGAGGTTTACATTGGAGTTCCCCAGGGTTAAATACTTGGGGGCTGGAGGGAAGTATACATTGGAGTCCCACAGGGTATAGTACTGGTGGCCTGGAGTGTCGATTAAAGTGAAGTTCCCCAGAATAAACTACAGGGGGTTGGAGCGAGGTATCCAAAACACTGCCCCAGTATTCAGTACTGGGGGCTGGTGGCAGGTATGCAGTGCTGTTCGCTAGCGTCCAGTACTGGGGGCTGGAGAGATGTACACAGTGGAGTTCTCCAGTGTTCAGAACTGTGGGCTGGAGGGATGTATGCAGTGTTGTTCCCCAGGGTTCAGTACTGGGGGCTGGAGGGAGGTATACGGTAACGTTCCCCTGGGTTCAGTATTCGGGGCTGGAAGGTGGTATACATTGGAGTTCCCCAGTGTTCAGTACTGTTGGCTGGAGTGTGGTATACACTGACGATCCCCAGATTTCAGTATTCGGGGCTGGAGGGAGTTAGAAAGTGCTTTTCCCCTGTGTTCAGTACTGGTGGCCTGTAGGGTGGTATACAGTGCCGTTCCCCACTGTTAAGTACTGGGGGCTGGTAGGGTGGTATACAGTGCTGTTACCCAGGCTTCAGTACTGGGGGCTGGAGGGAGGTATGCCGTGCATTTCACCAGGGTTCAGTACTGGGGGCTGAAGAGAGGTACACAGTGGAGTTTCCCAGGGTTCAGTACTGGGAGCTGGATGGTGGTATACAGTAGATTTCCCCGTGTTCATTACTGGTGGCTGGAGCGTGGCATACATTGCTATTCCTCAGGATTCAGTACTGAGGCCTAGTGGAAGGTACATGGTAATGTTCGCTTGGGTTCAGTACTCTGGGCTGGTGGCTGGTATACATTGGAGTTCCCCAGGGTTCAGTACTGGGGTTTCCATCCACTTTGGATCGAAAAAGGATATAACAGGCTACTTTCTAAACGGTGAAAAACTAAAAACAGTGGAGATCGAAAGAAACTTGCAGGTCCATCGACATAGATGATTAAAATGTCAAGGACATGCACCGAAAAAAATCCAAAATCTTCAGAATGTTGACACTTATATCTAAAGGATTGGAAGACAAGAGGGCAGACTTTATTCTGCAGCTACACAAAGTCCTGGTAAGACCACAGCTGGAGCACTGTGAGCAGTTCTGGGCACCACACCTCAGGAAGCATATTTTGTCCTTGGAGGGAGTGCAGCCTAGGTTTAACAGAATGATACCTGGACACCAAGGATTATATTACCACAGGAGATTACAAAAACTAGGCTTGTATTCTCTGGAATTAAAAGGCTTAAGGGGTGATTTGATCAGTGTTTCAAGATATTAAGGGAAACTGATAGGGTAGATAGAGAGAAATTATTTCCGCTCGTGGGGAGGTCTAGGTACAGGGCGCATAGTTAAAAATTAGAGCCAGACCTTTCAGGAGTGAAATTATGAAACACTTCTGCACAAAAAGGGCGCTAGAAGTTTGGAACACTCACCCGCAATCGGCAATTGACGCTCGTTCAATTGTTAATTTTATATCTGAGATTGATAGATTGTTATTCACCAAAGTTATTAAAGAATATAGGGCAAAGCTGGGAATATAGAGTTAGTTCGCAGATCATCCAAGCACTCAATGAATGGCGGTTCAGGCTCGAGGGTCTAAATGGCCTACCCTTGTTCCTATTATCCTATAAACAGACTGGTTGAGCCTCAGGCAATCGCCAAGGACAGGAATGGAGTCGCTCATTAGGGAATGGAATTTGTAGCGGGAACCGAAGACAATGGAATCAGTCTTCTCAATATTTAGTTGCAGGAAATTTCAGCTCATCAGCTGTGTATTGGTTCCCATGTCCAAATTAACAATGAACTGCATCTTTATTTCCCTGTGTATTGGTTATATTTTCAAATAGGCCAGGGAATAAATAGAGTTACAGAATATGAGTATAAAGTGAGAGGAAATGCAATTAAACCTTCACATCAAACACTCCCAGGTTAGGTACAGCACGGGGTTAGATACAGAGTAAATATCTCTCTACACTGTCCCCATCAAACACTCCCAGGGCAGGTACAGCATGGGTTAGATACAGAGTAAAGCTCCCTCTACACTGTCCCATCAAACACTCCCAGGGCAGGTACAGCACGCGGGTTGATACAGAGTAAAGCTCCCTCTACACTGTCCCATCAAACACTCCCAGGGCATGCACAGCACGGGTTAGATACAGAGTAAAGCTCCCTCTACACTGTCCCCATCAAACACTCCCAGGGCAGGTACAGCACGTGTTAGATACAGAGCAAATCTCCCCCTACACTGTCCCATCAAACACTCCTTGGGCAGGTACAGCATAGGTTATATACAGAGTAAAGCTCCCTCTACACTGTCCCATCAAACACTCCCAGGGCAGTTACACCACGGGTTCGATACAGAATAAAGCTCCCTCTACACTGTCCCCATCAAACACTCCCAGGGCAAGTACAGCACGGGTTAGATACAGAGTAAAGATCCCTCTACACTGTCCCATCAAACACTCCCAGGGCAGGTACAGCACGGGTTAGGTCCAGAGTAAATCTCCCTCTACACTGTCCCATCCAACACTAATTGGGCAGGTACAGCATGGGTTAGATACACAGAAAAGCTCCCTCTACACTGTCCCATCAAACACTCCAAGGGCAGGTACAGCACGGGTTAGATAAAGAGTAAAGCTCCCTATGCACTGTCCCGTCAAACACTCCCAGGTTAGGTATTGCACGGGTTAGATACAGAGTAAAGATCCCTCCACACTGCCCACTCAAACACTCCCAAGGCAGGTATTGCACGGGTTAGATACAGAGTAAAGATCCCTCTGCAATGTCCCGTCAAACACTCCATGGGCAGGTACTGCATGGGTTAGATACAGAGTAAAGCTCCCTCTACACTGTCCGATCAAACACTCCCAGGGCATGTAAAGCACGGGTTAGATACAGAGTAAAGCTCCCTCTACATTAACCCCATCAAACACTCCCAGGGCAGGAACAGCACGGGTTAAATACAGAGTAAAGCTCCCTCTACACTGACCCATCAAACACTCCCAGGAGCAGGTACAGCACTGGTTAGGTACAGAGTAAAGCTCCCTCTAGACTGTCCCATCAAACACTTCCAGGTCAGGTACAGCACGGGTTAGATACAGAGTAAAGCTCCCTTTACACTGTCCCATCAAACATTCCCAGCGCAGGTACAGCACGTGTTAGATACAGAGTAAAGATCCCTCTACACTGTTCAATCAAACACTCCCAGGGCAGGTACAGCAGGGGTTAGATACAGAGTAAAGATCCCTCTGCACTGTCCCCATCAAACACTCCCAGCGCAGGTACAGCACGGGTTAGATACAGAGTAAAGCTCCCTCTACACTGAGCCATCAAACACTCCCAGGAGCAGGTACAGCACGGGTTAGATACAGAGAAAAGCTCCCTCTAGAATGTCCCCAACAAACACTCCCAGGGCAGGTACATCACGGGTTAGATACAGAGTAAAGCTCCCTCTACACTGTCCCCATCAAACACACCCAGGGCAGGCACAGCACGGGTTAGATACAGGGTAAAGCTCCCTCTACACTGTCGCATCAAACAATCCCAGGGCAGGTCCAGCACGGGTTAGATACGGAGTAAATCTCCCTCTACACTGTCCCATACAACACTCCTTGGGCAGGTACAGCATGGGTTAGATACAGAGTAAAGCTCCCTCTACACTGTCCCATCAAACACTCCCAGGGCACGTACAGCACGGGTTAGATACAGAGCAAATCTTCCCCTACACTGTCCCAACAAACACTCCCAGGGCAGTTACAGCAAGGGTTAGAGACAATGTAAAGATCCCTCTGCACTGTCCCGTCAAACACTCCCAGGTCAGGTATTGTACGGGTTAGATACAGAGTAAAGCTCCCTCTACACTGTCCCATCAAACACTCCCAGGGCAGGTACAGCACGGGTTAGATATAGAGTAAATCTCCCTCTACACTGTCCCTTCCAATGCTCCTTGGGCAGGTACAGCATGGGTTAGATACACAGTAAAGCTCCCTCTGCACTGTCATGTCAAACAATCCCAGGTCAGGTATTGTATCGGTTAGATACAGAGTAAAGCTCCCTCTACACTGTCCCATCAAACACTCCCAGGGCAGGTACAGCACGGGTTAGATACAGAGTAAATCTCCCTCTACACTGTCCCATCCAACACTCAATGGGCAGGTACAGCATGGGTTAGATACACAGTAAAGCTCCCTCTGCACTGTCCCGCCAAGCACTCCCAGGGCAGGTACGGCACGTGTCAGATACAGAGTAAAGATCCCTCTACACTGCCGCATCAAACACTCCCAGGGCAGGTATTGCACGGGTTATATACAGAGTAAAGATCCCTCTGTAATGTCCCGTCAAACACTCATTGGGCAGGTACAGCATGGGTTAGATACAGAGTAAAGCTCCATCTACACTGTCCCATCAAACCCTCTCCCAGGGCAGGTACAGCACGGGGTTAGTTACAGAGTAAATCTCCCTCTACACTGTCCCATCAAACACTCCCAGGGCCGGTACATGCACGGGTTAAATACAGCGTAAAGCTCCCTCTACACTGACCCATCAAACACTCCCAGGAGCAGGTACAGCACGGGTTAGATACAGATTAAAGCTCCCTCTAGACTGTCCCCATCAAACCCTCCCAGGGCAGGTACAGCACGGTTTAGATACAGAGTAAAGCTCCCTCTACACTGTCCCGTCAAACACTCCCAGGTCGGGTAGTGCACGGGTTAGATACAGAGTAAAGATCCCTCTGCACTGTCCCATCAAACACTTCCAGGTCAGAAACAGCACGGGTTAGATACAGAGTAAAGCTCCCGTTACACTGTCCCATCAAACACTCCAAGCGCAGGTACAGCACGGGTTAGATACAGAGTAAAGATCCCTCTACACTGTTCAATCAACACTCCCAGGGCAGGTACAGCACGGGTTAGAGACAATGGGCCAGAAATTGATCTCGCTCTGTTCCCGCGGGTGTAAGGAGCAGGCGCGATTTCTCACTCCGCGTTGGCTTTTTCAGATCCAGCTCGCACGAACTTGATGTTCCAGACATCAGCTGGGCAGTGCTTGCGTATCCCACCGGCGTAGTGAATTCGTGCGAGCTGTGGGATCACGTGACTCAGTCAGAGCCAATGGCAGCACACCATCTTCCATTCATAAGTTTCACGTACGTGCTGTGAAAGCTGTGAATCTCACCCCCCCCCAAAATAACAGCTAAACCTCAATTAAATAAAAAAAAACCATCACATTAATAAAATAAGTATAGTTAAATAAATTAACCATTTTGAATAAAAAATTAAATTTTTGAAAAAATTTAAAATCTTTTAAAAAGTTATAAAAATAAACTTACCTGTCTTTAAAGTCTCTAAAAAAGATATACCTGTTAAAAAAAATTCAAAAAAATACTTAATTCACTACTTACCTTGTTAAAAGTGGGTCTTACTCCCTCTTTTTATATTTCTAAAATCTACCGTCCTTACCTGCGCGTCCAAAGCACGAAGTGCACAGCGTGCGCGCAGCCTGTAGCGCGCACGCGATGCGCCGAGGAACCGCCCCCTTTTCCAAAGACCAAGTGCCGGTTTTCAGCGCATGCGCAGGGCATGCAGAAAACCGGCAATTGGAGAGAGAATACGCGAGAGTACGCACTGGATCAATTTTTGGCCCAATGTAAAGATCCCTCTGCACTGTCCCGTCAAACACTCCCAGGTCAGGTATTGTACGGGTTAGATACAGAGTAAAGCTCCCTCTACACTGTCCCATTCAACACTCCCAGGGCAGGTACAGCATGGGTTAGATACACAGTAAAGCTCCCTCTGCACTGTCCCGCCAAGCACTCCCAGGGCAGGTACAGCACGTGTCAGATACAGAGTAAAGATCCCTCTACACTGCCGCATCAAACACTCCCAGGGCAGGTATTGCACGGGTTATATACAGAGTAAAGATCCCTCTGTAATGTCCCGTCAAACACTCCTTGGGCAGGTACAGCATGGGTTAGATACAGAGTAAAGCTCCATCTACACTGTCCCATCAAACACTCTCCCAGGGCAGGTACAGCACGGGGTTAGTTACAGAGTAAATCTCCCTCTACACTGTCCCATCAAACACTCCCAGGGCATGTAAAGCACGGGTTCGATACAGAGTAAAGCTCCCTCTACATTAACCCCATCAAACACTCCCAGGGCCGGTACAGCACGGGTTAAATACAGCGTAAAGCTCCCTCTACACTGACCCATCAAACACTCCCAGGAGCAGGTACAGCACGGGTTAGATACAGATTAAAGCTCCCTCTAGACTGTCCCCATCAAACCCTCCCAGGGCAGGTACAGCACGGTTTAGATACAGAGTAAATCTCCCTCTACACTGTCCCGTCAAACACTCCCAGGTCAGGTAGTGCACGGGTTAGATACAGAGTAAAGATCCCTCTGCACTGTCCCATCAAACACTTCCAGGTCAGAAACAGCACGGGTTAGATACAGAGTAAAGCTCCCGTTACACTGTCCCATCAAACACTCCCAGCGCAGGTACAGCACGGGTTAGATACAGAGTAAAGATCCCTCTACACTGCCCCCATCAAACACTCCCAGGGCAGGTACAGCACGGGTTAGATACAGAGTTAAGCTCCCTCTACACTGTCCCATTCAACACTCCTAGGGCAGGTACAGCATGGGTTAGATACAGAGTAAAAATCCCTCTACACAGTCCCATCAAACATTTCCAGGGCAGGTACAGCACGGATTAGATACAGAGTAAATCTCCCTCTACACTGTCCCCTTAAACAGTCCCAGGGCAGGTACAGCACGGGTTAGATGCAGAGTAAAGCTCCCTCTACACTGTCCCCATCAAACACTCCCAGGGCAGGTACAGCATTGGCTAGATACAGAGAAAAGCTCCCTCTACACTGTCCCCGTCAAACACTCCCAGGGCAGGAACAGCATGGGTTAGATACCGAGTAAAGCTCCCTCTACACTGTCCCCATAAAACACTCCCAGGGCAGGTACAGCTCAGGTTAGATACAGATTGAAGCGCCCTCTACACTGTCCCCATCAAACACTCCCAGGGCAGGTACAGCACGTGTAAGATACAGAGTAAATCTCCCTCTAATTTCGTTCATCAAGCACATCCAAGTCAGATACAGCATGGGGTGAATACAGGATAGAGATCCCTGTACATGTAAGGGTCAAACTGTCCCGGGTGAGGTACGGGCAAGGTTTATCTCCGAGTTAAGCTCCGCTCAACTTGTCACATCTACGGCCGAGACTGACGACAAATGTTGAGCAGCTCCCAGTATGTAATGGAACCAACCAGGGAGCAGGCTATCTTGGATCTGGAACTGTGTAATGAGGCAGAATTAATAAATGATCTCATAGTAAAGGATCCTCCAGGAAAGAGTGATCATAACATGAAATTTTTAATTCAGTTGGAGGGTGAGAAAGTTGTATCTCAAATCAGTGTCCTGATCTTAAACAAAGGCAATTACAATGGCATGAGGGCAGAAATGACTAAAGTGAACTGGAAAAATAAATTAAAAGGTAAGACAGTTGAAATGCAGTGTCGGACATTTAAGGAGATATTTTATAACTCTCAACAAAAATATATTCCATTGAGAAAGAAAGATTTTAAGAGAAGGGAGCACTATCCGTGGTTAACTAAGGATGTAAAGGATGGTATCCGATTGAAAACGAAGGTATACAATGTTGCCAAGATTGGTGGGAGGCCAGAGGATTGGGAAATTATTAAAAACCTGCAAAGGATTACTAAAAAAATAATAAAGAGAGAGAAGATGAATTCTGAGAGTAAAGTGGCAAGGAATTATAAAACAGAAAGTAAGAGCTTCTACAGGTATATAAAAAGGAAGCGAGTACCTAAAGTAAACGTTGTTCCCTTCGAGGATGAGAATGGGGAATTAATAATGGGGAATGGTGAAATGGCAGAGACTCTGAACAAATATTTTGTATCTGTCTTCACAGTCGAAGACACTAACAACATCCCAATAATGGATAATCAAGAGGCGGCAGGGGGTGGGGAACGAAAGATAATCACTATCACTAAGGAAAAAGTACTTGTTAAAATAATGGAACTAAAAGACGAAAAGTTCCCTGGACCAGATTGCCTGCATCCCAGGGTCTTAAAATAAGCGACTGCAGATATACTGGATGCATTGGTTACATTATACCAAAATTCCTGGACCCTGGAGAGGTCCCAGCGGTTTCGAAAACCGCAAATGTAACACCCCTATTAAAGAAAGGAGGGAGACAGAAAGCAGGAAACTACAGACCAGTAAGCCTAACATCTGTCGTTGGCAAAATGCTGGAGTCTTTCATTAAGGAAGCAATTGCAGGGCATTTGGAAAATCATAATGCAGTCAAGCAGAGTCGGCATGGTTTTATGAAAGGGAAATCATGTTTAACAAATTTGCTGGAGGTATTTGAGGATGCAACGAGCAGGGTGGATAAGGGTGAGCCAGTGGATTTGGTGGATTTGGATTTACAGCAGGCATTCGATAAGGTGCCACATAAAAGGTTACTGCATAAGGTAAGAGCTCACGGAATTGGGGGTAATATATTAGCATGGATAGAGAATAGGCTAACTAACAGAAAGCAGAGAGTCGGGATAAATTGGTCATTTTCTGTTTGGCAAACGGTAACTAGTGGGGTGCCACAGGGATCGGTTCTGGGGCATCAACTGTTTAAAATCTGCATTAATAACTTGGATCAAGTGACCGAGTGTAATGTAGCCATGTTTGTGGATGATACAAAGATGGGTGGGAAAGCAATTTGTGCAAGGACTCAAAAAATCAGCAAAGGTTATAGACAGGCTAAGTGAGTGGACAAACATTTGGCAGATGGAATATAATGTGGGAAAGTGCGACGCTATCCACTTTGGCAGGAAAAATAAAAAAGCAAATTATTATTTAAATGGAGAGAGTTTACAAACTGCTACAGTTCAGAGGGACATGGGTGTCCTTGTGCATGAAACACAAAAAGTTAGCATGCATGTGCAGCAAGTAATCAAAAAGGCAAATGGAATGTTGGCCTTTATTGCAAGGGGGTTGGAGTATAAGTTCAAGGAAGTCCTGCTACAAATGTACAGGGTATCGGTGAGACTACACCTTCAGTACTGCGTACAGTTTTGGTCTCCTTATTTAAGGAAGGATATACTTGCATTGGAGGCAGTTCAGAGACGATTCACACGGTTGATTCCTGAGATGACGGGGTTGACTTATGAAGAAAGGCTCAGCAGGTTGGGCCTATAGTTATTGGAATTTAGAAGAATGAGAGGTGATCTTATTGAAACATATAAGATAATGGGCATCACGGTGGCATAGTGGTTAGCACTGTTGCCTCACAGCGCGAGGGACCCGGGATCGAATCCGGCCACGGGTGACTGTCTGTGTGGAGTTTGCACATTCTCCCTGTGTCTGCGTGTGTTTTCTCCGGGTGCTCCGATTTCCTACCACAGTCCAAAGATGTGCGGGTTAGGTTGATTTGGCTATGAAAAAAATTGACCCTTAGTGTTAGGCGGATTAAATACGTGGTGTTACGGGGATAGGGTGGGATATGTGTCGGTGCAGGCTCGATGGGCCGAAATGGCCTCTATCTGCACTGTGGGGTTTCTGTGATTCTGTGAGGGGGCTCGCTAAGGTAGATGCAGAGCGGATGTTTCCTCTTGTGGGGAAATCGAAAACTAGGGGATATAGTTTCAGATAAAAGCTTTTTAGAACTGAGATGAGGAGGAATTTTTTCTCTCAGAGGGTCGTAAATCTGTGGAATTCTCTACCTCAGAGAGCCGTGGAGGCTGTGTCATTAAAAACATTTATCCTGGAGATAGACAGATTTTTACAAGATAAGAGAGTGAAGGGTTATTGGGAGCGGGCAGGGAAGTGTCTTTGAGCCCAAGATCAGCCATGATCTTATTGAATGGCGCAGCAGGCTCGAGGGGCCAAGTGACCTCTTGCTGCTCCTATTTTTATGTTCTTATGCTCTTATGTTTGCAATGAATATGAGTGTTTTATTACTTACCTTAATATTAAATTGTTCTTTTCTGTTCTTTGCCCTGTTTATTGGGACTAAACTCACGCGCAGTGTCAGCTGTCACTCCAGCTCCTCCCACACTGACATCCCACTGATGGGTCGTAACCTGGGGCGGGGCCCTGTCTCCAGGTGACTTCACGCAGGAGCCCAGAGCAAATCACGCAGCAGCCAGGAGTGATGTCACAAAGCAGCCGGAGTCCCTCCCACTCGAGTTGTCACAGGATCACATTGACCAGGCTCTGCTCCTGGTGTGCAGTCTCGCTGGGCATGAACACAGGGTGTACAATCAGCCCCGTCTCCAAACCTGCTCCCCTCAAAGAATCTTAGAATGATACAGCCCAGGAGGAGCCAATTCGGCCCATCGGGTCTGTGCCGGCTCTTTTAAAGAGCTATCCAATTAGTCCCACTCCTCTGCTTTTTCCCCATAGACCTGCAATTTTTTCAGCTTCAAGTATTTATCCAATACCCTTTTAAAAGTTACTGTTGAATCTGCTTCCACCGGCATTTCAGGCTGTGCATTCCAGATCCCAACTACTCGCTGCGTAAATAATGTTTTCCTCACATCGCCACTTTTGCCAATTATCTTTAATCTTTGTCCTTTGGCTACCCACCCTTCTGCCACTGGTAACAGTTTCTCCTTATCTACCCTGTCAAAACCCTTCAGGATTTTGAACAACTCTATCATATCTCCCCTCACAAGGAAAATATGTTCTCCTGTCTCTCCACGTAACTGAAGTCCCTCATCCCTGGCATCATTCCAGTAAATCTCCTCTCCACCCTCGATAAGGCCTTGATATCCTTCCTAATATGTGGTGCCCAGAATTGGACACAATACTCCAGCTGTGGTCTAACCAGTGATTTATAAACGTTTAGGATAACTTCCTTGCTTTTGTTTGCTGCCCATTATATAAAGCTAAGGTTTCCGTGTGTCTTTTTATCAGCTTCTCAACCTGTCCTGCCACCTTCAAACCGTTGTGTACATACACCCCGAGGTCTCTCTGTTCCTGCACTCTCTTTAAAATTCTACCATTTAGTTGATATTGCCTCTCCTTATTCTTCCTACCAAAATGAATTACTTCACACTTTTCTCTGTTAAATTTCATCTGGCCTGTGTCTGCCCATTTCCCCAGTCTGTCTTTGTCCTCCTGAAGCCTATAACTACTCTCCTCAGTATTTACGACATGTCCGAATTTCGCTTCATCTGCAAACTTTGAAATTATGCATGTGTACCCAAGTCCAGTTCATTGATATATATCAAAAGCGCAGTAGTCCCGACACCGACCCCTGGAGGACACCACTGCACACTTCCCTCCAGTCTGAAAAACAAGCGTTGACCGCTAATCTCTGCTTTCTTCCCTTAGCCAATGTTGTAAACACACAGCCGCTGCCCATTTAACACCATCGGCTTTTGTTAACAAGTCTACTGTCTGGTACTTTATCAAACGCCTTTTGAATGTCCATATACACTACATCGACGTCACTACCCTAATTCACCCTCTTCGTTATTTCATCAAATAACTCAATTAAGTTAGTCAAACATGATTTGCCATTAACAAATCCATGGTCGCGTTCATTTATTAATTCATATTTGTCCAAATGCCAAATAATTTTGTCCCGGATTAACTTCTCTCAAAGTTTCCCCACCGCTGCCTGGCCTGTAGTTGCTGGGTTTATCCCTGTCCTGTTTATTGAACAGGGATGTAACATTTGCAATCCTCCAGTCCTCTGGCAACGTTCCCATACCCAAGGAGGATTGGAATATTGTGGCCAAGCCTCCGCAATTTCAACCCTAACTTCCCACAGCAACCTTGGATGCATCCCATCTGGACTGGGCGACTTTTCTACTTTGAGCGCGCCAAAATTTATTGTACCTCCGTTTTTTCTAATGTTATCCAATCCAATTTCTCTCCTACCTCGTCCTTTACTGTGACATTGGCATTCTCTGCTTCAGCCAGGAAAAGTGTGAGTTGATGCATTTTAGGAGGACAAACAAGGCAAGAGAATACACAATGAATGGTAGGATGCTAGGAAGGACAGAGGATCAGAGTGTCCTTGGTGTGCAGTTAAATAGATCCCTGAAGGCAGCAGGAGAGGTCGATAAGGTGGTTAAAAAGGCATATGGGATACTTGCCTTCATTAGCCGAGGCATAAGAGCAGGGAGGTTATGATGGAGCTGTACCAAACGCTAGTTAGGCCACAGCTGGAATACTGTGTGCAGTTCTGGTCGCCACACTATAGGACGGATGTGATTGCACTGTAAAGGGTGCAGAGGAGATTCACCAGGATGTTTCCTGGGCTGGAGCGCTTCAGCTATGAAGAGAGACTGGACAGGCTGGGGTTGTTTTCCTTAGAGCAGAGAAGGCTGAGGGGGGACCTGATTGAGATGTACAAAATTATGAGGGGCATAGATAGGGTAGATAGAAAGGAACTTTTCCCCTTAGTAGAGGGGGTCAATAACCAGGGGACATAGTTTCAAGGTAAGGGGCAGGAGGTTTAGAGGGGATTTGAGGAAAAACTTTTTCACCCAGAGGGTGTTTGGAATCTGGAACGCACTGCCTGAAAGGGTGGTAGAGGCAGGAACCCTCACAACATTCAAGAAGCATTTAGATGGGCACTTGAAACGCCACAGCATACAAGGCTACGGACCAAGTGCTGGAAAATGGGATTAGAATAGACAGTGCTTGATGGCCGGCGCTGACACGATGGGCCGAAGGGTCTCTTTCTGTGCTGTATAACTCTATGACTCTGATTAGAATTCAGTGCGCAGATCTGGTATCCGTAATATAACAAAGATATAGAGACACTGATGAAGGTTCAGTACAGATTCACAAGGATGATACCAGAACTGAGATGATATACTTATTAGGAAGGGTTGAATAGGCTGAGACTCTTTTCTCTGGAAAAGAGAAGGCTGAGCCGTGACCTGATAGAGGTTGTGAACATTATGAAATATGTTGATTGGATAGACGGCGAGTAGCTGTTTCCATTTGTAGGGGAAACCAAAACTGGGCGCCATAAATATTGGATAGTCATCAATAACTCTAATAGGGAATTCAAGAGGAACATCTCTACCGAGAGAGTGGTGAGAATGTGGAACTCGCTACCACAGGGAGTGGTTGAGGCGCAAAGTATTGATGCTTTTAAGGGGAAGCTAGATAATTACTGGAGTGACATTGGAATAGAAGGATATGCTGATAGGGTTAGACAAAGAGGGGTGGGAGGAGTTTTGCATCGAGCATAAACATCGTCAGGAAGTAGTTGGACCGAATGGCCTGTTTCAATTTAACAGAATGATAGATTCAAAGAAAAATAACGGCACAGAAGGAGGCCATTCGGCCCATCATGTCCGTGCCGGTTGGGAAAGAGCCACCCAGCCTAATCCCAGCTTCCAGCAATAGCTTCGTAGCGCTGTAGGTTACCGCTCTTCAAGTGAACATCAACGGCAGTGAGTTCCAGACCCCCAGCAGGCCCTGGGTGAAATATGTTTTCCTCATCTTCCCTCTAATCTTTTTGCCAACTACCTTAAATCTATACCCCCTGGATCTTGACCCCACTTTTAAAGGTAATGGCCCAAAAATTCGTGAGGAAGCCTTCGTGCGAGGGTAAGGCCTCCCTGCGATCTCTCACTGCGCGTTGGCTTTTTCAGTTCCAGCTCGGACGAACTTGATGTTCTGGACAGCTGCTGTGCTGGGCTTGCGTATCCCACCGGCGTAGTTAATTCGTGCGAGCTGTGGGATCACGTGACTCAGTTAGAGCCGATGGCAGCACACCATCTTCCATTCATAACTTTCACATAAGTGCTGTGAAAGCTATGAATACTATAGCCCCCCAAAAGAACCGCTAAACCTCAATTAAATAAAAAAAAACCATCACATTAATAAAATAAGTATAGTTAAATAAATTAACCATTTTAAATAAAAAATTAAATCTTTTAAAAAGTTATAAAAATAAACTTACCTGTCTTTAAAGTCTCTAAAAAAGATATACCTGTTAAAAGAAATTCAAAATAATACTTAATTCACTACTTACCTTGTTAAAAGTGGGTCTTACTCCTTTTTTATGTGCAGAATCTTCCGCACTTACCTGCGCGTTGAAACCACTAAGTGCTCTGCATGCGCGCAGCCTGTAGCGCGCACGCGGTTCACCTACGACCTGCCCCCTTTTCCATTCACCAAGTGCCGGTTTTCAGCGCATGCGCAGTGTATGCAGAAAACCGGCAATTGGAGACAGAATATGCGAGAGTACGCAGTGCGTACTCTCGCGTAGCGGCACTAATTTTTGGGCCATTAGGTCCTTCCAATCTACTCTCTCTGGACCGCTCATAATTTTACACACCTCAATGAAATTTCCTCTCAGCCTCCTCTGTTCCGAGGAAAACAACCCCAGCCTATCCAATCTTTCCTCATATCTAAAGATTTCCTGTCCTGGCAACATCTTCATTAATCTCCTCTGCACCCTCTCCAGTGCAATCACCTCCTTCTTATAATATGGAGACCAGCACTGCAAGCAGTATTCCAGCTGTGGCCTAACCATTGCTGTACAAAGTTCTAGCATAACTTCCCTGCTCTTATATTCTATGCCTCGGCTAATAAAGGAAAGCATTCTGTAAGACTTTTTATCTACTTTATATACATATCAACCTACCTTTAAGGATCTGTGGACATACACTCCAAGGTCCCTTCCTGCCACTGAGCCAATTGTGGATCCAATTTGCCACTCTCTGTTGAATCGCCTGGGATTTTACTTTTTTGATCAGCCTGCAATGTGGGACCTCGTCAAAAGCCTTCCTAAAACCATGTAGAATACATCAAACGCACTGCCCTCATCGGCCTTCCTTGTTACCTCATCAAATAATTCAATCTATTAGTCACACACGACCTTCACTTAATAAAACTATGCTGGCTGTCCTTGATTACCTACCAGTGTATAGGTCATCCCAATTTTATGTTGCTCATGTACTTTAACAATAATTACTATATTAGCACATCTGTATTGTCCTGTATTAAAATAATTTAAAAACACAGCTATTTTATTCACATAAATTATCGAGAACAGGGGCCATTGGCGAGCTGGTTTCGAAGCGGAACATTTGTCCACATATTTCATGGAAAGTGGAGGTCTGTGTTCCAAGAAATAGGACACTGGGGAAGTAGAGTCTAGTGGTGGTGAAGGCGGTGGAGGGGATCTGAGGTCTGAGGCACAGGTCTGGGTTGAGCAGCATGCTGAGCTTGTGTTTAGTCAGAGCCAAACTGAGCCAGCAGCCAAGGGAAGGAAGGGAGTCATTGGCTGATTCTGGAAGAGTTCCTCCAGGCCCAGAAAAGGATGGGATGGGATGGGTCTATGCATTTGTCAACGGGAGGAAATTCTGGCTCATCTGTGACTTAACATAACTCGCAGTCTGGGAGCACAGCGGTGGCGCAGTGGTAATGGGGCAGCAAAACAACAACAACCTACATTTATATAGGGCCTTTAACGGAGCTAAACTGTGTCAAAGATAATCCAGTGGAAGTTCATTGTGTCCCCACATCATGTCACAGATTAGAAAGAGATTCGAAAAAGCATGGACTGAGGATATATCCTCATGAAACTCCAGAGAAGATCATGTGAGTGCTGGAGGATAAGCAATTGCTGGAGGAGCATTGAATAGTTTGGAGGTTCTCCAATCCCAATATCCATCTCGTCTCGGAAAACTCAGCCACATTACTATCTTATCCAGACCCTCAATCTCCACTACCATTGCTCCTCCATCTCTTTGCAGTCCTACTCCCATTGTTGCTAATTTTCTACTATTTATATCCTTCATAGAATAGATTGTCAGTGCCATTTATGTTGTTTGATCTGCTCATTCCTCTCCTGCTGCATCTTAAATGTTGTAACCTCCCTTTAAGCCGGCACATGAAAAGAAAGTTTCCTGAGCAGAACCCATCAATGCCAATTGTTGGCCTTTCCTCTGCTCTCTCATATGTCTCACAATTATACATTTATTATATATCACAGAGGCATATAATGATACCGCATATAAGGTGGCAATTCTGCCCATCGTGTCTATGCCTTAAGCACAAGTCTACAATAATTTTCCTAATAATAAAACTACTGTATATAGACAACTCTTTACTGTGTCAATCTATGTCTTTCCACAGTTCCAGTGCCAAATTACGGTCTCCAGCTAACATCATTACCCTGCTCCCTTTCTTCCTTCCAAAAATCTATTCATATGTTGTGTTTTTACCTAAAAAGGATATTATTGTAATTGCAATGTTCTGTGAGTTTCGTCATTTGTAATCTGTACTACTTCAACATTATTTACCTGAATAACGAATCTAATTAGTATTGTGTGCAGTTTTGGTCACCTTATCTGAGGAAGAATGTTCTTGCCATGGAGAGAGTACAGCGAAGATTCACCAGACTGATACCTGGGATGGCAGGAATGACGGATGAGGAGAGGTTGGGTCGATTAGGCTTATATTCGCTAGAGTTTAGAGTAATGAGTGGGGAACTCATTGAAACTTATAAAATTCTAACAGGACTCGACAGTCTAGATGCAGGAAGGATGTTCCCGATGGCGGGGGAGTCCAGAGCCAGGGGTCACAGTCTTAGGATACGAGGCAAGCCATTTAGGACTGAGATGAGGAGCAATTTCTTCACCCAGCGAGTGGCGAACCTGTGGAATTCTCTACCACAGAAGGCAGTTGGGGCCAATTCATTAAATATATTCAAGAAGGAGTTAGATATATTTCTTAAGGCTAAAGGGATCAAGGGATATGGGGAGAAAGCAGAGACAGGTTACTGAATTTGGACGATCAGCCATGATCTCATTAAAAGGCGGAACAGGCTCGAAGGGCCGAATGGCCTACTCCTGCTCCTATCTTCTATGTTTCTATGTTTCTAATAAAGGGGTCGACTCCTTGCTGCTCGAGCTCTCAGGATTGACAGGGCAATACATTGAAGAAGCTCAGGGGCCTTTTGAGGTTCCCTGTAATAATGATCGACATTTTCTCTCTAAAGAGATAGATAATCCAGTCAGCTTGTTAATGTAGGTACTGTTCTTATTTGTGCTGTGGATGTGGCTGACGCCGATCCCTAGTTGTCCTCAGAATGGGCTGTTGACCCTTGACCTTGAACCATTTTAGTTTCTGTGCTGATGGTGCTCACAAGATCCCGCAAGTTCGGGAGTTGGAGGACGGTGAGTCAGTGACGATGACGGGACGGCCCATATACATGTCCAGGTCAGGATGGTTGTTGAGTTGGAGATAAACGTGCAGGGATTGGTGCTCCCACGACAGTGCTGCTCTTGTCCTTCTCGGTGAAATGGTGGCAGGGGTTGGAGCCGCGGTCCAATAACTTTGGTCCAGTTGCTGCAGTACTTCCTGTAGACCGGAGTTACGGCAGTCACAGGGCACATGTGATGCAGGCGATGCCGCAAACGCCCCGCCACTCACCCCTGGAACAAAGGTAATATTCAACAATTCCAGCGGTTTAGTTTACTGGAACAAGTTGCATAAAACATGACAAGTTTAGTCACGCTTGACCTGAATTTGTTTGTTCAAAGGACTGTAACAAATTCCACTCCCTCAGCACATTAGCTGCATCCCTGGAGATTTCCCAATTGTTACAAATAACGGCGGCTCTGGGTGAATATTGTCTGAGTCACTACCTCAGCCGGGAATGGCCACTCGCCATTGCTCACTGCTCCCAGAAAATGGAACTACCACCCATCCTACAGACAGTCTTCAGCTACTATCACGTCCTTGCGTTCTTTGGACTTCCTGGTGAGATTTGAAACCAGATGTGTTTTTCTGTGTTTGACTGCCGTGTTGGTCTTTCTGTCTGCCTGCTATTGTAATGTGGGTTCTTTTCTCCTGTTAAAAAAACAAGCCTGAATGCTTTGTGTCTTAATGCAATGAGCATTCGGAACAAGGTGGATGAATTAGCTGCGCAAATAGAGGTAAATTAATACGATTTGATTGGGATTACAGAAACATGGCTCCAGGGTGGCCAAGGCTGGGAACTCAACATCCAGGGGTATTCAATATTTAGGAAAGATAGGCAAAAAAGAAAGGGAGGTGGGGTAGCATTGCTGGTTAAAGAGGGGATTAACACAATTGAAAGGAAGGATATTAGCTCTGATGATGCAGAATCTGTATGGGTAGAACTGAGAAATAACAAGTGGCAGAAAACGTTAGTGGGAGTGGTAAATAGACCTCCAAACAGTAATACGGAGATTGGGGATGGCATTAATAGGGAAATTAGAGAAGCATGCAGTAAGGGCACAGCATTCATCATGGGTGACTTTAATTTACACATAAATTGTGCTAACCAAATTAGTAAAAATAATGTGGAGGAGGAATTCCTAGAATGTTTACGGGATGGTTTTCTGGAACAATATCTCGAGGAACCAACCAGAGATCAGGCCATCTTAGACTGGGTATTATGTACCGAGAAAGGATTAATTAGCAATCTTGTTGTACGAGGTCCCTTGGGTCAGAGTGATCACAATATGATAGAATTCTTCATTAGGATGGAGAGTGAAGTAGTTGAATCAGAGACTAGGGTCCTGAATTTAAATAAAGGAAACTATGATGGTATGAGGCGCGAATTGGATAGGATTGATTGGGGAATGTCACTCAAAGGGTTGACGGTGGATAGGCAATGGCAAACATTTAAAGACTGCATGGATGAACTACAGAATTTGTTCATCCCAGTGTGGCATAAGAATAAAATAAAAAGGGTCACTCGACCGTGGCTAACAAGGGAAATTAGGGTAGCATAAGATCCAAGGAGAGGGCATATAAATTGGCCAGAAAAAGCGGTAACCCTGAGGATTGGGACTAGTTTAGGATTCAACAAAGGAGGACAAAGGGATTAATTAAGAAGGGGAAAATAGAATATGAAAGTAAGCTTGAAGGGAACATAAAAACTGACTGTAAGAGTTTTTACAGATATGTGAAGAGAAAAAGATTAGTGAAATCAAGTGTAGGTCCCTTGCAGTCAGAAGCGGGGGAAGTTATAATGGGGAACAAAGAAATGGCAGACCAATTAAATGCATGTTTTGGTTCTGTCTTCACAAAGGAGGACACAAATAACCTCCCAGAGATGTTGGAGAACATAGGGTTTAATGAAAGGGAGGAACTGAAAGAAATCACCATTTGCAGGGAAATGGTGTTAGGGAAATTGAAAGGATTGAAGGCCGATAAATCCCCAGGGCCTGATAATCTACATCCTAGTGTACTTAAGGAAGTGGCCCTAGAAATAGTAGATGGATTGCTGATCATCTTCCAACATTCGATGGAATCTGGAACTGTACCCAACGATTGGAGGGTAGCTAATGTTATCCCACTATTTAAAAAGGGTGGTAGAGAGAAAGTGGGGAATTACAGACCGATAAGCCTGACATCGGTAGTGGGGAAAATGCTAGAGTCCATTATAAAGGATGTAATAGCTGAGCACTTGAAAAACAGTGACAGGATCGGACAAATTCAACATGGATTTACAAAAGGTAAATCGTGCTTGACTAATCTACTGGAATTTTTTGAGGATGTAACTGGGAAAATAGAAAAGGGAGAAATAGTAGATGTGGTGTATTTGGACTTTCAAAAGGCTTTCGATAAGGTCCCGCATAAGAGATTAGCGTGTAAAGTTAAGGCACATGGGATTGGGGGCAAGGTATTGACTCTGATAGAGAACTGGTTGGCGGACAGAAAGCAAAGAGAAGGAATTAATAGGTCTTTTTCCGAGTGGCAAGCAGTGACTAGTGGGGTACCGCAGGGATCGGTCCTTGGACCCCAGCTATTCACAATATACATTAATGATCTAGATAAGGGAACCAAATATAATATCTCCAAGTTTGCAGATGACACAAAGCTGGGTGGGAGTGTGTGCTGCGAGGAGGATACCGAGAAACTCCAGGATGATATGGACAGGTTGGGTGAGTGGTCAGAAGCGTGGCAGATGCAATATAACGTGGATAAATGCGAGGTGTCAAAAACAGAAAGGCAGACTATTATCTGAATGGCAATAGATTGGGAAAAGGAGATGTGCAACGAGACCTGGGTGTCCTTGTGCACCAGTCGCTGAAGGTAAGCATGCAGGTGCAGCAGGCGGTGAAGAAGGCAAATGGTATGCTGGCCTTCATAGCGAAAGGGTTTGAGTACAAGAACAGGGATGTCATGCTGCAGTTGTACAGGGCCTTGGTGAGACCACACCTTGAGTAATGTGTGCAGTTTTGTTCGCCTTATCTGAGGAAGGATGTTCTTGCCATGGAGGGAGTTCAGCGAAGATTCACAAGGCTGATACCTGGGATGGCAGGAATGACATATGAGGAGAGATTGGTTCGATTGGGCTTATACTCGCCGGAGTATAGAAGAATGAGAGGGGATCTCATCGAAACATATAAAATTCTGACAGGTCTGGACAAACTAGATGCAGGAACAATGTTCCCGATGGTCGGAGAGTCCAGAACCAGGGGTCATAATCTAAGGATAGTGGGTAAGCCATTTAGGACAGAAATGAGGAGGAATTTCTTCACCCAGAGAGTGGTGAACCTGTGGAATTCGCTACCACAGACGGTAGTTGAGGCCAAGTCATTAAATATATTCAAGAACGAGTTAGATATATTTCTTAAAGCTAAAGCTATCAAGAGATATGGGGAGAAGGCAGGTACAGGGTACTGATTTTGGATGATCAGCCATGATCTCATCGAATGGCGGAGCAGGTTCGAGGGGCCGAATGGCCTACTCCTGCTCCTATCTTCTATGTTTCTATGTTTCTATGGTGCAGTTCATGGTTCCTTTTATTATTCTAATAAGGAGCGTTATATTTATAATATTTACCCTTTTTTATATCCTTATTGAATCTATATTATGTTCTGAGCTCCGAGGAAGTCTTTTTATTCTGAATATATTCCTCCTGATTCAGGACGCCGCAGAATTCAAGGTGGCGGCTCCGATTGCTGCTCTGTTTGATGTTCGCTCATCTCAGGCACTATAACAAGGCATTAAATTTGTGAATGTAGAGTAAATACTGAAGCTATAGGGTCCTCAATGCTCACGAGTAACTCATATGGAATGTGCCCCTTGTGTAGATCTGATCTGAGGGAAAGAATAATCTGCCATGCATTCCTGGTTAAGTTGCCAGCAGTCACTTGCTCACACAGGAGGAATATTCACTTGGACGAGGTACCGGACAGCGAATGGTACACTTGGAGTTAACTTCTTCAGCAGAAGAAAGGAGAAATCTGGAAGCCAAATAATAGACAGTGGCTTCCCAGAGACACTTCAGCAGGATTGTTGTGCTTATACAAAGTCTCCCAGCTTCACCATCTGATCCTGGACTGGCAATGAGGTACAAATCCGCCATGATCCAATTGAATGGCGGAACAGGCTCGAGGGGGCGAAGGGCCTACTCCTGCCCCTATGTTCGTAAAATTCCCCTCCTAATGAGTTGCCATGGCTTTGTTTGACTCGCAAGATCAGTTAACTGAAACAATGAATGGTAACCCACTGCACAGAGTGACTGCCTCTTAAATGGTCCAAATCATGTTTGTTGCTTAAATACCCAAGATTGTATCAGCAAAATGAGTCATGATAGACCTTTCCTCCTCACTTGTTCCATCCACATGATTCGCCATCTCTCACTCCCATCACCAGGCTTCTTTCCTCTGCTTTTTGAGGTACCTTCTCCTCTTGAATAGTTAAATATTTCCGTGCAGCCTTTACTTCTGACTGACGGAGCATTTAGCCGCCCCATCCTAGAGCTGTACCTCAGTCTTTGCTGTGCTGAGACTTCATCTCACAGAGTGGTGTTGGCCACCCAGAGACAGGCTGGACTCAGTCATTCAGTGAGATCAGTCAACGTGCCACGAATTAAAAGTTTATTTGGTTTGAAGGTTAGTACCAGTTTGGCCAGGGAAGCAGGCTGTTGTGAGCTTACAATAATGAACTTCCAATAGTGCTTCAAGTTGATGAAGGCAGCGCATTGCTCAAGATTTTTATATGTGGATGATTGAAATAAATTAATTACCGCTGTGTTAAATTATGCTGTCTGTTCAAATATAAACTTTATACAGATTTATTTATCGGTTCGAAACCCATGAGTTTTTGTCCAGTCACCTCTTTGCACAGAGAGTGGAATCACGGACAGTGTAGAGTCATAGAGTCATAGAGTTATACAGCACAGAAAGAGGTCCTTCGGCCCATCGTGACCGCGCCGGCCATCAAGCCCTGTCTATTTTAATCCCATTTTCCAGCACTTGGTCCGTTGCCTCGTATGCTATGTCGTTTCAAGTGCCCATCTAAATGCTTCTTGAATGTTGTGAGGGTTCCTGCCTCTACCACCCTTTCAGGCAGTGAGTTCCAGATTCCAACCACCCTCTGGGTGAAAAAGTTTTTCCTCAAATCACCTCCAAACCTCCTACCACTTACCTTGAAACTATGCCCCCTGGTTATTGACCCCTCTACTAAGGGGACAAGTTCCTTTCTATCTACCCTATCTATGCCTCACATAATTTTGTACACCTCAATCAGGTCTCCCCTCAGCGTTCTCTGCTCTAAGGAAAACAACCCCAGCCTGTCCAGTCTCTCTTCATAGCTGAAGCGCTGCACCCCAGGTAACATCCTGGTGAATCTCCTCTGCAACCTCTCCAATGCAATCACATCCTTCCTATAGTGTGGCGACCAGAACTGCACACAGTATTCAAGCTGTGGCCTAACTAGCGTTTTGTACAGCTCCATCATATCCTCCCTGCTCTTATATTCTATGCCTCGGCTAATGAAGGCAAGTATAACATATGCCTTTTTAAACACCTTATCTACCTGTCCTGCTGGCTTCAGGGATCTATGTTCATGCACACCAAGGTCCTTCTGATCCTCTGTCCTTCTTTAGGGCCCTACCATTCATTGTGTATTCCCTTGCCTTGTTAGTCCTCCCACAATGCATCACCTCACACTTTTCAGGTTTAAATTCCATTTGCCACTGTTCCGCCCATCTGACCAACCCGTGTATATCGTCCTGTAGCCTGAGGCTTCCGTCCTAGCTATTTACCACCCCACCAATTTTTGTGTCAGCTGCAAACTTACTGATCATACCTCCTACATTCATATCTAAATCATTAATGTACACTACAAACAGCAAAGGACCCAGCACCAATCCCTGTGGTACACGACTGGACACAGGCTTCCAGCCACAAAAACAACCTTCGACCATCACCCTCTGCCTCCTGCCACTAAGCCAATTTTGGATCCAATGTGCCAAGTTGCCCTGGATCCCATGGGCTTATAACTTCTTAACCAGTCTCCCATGCGGCACTTTGTCAAAAGCCTTACTGAAGTCCATGTAGACCACATCAACTGCACTACCCTCATCCACACACCTAGTCACCCCCTCGAAAAATTCAATCAAATTGTTCAGACATAATCTCCCCTCTGACAAAGCCATGCTGACTATCCTTGATTAATCCTTGCCTCTCCAAGTGGAGACTAATTCTGTCCCTCAGAATTGTTTCCAATAATTTCCCTACCACTGATGTGAGGCTCACTCGCCTGTAATTCCCTGGTTTATCCCTACTACCCTTCTTGAATAATGATACAACGTTAGCTGTTCTCCAGTCCTCTGGCACCTCCCCTGTGGCCAGAGAGGTTCTGAAAATGTGTGTCAGAGCCCCTGCAATCTCCTCCCTTGCCTCACACAGCAGTCTGGTATACTTCTCGTCTGGGCCTGGGGATTTATCCACTTTTAAGCATGCTAAAACCGCTAGTACCTCCTCACTCTCAATACTTAATTGTTCAAGTACATCACAATCCCCCAGCCTGATTTCTATGCCTACATCGTCCTTCTCCAGTGTGAACACAGATGCAAAATATTCATTTAAAACCCCACCTACATCTTCTGGCTCTACACAAAGATTGCCACTTTGGTCCCTAATGGGCCCTACTCTTTCCCTGGTTATTATCTTGCCCTGAATATACTAATTAAACACCTTGGGATGTTCCTTTATTTTGCCCACCAGTGTTATTTCATGCCCCCTCTTCGCTCTCCCAATTTCTTTTTTTAAGTACGTCCCTGCACTTTCTATACTCCTCTAGGGCTTCCACTGTTTTTAGTCCTTTGTATCTGCCAAAAACCTGCCTTTTTTCCCCAATCCATTCTCGTATATCCCTTGACATCCAGGGTTCCCTGGGCTTGTTGGTCCCAATCTTGACCTTTACGGGAACATTTTGCCATTGTACTCTCTCTATTTCCTTTCTGAAAGACTCCCACTGCTCTGATGTGAATTTTCCTACAAGTAGCTGATCCCAGTCCACTTTGGCCATATTAATATCGGCCTTCCCCCAATTTAGAACCTTTATCTCCGGTCCATGTTTGTCCTTTTCCAGGACTATCTTAAATCTCACCGAATTATGGTCACTGTCACCAAAATGCTCTCCTACTGACACTTCTACCACTTGCTCGGCTGCATTCCCTAGAATTCGGTCCAGTACCGACCCCTCTCTATTCGGACTTTCTTCATGCTGGCTCAAAAAGTTCTCCTGGATGCACTTTAAGAATCCGCACCATCCAGGCCTTTCACACTCTGACTACCCCAGTTAATATTGGGGAAGTTGAAATCCCCTACTATTTTTACCCTATTATTTCTACACTTCTCTGAGATTTGCCTACATATTTGTTCCTCCATCTCCCCCTGAATGTTTGGGGGCCTATAGTACATTCCCAGCAAAGTGCTTGCTCCCCTTTTGTTTTCAAGTTCTACCCATACGGCCTCATTAGAGGAACCTGCTAAGATATCATCCCTCCTTACAGCAGTAATTGACTCCTTGATTAATATTGTGACACCCCCTCCTCTTTTACACCTCCCTCTGTCTCGCCTGAAGATTCTATACCCCGGAATATTGAGCTGCCAGTCCTGCCCCTCCCTCAACCATGTCTCTGTGATAGCAACAATATCATACTCCCATGTGTTCATCAACAACTTCAATTCATCTGTCTTACTCGCAAGACTCCTTGCATTAAAATAAATGCCATCCAGCCGTGCCATACTGCTTTGTGCCGTTACATATTTGCTCTGCCTTCCAGGCTGACTTGTTTTTTCCTCTATATTTGGCTGTGCATCACCCCCGACTATAGCTCCGCTCCGTATCCATCCACCTGCCAAGTTAGTGTAAAGCCCCCCCCCCCCCCCCACACAAGAGGACAAGCAAACCTTCCCGCAAGGATGTTGGTCCCGTTCCGGTTCAGGTGCAACCCGGCCGACTTGTACAGGTCCCAGCTACCCCAAAAGCAGAACGAGCGATCCAGGAAACTAAAGCCCTCCTCTTGCACCAACACTTTAGCCATGCATTCATCTGCTCTATCCTCCTATTCCTATACTCACTAGCACGTGGCTCCGGGAGTAATCCAGAGATTACAACCTTTGATGTCCTGCTTTTTAATCTGCTACCTAGCTCCCTAAAATCTTGTTGCAGGATCTCATCCCTCTTTCTACCCATGTCGTTGGTACCAATGTGAACCACGACCTCTGACTGTTCGCCCTCCACCTACAGAATGTCCTGCAGCCGTTCAGTGACATCCTTGATCCTTGCACCAGGGAGGCAACATACCATCCTGGAGTCACGTCTGCGGCCACAGAAACGTCTGGCTGTTCACCTTACGATAGAATACCCTATCACTATTGCTCTCCCACTCTTTTTCCTCCCCTCCTGTGTAGCTGACCCAGTCGTAGTGCCACGGACTTGGCTTTTACTGTATTCCCCTGAGAAACCCTCTCCCTGATCAGTATCCAAAACGGAAAATCTGTCGGAGAGGAAGATGGACCCAGGAGACTTCTGCACTACCTTGCTAGTTCTTTTAGTCTGTCTGGTGGTCACCCATTCCCTGTCTGCCTGTGCACTCTTTACCTGCGATGTGACCAACTTGTTAAACGTGCAATCCACGAAGATCTCAGCTTCGCGGATGCTCCACAGTGACTCCAGCCGCAGCTCCAGCTCCGAAGCGCGGATTTCGAGTAGCTGCAGCTGGAGACACTTCCTGCACATGTGTTCGCCCTGGACACCTAAAGTATCCCTGACTTCCAACATAGCACAGGAGGAGCACTCCACGCTGTCGAGCTGCCCTGCCATGTCCTACCCTTAATTCACTCCCTTTAAATTAAAGAATATTACATACACTAGGGACCTTACTTCCCTTTAAACACTACTTACTCCAAACTACAGACCTTACTTTTACTTTAATGACTAGAATGTAGAAATACTGTAGAAATACTCACCGCTGTTTCTCTGTCCCCTCTTGTGCAGCATTTTAACTCCTGCTCTCCTGGAAGCTGAGAAAGACGGAAAAAGAAAGGAACACCACCCTCCCCGAACTCCCTCACTCACCAAACTCGCAGCTTAACACTCTGTTCCGATCTGCACTCTGTGACAAACAGCACTCTAGCCTCCCATATTTATAATGCTGAGATTTAAATAACTGAGCTCTCTGGCAGTTACAGGACCAGATTAGAACAATTAATTAATTAATTACTCTCACCTATAGAACGAAGTTCAATCTTTTTACTACACTGGGGTCTTCACATACACCCTGCTGTGATACATAGCCTGCCTGGCACCGCTCTGTGTCTCTCTCTCGTGTGTTTTAAAGCTTCAATATTGTATAATTCTGCAGAATTTCAATTAGCTATTTCTATTTAATAATATATACATGCTTACCCTTACACATTCCAGATTCTAATGACCCCGTGTGTGAAATAAACCTTCTGACTCCATCTTCAATCTTGTATTTACTGCGTCCTAATGACGTGATTGGCAAACTCTGAGCAACAAGTATTTAGTATTGAAATTCCCAGATCCATTCATAAATATTAATCTAATTTCTTACTGTTATTGTTTTATCGATATAAAGGCTCAGATTTACCATTGGATATTTCTCAGCATGTGTCAGTGTCTCATCGTGCTCACCCTATCCCATACAGAAGCATTCTCCCCATCCTATCCCATTCTCCCCAGCCTGTCCCATTCTCCCCAACCTGCCCCATTCCCCTCATCCTGCCCCATTCTCTCCATGCTGCCCGATTCTCCCCATCCTTTCCCATTCTCCCTATCCTGTCCCATTCTCCCCATCCTGTCCCATTCTCCCCATCCTGCCCCATTCTCCCCATCCTGCCCCATTCCCCCATCCTGCCCCGTTCTCCCAATCATGTCCCATCTCCCCATCCTGCCCCATTCTCCCCATCCTGCCCCATTCCCCCATCCTGTCCCATTCTCCCCATCCTGACCCATTCTCCCCATCCTGACCCATTCCCCCCATCCTGCCCCATTCTCCCCATCCTGCCCCATTCTCCTCATCCTGTCCCAAGCTCCCCATCCTGCCCCATTCTCCTCATCCTATCCCATTCGCCCCATCCTGCCCCATTCTCCCAATCCTGCCTCTTTCCCCCCATCCTGCCCCATTTCACCATTCTATCCCATTCTTCTCATCTTCTCCAGTACTCCCCATTCTGCACCATTGTCCTCATCGTGCCCCATTCTTCCCATCCTATCCCATTCTCCTCATCCTGTCCCATCTCCCCATCCTGGCCCATTCTCCCCATCCTGTCTCATTCTCCCCATCCCAGCCCATTCTCCCCGTCCTGTCCCATTTTCCGCATCATGCCGCAACCTGTTCCACTCTGCCCACACTGTCCATTGTGTCACATCCTGTAACAAGTGATACACAATTATCAACATCTTAAACTGATCCCCATTTGCAATCATTAGTTTCTACTTCACAGATCGAGTATTTCTTCCTTCAACAACGCCGTCTGTGTCCTGTTACTAATCCAGTTCACAATTAATTGTGACATTGTGTTATCTATCCCATTAAAGTGTAACCTTGCTTCCTGTTTTTCGCCATTTTTCTCTTTCCTTTACAGCGAATTTACTGACGATCGTCATTCTGGCCCAAGCAAACTGCGGTCTTTCTAAAGGTGTCACTCTCTACCTATTGGGCATGACCACAGCTGATTTCCTGGTGATCGTTTCTAATGTAATGGTCCGTTATATTCTTTTTTACTATTTCCCATTTTCATTCCTGAACTACACAGCCGTGCGTCGCTTGAATGAATTTATCAACTATGTGTCCATTGACTGCTCTGTATGTTTCACCGTCACTTTCACCTTTGATCGATTTGTGGCCATTTGTTGGCAGAAGCTGAAACCTAAGTATTGCACCGAGAAAACGTCGGCGGTGCTTACATGCACCATGTGCGTTTTATTCAGTTTAAAAAACCACCCCTTGTACTTTGCCTTTGAGCCGGCCTCTATAATTGATGACATAGAGTGGGGTGTCGTCTTCAAACCCAGCTATCACGAGCTACCTGGCTGGCTGGCGTTTGACTGGCTCGACACAATCCTATGGCCATTGCTGCCGTAACTTCTGATTTTATTCTTCAATGCTCTGACCGTAAGGCATGTTTTGAAGACCAATGGAATCCGTAGGGGACTTCGGGCCACCGCACGAGTGGCAATGACAGCGATCTAGAGACCCAGAGCAGAAGAAAATCCATCATTTCACTCTTCGCCATTTCTGGTACTTTCATTCGGATGTGGATGCCTTATGTTATTTTTTTCCTAGTTTCCCGGATTACATTGTACCATTACAATCCAAGTGATTACACAGACCCTTTCCTTATCGCTGAATACACCGGAGATATGTTTCAACTGCTCAGCTCCTGTATAAACACGTGTATTTATGCGCTGGATCAGACTAAATTCAGAAAAGTGTTGCGTAATGCGGTAAAATATCCATTTACTCTCATTGTTAAGTTGATCAAATAAGAAACGACACTTTCTGATGTCAGTGTTGAAATGGACTTCCAGGGAGTCACATCACTCCTGCACTATTCTCTCAATTGGAGCCGGATGAATGATGAGGCGCCAGCCCCTGTGAGTGGCATTGGATCGTAGAGTCATGACGGCACAGAAGGAGGCCATTCGTCCCATCGAGTCCGTGCCGGCTCTCTGTAAAGCAATCCAGTCAGTCCCATTCCCCCGCTCTATCCCCGTAGCCCTGCAAGTTTATTTCCCTCAAGTGCCGATCCAGTCTCCCATTGAAAAGAGTGAGTTTCTCCGCTTCTACCACTTCCGTGGGTAGCGAGTTCCAGGTCATCACCACTCGCTGCGTAAATATATTTTTCCTCACATTCCCTCCTCTATCTCATGCACAAAATCTTAAATTTGTGTACCCTAGCCCTTGTACCATCAACTAGTGGGAACAGCCTTTCCCCGTCTAGCCTATCGAAACACGTGATAATCTTGTACACCTCTATCAAGTCAACCCACAACGTCCTTTGCTCTAAAGATAATAACTCCAGCTGCTCCAACCTGTCCTTGTAGCTAAGATCCCCCATCCCCGGAAGCAATCTGGTAAATCTCCTCTGCACCGTCTCAAGGGCCTTAACATCCTTCCTAAAGTTTGGTGACCAGAACTGGACGCAATACTCCAGTTGTGACCTAACCAGCGTTTTATAAAGGTTCAGCATAACTTCTCTAATTTAGTACTCAATACCCCTTATTTATGAAGCGCAAGATCACATAAGCTTTGTTAACAACACTCTCATTATGTCCTGCCACCTTCACGGATCTATGCACATTAAATCCGAGGTCCATCCGTCCCTCCACACTCTTTAAAACTGTGCCATTAACTGCATATTGCCTCTTCCGGTTCCTTCTGCCAAAACGCATCACCTCACACTTCTCTGTATTAAATTCCATCTGCCACTTGTCTGCCCATTCTGCTAGCCTTTCTATGTCCTGTTGCAGTCGCTTGATATCATCCTCACTGTTTGCCACAAATTTGGTGTTATCGACAAATTTAGGAATTTTGCTTTGTATTCCAACATCCAGTTCATTTAAATATATCAAAAAAAGCAGTGGCCCCAGCACTGACCCCTGGGGAACACCACTGTCTACCATCCTCCAGTCTGAAAAGCAGCCATTTAATACAACTCACTGTTTTCTGTCATTAAGCCAATTCCGTATCCAAGATGCCACTGATCCTCCTATTCCATGAACCTCAATTTTGATAACCAGCCTTCTATGTGGTAATTTGTCAAACGCCTTCATAAAACCCATGTAGACAACATCCATTGCATACCCTTCATCGATCTTCCCTGTTTCTTCATCAAAACATTCAATTAGATTTGGCGAACATGATCTGCCTTTTACAAATCCATGTTGGCTTCCCTCAGTTAGCTCAAACCTCACCAAGTGCCCGTTAATTTCTTCCTTGATTATTGTTTCTAAAACTTTACCCACCACTGATGTTAAACTGACCGGCCTGTAGTTACTAGGATTGTCCTTACACCATTTCTTGAAAAATGGTGCCACATTTGATACCTTCCAATCCTCATGCAACTCCCCCGCATCTCATAGAATCCTTGAATCATAGAAAGTTACAGCATGGAAGGAGGACCTTTCGGCCCATCGTGTCCGCTCCGGCCAACAAAGAGCTATCCAGCCTAATCCCACTTCCCAGCTCTTGGTCCGTAGCCCTGCAGGTTACAGCATCCCAATTGCACATCCAATTACTTTTTAATAGTTGTTAGGGTTCCTGCCTATACGACCCTTTCAGGCAGTGAGTTCCAGACCCCCACAACACTCTGGGTGAAGAAATTTCCCCTCAAATCCTCTCTAAAGCTTCCACCAATTACTTTAAATCTGTGCCCCCTGGTTTTTGAACACACTGGTAAGGGCAATAGGTGCTTTCTATCCAATTTATCTAGGCCCCTCATAATTGTATACACCTCAATAAGGTCTCCCCTCAGCCTCCTCTGTTCCGAGGAAAACTGACCCAGCCTATCCAGTCTTTCCTCACAGCTAAGATTCTCTACTCCCGGCAACATCCTTGTAAATCTCTCTGTACCCTCTCTACTGCAATCACATCGTTCCTTTAATGTCGTGACCAGAACTGCACGCAATACTCTAGATGAGTCATAAATAGTGTTTTATACAGTGGAAGCATATCCCACCTGCTCTTGTGTTCTCTGCCACAGATAATAAAGATGCGGAGATGCCGGCGTTGGACTGGGGTGGACAAAAATGAGAAGTCGCACAACACCAGGTTATAGTCCAACAGATTTATTTAAAATTACAAGCTTTCGGAGCTGTCGACCCTTCGTCAGGCAAAGTTACTGTGAGAGAATCTATCAGAATTCACAGAATATAAAAACACTGAGAAAATGCATAGATTAAATCTTTCCCGACATGAATGACACACTAAGAGCACAGCCATGACAATGAGATGTGTCGCAGGGGGTCCAACGCCTCAGAACACCTGCTGGCTGCATATCCTCTCCATTTTTTGTGTTTGTTTCTTGTGTTTTCTTTTAAACTGGAAAGACCGGCAACGATGTCAAGTCACGTTCTATAGCGTGACATGAACCCGATATCCCGATTGAGGCCGTCCTCATGAGTGCGGAACTTGGCTATCAGTTTCTGCTCGATGATTTTGCGTTGTCGTGTATCACGAAGGCCGCCTTGGAGAACGCTAACTCGCAGATCCGAGGCTGAATGCCCTTGACTGCTGAAGTGTTCCCCGACTTGGAGGCAACCATCCTGCTTGGCGATTGTTGCGCGGTGTCTGTTCATACGTTGTCTCAGTGTCTGCATGGTCTCGCCGATGTACCATGCTCTGGGGCGTCCTTTACTGCAACGTATGAGGTAGACAACATTGGCCGAGTCACATGAGTACATACCATGTACCTGGTGGGTAGTGTCCTCACGTGTGATGACCGTATCTGTGTTCATGATCTGGCATGTCTTGCAGAGGTTGCCGTGGCAGGGTTGTGTGGTGTCGTGGTCGCTGTTCTCCTGACAGCTGGATAATTTGCTGCGAACGATGGTACTTTTGAGGTTAGACGGCTGCTTGAAGGCTAGTAGTGGAGGCGTGGGGATGGCCTTAGCAAGGTGTTCGTCGTCATCGATGACATGTTGAAGGCTGCGAAGAACATGGCGTAGTTTCTCCGCTCTGGGGAAGTACTGGACGACGTAGGGTACTCTGTTGGTTGTGTCCCGTGTTCGTCTTCTGAGGAGGTCTGTGCGGTTTTTCGCTGTGGCCCGTCGGAACTGTCGATCGACGAGTCGAGCGTCATATCCCGTTCTTACGAGGGCGTCTTTCAGTGTCCGTAGGTGTCCATCGCGTTCCTCCTCGTCTGAGCAGATCCTGTGTATTCGCAGGGCTTGTCCATAGGGGATGGCTTCTTTAACGTGGTTAGGGTGGAAGCTGGAGAAGTGGAGCATCGTGAGGTTGTCCGTGGGCTTGCGGTAGAATGATGTGCTGAGGCGTCCATCTTTGATGGAGATTCGTGTGTCCAAGAATGAAACCGATTCTGAGGAGTAGTCCATGGTGAGTTTGATGGTGGGATGGAACCTGTTGATGCTATCGTGTAGTCCTTTCAGTGATCCTTCGCCGTGGGTCCAAAGGAAGAATATTTCATCGATGTATCTGGTGTACAGCGTTGGTTGGAGGTCCTGTGCAGCGAAGAAGTCTTGCTCGAACTTGTGCATGAAGATGTTGGCGTATTGGGGTGCGAATTTGTTCCCCATGGCTGTTCCGGGTGTTTGAGTAAAAAACTGGTTGTCGAAGGTGAAGACATTGTGGTCAAGGATGAAGCGGATGAGTTGTAGGATGGCGTCTGGAGATTGGCTGTTGTTGGTGTTGAGTACTGAGGCTGTCGCAGCGATACCGTCATTGTGGTAATAAAGGCTAGCAATCCGTATGCCTTCTTAACAACCTTATCGACTTGGCCTGCTACATTCAGGGATCTGTAGACATGCACTCCAAGGTCCCTTTGTTCATCTACACTACTCAGTGTCCTACCATTTAATGTGCATTCCCTTTCCTTGTTAGCCCTCCCCAAATGCATTACCTCACACTTCTCCGGATTAAATTCCATTTGCCACTGTTCTGCCTACCTGACCAATTTATTGATATCTTCCTGCAGTCTGCAGCATCCTTCTTCAGTATCAACCACACAGCCGATTTTAGTATCATCTGCAAACTTCTTAATCATACCCCCTATATTCCATTCTAGATCATTGATATATGCCACAAAAAGCAAGGGACCTACTACTGAGCCCCGCGGAACCCCACTGGAAACAGCCTTCCAGTCACAAAAACACCAATCAACCATTACACTCTGCTTCCTGTCTCCGAGCCAGTTTTGAATGCAACTTGACACTTTGCCCTGGATCCCATGGAATTTTAACTTCGTGACCAGTCTGCCATGTGGAACCTTATCAAAAGCCTTGCTAAAGTCCATTAAAATTGCATCAACCGCATTACCCTCATCTACCCTCCTTGTTACCTACTCAAAAAATTCAATCAAGTTTGTCAGACACGACCTTCCCTTAACAAATCCGTGCTGAATATCCTTGATTAATCCGTGTCTTTCTAAATGAAGATTTATCTTGTCCTTTAGAATTCTTTCCAATAATTTTACCACCACCGAGGTTAGGCTGACTGGCCTGTAATTACTCGGTCTATCCTTTTCTCCCTTTTAAAACAGGGGCACCGGATTAACAATCCGCCAGTTCTCCGGCTGCGCTTTTTATATCCTCAGGCTCCGCTCTCGCTCCCTCTCAGGTCCGCTGCCTCCGCTCTCAGGCCTCGCTCGGCTGCGCTTTTTATATCCTTAGGCTCCGCTCTCGCTCCCTCTCAGGTCCGCTGCCTCCGCTCTCGGAGCAACTCCATACTGTGCAGGATCAGTTACTATTATTTTCCGGGAACCATCCTGGACATTACACCTGTGGGTAGTGTTATCTTTGTCCTGGTTTATGAAGCCTCAGACTGTTCTGTCTGGTTTACCATCACTTTCACCTTTGATCGATTTGTGGCCATTGTTGCAAGAAGCTGAAAACAAAATATTGCACCGAGAAAACCTGCATTCTGCTTTGTTTAAAAAACGTTCCCTGCTATTTTACCGTGCAACCTGGAAAGATTATAGACAATGTACCGTGGTTCTGTTATACTAAACCCAGCTATTATACTGAGCTCGGATGGGTGGGACTTCACTGGTTTAATATTATTTTAACCCCATTGCTCCTGTTTGCTTTCATTTTGTTGCTCAACGCTCTGACAGTCAGACACATTTTAGGGGCCAGTCGAGTCCGTAAGGGACTGAGGGGTCAGAGCAAGGGAGAGAATCGTAGTGACCCAGTGATGGAGAGCCGAAGGAAGTCTGTGATTTTACTCTTCACCATATCCGGCAGCTTCATACTTCTATGGTTGATATATGTTATAGATTTCTTTTATTATAGCATTACAGGAACAAATCCCTCAGGTTATAAGGATTCTTTCTACATCTTCCAGCAAGTCGGATCTCTACTGCACATGTTAAGTTGCTGCACAAACACATTTATTTACGGGGTGACTCAGTCGAAGTTCAGAGAGCAGTTAAAGTGCGCGATGAAAAATCCGGTTATCTCAGTTATTAAATTTATAAACAATCAGAACAACTGAACGCAGCCCAGAGGCGGGTTCCAGTGTTCCCAGTCCAGGAATGTAATATTTTGCCCCAGACTTCCATTAACTTAATTACACCAGGAATCGCTGGTGATCTGAAAATACACTAAGCGGCGGGGAAAGCACTGTGTTTAGGACACGACACTATTTTGATTGACATGTCCGACATTGTCTTTCGGGACAGGACCTTTAGTTTGTTCTAGTTCTTCTGTAAAGAGTCAGCTCAGCGACTTAGTGCAGCAACTTATCTTCAGCATCCAGAGTAAGAGCCTCCTCAATAGGGAGGCATACAGAGCTGGTCTGTAGTTTAGAGAATTACATTGCACCGAATATAAAAAACAGGTCAACCGGCCCAAATAGTCTGTTCCAGTGTTTATGCTCCACACGAGTCTCCTCCCATTGAATCTAACACATCTCATATCCTATTCCGTTTTCTCTCAAGTACTTGTCTAGTTTCCTTTTGAGAGCAACGAGTTCTACATTATAACCATGATGTGGAGATGCCGGTGTTGGACTCGGGTGGACAAATTTGAGAAGATGCACAACACTTATAGTCCAACAGCTTTATTTGAAATCACAAGCTTTCGGAGCGCTGCTCCTTCGTCAGGTGAAGTGAAGAGATGCATATAGGCACTGCATATATAGTCAGAGAACACTGCCAGATGATTACAGTTAATCTTTCTAACTGCCCTTTATCACACCTCGGCAGAGAGATAATCACGCCAATCAAAGGTGTGGATGGTGTCCAAACAGGTCAGTCAGGAAAACATTACATCAAAGACAATGAGGTGGGATCACAAGGGGTCAAATGTGGCAGATGCTGATGTCTATATGGAAAACAAAAAACGTTTTTTGCTGGAAATCACAGCAGGTCCGGCCGCATCTGTGTCGAGAGAACAAGAAACGACGACTCGAGTCTGGATGACTCTACGTCAGGTGGGGTTACATGTAGCGTGACAGGAACCCAAGATCCCGGTTATAACCACTCGCAGAGTACAGAAATATCTCCTTATTCCACTCTCTCTCTCTTAGGCAGTCACTCGGAGCCGAGGATCACTTGCTTCCGCACAAAAAATGATTACTCAGGTGACCGATGAGTCCAATGCGGGACCTACAGTATCTGTCACAGGTGGGGCAGATGGTGGTTGAAGGGGCGGGTTGGTGGGGTGCTTCGGTTGACGTGCGCTCCTTCCGCGGTTTGTGCTTGGCTTCCGCTTGTATGCGACAAAGAGACTCGAGGTGTTCGGCGCCTCCCCGAATGCTTCTCCCCACTTTGTGCGGTCTTGGGCCAGGGATTCCCAGCTGTCAGTGGGGATGTTGCACTTTTTCAAGGAGGCTTTGAGGGAGTCCTTGAAGCGTTTCCTCTGCCCACCTGGGGCTCTCTTGCCGTGTCGGAGCTCCGAGTTGAGCGCTTCTTTTGGGAGTCTCGTATCGGGCATGCAAACGATTGTGGCCCGTCCGTCGGAACTGATCGAGCGTGGTCAAAGCTTTTATGCTGGGGATGTTGGCCTGAGCGAGAACACTAATGTTGGTGTGCCTATCAGCCAATGGATTTGCAGGATCTTGTGCAGGCAGCGTTGGTGGTTTTTCTCCAGTGCTTTGAGGTGCCTGCTGTTCATGGTCCATGACTCTGAAGCTTACAGGAGGGCGGGTATTACTACTACTCTGTGGACCATGAGCTTGGTGCTGGGTTTGATGTGCTGGTCTTCAGACGCTTTCTTCCTCAGGTGACCGAAGTCTGCAATGTAACACTGAAGGCGGTGTTGGATTTCATCTTATTCTCCTGTAGTATTTATTAGTAATTGTCCTGTACTTTTGTCCTATGTTTTGGATTCTCCCTCAAGTGGAAACATTCTCTCCAAATCTACCAAATCTCCAAATCTCCAAATCCAACACATTCCATAAGTTTAAAGATCTCTATTAGTTCTCCTCTACATGTCTTATCTTTTCCAAAGAAAATTCCAAACGTTTTAATCTTTCCCGTTAGTCTTAATCTCTTAGTTCTGATACCATCCAATTAAATATTGGGATGACCAAAAACTTTGTCTGTTCCCCAGAGTACAACCGCATCCCACTCCCTGGTGACTGTCTGAGGCTGAACCAGACCGTTCACAACCTTGCTGTCGTATTGGACCCCGAGGTGGGCTTCCCACCACATATCCACTCCATCACCAAGACGGCCTACACCCACCTCCATAACATCGCCCTACTCCGCCCCTCCTCAGCTCATCTGCTGCTCAAACTTCCATCCATGCCTTTGTTACTTCTAGACGTGACTGTCCCAATGCTCTCCTGGCCGGCCTCCCATATTCCACCATACATAAACTCTAATGCCGCCCTTATCCTAACTCGTACCAAGTCCCGTTGACCCACTGACCGTTCTTGCTGACCTAGGCTCTAAGCTATGGAATTGCCTGCCTAAACCTTTCTGTCTCTCTGTTTCTCGCTCCTCATTTAAGACGCGCCCTAAAATCTACCTCTGGCCAAGATTTTGGTCATCTGTCCTAATTTCTCCTGATGTGACTCGGTGTAAAATGTTGCTTGATAACGCGCCTGTGAAGCGCCTTCCGACATTTTATGACATTAAAGGCGCTGTGTAAATACAGGCTGTTGTTGTTGTCAGGCATATATTCTGCGCTTTGCCAGTGTTTCTATGTTCTGTGCATAGTATGGAGTCCAGAACTATGCAGAGTAATCTCAGATGTGACATGACCTATAGAAGTTTAACATGACTGACCAAGTAGTTGCTGCATAGAAACAGGTCATTCGGCCCAACAGGTCTGTGTCGGTGTTTATGCTCCATTTGAGCCTCCTCCTACCCCTCTTCATCTCACCCCATCAACATATCTTTCTATTCAATTCTCCCTGCGTGCTTATCTCACTTCACATTCAATGCATCTATGCAATTCGCATCAATTATATCTTGTTGCTCCTTCGCCAGTGCCTGTATATCCTTTTCAGAATATTACATAAGAACATAAGAACATAAGAAATAAGAGCAGGAGTAGGCCAATCGGACCCTCGAGCCTGCTCCGCTTTTCATAAGATCATGGCTGATCTGATCCTAAACTCAAATCTAAAGAACACATGAAGTTGGAGCAGGACCCGGCCACTCAGCCCCTGGGCCCGCTCCGCCACCCATAGGGACCGATCCGAACTCAGCCTCATGTCCAATTTCCTGCCCGCTCACCGTAACCCCTAATTCCCTTTACCTCTAGGAAACTATCTATTTCTGTTTTAAATTTATTTAATGATGTAGCTTCCACAGCTTCCTCGGGCAGCAAATTCCACAGACCTACTACCCTCTGAGTGAAGAAGTTTCTCCTCATCTTAGTTTTGAAAGAGCAGCCCCTTATTCTAAGATTATGCCCCCTAGTTCTAGTTTCACCCATCCTTGGGAACATCCTTACCGCTCCACCCGATCAAGCCCCTACACAATCTTATATGTTTCAATAAGATCGCCTCTCATTCTTCTGAACTCCAATGAGTAGAGTCCCAGTCTACTCAACCTCTCCTCATATGTCCACCCCCTCATCCCCGGGATTAACCGAGTGAACCTTCTTTAAACTGCCTCGAGAGCAAGTATATCTTTTCTTAAGTAAGGACACCAAAACTGTATGCAGTGTTCCAGGTGCGGTCTCACCAATACCTTATATAACTGCAGCAATACCTCCCTGTTTTTATAATCTATCCCCCTAGCAATAAAAGCCAACATTCCGTTGGCTTTCTTGATCACCTGCTGCACCTGCATACTAACTTTTTGATTTTCTTGCACTAGGACCCCCAGATCCCTTTGTACTGCAGTACTTTCCAGTTTCTCGCCATTAAGATAATAACTTGCGCTTTGATTTTTCCTGCCAAAGTGCATAACCTCACATTTTCCAATAGTGTATTGCATCTGCCAATTCTCCGCCCACTCACCCAGCCTGTCTATATTCCCTTGTAGGTTTTTTATGTCCTCCTCTCTTTTTACTTTCCCTCCCATCTTTGTATCATCTGCAAACTTTGATATGTTGCACTCGGTCCCCTCCTGCAAATCGTTAATATAGATTGTAAAGAGTTGAGGACCCAGCACCGACCCCTGGGGAACACCACTGGCTACTGGTTGCCAGTCCGAGAATGAACCATTTATCCCAACTCTCTGCTTCCTGTTAGATAACCAATCCTCCATCCATGCCAGAATATTAACCCCAATCCAGTGATGTTTTATCTTGAGCAATAATCTTTTATGTGGCACCTTGTCGAATGCCTTCTGGAAGTCTAAATACAATACGTCCACTGGTTCCCCTTTATCCACCCTGTACGTTATGTCCTCAAAGAACTCAAGCAAATTTGTCAGACATGACTTCCCCTTCATAAAGCCATGCTGACTTTGTCCTATTAAATTATGTTTATATAAATGTTCCGTTACTGTCTCCTTAATAATAGACTTCAAAATTTTACCCATCACAGATCTTAGGCTTACTGATCTATAATTTCCAGCCTTCTGCCCACTACCCTTTTTAAATAAGGGCGTTACATTAGCAGTTTTCCACTCTGCCGGGACCTTTGCTGAGTCCAGGGAATTTTGGAAAATTATTACCAAAGCATCCACAATACCTACTGCCACTTCCCTCACGACCCTAGGATGTGAGCCATCAGGTCCAGGGGATTTATCCGCCTTGAGTCCCATTATTTTACTCAGTACTAATTCCTTAGTGATTTTAATCGTATTTAGCTCCTCCGCCCCCCGCCAGAGCCCTCTGTTTGTCCAGTGTTGGGATAAACTTAGTATCCTCTACCGTAAAGTCTGAAACAAAATATTTGTTCAGTATTTTTGCCATCTCCATGTTTCCCACCATTAATTTCCCGGTCTCATCCTCTAAGGGACCTACGTTTGCCTTAGCCACCCTTTTTCTTTTTATATAACTATAGAAACTCTTGCTATCTGTTTTTATATTTTTTGCTAATTTATTTTCATAATCTAACTTCCCTTTCTTAAACAATCCTTTAGTTACATTTTGCTGTCTTTTGAAGACTTCCCAATCTTCTATCCTCCCACTAAGTTTGGCAACCTTATATGTCCTTGTTTTTAGTCGGATACTATCCTTAATTTCTTTACTTAGCCACGGATGGCTGTCATTTCTTTTACACACTTTTTTTCATCAGTGGAATATATATTTTTTGCAATTTGTAAAGTAACTCCTTAAATGAATACCACTGCTCATGTACCGTCTTACCCTTTAATCTATTTTCCCAGTCCACTTTAATCAATTCCGCTCTCATACCATCATAGTCTCCTTTATTCAAGCTCAGTACGCTTGTTTGAGAACCAACCTTCTCACCCTCTAATTGGATATGGAATTCAACCATGTTATGGCCACTCATTCCAGAACTGTGAACAGTGCTCCAAGTTTGGTCTCACCAAGTTTCTATACAAGTTTAACACAACTTAGAGTCATAATGTCATAACGGCACTGAAGGAGGCCATTGGGCCCATCGAGTTCACGCCGGCTCTCTGATAGAGTAAATCAGTCAGCCCCGTAGCCCTGCAAGTTTATTTCCCTCAAGTGCCTATCCAGTCTCCCCTGAGTGTTTCCGCTTCCACCACTTCCGTCGGCAGCAAGTTCCAGTAATCACCTCTCGCTGCGTAAAATAGTTTATCCTCAAATCCACCCCCCCTGTATCTTTTGCCCAAAACCTAAAATCTGTGACCCTAGTCCTTGTACCATCAACTAGTAGAAACAGCCGTTCCCCGTCTAGCCTATCCAAAACCGTCATAATCTTGTACACATCTATCAAATCACCCTTCAACCTCCTTTGCCTTAATGAAAACAAATCCAACTTCCCCAACCTGTCCTTGCAGCTAATATCCCCCATTATGGTAAATCTCCTCTGCATCCTCTCAAGGGCATTCACATCCTTCCTAAAGTGTGGTGACCAGAACTGGACGCAATACTCCAGTTGTGGCCTAACCAGAGCTTTATAATCGTTCAGCATAACTTCTCTACTTTTGATATCAATACCTCTATTTATGAAGCCCAAGATCCCATATGCTTTGTTAACCACTCTCTCAATATATCCTGCCACCTGCACATTAACTCCCAGGTCCCTCTGTCCCTGCACCCTCTTTGAAAATGTGCCATTAAGTGTATATTGCCTCTCCCTGTTACTTCTGCCAAAATACATCACCACACACTTCTCTGTATTAAACTCCATCTGCCACTTGTCTTCCCATTCTGCTAGCCTTTCTATGTTCTGTTGCTGTCGAATGGTATCATCAATACTGATTCTCCAATATAGCAATTTTCGAAATTCAATGTTTATACTTAAAAAAGGAACTGATTGTTATTTAGTTAGCATCTTTCACCAGCTCAGGACGTCCCAAATGGGTTTTGAAGCCAGGTTCGGGGTTACAGGCTGCAGAAACTGACCGCAGGGATGGAGCCGAATCCATGTTGAGAAACCTTCAGTCGCGTTCACTGTGACGCAGAAAAGTACTGTGGCGTCACCCACCGCAAGGTAAAGGGCAAACGCGCGCGGCCATATTTGTGTGACGTCAGGTCGGCCAAGTTTGTGTGACGTCACGTCGAACATGTTTGTCTTATGTACTGTTGGTCGGCGATGTTTGTGTGCTGTGCGATGCGGCGGGTGAAAATAGTACGAAGCAGTACAAAGTATTTACAGCAGACTAACTGACTGTGCAGCCCAAATGGTCCGTGCCGGTCTTGATGCTCCACACGAGCCTCCTCCCACCCCTCTTCATCTAACAACATCAATATATCCTTCTATTCATTCTTACTCATGTGCATATCTGGTATCCCCTTAAATGCATCTATGCTGTTCCCCTCAACTAATCCCTGTGTTATTACTTCCACATTCTAAACACTCTCTGGGTAAAGAAGGCCCTCCTGAATTCCATATTGGATTTATAAGGGATTATTTTATATTTGTGGCCCTACTGTTGGTCCCATCAAACACTTTCATTATCTTAAAGAGCTCAATGAGGTCACCCCTCAGTATTCCCTTTGCGAGAGAAAAGAGCATCAGCCTGTTCAGCTTTTAAAAATTACACAAAATAACTATTTTAAACAGTAATTTAAATTTGTGAAAAAAATTAACTATTCTTTTTAACGGGGCTAAAAATAAACTTACCTTTCTTTAAAGTATTTAAAAATAATAAACCTGTGGAAAAAATGTTTTAATTTTACTTAATTCAACACTTACCTTGTTAAAAGCAGGCCTTGCACCTGCTTCCCCCCCACCCCCCACCCCCGCCCTCCGCGCGGACCCCGCGAAGCTGCTGGGGACTTACCCGCACGGAGAAACCTGTAAAAAAGCCGTAGTTCCAGGCGTACGCGCTGCCTCTCCGGCGCACGCGTTTGACCTGTCAACCCCTTCCTTCAAGGGAACTGAAGCTCTGGTTTCCCGCGCATGCGCAGTGCATGCGCGAAACCGGCACTTTCGTGGGTCGACAGGTGAGTACACAACGCGTACTCACCCATGGAGACCCGAATTTCTGGCCTATTAGGTATAACCTCTCAGTTCTGGTATAATTCTGATAAATCTATTTTGCACGTTATCCATTTCCTATATATCCTTTTTTTTAATATAGAGATCAGAACTGTTCACAGAACTCCAAGGTCTGAGGCGGCAGCGGGTGATTGGTGAGACCGGTTGGGACAGGCGGCCTGATTGTTGTTGCTTTTCGCCACCCCAATCACTCCGGGAGCTGAGGAACAGCGAGAAACTTACGGGTTTGTGGCCGCGGCTGAAATGCGGCTTCGAACTGTTGCTATTAATGAAGGCAGCGCTGCAGGATCCTTTAATGATTTCTCCCAAGTCCACTGAATCCCGTCGGAAATTGCGGCTTTCTGCACCGTCAGGGCAGGAAACGGGAATGATTACATTGTCGTTATCTGTATGGAGTTGCAGTGCGTGCAGAACTCTGCAGAGAAAGATCAAATATAACGGGGCTGTGAGATATTTTATGCACATTGAACCACATATTGACTCATTTTTAATGGAGGCGTTTCAAAATGTTCTCGTCAGTTTGGAACCGGGGACCTGTCCCGTTGGATCCAAACATGATAACCGTCATATTACGGAATCCACTAGTGCATGTTTTTTAAATGTGAGAACTCGCACAACACCAGGTTATAGTCCAACAGCTTTATTTGAAATCACAAGCTTTCGGAGCGCTGTTCCTTCGTCAGGTGAAGTGAAAAGATGCATATAGGCACAGCATATATAGTCAGAGAACACTGCCAGATGATTACAGTTAATCTTTCTAACTGCCCTTTATCACACTTCGGCAGAGAGATAATCACGCCAATCAAAGTTGTGGATGGTGTCTCAACAGGTCAGTCAGGAAAACATTACATCAAAGACAATGAGGTGGGGTCACAAGGGGTCAAATGTGGCAGATGCTGGTGTCTGTGTGGAAAACAAAAAACGTTTTTTGCTGGAAATCACAGCAGGTTCGGCCGCATCTGTGTAGAGAGAACAAGCCAATGACGACTCGAGTCTGGATGACTCTATATCAGGTGGGGTTACATGTAGCGTGACATGGTCCCAAGATCCCGGTTGAGGCCGTCCTCATGGGTGTGGAACTTGGCTATCAGTTTCTGCTCGACGAGTTTGCGTTGTCGTGTGTCTCGCAGGCCGCTTCAGAGAACGCTAACCCGAAGATCGGAGGCTGAATGTCCTTGACTGCTGAAGTGTTCCCCGACTGGGAGGGAACACTCCTGCCTGGCGATTTTTGATCGGTGTCCATTCATACGTTGTCGTAGTGTCTGCATGGTCTCGCCGATGTACCATGCTCCGGGGCATCCTTTCCAAGTTTTGTAATGTAAGCATAACAACATAAGAAATAGGAGCAGGAGTAGGCCATTTGGCCCCTCGAGCCTGATCCGCCATTCAATAAGATCATGGCTGATCTGATCTTGGCCTCAACTCCACTTTCCTGCCTGTTCTCCATAACGCTGGACACCGCTGCAGCTCAAATATCTGTTTATCTTCACCTTGAATATATTCAGTGACACAGCTCTCTGGGGGAAAGAAGTCCAAACTCAGAAGGGAACTGCGGTCAGGAAATTAGCGTTTACAAAACAGTTTTTGCATTAATTATGCAAAGCTTGTTAAACTCTAAAACGATTGATAATTGTGTTCGCCATTAATTAAACGATAGCTTTCTGTGTCAGTCGGAAGGAATTACCAACATGGTCAAAAAAAGTTTTTTGTGTTTTGCATTAGCTGAATTGTCATTCCCTCTCATTTTACAGACTGTATATTATGCGCTGTTTAAAATTATTCAGTGCTTGTGAAACCAGGAATTTGAGGCAGCCTTATTTAAAAGTTGAGGCCGCAACACAGATCCCTGCGGGACACCAGTAGTCACATCCTGCCAATTAGAGTGCCGACCATTATCCCTACTCTATGTCTCCTGCTGCTCAGACTATTTCCTAACCAGGTCAATAATTTGCCCTCAATTCCATGGGCTTCTACCTCAGGTAACAGCATCTTATGCGGGTCTTTATCAAATGCCTACTGGAGGTCGATATAAATAACATCCATAGACATTTCCGTGTCCACTACTTTAGTCACCTCTTCAAAAAATTCAATCAGGTTTGTCAAGCATAACCTACATTTCACAAATCTATGCTGCCTCTCTCTGATCAACTGCAAAATTGCGAGGTGTTCATTCACTCTCACCTCAATTATACATTCTAGCAATTTCCCTACAACAGACATCAGGCTAACTGATCTATTATTCCCTGATTTCCCACTCTCGCCATTCTCAAACAGCAGCGAGACATGCACAATTTTCCAATCTGAAGGAACAGTTACTGAATCTGGAGAATTTTGGAAGATTATCGTTGGGACATCTCCAATGTGCTCAGCTACTTCCTTTAAAACCCTGGGATGGAAATGAACTGGCCCTGGGGATTTGTCACTCTTTACTGCAATTATTTTCTTCCTTATTGTTATTTTACTTATGTTCACTTCATTGAGTCCCTGTCCCTGATTCAATATTAGTTTCCTTGGGATTTCTGGCATGCTATCCTCTTCCTCTACTGTAAATAATGACGCCAAGTAATTATTCAAAATGTCCACCATTTTCTTGTTAACATTGACAATATCGCAGCTTTCAGTTTTTAAGGGGCCAACATTGCTCCTGACTGCCCTCTTTTTCCGAAAGTAATTGTAAAAATTCTTCATATTGATTCTGATATTCCTTGCAAGTGTCGTTTCCTGCTCCCTTTTTGCAGATCTCACTATCTGTCTTGTGACCCTTTGATGTTCTTTGTATCTTTCCCATTCGCCAGGATCTGGGCTATTTTTTGCATTATTGTATGCATTTAGTTTTATGCTGTCCCTTACCTCTTTAGTCGTCCATGACCTTTTTTTGGCAAGTAAAACTCTTGCCCCTCAGGGGTATAAACTGGTTTTGTAACACGTTAAATTCTTTTTTGTACAAGGTTCACTGATCTTCTCTGGTTTTAGCCATTAAGAGATTTGCCCAGTTTTCTGTGGACAGTCCTGTTGAAGATTGTTTTACATTAATCGAAAACCTTAGCAGCTGTTTCGCGTTTCTCCCTTTCAAAAGCTACGTTGAACTCGATCATGTTATGATCGCAATTGGATAGATGTTCACGAACAGTTGGGCTGTTAACTAAATCTGGCTCATTACTAAATCTAACATGGCTTGCCCTCTTGTTGCGTCAGAACAAAATTGCCCGGTTTTTCCGATCGGAGGCTTCCTGCGTGCGGGTGCCTCTGATCTGGAAAAAATCTACGAACTTACCTAATAGCTCCGTCGGTCTCAACACTTTCGCTCCTGGGCCTCTCCTGCTTCACGCGCGCAGATGTCTACGTATCCCAGGGGGGCAGGCGGTTCGCAAGCGCCCCTGGGATCACGTGGGCCATGGGGAACCAATCAAAGAAGGGAATCCTCATTCACACTTTTGAAAGGTGTCTCCGCGCAGACCTGTCAAAAGTATAAATAGGGATCACTCAAAAAACACACAAAAACATTTAATTATTTTTTTAAAATCACGTATTTAAAATTAGTTAAAATTACGTTAAATTAAATATTTTAAACAAAAACTTAATTAAAAAAAAACATAATTAAAGCTTTTTACGAGGCTAAAAATAAACGTATATTTTTAAAAAGTATTTTAAAATTATAAATGAGTGAACATTTTTAAAATTTTATTTTCAAAACTCTTATGCTGGTAAAAACAGGCGTAAGATTTTTAAAGGTTTTCAGAGGGGGGAGGTTCTGCAGAAAGCGGAACTCGCCACCCGCAAAATCCCTTACTCTCGTGCAGGCGGAGGATCTGTCAAGTGGATTCTTGACTGATTGAAGTGCCGGGTTTTTTTCGCTTGCGTTTCGCATGCATGAAACCTGCACTTGCGAGGCCCCCACGGCTGTATAAGCAGCTCGTACACACCCGTGGGGGTCGGAAAATACAGGTCAATGTTGCAGAAACCAACCCGGACACACTCAAGAAAGCCTCTACTTTTCTGACATGAGCTAGTCTGCTTCTCCCAATCGATATGAAATTTAAAATCCCCGATTTAAACCACTCTGCCTTTGCGAAACACCTGTCTAATCTCTGCATTTACACAATTAAGTACTTCACAGCTGCTACCAAGGCCTATATACCACTCCCACTACAGTTTTAAATCCTTTCCTATTTCTTAATTCTGCTCATAACGTCTCCTCTGCCTGCTTACCACTCTTTATATCATCTCTTATCATTGAAGTGATTACATCCTCAATCGATAAGGCTACTCCTCCCCCGCTGTAAAATTCCCTATCTTTCCTGTAGACCTTACAATCTGGTATATTTAGAGCGCAGTCCTGACTCACTTATTTCTTATTTCCCTCTCCTGATTGCTTTACATTTTTAGTTTTCCCTTTACATCTAGTGTAAATACGAGAAGACATACACAAACTAGTGTTATATTCCCAGGAAGTTAGAAAGTTAAAGGGTGATGAGATGTCAGTTTTCAAGCTATTAAACGGAAATGATATGGCAGATGGACAAAAATATTTCCGCTGGTTGGGGATTCTCGGACTAGGAGGCATCGTCTAACAATTAGAGCCACACATTTCAGGAGAGCAATTAGGAAAAACTTCTACACAGAAAGGGTGCTAGAAGTTTGGAATTCTCTTCCACAAACGGCAGTTGATGCCAGATCAATTGTTAATTGTGAATCTGAGATTGATAGACTTTTGTTAACCAAAGGTATTAAGGGATATGGGGCACAGGCAGGTATATGGAGTTAAGTCGCAGATCATCCATGATCTCATTGAATGGTTCGAGTGGCTCCTCCTGTTCCCATGTTCCTAATAAGAAAACAAAAACAGTCTGGTAAAGCTGTAAATACATTTGTGTATATCTGTGTTAGATAAAAATGCATTGGCGTCTTGTTTTGTTGCAAGCTAATACTTTTTGTTTAGCTGTAAGTGTTTATTTATTTCAATGTATCTGTGTAATTTAGAACTGTATTAAGATGCAGGTGTTCGATATCGATATGTTTTCTCTGTGTTTATTTGTATCTGTGTAACTTGTAAATAATACTCAGATAAACGTAATTACAATTATAACAAAGAGACACACACAAATGATTTCCAAAATAACACAGAAAGATACAATACATTGATACCTGACACAGAGATACACACATATACAGTTAAAAACAACAGAGAGGCAAGCAAATATATTGATACATAACACAGAGTTAGACACGCTCACATTCACGAATAACACAGAGATTAATACAGCTACATTCATTCTAAACGCAGCTCAGAACATCGGAAAAGGACTAGGCCATTCAGCCCTTCGAGCCTGCATTGATTAGAGGCGTGCATTTAAAAATTGGAATCAAGCATATCAACAGCTTATAGTAGTATTTCACCTCACTGACAATTTCGTGTGCATTCCTACCCGTACTTGGTGCAGTCATTGCCTTAACAAGTCTTTGGTGTTCCAACACAAAACGTCATTTTGTGCGAACAGCTTGTCTGGGGCGAAAGTGACCTGAATTTCAACTGGGTAAATAGGGAAGGCAGCTTTGGCTGCTTGCTTGCAGTGAAATTGCAGGAAATTCCCTGGTAGTCTATTGATTAGGAGTCGGAGTTTTCACCGCCGCGAACCAGGCGATTTTCCTGGTGCTGTTCGAACTGGAGCCAACCAAATCTCGCTTCTGAACAACCTCAACATTTTCAACGCCACTGCTGCTGCCTTAAAAGTCAGGAGTGCATCATTCATTAATCTTCTAACCCAGTAGAGCGATACAAAATTTACTTCCATACCTTGTATAAGAAGCGTGGACTTTTCAAGTCATGACGCTGAGCATAGCCAGCGTGACGTTTTCTTGACAATTCTGTCATCATTTGGAACCAGACCTGCTGTATGACACTTTAAATGTAGGCAACATGTAATTGTAGTTCACAGTGTCAGAGCAGTCATTGTTATCAATAACCTTTCATGTATCTTCTTGCACTGCATCGCCTTAACAACTCTAGCTTTTCAAAGCACTGCATTATTTGCCGCTATCAAATCTCCTCTCAACCTTCGCTGCTCCAAGGAGAACAACATAAGCTTCTCCAGTCTATCCACGTAACTGAAGTCCCTCATCCCTGGAGCCATTCATGTAAATCTTTTCTGCGCCCTCTCTAAAGCCTTCACATCCTTCCTAATGTGCGGTGCCCAGAATTGGGCACAACACTCCAGTTGAGGCCGAACCAGTGTTTTATAAATATTCATCATAATTTCCGCACTATAGTACTCTATACCTCTATTTATGAAGCTCAGTATCCCGTATGCTTTATTAACAACTTTTTCAAACTGCCCTGCCAGCTTCAACGATTTGTGCACATACACCCCCAGGTCTCTCTGTTCATGCACCTCCTTTAGAATTGTACCCTTGAGCTGATATTTCCACTCCTCGTTCTTTCTACCCGAATGTATCATTTCGCAATTTTCTGCATTAAATTTCACCTGCCACGTGTCTGCCTATTTCACCAGCCTGTCTATATCCTCTTGAATTGTATCACTATCCTTCTTGGTGTTCACTTTACTTCCAAGTTTTGTGTCATCTGCAAAATTTTGAATTGTGCCCTGTACACCCAAGTCTAAATCATTAATATATATCAAGAATAGCAGTGGTCCCAGTACCGACCCCTGGGGAACACCACTGTACACCTTCCTCCCGTCTGAAAAACAACTGTTCACCACTACTCTCTGTTTCATGTCACTTAGCTGATTTCTTATCCATGCTGCCACTGTCCCTTTCATTCCATGGGCTTTAACTCTGCTGGGAAACCTATTACGTGGTACTTTATCAAACGTATTTTGGAAGTCCATGTAGACCACGTCAACCGCATTGCCCTCATCAACCCTCAATGTTATCTCATCAAAAAACTCAATAAAGTTAGTTATACACGATTTACCTTTAATAACTCCGTGCTGGCTTTCCTTAATCATTCCATACTTGTCCAAGTGACTGTTAATTTTGTCCCTGATTATCGTTTCTAAAAGCTTCCCCACTACCGAGTTTAAACTGACTGGCCTGTAGTTGTTGAGTTTACCCTTGCACCCGTTTTACGAACAAGTGTTTAACATTTGCAATTCTCTAGTCCTCTGGCAACAACCCTTATCTAAGGAGGATTGGAAGAATATGGCCAGTACGCCCGCGATTTCCACCTTTAATTCCATCAGCGTCCGAGGATGCATCCCATTCGGTTCTGGTGACTTATCTACTTTATGCGCAGCCAGCCTTTCTAGTACCTCCTCTTTATCAATTGTCATATCATCCAGTATCCCAACTACTTCCTCTTTCACCATGACTTTGGCAGCCACTTCTTCCTTGGTGAACACAGATGCAAAGTACTCATTTAGTACCTCAGCCACGCCTTCTGCCTCCATGCATAGGTTTCATGTTTGGGACCTAATCGTCCCCACCCTTCCTTTGACTATCATTTTAATATTTATGTGTTTGTAAAAGAGTTTTGAGTTCCCTTTTATGTCACACTCTCTCTTTGCCCCTCGTATTTCATTTTTAGATCTGTCCTGTACTTTCTATATAAAACTTGGTTCTCCACTTTATTACGAACCTTACAATTGTCCTAAGCCTCATTTCTCCCTCATTGTATCCTCAATGGTCATGCAGGGAGCTCCAGCTATGGATGTCCTTTCTTTCCCCGAGTGGGGATGTGTCTTCTCTGTACCCGAACTATCTCCTCTTTGAAACCTTCCTATTGCTGAATGAATATTTTGCCTTCCCATCTTTGAATCCAATCCACCTGGGCCAGATCCCCTTTCAACTCACTCAAGTTATCCCGCCTCTAATTAAATATTTTTACGCTTCATTGTCCTTTTTATAATTATTATAAACCTCAGGATATTATGCTCATTGTTCTCCTTAGAGCAAAGAAGTTACGGGGAAAGTAATAGAGGTACTCGAAATTATGATGGGTTTGATAGAACATTCAGGGAGAATTTATTTAGTCGTGTAGAAGGGTACGGTAAACAGAGGGCATAGATTTACAAAAATGGCATAATAACTAGAGGGGGAAATGGGGAGAAATTATTTCACACAGAGTGTTGTTATGATCTTGAACGCATTACCTGATAGAGTGGCAATTGGGCATGTACCTGAAGAGAACTAATTTGTCGTATTATGGGGAAAAAGTTGTGGTGTGGGACTACATTGGACATCTCTTTCAAAGAGCCGGCACAGGCATGATGGACCGAATGGACTGCTTCTGTGCTGTAAGATTCTATGACCATGAAAACACTTTCTAAATCACTTTAAAGCCCTTTTTAAACCTATTTTAGGAGACCATGGCAGTCTACAAACGCTTCCTCTTTGGGTCACTTATAAACCCATCTCTCTCTGACCAAACTTTCAATCTGTCTCTTAACCTGTTTTAAAATCCTTTTGAAATTCCTTTAAAAAAGCTTTTTACATACATTTTCAACAAAATTAAGCCTCTTCTTAAGCCTTTAACATCGTTAAAAACCTTTAAGGCATTTTAACCTCATTAACCTTCTATTAACACTATAATCTGTTTAACCACCGTTTGACTTTTTAAGGTACTTTTTAACGTCCAACTCCTTTTTAATCTCTAACCCCTTTTTAACCTCTTTAATCACCCTTTTACTTCTGTAACCCCATTTTAACCTCTAACCCCTTTTAAAATCATATTCTTTTCTAACATCTAATCCCTAATTAACCTTTAACGACATTAGTTGTCTTTTAAAATCTTTTACCCACTTTTTCCTCGTTCAACCAATTTTTACCTCCAACCCCTTTTAAAGCTATTTAACCCCCTTTAGACCTCATAAACACTTTTTAAAACGTTTAACCAATAAAACCCCATTAAAGCGCTAAACCGCTTTGAACTTCTAATCCCCCATTTTAACCACTTTACCCCTGCTTAAACACTAAAAACTTTTTAAAAAAACGTATTACCCCCTTTACCCTCTTTTCTAAAGTATTTTATCCTGTGTAACCCTTTTATAACCGTATTACCCTCTTTACCCCCTTTTGTAACCGCTTTAATCTCTAAATACCGTTTTGATCTCTTTAACACATTTTAACCTCCAATATCATTTGTATCCTCTTTAACCTGTTTTTAACATCTTAAAACCAATGTTAACGTCTTCAACCCACATTTCCTGCAGACACTGAGTACAAAGGAGTTTCACAGACAGGGAGAGGGGGAGGTGGATGGGTCTGTGAGATCGGTGCGATTTACCGGAAGTGACCTCACCGCGCAACATAATGGCGGCCGGTCAAGACCTTCATGAGCGCAGCTGTCGAGCCGCGTCCGGGGCCGCCATGTGTACCATACCCGAAAGTGACCTCACTGCGTCGATTGTACGTGGACACCAAAAACTTCCTCCTATGGCCCCGCCCACTTCAGTTCGAAGTCGGCTGACTCCATCTCCCAGAGTTCAGCGCGGCCGGAGCTGTCCATTGTATCAAGGAGAGGTGTTTAGATTCGCTCATGTTGGAGATGACCGTTGTCTGGCTCTTGTGTGGCGTGAATGTTACTTGCAACTTATCAGCCCAAGCCTGAATGTTATCCAGTTTCTGCTGCATCCCGGCATGGATTGCTTCATTTTCTGAGTAGCTGCGAATGGCACTGAACACTGTGCAATCATTAGCGAACGTCACCACTTCTGACCTAATGAAGGAGGAAAGGTCATTGAAGAAACAACTGAAGATGGTTGTTCAAGAACACTGCCCTGATGTACTGGGGCTGAGATGACCGGCCTCCAACAACCACAACTCTCTTCCTAGCTGTGTGCTATGTATGGCACTTGCCAGTGGAGAATTTTACCTGCATAATTGGGCCAAAAATTCATCCCGCGACACGAGAGTGCGTACTCTCGCGTATTCTCTCTCCAATTGCCTGTTTTCTGCATGCCCTGCGCATGCGCTGAAAATCGGCACTTGGTCTTTTGAAAAGGGGGCAGTTCCTCGGTGCATCGCGTGCGCGCTACAGGCTGCGCGCACGCTGTGCACTTCGTGCTTTGGACACGCAGGTAAGTATTCGAAGATTTTAGAAATGGAAAAAGGAGGAGTAAGACCCACTTTTAACAAGGTAAGTAGTGAATTAAGTATATTTATGATTTTTTTTAATAGGTATATCTTTTTTAGAGACTTTAAAGACAGGTAAGTTTATTTTTATAACTTTTAAAAGATTTTAATTTTTTTCAAAAATTTAATTTTATATTTAAAATGGATAATTTATTTAACTATACTTATTTTATTAATGTGATTTTTTTTTTTAAATTTAATTGAGGTTTAGCTGTTATTTTGGGGGGGTGTAAGATTCATAGATTTCACTGCACGTATGTGAAACTTATGAATGGAAGATGGAGTGCTGCCATTGGCTCTAACTGAGTCACGTGATCCCACAGCTCGCACGAATTCACTACGCCGGTGGGATACGCAAGCACTGCCCAGCTGATGTCTGGAACATCAAGTTCGTGCGAGCTGGATCTGAAAAAGCACAAGCGGAGTGAGAGATCGCGGGGAAGCCTTACCCCCGCGGGAACAGAGCGAGATCAATTTCTGGGCCAATATCAGCGAACTCCGCACTTGCCTCAGCTCACAGGGGCAGAGGAATCGAGAGACATTCAGCCCCTCGATCCTGTTCCACCATTCAATGAAGGATATTTCAGATGAACACGTGGCTAGAGGAATGGTGCAAGGTAAAGGGATTCAAATTCCAGCAACATTGGAACCGGTTCTGCGGGAGGTGCACCAGTACAAACTAGAGCGATGTCCGAGGGGGAGTGTTTGCTAGTGCTGTTGGGGAGGGTTTAAACTAAAATGGCAGGGAGTTGGGATCCTGTGCAGGGAGACAGAGGAAAGGGAAGCATGGATAGAAAGAAAAAACAGGAAGGAGAAAAGCAAAAGTGGAAGGCAGAGAAATCAAGGGTGTAAATCAAACAGCGATACAGTAAAAAATAAATCTAAAAGTACTAAGAGTTTAAAAAAAAATCCTGAAGGCTTTGTATCTTACTGCGAGGAGCATTCTTAATAAGGTGGAAGAATTAGCTGGGCAAATAGATGTAAACGGATATGATATAATTGGGATTACAGAGACATGGCTCCAGGGTGATCAAGGCTGGGAATTCAACATCCAGGGGTATTCAATATTCAGGAAGGACAGGCAAAAAGGAAAAGGAGGTGGGGTAGCATTGCAGGTTAAAGAGGAGATTAACACAATAGTAAGGAAGGATGTTAGCTCTGATGATGTGGATTCTGTATGGGTCGAGCTGAGAAATACCAAGGGGCAGAAAACGTTAGTGGGAGTTGTATACAGACCCCCAAACAGTAATGCTGAGGTTGGGGATGGCATTAAACGGGAAATTAGAGATGCGTGTAATAATGGCACAGCAGTTATCATGGGTGACTTTAATCTACATATAGATTGGGCTAACCAAATTATTAGCAATAATCTGGAGGGGTAATTCCTAGAGTGTGTAGAATTCGCAATATATCGCGATTTTTATTAATAAGGAGAAAACACAGAGTTTCGTTCAAACAGCTGTTATTTCAGCAGAATGCTGCCAGGTTTTTCAAAGTGGACACAAGCAGCCTGTAAAATGGCCGCCGCACCTCGTGACAGAACATTCTAGACTTTTCGACAGGCAGACAAGATGGCGTTCCAATAAACATTTGTGCAAGATCGATTAAGATTCAGCACATTGAAGATAATACACGAGACATTATGGGTTTGCAGTATACACATAAATACTGAAATCGGTCTCCCAGGTACGAATGAAAGCTATTGTACCAAGTAATCAAGGGCCCATCCAAAGACATTAATATGTAAAATCCCAACGACTCTACGATGAGAGAGCCGTTAGCGGGTAGTTATACAAAACACTTGGAAGCCCCAAAACCCCTCCAGGGAGAACACCGACCGATTTAACAATGGGAGAAATATTAACAGGTACTCAGACATTTACGAGTAGCCCCGAAACCCATTAAGAACGGAGATCACCCATACAAGACATTTGAGCGCCAAACCCAAACAAAAGAAAGGACATTAAGGTTGGGCGGGAAACGGAAGATTTTGTACTATAATTACAAGCTCCAACCGTCCATCTTTCTCTTATTCTCTTATCCGATCGACTCGTATCCTCGTGGCTGCTCCTGTGTTTTGACTCGTAGTCCTGTTCCTGCTTGCCTGGTGCCTCTTTGAAAAGACTGTTGAACTTTCTGATCCGTTCGGATCTACCTCGTGTCGTGTAACGAAGACCTATGTTGGTAACTGGCATCGGAACCAAAGGCCCGAGATGAGATGAGATGAGATGAGATGAGATGAGAAGAGAGGAAGACCATACTCATCGCCACGGTCAGTAAGCCCCGACCGCGCCTGTAGGTCGAATAGCCAAGTTTCCTTGCCAGGGAGACTTCTTTGAACTTGCAAGAACAGACCTCGGAAGATCCTCCAAGATGATATTGACTGGTCTGTGAAACCCATTCGGACAGTGCCTGTTAAACCAACCAACACAGATCTTCATCACAGCAGACGTTCCAGCCTGCTAGCCGGAGCAGAAGCAAGTAAACAAGTGGGACCAGGAGACCTCCTGATCGACACGTGGGTGCTGTGGTGAAAACATCCGATCAGCTATTCGGAATTTCTCCGAGTTATCACGAGTGGTGAGCATGAGTCTCGAAATCCTACGAATCTAGCTAGGACAGATATTGATAGGGGAGGGTTTAAGTATTAAGGATACTTGTAATGTGTGCCCCTATTTACAGTGTGTCGTTCGTTCCTCGTTTCCCTAGAATTAGCTATATAACTGCGTGTAAGATTGTACTGTCATTAATCTGTGCTTATGACATGTATTTCGTAATCTTAAATATCATGCAATAAAGATTTTCCATTTCGTACCATTCAACCGAGTCTACATGAGTTTCATCTCCATTACTGCTCTCGCATCTAAGTCCAGTGTCTAGAACCGTAAGGGCGAGTGATTCGAACCACTCACAGGTGTGTCTAGTGCTCCCAGACTGGCTGGAGACCAGAACAGGCAACAAGGCCTAAACCCGCACTGACATACAGGCTGCACAGAGCCGCGTGAATCTCACAGGCTGCGAGACACGCACGGTCAAATCCCTTACAGAAAATGGCGACCGCGGCAGGACACTGGCAGCGAGAGGGTAGTGTGTTAGACTTTGGAATGACTGTACGAAATGTTATGCAAGAAAAGATAGCAGATTATGTGTTCGGAAAGGTTAATCTAACTAAGAAATGGATAAGTGAATTGTTAGCGGATAAAAGTCCACTAGAGGCAGCCGAAAGGTGGACAGATAGTAAAGAACATAAAAAGACACTCGAGAAAGCAGTCTGGCTAATGTGTTACAAAAGGCAGGTCCAGATTTCAAACCAGACCATTACAGCGCAAACAGCTCGAATCAGTCATTTAGAGGGAGAAATGGATGAGAAGGTTTCTGGAGGGGAAATGCTCATTAGGAATTTAAGCGCGTTGCCCCAAGAACGCCAGGAAATCTCCAGTCACCATAAAACAAGGATAGATTACCTCGAGTGCCAGGTCACTGAGGCAAAGTTAAATGAGAGCAGGTTAAAGGAACGATGTGCCCGCCAAGCTGCCCAGATAAGAACTCAGGAAGAGAGATTAACGGGGGTTAGGGCGGCATATAAGTTGGCCCTTGAGGATAAGTTTCAGGGAGCCGATCATAGCGCCTGCAAAAGGGAGATAGAGCACCTCAAAAGGGCCGTGAACAAAGCGCACGGCATGGTGTGCCTTATCAGTCCGTCAGCACACCAGCCGCTAGTAAGTGAGGAGTTTAAGAAATCCCCACCAAGTAAAGCAGAGGAAGTATTAGCCACTGTGCCCTCCGCGCCACCCAGCTATTCGGAAACCTGGGTAAGGGAGGAAGCAATGGAAGAAACGAAAGAGCCCATTGAGAAAGAAGTGGAAAAGGGACCGTTGTATCCAGTAACGGGTATAAAAAGGGGCCCAAACAGAAACGGTGGGGAGGAACCAGGGGATCTCCTCGGACAGCTTGTATTGCCTCACAGCTCACACCAGCTGAGAGTTATGATAAATCACGTACGGAAGCTAACCGAGGCAGACGACCCTTCCGTACATTTCAGAGAAGTTGAGCAAACCGCAGCCATTAACGGCTGCGATGATGGGGAAACAGCAAAAATGCTGTTGTTTTCGTTAGGCAGTACAATCCTTCAGTGTCTCTCGGGCGAGAGCAAGAGGGGAACCAAGACTTATGAGGCATTAAAGAATGAGGTCCTGGAAGTGTTGGGGGCGGACGATGAAGGTCCGTTTGCTAGAGTGGGACAGACAGTGCAGATGGAGGGAGAACCCCCGAAGGTTTTTGCCGACAGGCTGTGGCCAGTATATCAGCGCAGCTGTCTAGGTGCGCCAGAGCGCGAAGATGTGGAAGGCGCCAGTTTAGCTCATTGGCTTAGGTGCATAATAGCCAACAGTTTACCAGCCGTAAGGGAGCAGGCAAAAGCATGGTTTGATCCCAATGACCCCAACATTACGGAAGAGTCGGTCTTGAATCGACTCACGTTAGGATATCGCAATATAAGGGGTATGGCAACACGTCCCCTTAAGGGAAAAGTACATGAGGTACGACCCGCAGCCCCGTATCAAAGAGAGTGGCATCAGGAGGGTAATCGCGCCCCACAGGCAAGTAATGCTTGTTACGGGTGTGGGAAGACAGGGCACTGGCGCAAGCATTGCAGGAACCCTTGGAAGGATTCCAAGGATAAAAATCCCGCAGCCCGAGCCCAGGCGCCTGTCCCGGCTAGGGAAACTGGTGCACCCACCCCTCCCGACGACCTCGAAGTAGTGTTAGGAGCCATGCGCAGTTTATTGAGTGCACATGGAAAGGTGGCGGTTGCAACCGGCCCCGTAGGTGCCGCAGGACCGTCTAATAGTACCCCATGACTAGAACCCGCGCAGCCCGTCTACCTGTGTCCGCTTAGCTATGATGCGTGGAAGCGACCTTTAGTGGAGATGGAGGTAGAGAAACAGAGGGGTAGTTATTTGTTGGACACGGGAGCTTCTTGCACCATAATCCATACAGATAGCCCTTTTGACTCGCCGCTATCTACCAGGGTCCCATTCACGTTAGCGGGGTTCACAGGAAAAGAACAGGCTGGCGCGTTCTCCCTTCCGCTATCCATTCGTTTGGGGGCACTTCACCTTAAGTGGAAGTGTATACTGATGGAATGGCAGGAGGGGGGTGGAAGAGGTATTCTCGGGTCCGATCTTCTATCAGGACACGGGATCCTCGTGGACCTCAGAAATCATTGTCTCTGGGGGGCTAAGGGTGAAAAAGGCGAGGTAGTAGTGATTCCGGGGGAGGAAGAAACAGGGGTCCTGTGCACCGTGCAGCTATACGGAGGCTACGACCTCAGGCTTATGGTCGCAGATGTCCCAACGGACATGCAAACGTACGTGTCAGATAATATGCACGCGTTTGCAACCCACAAGCACGATTGTGGGAGGGTTACCGGGTTTGAGGTCAGCGTAGATGGGGACCCCATGACCCGGCCCCAAAAGCAGTATAACTTCCCCAAAGAAGCAGAACCCGATATGGAGACAGCAATGTCCTCCTTGGTGCAGCAGGGCGTGTTGAGGCCGATAGCCACACACGTGAACTCCCCATTATGGCCGGTTAGGAAGCCGGATAATTCGTGGAGAGCCACGGTGGACTACAGGATCCTTAACAGTAACATTCCCGCCTGCGCGCCCATGGTAGCAGCAGTTGCTGACCTAATAGGGAGTATCCCAGCGTCCGCGACCACGTTCACGGTGCTGGATATCTCGAACGGTTTTTGGTCCATCCCGCTGAGGCGAGAGGACCAGTACAAGTTTGCCTTTACTTTCAAAGGGCAACAGTACACATGGAACTGTCTGCCACAGGGTTTCCACAGTAGCCCCAGTATTTTCCATCAGTGTATGGCAGGAAGTTTAAGGGAGTTTAGTCAGCCCAATCAGATAGTGCAGTACGTGGATGATTTGCTCCTATTTACGGATTCAAGGGAGGAGCATGGACCACTGCTGGACGAGTTATTGGAGCTGCTAGCGAGAAAGGGTTTTAAAATAAATCCTAAGAAAGCACGTATCGGTCAGCAGGAAGTAAAATTCCTGGGACTGACCATTCGCGCTGGGGAAAGAGCCATAGACAAAGCTAGGAGAGAGTCGGTGCAAGAGTTACCGATTCCCAACAACATAAGGGGTGTGAGGTCCTTCTTGGGACTGACCGGTTACTGCAGGGATTTTATCGAAGACTGTGCGGCCACAGCAGCGCCGCTCCTCTGACTCCTCCATAAGGGAGTGGAGTGGTCTTGGGACGAGGGCTGCCAAGCAGCCTTCGAGAAGCTAAAAGGGGATCTGCAGACCGCGCCAGCCTTAGGGGCCATAGATGGGGGGAAGGAGTTTTTCCTGGAGGTAGCTGCCAGCGGAGACAGCTTGAGCGCTGTGCTGCTCCAAGAGCGTCACAGCAAGCTGAGGCCGGTTGTCTATTCATCCAGAGTATTAACGGATGTGGAGAGAAGTTTCTCCAATTGCGAAAGGCACCTTTTAGCCACGCATTGGGCTGTGAAAAGATCAGCGATCTTCACAGGGCTCTCTCCCATCACTCTCCTCACACATCACACACCAACTAAGATGCTTCTAGATGGGAGGATTAAAGATGGGACCGTAAGCAGCGCGCGTATTGCGCGTTGGACCCTTCTTCTTTCCCAGATGGATCTTAGAGTAAAAGGTCTTTGCGAGCCCAGGCTTGCGGCCAATTTGGTATACCCCGGTACAGCCCACCGATGTTCGGTGGAAGGGGTGTGGGACGTCAACATAGGTTTACGGGCCGGGATACATCCCACTGGGCGCGAGATTTATGTTGATGGGTCTAGCACAGTATCTGCTGGCGAACGACTCACAGGGTGTGGAGTTTATGACCCTGCGGCAGACCTTGCCCTGGCGATCAAGCTCCCTAGCACCATGAGCGCACAGCAGGCTGAGCTGTCTGCCGTGGTGTACGTTGTTACCCACCCAGACATTTTCCCAACCCCATACACGATTTGCTCGGACAGTATGTTCACCTGCAATTCGTGTACGGAATACCTGGCCATTTGGTCCCGCCGTGGATACACCTCCGCGGACGGGCGACCTTTAACGGTGAAGCCCTTGCTGGAAAAGATCTTAGCAGCAGCAGTAGGGGAGGAAGGAGAGATTTTCATCCATAAGGTGAAAGCTCACTCCTCCACAGAGCCCCGTGGGGAGGGCAACCAACAGGCGGATGCGCTAGCCAGGGAAGGTGCCCGCAACGGCATTTTCTGGGACCCCTATGGGACCAGACCCATAGCAGCGATCCAAGGCAGGGACGGGAATCCCGGGAACACCAGGGAAGCATTGCCCCTAGACCTTAAGACCGTCCAAGCCCAGGATCCCGCCCTAAAAGCAGTCCTAAAAACCATTGCTGAGGGGAGGCAGGTAGAAGGTCCGTTCAGTACGGCAACCCTCTCAGTTAAGGAAGGCATGCTGTTCCGCGAGGAGCAGTGGGTTGTGCCGCAGCAGCACAGGAGGAAATTCCTCCAGTTGGCTCACGAGGGACCAGGGGCAGGGCACCCCGGGCCCGAGGTTACCTGGCAACGGGTAGAGCAAGCGGGATGGTGGCCAGGGCTCAGGGAACAAGTCCGCGAGTTCTGTGCAAACTGTCTTGTGTGCGCTGCAAACAACCCAGACCCCCAGAAAAGGAAGGTGCCCATGGGACACGTAAGAAGGGTAGAGGGACCATGGCAGTCGATACAGATCGACTATATAGGACCCCTGCCCACCACCCAGGGAGGCTATAAATACTGCCTCGTCTTGGTGGATGTGTTTTCCAAATGGGTGGAAGCCTTCCCCTGTCGAACAGCTGCGGCACTGGGTACTGCAAAAATCTTGGTCAGGGAGGTGTTCTCGCGGTGGGGACTTCCCCGTTTTGTGGAGTCAGACCAAGGGAGTCATTTCACCGGCCAGGTGATGCAGAACACCCTCATGCTTTTGGGCATTGAAGGGAAGTGGCACGTAGCACACAATCCCCAGTCATCCGGGATTGTTGAACGCATGAACCGGACCCTGAAGGAGAAATTGAGGAAAGAGACTAGGAACTCGCCCCAAAAATGGGCGGAAGTTCTGCCTTTAGTCCTCATGGGGGTCCGGGCCAGTCAGTCGAAAAGTACGGGGTATTCCCCGCACGAGGTGATGACTGGGAGGCTCATGCGAACCCCCACCCATGTGCTAGCGCCGGTGCTCACTGAGGGTCAGCTCCAAGAGATAAGCAGGGACAAGTTCGCCCAGACCCTCTTGGAGCGCCTGAAGCAGGTTTATGAGCAGGCGGCTGGGAACATGGGAAGGCAGCATCAGGGCAATCGCCTGTTGCTGGAACCCCGCAAAACGCGGGAGTGGGAAGTAGGAGACCAGGTCATGGTCAGAAACTACGCCAGAGTAGGGAGTCTGGAACCACTGTATATGGGACCCTACAACATTGTAGATAAGGCGAGTCCCATGGTATACGCCGTAAAAGTACCCCGGCGCACTAAGTGGTTCCACGTAAACCAATGCAAACTGTACAAGCCAGGTGCGCAAGGGAAAACCACAGGGGTAAACCCCGCGAGTGGGGAAGTACAGCCCCAGGTAGAACCACAAGGCACACAGGCAGGTAAAGCAGCTTGCATCAGGGGAGGAGACATCCTGGAAGATCATGAAGCATTTTTGTGGGGATGGGAGTCAGATGAGATGGTGATGAAGGCGAGTGGTTTTTCGGGAACCTAAGGAACGTTCCCATTTTAGGTATAGGGAGGACACGGGCTGCAGATAGAGATCCACACAGGGTGGACACACAAGCTGCAGGTCCCGAAGACAGGAGGGAGGAGCTAGGGGAGGCGGAGCCAGCCGCTGTGGGACCACAGGGAGTGACGGTGAGAACCTCCGAGCCCGAGCCGCCCGCTTTGAACGTCCCGCCCTCGGGGGAGGCAGAGATCGCGAGTGAAGGGCCGCCTGCTGGGCCGAGCAGGGCGGAGCCACAAACTGCGAGCCCCGAGGTTAGGGAGGCGGAGTCAGCGGAGGCGGAGCCAGCGACTGTGGTGGAACCACAGGTCGTCCCGATGGAAGCCTCGGAACCCGGTCCGTCGGTCACGGGATCCCCGCCCCTGACAACTCCCCGTAGGTCAGGTAGAGAACCCCAGCCCAAGAAGATATGGGTATTGCTCCAGTCTGTCCCAAGGCGCAGACTCAAGGTTAAGGCAGCCCAGGTACAGCCCGGCCACATCGCAGCAGCAACAGGCTGCGGCAGATCAGAGGAAGGGGTCAGTGCGGAAACAGGCTGCGGCAGATCAGAGGGAGGGGTCAGTGCAGAAACAGGCTGCGGCAGATCAGAGGAAAAGGTCAGAGCCCTCCCAAAGTCGGTAAGAGCTCGCAGCAGCTTTCTCAGAATTTAAAGGGGCCGCCCTGGGAACGGGCGGCGCTGTACAGTAATAAGTTTAGGATAAGTTTCTAAGTTTATAGTTTAAGGTTAAGAATAAGTTTATAAGTTTTAGATAAGGTTATAAGTTTATAGTTTTAATAAGGTTATAAGTTTATAGTTTTAATCAGGTTAAGTTTGTAGTTTTAATTTTAACAGAAAATGATAAAATGATGGGAGCTTTAGAGATAGGTTCAGTTAAAGTTTATTCAGCGAACGTTGAAGTTTACGTGAGGCGAGGTCAGGGGACCCGCTCACCCTTCACAAAAGCCAGAGACTCTTGCGAGGCTGGCTACCTCATTCTATCTGATCACAGGAACCAAGGAAGGATGGAACGAATTTTAGTATTGCTCGCGGCAATCGGATGTGGATTGGCCTATCGAGGCCGCACCAAGGATGTCGTGGTGTTTGGATGCTCCGGGGACACGGCCCCCATCGCGGTGGATGGGACCGGAAGACGGGAGGCTGAGGAGACCACCACCTATTTCCACAAGGGAAGGTGGCCAGGATGGCTGGGAACGAACTCGACGGAGTATTCTAGCACATCGGGGTTTGCCTACCAAGAGACTTCTTTAATGTGCCCCAAAGTAAGGATCATCGCACCCAGGATCAGCGTCACCGTCGGCAAACGGATTTGTTTGACTTGTAGTGGGAATGTCCCATTGAGCCGATGGTGGTGGCTGCGAAAGCTGAGCAAAACCATGAGGAACTCTTCGGTCGAGTGGGAACGACTGGGTAATAATACCCATCGGACAATTACTGGGACAAACGGACAAGTGAAAGTCTGTTAGGACAAATGGTGGGAACCGGATGAGGGAATTTATGTATGCATGTGGGGATCAAAATACCCTTGCCCCAAAGGCATATCCATATTTTTCATTAATCAGTGGCAGGATAACGGACAGGGGATGAGGTGGGATGCGAGCACCAGGGGGTGCGGAGCCCCATACTCTTCGATCCCAGTAAATGCCACTGAACTGATTACGCGCCCACGCAAAGCCCCGCCCACGATTCCGGTGGTTCTAGCTGAAGAGGAAGGGTGCCCTAAAACTAGTAAGGGACCCGGGAATGGTTTGGTACTGGTCCCCACAGACCAGATACTATTTCAGGGGGTACATTACGCGGTGGCCTTGGTGATTTTAAATCTCACCGAGGTGCGGTTACCAGAGTGGTGCCCCAAAAAGACGGAACAGTTGTATCAGGTCCTGTTGACCAAGATGTTCAGACAATTTTACGAATTCGATTTCGCGGAAATTGATAAAACAAGTTTGTACACCGCACCACATGAAGTTTTGGATCAAGTAGGGAGGCAAAGAAGGGGTTTGGTGAACGATGCGTTCACTGCTTTTAACACGGGTACATCTGTGGTCAACGCTCTAGACAGTGTGGAGCTACAGACCCAGATTAATGGTTTAAAGACACAATTAAAAGACATTTTAACAGATGAGAATAAAGTGGTAGGGTCGGGTCTACACGAGGACCAAGCCATGACTCTCCATTTAAAGGAAATTATAGCAGAGCTGGAGAAACATGCAAAGACGGTAAATGCTCTGATTAGGGAAGATCGGAATGCATCCGATCAAGCTGCGCAGAACGAGGTGTGCGTGCTTTACGGGGCGTGGTTACTGGGCGAGGGCCGCAGTAATTTGGAGGATTTAAAACAAGGTTTGGTCCCGTCCTGGATAAGTAACAAACACCTGCGGGCGCTCCACCCTTTTCAGAACGCATTAAGCCCGTGCCAGCTCAGGCTAGCTTCAGAAGCTTACCCAGTCCCCGTGGACTGCGGACGATCAAACCATACCATTATGGGAATAGTTTTACGTATGCCGGTTCTGGGCGACACAGCAAAGCCCGCCCCGGTGTATCGGGTAGAGAACATTGGTGTCATTCAGGGGGGAGCCCACATTCGCTATGCAGCGGTTCCACCTTACGTCATCCGCTGGGAGCAAACGATGACAGGTACAGATCTCTCTGGTTGTCGTGGCAGGGGAGCACACATAATACTGTGTCCCCAGCACTTGAATGCCTTTTTAACACCACAGTGCGGGTTCAGAACGGCTGGCGCCAAGTCCATGAATTGCACCATGGAGGCAATGGCACAAGATCATGTGCCTCCGCAGGTAGCATACATCGGGGGTGGAACATATTGTGTTACCACTGCAGCGCAACACTACCAGCATGGAAACCGTAGCCGGTGTCTGGTGAGTGACAGCAGTTTCTGTTTCAAACCCAGGGCGGAAGTTCAAGTAGCACAACAGCGAATTATCCCAATCCCTGAACCATCCACTGTTCATCTCACATTAAAAGAGAATTTCACCGACTTGCAGCGGTTCGTCGCGCATTTCGGATACCTCATTCCCCCTCTCCCTGAACACCTCACCAAGCTTTTAAAAGCCGTCGCGGTGTCACAGAAACATTTTTACACATTAGAACAGAAAACTGTCGAAATAGGAACAGACATTCTGGATATAGTAGTTCCACCGTGGTGGAATCTGTTCACCAATATTGAAGTGCCTTCATGGATCAGAATAGCCTCCCACATTTTAGTCGTATGTCAAGTGTTTATTGTAGTGTACCTATTGGTCGTACATTGTAAAAGAGACAAACGCCTCACTAAGCATGAAAACACGGGAGAGTGGCGAGAACGTTACGTGCGCGTGCACGATGAAAGCACCGTGTAATCGGAAAATGGCGTCACTCCCGCTCGCCACGTGCGCCGCGGAAGTTTGTACTCGATCATGATTTTCTAAAGACTGTAAATACGTTGGGAACTCGACATGTTTTGAGAGTTGGTGTTGATTATTTTGGTGATGGTGTTACAGTTAAAAATGATTGTTTGGTTTTGGGTTTTGTTTTTCCTTTCCCTGAATAAAAGATGAATATACAGGTGATACGAGAGGCATCGGCCTGGTTACGCCGGGAAGGAAAACAAGTGGTGTAAGTTTAAGGGCAAATAATGCCTACGGTGATATAAAATGTAATTTTCTTGGGAAATAAGGACGACACAGAGAGCCTAGCTAGGTTAAAGTTATGGGATTAATTTGCTGGATTCGGAGAAAAATCGAGATAATATTGCTCACCACTATGATTTTTGATACGATAAGCGGAGTTATTCGCATCAACAGGAGGGACTGTAGAATTCGCAATATATCGCGATTTTTATTAATAAGGAGAAAACACAGAGTTTCGTGCAAACAGCTTTTATTTCAGCAGAATGCTGCCAGGTTTTTCAAAGTGGACACAAGCAGCCTGTAAAATGGCCGCCGCACCTCGTGACAGAACATTCTAGACTTTTCGACAGGCAGACAAGATGGCGTTCCAATAAACATTTGTGCAAGATCGATTAAGATTCAGCACATTGAAGATAATACACGAGACATTATGGGTTTGCAGTATACACATAAATACTGAAATCGGTCTCCCAGGTACGAATGAAAGCTATTGTACCAAGTAATCAAGGGCCCATCCAAAGACATTAATATGTAAAATCCCAACGACTCTACGATGAGAGAGCCGTTAGCGGGTAGTTATACAAAACACTTGGAAGCCCCAAAACCCCTCCAGGGAGAACACCGACCGATTTAACAATGGGAGAAATATTAACAGGTACTCAGACATTTACGAGTAGCCCCGAAACCCATTAAGAACGGAGATCACCCATACAAGACATTTGAGCGCCAAACCCAAACAAAAGAAAGGACATTAAGGTTGGGTGGAAAACGGAAGATTTTGTACTATAATTACAAGCTCCAACCGTCCATCTTTCTCTTATTCTCTTATCCGATCGACTCGTATCCTCGTGGCTGCTCCTGTGTTTTGACTCGTAGTCCTGTTCCTGCTTGCCTGGTGCCTCTTTGAAAAGACTGTTGAACTTTCTGATCCGTTCGGATCTACCTCGTGTCGCGTAACGAAGACCTATGTTGGTAACTGGCATCGGAACCAAAGGCCCGAGATGAGATGAGATGAGATGAGATGAGATGAGAAGAGAGGAAGACCATACTCATCGCCACGGTCAGTAAGCCCCGACCGCGCCTGTAGGTCGAATAGCCAAGTTTCCTTGCCAGGGAGAATTCTTTGAACTTGCAAGAACAGACCTCGGAAGATCCTCCAAGATGATATTGACTGGTCTGTGAAACCCATTCGGACAGTGCCTGTTAAACCAACCAACACAGATCTTCATCACAGCAGACGTTCCAGCCTGCTAGCCGGAGCAGAAGCAAGTAAACAAGTGGGACCAGGAGACCTCCTTATCGACACGTGGGTGCTGTGGTGAAAACATCCGATCAGCTATTCGGAATTTCTCCGAGTTATCACGAGTGGTGAGCATGAGTCTCGAAATCCTACGAATCTAGCTAGGACAGATATTGATAGGGGAGGGTTTAAGTATTAAGGATACTTGTAATGTGTGCCCCTATTTACGGTGTGTCGTTCGTTCCTCGTTTCCCTAGAATTAGCTATATAACTGCGTGTAAGATTGTATTGTCATTAATCTGTGCTTATGACATGTATTTCGTAATCTTAAATATCATGCAATAAAGATTTTCCATTTCGTACCATTCAACCGAGTCTACATGAGTTTCATCATTACTGCTCTCGCATCTAAGTCCAGTGTCTAGAACCGTAAGGGCGAGTGATTCGAACCACTCACAGGTGTGTCTAGTGCTCCCAGACTGGCTGGAGACCAGAACAGGCAACAAGGCCTAAACCCGCACTGACATACAGGCTGCACAGAGCCGCGTGAATCTCACAGGCTGCGAGACACGCACAGTCAAATCCCTTACAAGTGTATACAGGATGGTTTCCTCGACCAATATGTCGAGGAACCAATTAGAGATCAGGCCATCTTAGATTGGTTATTGTGTAATGAGAAAGGATTAATTAGCTTTCTTGCTGTGCGAAGCCCCTTGTGGAGGAGCGATCATATTATGATAGAATTCTTCATTAAGATGGAGAGTGAACCAGATGACTCAGAGACTAGGGTCCGGATTTTAAATAAAGGAAACTACGATGGTATGAGGCGCGACTTGGCTAGGATTGATTGGGGAGCGTTACTTAAAGGGTTGACGGAGGATAGGCAATGGCAAACATTTAAAGATAGCATGGATGAACTACAGAAATGTTCATCCCAGTTTGGCAGAAAAATAAAACAAAAAAGGTGACTCAACCGTGGCTTACAAGGGAAATTAGGGATAGCATAAGATCCAAGGAGAGTTCATATAAATTGGCCAGAAAAAGCAGCAAACCTGAGGATTGGGAGCAGTTTAGGATTCAGCAAAGGAGGACAAAGGGATTAATTAAGAGGCGGAAAATAGAATTTGAGAATAAGGTTGCTGGGAGCATAAAAACTAACTGTAAAAGCTTCCATGTATATGTGAAGAGAAAAAGATTGTTGAAGTGAAGTGTAGGACCCTTGCAGTCCGAATCAGGCGAATTTATAATGGGGAACATAGAAATGGCAGACAAATTAAATACATACTTTGGTTCTGTCTTCTAAAAGGAAGACACAAATAACCTCCCAGAGATGTCGGGGAACATAGGGTCTAATAAGTGGGAGGAAATTAATGAAATCATTATTTGTAGGAAAATGGTGTTAGGGAAATTGACGGGATTGAAGGCCGAAAAATCCCCAGGGCCTGATAATCTACATCCTAGGGTACTTAAGTAAGTGGCCCTAGAAATAATAGATGCATTGCTGTTCATCTTCCATAATTCTATAGACTGTGGAACAGATCCCATGGATAGGAGGGTAGCTAAGGGAACCCCACTATTTAAAAAAGGTGGTAGAGAGAAAACGGGGAATTATAGACCTGACATCGGTAGTGGGGAAAAGGCTAGAGTCCATTATAAAAGATGTAATAGCAGAGCACTTGGAAATCAGTGACAGGATCAGACAAACGCAACATGGATTTAGAAAAGGTAAATCATGATGGACTAATTTAATGGAATTTTTTGAGGATGTAACTGGTAGAGTAGATAAGGGAGAACCAGTGGATGTGGTATATTTGGACTTTCAGAAGGCTTTCGATAAGGTCCCGCACAAGAGATTAGCGTGCAAAGTTAAAGCACATGGGATTGCGGTAAGGTACTGACTTGGAGAGAGAACTGGTTTGCAGACAGGAAGCAAAGAGTTGGAATAATCGGGTCTTTTTCCGAGTGGCAGGCAGAGACTAGTGGGGTACCCCAGGGATCGGTGCTAGGATCTCAGCTATTCACAATATATATTAACGATCTAGACGAGGGAACAAGATGTAATATCTCCAAGTTTGTAGACAACATAAAGCTGGGTGGCGTGTGTGCTTTGAGGGGGATGCAGAGAAACTCCAGTATGATTTGGACAGATTGAATGATTGGGCAGATGCATGGCAGATGCAGTATAATGTGGATAAATGCGAGGTTATCCACTTTGGTGGCAAAAACAGGAAGGCAGGTTATTATCTTAACGGCAATAGACTGGGAAAAGGGGGAGTGCAACGAGACCTGGGTGTCCTTGTGCATCAGTTGCTGAAGGTAAGCATGCAGGTGCAGCAGGCGGTTAAGGAGGCAAATGCTATGTTGGCCTTCATAGCGAGAGGATTCGAGTACAGGAGCAAGGATGTCTTGCTGCAGTTGTACAAGGCCTTGGTGAGACCGCACCTTGAGTATTGTGTGCAGTTTTTCGCCTTATCTGAGGAAGGATGTTCTTGCCATGGAGGGAGTGCAGCGGAGATTCACGAGACTGACACCTGGGATGGCAGGAATGACGTATGAAGAGAGATTGGATCGATTAGGCTTATATTCGCTAGAGTTTAGAAGAATGAGTTTGGATTTCATTCACAATTATAAAATTCTAACAGGACTAGACAGACTAGATGCAGGAAGCATGTTCCAGATGGCGGGGGGGGGGGGGGTGGGGGGTCAAGATACAGGGGTCACAGTCTAAGGATAAGGGGTAAGCCATTTAGGACTGAGAGGAGTAGAATTTCTTCACCCAGACAGTGGTGAACCTGTGGAATTCTCTACCACAGAAGGCAGCTCAGGCAAATTCATTAAATATATTCATGAAGGAGTTTGATATATGTCTTAAGGCTAAATAGATCAAGGGAGATGGGGAGAAAACAGGGACAGGGTACTGAAATTGAATTGGCGGAACAGACACGAGGGGCCGAATGGCCTACTCCATCTCCTATCTTCCATGTTTCTATGTTTCTATGAGATCATGGCTGAACTGCGACCGAACGGCATATGCCCGCCTTTTCCCCATATACCTTTATCAATTGCTGTTGGCGGAAGACAGTTCCAAATTTCTACTACCCTTTGTCTGGCTTTAATTTTTAGATGATGCCCCCGTGTCCTAGAATCCCCAAACAGCGGAAATAGTTTCTGGCTATCAACCCTCTCTGTTCCCCCTAATATCTTGCATTCTTCGATCAGATCACCCCTTAACCTTCTAAAGTCTAGGGAATACAAGCCTATTTTTTATCATCTCTATTTGTAGCTTAATCCTTGAAGTCCGGGTATGATTTTGGTAATCCTACGCTGTACTCCCTCCAAGGTCAATATATGCTTCTGAAGGTGTGGTGCCCTGAACTGCTCACAGTACTCCAGCTGTGGTCTAACAAGCTGCAGCATAATTATACCCTTGTATTCTAGCCCACTAGATATAAATCATTCAATTAGCCTTTTTCATGATTTTCCGTACCTGTGCATGACATTTTAATGATACATGTACCTGGACCCCCAAGTAACTTTGCACCTCCACTGTTTTCAGCTTTTCACTATTTGGAAAGTTCTATCCTTTTTAGGTCCAAAGTGAATGACCTTACATTTGCCTACATTGAAATCCATTTGCCACAGTTTTGCCCATTCACTTAATCTGTCCATAGCCTTTTGTAATTTTATACTTTCAGCTACACTGCCTACAATGCCACCGTGTCATCGTAAAATTTGGATATGTGGCTTTCTATCCCATTATCTAAATAAATACGGTGAATAGTTATGCACCAACAATGGTCTGTGCGGGACACCACAAGTCATATCCTGCTAATTAGGCTTCAGGTCAAACATGGTCAAGAAAGCCTCCTGCTGATTACCAGCTACCACCTTCCTTCAGCTGATGAATCAGTACTCCTCCATGTTGAACAATACTTGGAAGAAGCACTGAGGGTAGCAAGGTCACTGAATGTACTCTGGGTGGGGCCTTCAAGAGTGACTCTGTCGTACCAATACTGACCGTGCTGGCCTCTTCGTGAAGGATATAGCTGCCAGACTGTGTCTGTAGAAGGTGAGAGAAACAACACGAGGGAAAAATCTACATGACCTTGTCCTCATCCATCTAGCTGTCGCAGATGCATCTGTCCATGACAGTATAGGTAGCAGTGACTATCGCACAGTCATTGTGGAGACGAAGTCCCGTCTTCACACTGAGGACACCCTCCATCGTGTTGTGTGGCGCAACCACCGTGCTAAATGTGATAAATTCAGAACAGATTCAACAACTCAAAACTGGGCATCCATGAGGCGCTGTGGGCCATCATTAGCAGCAGAATTGTGTTCCATCACAATCGGTAATCTCATGGCCTGGCACATCCCTCACTCTACCATTAACATCATTCTAGGCGACTAACCTTGGTTCAATTAGGAGTGTAGAAGAGCATGTCAGGAGCAGCACCAGGCGAAACTAAAAATGAGGTGCCAACCTGGGGAAGCTGCAACACAGGACTACATGCATGCTAAACAACGGAAGCAGCATGCTATAGACAGAGCTAAGCGATCCCACAATCAACGGATCAGATCAAAGCTCTGCAGTTCTGCCACATCCAGTCGTGACTGGTGTTGGACCATTAACAAAACTGACGGGAGGAGGACGATCCATGAATATCCCCATCCTCAATGATGACAGAGCCCAGCACACAAGTGCAAGAGACAACGCTGAAGCGTTTGCAACCATCTTCAGCCAGAAGTGCAGAGTGGATGATCCATCTCGGCCTCCTCCTGTGTTCCCCACAATCACAGAAGCCTGTCTTCAGCCAATTCGATCCACTCCACGTGATATCAAGAAACGTCTGAGCGCATTGGATACAGCAAAGGAAATGGACCCCGACAACATCTCAGCTGTCGTGCTGAAGACATGTGCTCCACAACTAGCCGCGCCTCTAGCCAAGCTGTTGCAGTACAGCTATAACAAAGGCATCTACCCGACAATGTGAGAACATGACCAGTTGTTTCCAGTCCACAAAAAGCAGGACAAATCCAACCCCGCCAATTACTGCCCCATCAGTCTACTCTCAATCATCAGCAAAGTGATGGAATGTGTCATCGACAGTGCTATCAAGCGGCACTTACTCAGAAATAACCTGCTCACTGATGCTCAGTTTGGGTTCCGCCAGGACCACTCTGCTCCAGGCCTCATTAAAGCCTTGGTCCAAACATGGACAAAGGAGCTGAATTCCAGAGGTGAGGTGAAAGTTACTGCCCTTGACATCAAGGCAGTATTTGACCGAGTATGGCATCAATGAGCACGAGTAAAATTGAAGTAAATGGGAAGCAGCGGAAAGGCTGTCCACTGGCTGGAGACATGCCTAGCACAAAGGATGATGGTTATGATTTTTGGAGGACAATCATCTCAGCACCAGGACATCGCTGCACGAGTTCCGCAGGGCAATGTACGAGGTCCAACCATCTTCAGCTGCTTCATCAATGACCTTCCCTCCATCATAATGTCAGAAGTATTGATGCTCGCTGATTACTGCACAGTGTTCAGTTTAATTCGCAGCTCCTCAGATCATGAAGCAGTCCATGCCCGCATGCAGCAAGTCCTGGACGACATTTAGGCTTGGGCTAATGGCAAAAAATATCAAAAAAGATTCGCACCACACAAGTGCCAGGCAATGTCTATCTCCAACAAGAGTGCATCTAACCACCGCCCCTTGACATTCTACGGCAGGACCATCGCCGAATCCCTCAACATCAACATCCTGGGGGGTTACTATTGACCAGAAACTTAACTGGACCAGCCACATACATACTTTGGCAACAAGAGCAGGTCAGATGCTGGGTTTTTCTGCGGCGAGTGTCTCACCTCTTGACTCCTCAGTGTCTTTCCATCATCTACAAGGCACAAGTAAGCAGTGTGATTGAATATTCCCCACTTGCCTAGAAGAGTGCAGCTCCAACAAAACTTTAGAAGCTCGGCACCATAAAGGAAAAGGCAGCCCGCTTGATTGGAATCCTATCCACCACCTTAAACATTCACTCCTTCCAGCACTGATGCACCGCGGCTGCAGTGTGCAACATCTACAAGATGCAATGCAGCAACTCGCCATGGCTTCTTCGACAGCACCTCCCAAACACACGACCTCTACCACCTAGAAGGACAAGGGCAGCAGGCGCATGGGAACACACCACCTCCTCGTTCCCCTCCCAGTCACGTACCATCCTGACTTAGAAATATATCGTCCATCCTTCATCGTCGCAGGGTCAAATCCTGGAACTCCCTCCGGAACAGCACTGTGGGAGTACGTTCATCACGCGGACTGCAGCGGTTCAAGAAAGCGGCTCACCACCACCTTCTCAAGGGCAATTAAGGATCCGCAATAAATGCTGGCCTTGGCAGCGACTCCCAAATACCAGGAACCAATTAAAAATAGAACTGGACATGCTGCAGGTGTTGAGAACCAACACGACTGAATACGAACAGGAATAGGGCATTCAGCCCCTCGAGCATGTTCTATATTGTATCAGATCGTGGCCGATCAGTGTCATAATTCCAACTACCCACCTTGGTTCTGTAACCCTGTGGAACCTCTATAAGTACAGACCAAATCGGTGGCTCCAACTGTGCAGTCTGTGTAAGTACAGACCCACTCTGTGTCTGCCCCTGTGGAGTCTGTAAGTACAGACTCAGACTGTGACAACCATTATAGAGTCTTTAATACATGCCCACTTTGTAACTTCCCTTGTGGAGTCTCTGTAATTACAGACCCAATCTGTGACTCTCCCTGTGGAATCTCTGTAACTACAGACCCGCTCTGTGACTTCCCGTGTGGTGTCTCTGTAAGTACAGACCCACTCGTTGACTCTCCCTGTGGAGTCTCTGTAAGTACAGACTCACTCTGTGACTCCTCCTGTGGAGTCTCTGTAAGTACAGAGACACTCTGTGACTCTTCATTTGGAGTCTCTCTAACTACAGAGCCGCTTTGGGGTGTCTCTGTAAGTACAGATCCATTCTGTGACTCCCCCTCTGGTGTCTCTGTAAGTAAAGAGCCATTCTGTGACTTCCTCTATTGAGTCTCTGTAAGTACATACCCAATCTGTGACTCTCTATGTGGTGTCTCTGTAACTACAGACTCGCTCTGTGACTCGCCCTGTGGTGTCTCTGTATGTACAGACCCTAACTGTTTGCACACCATCAAGTTTGGTGTCGTCCATAAATTTAGAAATTCTACTCAATATTCCAATATCCAGGTCATTTATATATATCAAAAAAGCAGTGGCCCCAGCACAGATCCTTCAGGAACACCAATGTCTACCATCCTACAGTCAGAAAAACAGCTATTTATGAAGCCAAAGATCACATTTCCTTTGCTAAACACTCTCTCAATATGAACCGCCACCTTCAGGGATACATGCACATTAACTCCCAGGATCCTCTTTCACTGCACACTCTTTAAAACTGTGCCATTAAGTGTATATTGCCTCTCCCTTTTCCTTCTGCTAAAATGCATCACCTCACACTTCTCTGTATGAAATGCGATCTGCCACTTTTCTGCCCATTCAGCTAGCCTTTCGATGACCTGTTGCAATCGACTGATATCATCATCACTGTTTGCCACACCCCCAAGTTTGGTGTCATCTGCAAATTTAGAAATTCTACTCTATATTCCAATATCCAGGTCATTATATATATCAAAAAAAGAAGTGGCCCCAGCATTGACCCTTGGGGAACACCACTGTCCACCATCCTCCAGTCTGAAAAACAGCCATTTACCATAACTCGCTGTTTTCTGTCCTTAAGCCAATTCCTTATCCAAGCTTCCTCTGACCCACCTATTCCATTTTGTTAACCAGCCTTCTATGTGGTACTTTGTCAAACGCCTTCCGAAAATCCATGTAGTCAACATCCATTGCATTCCCTTCATCAATCCTCTCTGTTACTTCATCAAAAAATTCAATTAGATTAGTTAAACACGATCAGGCTTTTACAAATCAGTGTTGGCGCTCCTTAATTCGCTTAAACCTCTCCAAATGTCAGTTAATTTTTTCCTTGATTATTGTTTCTAAAACTTTAGCCACCACTGATGTTAAACTGACCGGCCTATAGTTACTAGGTTTGTCATTATTCCCCTTCTTGAACAATGTTAGCACATTTGCCACTTCCCAATACTCTGGCACCATCCTGTCTATCAATTTTCACCCCTTCCATTGCGACTACCTTTTACACTTCTGATATTTTGTCAGCATCCACCTCCTTAGTAAACACCGATACAAAGTACTCATTGTATATCCTTGACTTGCCATGCGCCTCGAAGCATATATCACCTTCTTTATCCCGAATAGACTCCACCCCGCCTCTTACTACTCTCTTACTGTTTACATGCCGCTCTCATATTCTCTCTTTGCCAATCTTCTTTTCATCTACACTACCCCTCTCAACTTATTGTATTTGGCCTGGTTCTCCTATGAAGAATTCACCTGACATTCATCATGCCCCCTTCTTTTCTGTTTCATCATCTTCACTATCTCCCTCCTCATCCAAGAAGCCCTTGCTTTTGTTCCTTTCACCTTACATACTGGCATGGGTTTCTTGTCGGCAAATCTCTCTCTCTCTTTCTGCACTGCCTCAGGTGAGGCTGGGCAGGCGAGAGAGTGATTCAGAGAGAGAGAGAGAGGTGATGCAGGCCCGGTGAGAGAGTAAGTAAGTCAGTTGGACGGAGTATCAATCAGGAAATATTTGAGGCTTGAAATAAGGGAACATCTATAATTATGGGGGATTTTAACTATCATATTAATTGGACAAATCAAATTGGGCAGGGCTGCCTTGAGGATGAGTTCATTGACTGTATTAGGGATGGGTTTCTTGAGCAGTATGTAACTGAACTGACCTTGGGACAAGCAACCTTAGATCTGGTCCTGTGTAACGAGACAGGATTAATTAAAAATGTCCTAGTAAAGGACCCCCTTGCAATGAGTGACCATAACATGGTTGAATTCCATATTCAATTAGAGGGTGAGAAGGTTGGATCTCAAACAAGCGTGCTAAGCTTGAATAAAGGAGACTATGAAGGTATGCGAGCGGAAATTTTATAAATTCTAGTCTTGTGTGCTTGCAATTAGCATTTAAATTTACTGTTTCAAGTTTTAAGTTTCTTCCAGGCTTGGGCAGGGCTAAACAAGCTCTGTGTTGGAGAGCAGGTGATAGTAATTAATTAATTAACTGGTCTAATTGGGTTCTGTAACTGCCAGAGAGCTCACTTATTTAAATCTCAGCAGTATAAATAAGAGAGACTAGAGTGCAGTTTGTCACGGAGCGCAGATTAGGAATAGAGTGCTAAACTGCGAGTTTGGTGAGTGAGGGAGTTCGGGGAGGGAGGTGTGCCTTCTTTTTTCCATCTTTGTCAGGTTCCTGGTGCGGCGGCGGACCTGTGTGAGGCGAGGCGGCGGCAAAGGGTTTAAAAGGCTCCAGAGACCAGGTAAGGCGGGACCAGTCTCCGAACTCGGAGGGAGGGAGAGAGGTAAAAAAAATCGAGGTGTGACATCACCAGAAAGCAGGTAAGTAATTGGTTGGTGAGTATTTCTCTCTTTTTAAACTTAAACTCTGTGGGTTATAGTTAATAAGGCCTTTCTGGTGCAGAGTGACTGTTGGTAAACCATTTAACTGGTGTAATTTAGAGGGATTGATTTAATTTAAATCCAATTAATTAGAGGGGATACTAGCATCTATAATCGGGCAGAGTGTCCATAACTAACAATAATTTTTTTTAAATTAATTACATAGAATGGAGCAGGTGATGTGTTACTGTTGCGAGATGTGGGAGCCGGTGGACCCCATTGAGGCTCACGGTGATTACATCTGTGACAAGTGTCTGCTGCTACAGGAACTCCAGCTCCGTATTGATGAGCTGGAGTCTGAGCTTCAGACACTGCGACACATCAGGGTGGGGGAGAAGTACCTGGACTTTGTGTTTCAGGAGGTGGTCACACCTATGAAGTTAATTAATTCAGATGTAGCCCATGGTCAGGGACAGGACGGTGTGACTACGAGTGAGGCAGGTACGGGGATCCAGGAGGTAGTGTTGGAGGAGCCGCAGCCCTTGCTCTTGTCCAACAGGTTCGAGGTTCTTACTCCCTGTGGGGACAGGAGCAGGGACTGCAGGGAGGATGAGCAACCTGGCCACAGCACCGTGGAACGGGGGGCCATTCAAGAGGGGGGAGTAAATAGAAATGTTGTAGTGGTAGGGGATAGTATTATTAGGGGGATAGATAGAGTTCTCTGCAGCCGAGAGCAAGAGTCCCGTAGGCTGTGTTGCCTGCCCGGTGCCAGGTTTAAGGACATCTCCTCTGGGCTGGAAAGAAACTTGCAGTGGGAGGGGGTGGATCCAGTTGTCGTGGTCCATGTTGGTACAAACGACGTAGATAGGACAAGGAAGCAGGTTCTGTTAAAGGAGTATGAGCAGCTAGGGGTCAAATTAAAAAACAGAACCTCAAGGGTATTAATCTCTGGATTATTACCTGAGCCACGAGCGAATTTGGCTAGGACAAATAAAATTAGAGCGTTAAATGAGTGGCTCAAAGACTGGTGTGGGAGAAATGGGTTTTGCTTCCTGGGACACTGGCACCAGTACTGGGGCAGGAGGGAGCTGTTCCGTTGGGACGGGCTTCACTTGGCCAGTGCTGGAACTAGAGTCCTGGCGGATCATATAACTAGGGCTGTAGAGAGGGCTTTAAACTAACTAGTGGGGGGGGAGGTTCCTAGAGAGCAAATAATAAAAATGACAACAGAGAAGGTCATAGACTTAGGTAGCAGTGGGGAAATTAAAAACCAGAGTGTGTCAGGAAGGGGCAGAAGGTATGGAGTAAAAGGTAAAGTAATAAAAAGGGCAAAAGCAGGAACTAAGTGTCACAAAACATATTTGAAAGTTCTCTATCTGAATGCACGTAGCATTCGTAACAAAATAGATGAGTTAATGGCACAAATAACTACATATGGGTATGATCTTGTGGCCATTACAGAAACATGGCTGCAGGGTGACAATGCCTGGGAATTAAACATACCAGGTTATTTAACGATCAGGAAGGACAGGCAGGAAGGAAGGGGAGGTGGGGTGGCTATGTTAATAAAGGAAGGAATCACTGTAATACAGAGAAATGATATTGGGTCAAAAGATCAGGATAATGAAACAGTTTGGGTGGAGATAAGGAATAATAAGGGGAAAAAAACTTTAGTGGGCATAGTCTATAGGCCGCCGAACAGTTGCAACTCTGTTGGACGGAGTATCAATCAGGAAATAGTTGAGGCTTGTAATAAGGGAACATCTTTAATTATGGGGGATTTCAACTATCATATTAATTGGACAAATCAAATTGGGCAGGGCTGCCTTGAAGATGAGTTCATTGAGTGTATTAGGGATGGGTTTCTTGAGCAGTATGTAACTGAACCGACCAGGGGGCAAGCAACCTTAGATCTGGTCCTGTGTAACGAGACAGGATTAATTAAAAATGTCTTAGTAAAGGATCCCCTTGGAATGAGTGACCATAACATGGTTGAATTCCATATTCAATTAGAGGGTGAGAAGGTTGGATCTCAAACAAGCGTGCTAAGCTTGAATAAAGGAGACTATGAAGGTATGCGAGCAGAATTGAGTAGAGTGGATTGGGAAAATAGATTAAAGGGTAAGACGATACATGATCAGTGGTGTACATTTAAGGAGTTATTTTACAATTTCCAAACAAACAATATTCCACTGAGAAGAAAAGGGTGTAAAAGAAAAGACAGTCATCCGTGGCTAAGTAAAGAAATTAACGATAGTATTCGACTAAAGACAAGGGCATATAAGGTAGCCAAATCTAGTGGGAGGATAGAGGATTGGGAAAACTTTAAAAGACAGCAAAAAATAACAAAAAGATTGATTAAGAAAGGGAAGATAGATAATGAAAGTAAATTAGCAAAATATATAAAAACAGATAGTAAGAGTTTTTATTGTTATATAAAAAGAAAAAGGGTGGCTAAAGTAAATGTTGGTCCCTTAGAGGATGAGACCGGGAAATTAATGGTGGGAAATATGGAGATGGCAAAAACACATGAATGTATATTTTGTATCAGTCTTTACAGTAGAGGACACGAAGTTTATCCCAACACTGGACAAACAGGGGGCTATAGGCGGGGTGGGGGGAGCTAAACACGATCAATATCACTAAGGAAGTGGTACTCGGTAAAATAATGGAACTCAAGGCGGATAAATCACCTGGAACTGATGGCTTACATCCTAGGTTCTTGAGGGAAGTGGCGTTAGGGATTGTGGATGCATTGGTAATAATTTTCCAGAACTCCCTGGACTCAGCAAAGATCCCGGCAGACTGGAAAACTGCCTTTGTAACACTCTTATTTAAAAAGGGCAGTAGACAGAAAGCTGGAAACTATAGACCGGTTAGCCTAACATCTGTGGTAGGTAACATTTTGGAGTCCATTATTAAGGAGACAGTAACGGGACATTTGGATAATCATAATTTAATAGGACAAAGTCAGCATGGTTTTATGAAGGGGAAGTCATGTTTGACAAATTTGCTGGAGTTCTTTGTGGAAGTAACATACAGGGTGGATAAAGGGGAACCAGTGGATGTGGTGTATTTAGACTTCCAAAAGGCATTTGACAAGGTGCCACACAAAAGATTATTGCTTAAGATAAAATATCACGGGATTGGGGGTAATATTCTGGCATGGATAGAGGATTGGCTATCTAACAGAAGGCAGAGAGTTGGGATAAATGGTTCATTCTCAGACTGGCAACCAGTAACTAGTGGTGTTCCTCAGGGGTCAGTGCTTGGTCCCCAACTCTTTACAATCTATATTAACGATTTGGAGGAGGGGACCGAGTGTAACGTATCAAAGTTTGCAGATGATACTAAGATGGGAGGGAAAGTAGTGAGTGAGGAGGACATAAAAAATCTGCAAGGGGACATACACAGGCTAAGTAAGCGGGCAGAGATTTGGCAAATGGAATACAATACGGTAAAGTGTGAGGTTATGCACTTTGGCAGGAAAAATAGTAGAGCAAGTTATTATGTTAATGGCAAGAAACTGGAAAGAACTGAAGTACAAAGGAGTCTGGGGGTCCTGGTGCACGAAAATCAAAAGGTTAATATGCAGGTGCAGCAAGTGATTAAGAAGGCCAATGGAATGTTGGCTTTCATTGCTAGGGGGATAGAATATAAAAATAGGGAGGTATTGCTTCAGTTGTACAAGGTATTGGTGAGACCGCACCTGGAATACTGCATACAGTTTTGGTGTCCATACTTAAGAAAATACATACTTGCTCTCGAGCCAGTACAAAGAAGGTTCACTCGGTTAATCCCAGGGATGAGGGGATGGACATATGAGGAGAGGTTGGGTACATTGGGACTCTACTCATTGGAGTTCAGAAGAATGAGAGGCGATCTTATTGAAACATATAAGATTGTGAAGGGGTTGGATAGGGTAGATGCGGGGAGGATGTTCCCGATGATGGGTGAAACTAGACCTAGGGGGCATTGTCTTAGAATAAGGGGCTGCTCTTTCAAAACTGAGATGAGAAGGAACTACTTCACTCAGAGGGTGGTAGGTCCATGGAATATGCTGCCCCAAAAAGCTGTAGAAGCTACATCATTACATAAATTTAAAACAGAAATAGACAGTTTCCTAGAAGTAAAGGGAATTAAGGATTATGGGGAGCGGGCAGGAATTTGGACATGAGTCTAGGTTCGGATCGGTCATTACCCTGTTGGTAGCGTAGCGGGCCCAGGGGCCGTGTAGCCTGATCCTGCTCCTATTTCGTGTGTCCAATTCTGTTAGGTTCAGGAGATGCTTCTGTGATAGTAGATTGGCGGTTTGGATCAAATGAGCCGTGATCTTATTGAATGGCGGAGCAGGCTCGAGGGGCCAATTGGCCTACTCCTGCTCCTATTTCTTATGTTATTCTGTTCTTATGTTAGAGAAAGAGGGAGAAATATATGTGTATATATAGAGAGAGAGATGAGGCAGGCCAGGCGAGATAGTGAGTCAGAGAGAGAGAGAGAGAGAGATGAGGCAGGCCCGGCGAGAGAGTGAGGCAGAGAGAGAGAGAGAGAGAGAGATGAGGCAGGCCCGGTGAGAGAGTGAGTAAGTCATTTAGAGAAAGAGAGAGAAATAGAGAGAGAGAGAGAAAGAGGTGAGACAGGTCAAGCGAAAGAGTGAGTCAGAGAAAGACAGAGAGAGAGAGAGATGTGCAGGCCCGGCGAGAGAGTGAGTCAGAGAGAGAGAGAGAGAGAGAGATGAGGCAGGCCTGGCGAGAGAGTGAGTCAGAGAGAGAGAGAGAGAGAGAGATGTGGCAGGCCCGGCGAGAGAGTGAGTCAGAGAGAGAGAGAGAGAGAGAGATGTGGCAGGCCCGGCGAGAGAGTGAGTCAGAGAGAGAGAGAGATAGATGTGGCAGGCCCGGCGAGAGAGTGAGTCAGAGAGAGAGAGAGATAGATGTGGCAGGCCCGGCGAGAGAGTGAGTAAGTCAGTTCGAGAAAGAGAGAGAAATAGAGAGAGGGAGAGATGAGGCAGGCCAAGCGAGAGAGTGAGTCAGAATGAGAGAGAGAGGTCAGGCAGGCCAGGCGAGAGAGTGAGTGAGATTTGCCGACAAGAAACACATGCCATTGTCACTATGAACAATGTGTCTCTCTATACGTGTTTTAATATTTATTGTGGATTTGTGGGAGAATTATATTGCAGAAATAATGTCTCTTGTAGCGTATTAATGTGTGCAGGGTGCTCTGTGCATCCGCTAATATTTACACGGGGAGCGGTTTCATATTTACAAGGGGGTCTCTCTCCCTCTCATTGTAAATATTAACCAATGGACTGTGTAAGTGTTTGATTGATTACTGCCAACCCTTGGCAGTGCACTAATACGGAAAAATTGTGTCAGTGAATGGATTAAAATTAACTGTAGTCCTGAGTTCAGTGGGAGTGTTTTGCAGTTCACTGATGTATCTAGTGTAGGGTTATGATGTACACAGTGTGTCCGTGAGTGTGTTGATATGAACCTGTGGTCACTGTCATTGTGTTAATATTCCTGAGTTCAGTGGGAGTGTTTTACTGTTCACTGTGTGTCTCTTGTGTAGGGTTCTGATGTAAACAGTGTGCCAGAGAGCGTGCTAATATTAACCTTAATATTAACAGGAAATTAGCGGAAATTAGTGTTAGTAAAGACATAATAATGCAATTATTAATGGGACTAAAAGCCAAGAAATCCCCTGGACCTGATGGCCTACATCGTAGTGTTTAAAAAGAAGTGGCGACAGAGATAGTGGAGGCATTGATTTTGATCTTTAAGAATTACCTAGATTCTAGAATTGTCCCAGCTGTTTGGAAGCTAGCAAATGTATCACCGCTATTCAAGAAAGGAGGGAGAGAGAAAACGGGGAACTGCAGACAAGTTAGCCTGACATCAGCAGTAGGGAAAATGCACGAATCTATTATTAGTGACGTGGTAACAGGGCACTAAGAAAATAATAGGGTTGGGCAGAATCAACACGGATTTACGAAAGGGAAATCAGGTTTGGCAAATCGTTTAGACTGTTTAAAGGCTGTAACTAGCAGGGTAGATAAGGAGGGGCCAGTGCTTGTAGTTTACTTCAATTTTTAGAAAGCATTCGAAAAGGTGACACAGGAGTTTGTTACACAAAATTAGAGCCCATGGGATGGGGATAATATGTTAGCATGACTTGATGATTAGTTAATGGACTGAAAACAGAGAGTAGGAATAAACGGGTGATTTACGGGTTGGCAGGCTGTAACTGGTGTTGTACTGCAGTGCTTGGGCCTCAGGTATACACAATCTATATCAATGTTTTGGATGAGGGGACCAAATGTAATATATCCAAGTTTGCTGATGATACAAAACTAGGTGGGAATATAAGTTGTGAGGAGGATCCAAAGAGGCTTCAAGGGGATATAGAAAGGCTCACTGAGTGGACAAGAACATGGCAGATGGAATATAATGTGGAGAATATGAAGTTATCAGCTTTGGTAAGAAAACTAGAAAAGCAGAATATTTTTAACTGGTGAGAGATTGGGAAAAGCTAGTGTTCAGAGGGACTTGGTTGTCCTTGTACACGAATCATTGAAAGTTGACATGCAGGTACAGCAAGCAATTAGAAAAACAAATGGTATGTTAGCCTTTATTACAAAAGGATTGGAGTATAAGAGTAAAGACGTCTAAATGCAATTATATGGGGTCCTGGTGAGACCACACCTAGAGTATTTTGTACAGTTTTGGTCTCCAAGCATATACTTGCCTTAGAGGGAGTGGAACGAAGGTTCACCAGACTGATTCCTGGGATGGGGGATTATCCTCTGAGGAGGATTTGAGAAGAATAGGATTGCATGCCAAAGAATTTAGAAGAATCAGCGGTGATCTCATTGAAACATATCACATTCTTTGAGGGCTTGACAGAGTAGATGCTGGGAGGATGTTTTCCCTGGCTTCGGAGTCCAGAACTATGGGGTCCCAGTCTCTGAATAAGGAGTCGGCCATTTAGGACTAAGATCAGGAGAAGTTTCGTCACTGAAAGAGTTGTGAATCTTTAGAATTCTCTACCCCTGAGGGCTGTGGCTGCTTGGGCGCATTCCAGATAGAGATCAATAGATTTTTCGATATTAGTGGAATCAAGGGATATGGAGATAGAGCGGGAAGGTGAATTCGAGGTAGAACATGCACCAAGATCTGATTGAATGGCGGAGCAGGCTCGAAGGGCCCAATGGCCTAGTCCTGATCCTGGTTCTTATGTTGTTATGTTCTTATGTAATCTACATTACTGGCACCGCGGGTGACAGTGCGTCAAACAGAGTATGAAGTAGGATTGAACTCTGATGCTGCAATTTCTTCTGCTCTTCTCATCGTTTAATGAATTTTACAATGAGAGTAAAGGGATATTTCACCACATTCTTCAACTGCTCTCTGAACTTTGTCTGGGTCACGGCATAAATACAAGTGTTTGTGCAGCAACTCAGGAGCTGGAACATGAATCCCAATTCTTGTACAAAATCAGGCAGAATTATAGACTCATACCCCAAATACCACATTCGTGACCATACAGAATACAGCATAAAGACTGACCATAAAAGTATGAAGTTCCCTGAGATAACCAATAGTAAAATGATGGATTTCTTTCGGCTCTCCATCTCGGGGTCTCTGGGACTCTCCCCACTGCTGGGAACCCGGAGTCTCCTGCGCGCTCTGCTGGCCACTAAAATGTGTCTGACGGTGAAAGCATTGAGCAGCAGAATCACAACAAATGGGACACACGGGGTGAGGATAAAATGAAGGAACTCTATTGTCCCCCAGATCCGTGATTCCCGAACATCATATGTTACATTACAAAACCAGGGCATATTCATAAGCCAATATCGACCTGTCAACATAAAATACCAGAAAATGTTCTTTAAACCGCTCAGCACAGTCACTGTTCCCAGAACTACAGCCGCCGTTTTCTCGTTGCAATATTTAGTATTCAGCTTCTGGCAACAAATGGCTACAAATCGATCAAAGGTGAAAGTGACGGTGAACCAGACAGAACAGTCTGTTGCTGCATAAAGCAGGACAGCATGGATATTACACACGGGAATGGACTCCACGAAAAGTAACTGTGCCCTATAAATAATCGGAATGTGCCTCAATATCAGGTCGAGGATAACGACCAGTAGATCCGCCGCTGCCATGGCCACCAGGTAGCGAGTTACACAATTGGAGAGACCGCACTTTCCCCGAGACAGGATCACAATCGTCACGAAGTTAACTGTGAGGAAGGTAAATTAAGAGGGAAAATATACATCAGACTGGAAGCAAAGTTATCAGTTTGATTGAGTATTAATTGAGATTTGCAATTGTGTTACTTTATCCAGTGATGTATTGGAATAATTGTACCTGTGACAGTGTTATCTGCTGGAGAGAGGAATGACCAGTCAATGAAATCAAACATTAAATGGAAAATAATATTTGGGCTAAAATAACACATGTGGATAAGCATTTCTAAGAGTTCAGATAAAGGTCACTGCTGAGCTGACGGTTTCTTTCATGCCCCAGTAAAAAGAGGTGAATGTTGCAACAAACTGAAAACAGCTCAAGAGCTAAGCTTCTGTTGGGGAAGTATACATTAGCTCAGTGACTCTCGATCAGTGCGGGGGAATCAACGAAACATTCTGCTCCTGATCTTCAAAGCGTGTTCGTGAGTTACTGTGGAGGAATTAGCTCCGGTTCCTGCTGCTTATCATTACCCAGTGACCCTGGGTTAGTGTGAATGAACCAGCGCCGTTTCCTGCTCTTGATCATTACCCAGTGACACTGAGTTAGAGTGGGAGAATCAGACACGGTTCCTGCTCCATATCATTACTCAGTGACCCTGGATTAGTGTGGGGGCGTCAGCCCAGGTACATGCTCCTAATCATTACAAAGTGACCCTGGGTTAGTGTGGGGGAATCAGACAAGGTACCTGCTCCTGGTCATTACCCAGTGACCCTGGGATAGTGTGAATGAATCAACGCCGTTTCCTGCTCCTGATCATTAAACTGTGACCCTGAGTTAAAGTGGGGGAATCAGCCCAATGTTCCTGCTCCAGATCATTACCCAGTGACCCTGTGTTAGTGTGGGAGAAAAAGCCAATGATACTGCTGCTGATCTTCACCCAGTGACCCTGGGTTACTGTGGGAGAATAAGCCAAGGTTGCTGCTCCTGATCCTTACCCAGTGACTCTGGGTTAGTGTGGGGGAATCAGCATATGTTCCTGCTTCTGATCATTTACCAGTGACTCTGGGTTTGTGTGGGGGAATCAGTTCAGCTTTCTTCTTCCAGCTTCCAGCACTCGATCATTGCCCAATGACTCTTGGTTAGTCTGGGGGAATCTGCCCTGTTTCCTGATCCTGATCATTACCCGGTAACTCTGGGTTAGTGTGGTGGAATCAGCCCAGGTTCGTGCTCCTGATCATTACCCAGTGACCCTGTGTTAATGTGGGGTAATCAGCCAAGGTCCTGCTCCTGATCATAGCCCAGTTAATCTACGATTGTTTGTGGTAATCAGCCCAGGTTCATGCTCCTGCTCATTACCCAGTGACTCTGGTTTAGTGTGGAGGAGTCAGCCAAGGTTTCTGCTCCTGAATATTGTCCAGTGATCCTGAGTCAGTTTGGGGGAATCAGCACCGTTTGCTGCTCCTGATAATTACCCAGTTACTCTGGGTTAGTGTGGGGGACTCGGTCAAGATTCCTGCTCCCGATCATTACTCGATTGACCCTGTGTTAGAGTGGAGGTATCGGCCCAAGTTCCTGCTTCTGATCATTATCCAGTGACCATGTTTTAGTGAGGGGGAAACAGCCAAGGTTCCAGCTCCGCATCATTACCCAGTGACGCTAGGTGAGTGTGGGGAAATCAGCATTATTTCCTGCCCCTGACCATTACCCAGTAACCCTGGGTTACTGTGGGGGAATCAGCCCAGTTTCCTGCTCCTGATAATTGCTCAGTGACGATGGGATAGTGTGGGTGAAAGAGCACAGATTCCTGCTCCTGAGAATTGCTCAGTGACCCTGTGTTGGTGTGGGAGAATCAGCACAAGGTTGCGTCTCCATATCATTACCCAGTGACCCTGGGTTACGGTGGGGGAATCAGGTCAATGTTCCTGATCCTGATCTTCACCCAGTGACCCTGGGTTAGTGTGGAGGAATCAGCCCAGGTTCCTGCTCCTGATCATCACCAAGTGACCCTGTGTTAATGTGGGGTAATCAGCCAAGGTCCCTGCTCCTGATAATAACCCAGTGACCCTGGGTTAGTGCGGGAGAATCAGCACTGGTTCCTGATCCTGGTCATTACTGATTGACACTTGGTGAGAGTGGGGGAATCAACCCAGGTTCCTGCTCCTGGTATTCAAACTGTGACCCTAGGTTAGTGCGGGGGAATCAGCCCAGGTTCCTGCTCCTGAGCATTACCCAGTGACCCTGGGTTAGTGTGGGGGAATCAGCCCAGGTTCCTGCTCCTGGTCATTAAACTGTGACCTTGGGTTAGTGTGGGGGAATCAGCCCAATGTTCCTGCTCCAGATCTGCACCTAGTGACCCTGGGTTAATGTGGGACTATCAGCAAAGATTCCTGCTGCTGGTCATCACCCAGTGTCTCAGGGTTAGTGTGGGAGAAGCAGCCCAAGGTTCCTGCTACTGATCATAGCCCAGTGACACTACTTTGATGTGGGGGAATCATCCCAGATTCCTGCTCCTGATCATTACCCAGTGACTCATGGTTAGTGTGGGAGAATCAGCCCAAGTTCCTGCTTCTGATCATTATCCAGTGACCATGTTTTAGTGAGGGGCAAACAGCCAAGGTTCCAGCTCCGCATCATTACCCAGTGACGCTACGTGAGTGTGGGAAAATCAGCATTATTTCCTGCCCCTGACCATTACCCAGTAACCCTGGGTTAATGTGGGGGAAACAGCCAATGTTCAAGCTCCGGATCATTACCCAGTGACGCTAGGTGAGTGTGGGGAAATCAGCATTATTTCCTGCCCCTGACCATTACCCAGTAACCCTGGGTTAGTGTGGGGGAATCCGCCCAGTTTCCTGCTCCTGATAATTGCTCAGTGACTCTGGGACAATGTGGAGGAATCAGCCCAGTTTCCTGCTCCAGATAATTGCTCAGTGACGATGGGATAGTGTGGCGGAATCAGCACAGATTCCTGCTCCTGATAATTGCTCAGTGACCCTGTGTTGGTGTGGGAAAATCAGCAGAAGGTTGCGTCTCCAGATCATTACCCAGTGACCCTGGGTTACGGTGGGGGAATCAGGTCAATGTTTCTGCTCCTGATCTTCACCCAGTGACCCTGGGTTAGTGTGGAGGAATCAGCCCAGGTTCCTGCTCCTGATCATCACCAAGTGAACCTGTGTTAATGTGGGGTAATCAGCCCAGGTTCCTGCTCCTGATAATTACCCAGTGACCCTGGGTTAGTGCGGGAGATTCAGCCCTGGTTCCTGATCCTGGTCATTACTGATTGACCCTTGGTGAGAGTGGGGGAATCAACCCAAGTTCCTGCTCCTGGTATTCAAACTGTGACCCTGGGTTAGTGTGGGGGAATCAGCCCAGGTTCCTGCTCCTGACCATTACCCAGTGACCCTGGGTTAGTGTGGGGGAATCAGCCCAGTTTCCTGCCCCTGATCATTACCCAGTGACCCTTGGTTAGTGTGGGGGATTCAGCCCAGGTTCCTGCTCCTGATCATTACCCAGTGACCCTAGGTTAGTGTGGGAGAATCAGCCCAGGTTCCTGCTCCTGATCATTACCCAGTGACCCTGGGTTAGCGTGGTTGAATCAGCCCAGGTTCCTGCTCCTGGTCATTAAACTGTGACCCTGGGTTAGTGTGCAGGAATCAGCCCAATGTTCCAGCTCCAGATCTTCACCCAGTGAGCCTGGGTTAATGTGGGACTATCAGCCAAGATTCCTGCTGCTGGTCATCACCCAGTGTCTCAGGGTTAGTGTGGGAGAAGCAGCCCAAGGTTCCTGCTCCTGATCATAGCCCAGTGATTCTACTTTGATGTGGGGGAATCATCCCAGATTCCTGCTCCTGATCATTACCCAGTGACTCATGGTTAGTGTGGAAGAATCAGCCCAGGTTGCAGCTCCTGATCATTACCCAGTGACCCTGGGTTAGTGTGGGAGAATCATCCAAGTTTCCTGCTCATGATCATCACCCAGTGACCCTGGGTGTGTGCGGGGGAATCAGCCCAGCTTCCAGCTCCTGATCATTGCCACTGGACTCTGGCTTAGTCTGGGGGAATCAGCACAAGGTTCGTGCTCCTGATCATGACCCAGTGACCCTGTGTTAATGTGGGGTAATCAGCCCAGCTTTCTGCTCCTGATCATTACCCAGTGACCCTTGCTTAGTGAAGGGGTATCAGCCAAGGTTCCTGCTCCTGGTCATTACCCACTGACCTTGGGTTTGTGTGGGAGAATCAGCCCAGCTTCCAGCTCGTGATCAATGCCCGGTGACCCTGGGTTAGTCTGGGGGAGTCAGCCCAGGTTCCAGATCATGATTATTACCCGGTGACTCTGGGTTAGTCTGGGGGAGTGAGCCCAGCTTCCTGCTCCTGATCATTAGCCAGTGACTCGGGGTAAGAATGGGGAATTAGCCCAGGTTCCTGCTCCTGATCATTAGCCAGTGACCCTGGGTTATTATCTCCTTCTGATCTCTGCTCGGTGATTCAGTGTAATAAAGGCTCGTCAATCCTCGGTTGCTGCATTGGCAAATTTGTGTGTGGCTGTCTGGTGCGGGCAGCATGTGTCCAGGATGTAAAGTGTGTGTGTGTGTGGGTGTCTGATGCGGGCGGGTGGTGTCGGGAATGTAAAGTGTGTGTGTGGGTGTCTGGAGCTGGCGGGTTGTGTCGGGGAGTGTAAAGTCTGTGTGTGGGTGTCTGATGCGGGCGGTTGGTGTCGGGGATGTAAAGTGTGTGTGTGGGTGCCTGATGCGGGCGGGTTGTGACAAGGATGCAAAGTGTGTGTGTGGGTGTCTGATGCGGGCTGGTTGTGTCGGGGATGTAGAGTGTGTGTGTGGGTGTCTGATGCGGGCGGGTTGTGTCGGGGATTTAAAGTGTGTGTGTGGGTGTCTGATGCGGGCGGGTTGTGTCGGGGATGTAAAGTGTGTGTGTGGGTTTCTAATGCGGGCGGGTTGTGTCGGGGATGTAAAGTGTGTGTGTGGGTGTCTGGTGCGGGCGGGTTGTGCCGGGCATGTAAAGTGTGTGTGTGGGTGTGTGATGCAGGCGGGTTGTGCCGGGGATGATGGTCCTGAATTAACATGACTCCACTCCCACAGTTTAAAAATGTGCGTCTAACAGGCTTATCGCCACCGCCGAAGGCGAATATCTACCCCAGAAACCAGGGAGCAGGGTGGAGAATGAATCCTAGAAAATTACAGTACAGAGCGAGGCCATTCGGCCCATCTTGTCTGTGGCGGCCGGCAAAGAGCTATCCACCCTAATCCCACTTTGCAGCTCTTCATCCGTAGCCTTGTAGGTTATCACACTTCAAGTACACATCCAAGTATTTTTTAAATGTGATGAGGGTCTCTGCCTCTTCATAATTTTATACACCTCAAATAGGTTTCCACTCAACCTTCTCTGTTCCAAAGAAAACAACCCCAGCCTATCCAATCTTACCTCATAGCTAAAGTTTCCTAGCCCAGGCAGCATCCTCGTCAATCTCCTCTGCACCCCTCCAGTGCAATCACATCCTTCCTGTAATGTGCTGACCAGAACTGCATGCAGTTTTCTATCTGCAGCCTAACCAGTTTTTCATACAGTTCAAGCATAACCTCCCTGTTGTTTTATTCTATGCCTCGGTTAATAAAGGCAAATATCCCGTATGCCTTCTTAACCACCTTATCTACCTGTCCATGACCTTCAGGGATCTGTGGACATGCACTCCATGGTCCCTGTGACCTTCTGCACTTCACAGTTTCCTGGCATTGAAAGTTTATTCCCTTGCATGCTAGCCCTTCCAAAATACATTCCCTCACACACTTATCCAGCTTGAATTCCATTTGCAACTGTTTTACCCACCTGACCAGTCCATTGATATCTCCGCACAGTCTGCAACTTACTTCTTCATTATCAACAACACGGTCAATTTTTGTATCATCTGCAAACTTCTTAATCATACTTCTTACATTCAAGTCCAAATCATTGATATATACCACAAAAAGCAAAGGACCCATTACTGAGCCCTGTGGAAACCCATTGGAAACAGCCTTCCAGTCACAAAAACAACCTTCGACCATTACCCTTTGTTGCCTGCCTCTGAGCCAATTTTGGATCCAACTTGCCAATTTTCCATGGATCGCATGGGCTTTTACTTTCGTGACCAGTCTGCCATGTGGAACCTTATCAAAAGCCTTGCTAAAATCCCAATAGACTACACCAAACGCACTACCCTCAGCGAACCTCCATGTTACCTCCTCAAATAATTGTATCAAGTTAGTCAGACACGGCCTTCCTTTAACAAATCCATGCTGACTGTTCCTGATTAATGCGTATCTTTCTCAATGAAGGTTTATCCTGTTCCTCAGAAATGTTTCCAATAATTTCCCACCACCGAAGTGAAGCTGACTGGTCTTTAATTACTCGGGCTATTCCATTCTCCCTTTTTAAACAACGGTTCCACGTTAGCAGTCCTCCAGTCCTCTGCAACGACACTTGTAGCCAGAGAGGATTGGAAAATGATGGTCAGAGTCTCCGCTATGTCCTCTCTTACTTCTCTAGAATGAGGTGTCACAGTCTCAGGATACGGGGTAGGACATTTAGGCTGAGATGAGGAGACATTTCTTCACTCAGACAGTGGTGAACTTATGGAATTCTCTACCACAGAAGGCTGTGGAGGCCAAGTCACTGAATATTTTTAAGAAGGAGATAGATAGATTTATAGACGCAAAAGACGTCAAGGGGTATGAGGAGAGAGCGGGAATATGGTATTGATATAGTGGATCAGCCATGATCGTATTGAATGGCGGAGCAGACTCGAAGGGCCGAATGATCTATTCCTGCTCATATTTTTCTATGATTCCATGTTTCTATGTTTCTTAACAGTCTGGGATACATTTCATCCTGGCCTGGGGATTTATCCACTTTCAAGATGCTAAAAGCCTTAATATTTCCTCTTTCACTATGTTTATTTCAACTAATATTTCACACTCCACCTCCCTGATTGAAATGTCTGCATCATCCCGGTCTTTTGTGAAAACAGACGCAAACGATTCTTTAAGAACCATACCCATGTCTCCGCTTCCACACACACGTTAGCTTTATGCTCCCTAATCGGCCCTAATCTTGCATTAGTTGTCCTATGAAGCAGTGAACAGGGAGTGTGGGTGAATATTTGCCCCAGAAACCAGGCGCTGGGTTGAAGAGTGAAGCAGTGAACAGGGATTGCAGACGGATATCTACCCCAGAAACCGCGAGATGGATTGGAGAATGAAGCAGTGAACAGGGAGTGTGGGTGCATATCTGCCCCAGAAACCAGTCGCTGGGTTGAAGAGTGAAGCAGAGAACAGGAAGTGTGGACGGATATCTAGCCCAGAGACCGGGAGCTCGGTGGAGAATGAAGCAGTGAACTGGGAGTGTGGGCGAATATCTGCCACAAAAACCGGGAGCTGGGTTGGGGCCTGAAGTAGTGAACTGGGAGTGTAGGCGAATATCTGCCCCAAACACCGGGGTCTGGTTTGGAGAATGAAGCAGTGAACAGGGAGTGTGGGTGAGTATCTGCCCCAGAAACCGGGGTCTGGTTTGGAGAATGAAGCAGTGAACAGGGAGTGTGGGTGAGTATCTGCCCCAGAAATCGGGGTCTGGTTTGGAGAATGAAGCAGTGAACAGGGAGTGCGTGTGTATATCTGCCCAGAAACCAGTTGATGGGTTGGGGAATGACGCAGTGAACAGGGAGTGTAGACGGAATCCTGCACGAGGAATCGGGAATAGTTTTGGAGAATGAAGCACTGAACAGGGAGTGTTGGTAAATATTTGCACAAGAAACCGTGGGCTGGGTTGGAGAATGAAGCAGTGAACAGAGAGTGTCGACTTGACCAAACTTGGCTGCAATGCATCTTGTGAGACCCGAAGCCCCCGTGGAACCGGAAAGCCCAGGAAAGGAGAGGAGAAACTGTTTAAAAGTTGATCAGATCAGAAAAAATTGGTTTTATTGCGCTTTCTCAATCAGCTATCAACTCCAGTGTATATTGAAAATGGAACCAGGAAATTAATTATTAGTTACAAAAGGAACCATCAGCCCAGCATATTGTCGTTCATGTAAAAGCTGATGTTCCAATGTGATTACAAATAATTTCGATAATATTGTAATATTATTAAATGTAGACAACTAAAATTGCCGATGGGATACGTTACCCTGGGGCCTCAGAAACTATTTGAATGACAGTAAGAGGGCTAATGTAATACATCTCGCGATTACGTGATAATTGGATATGTTTCCAGAGGTGTAGAGAAAGTAAAATACTAAAGTTCACAACACGGCAGTTTTAATCAGATAGAGACATTGACAGTAAAGGAGAAAAGGACATGATAGAAAGTTTAGTGTTGGACTGACAGAGAGACTCCCTCACATGTGACAATCGGAACGGAATTCAATCATTTCAAAACAATGATTGGAAATGAGTGCACTGAAAAATCAAATAAAAAATTAACTGATTTGTGTCAGATAAATCACACTTGTTATAATATCAAACCATCTAGAAAAAGAAACATTGATTTCTAGCAGGAGATGGACCCGTACAGACATGATGGGTCGAATGATGTCCTTCTATGCCGTAAATTTCTATGATTCTATGGTGGAAAGTGAGAGGACGGCTGGAGATGGATCTGAGCCATTAGTCATTTGGACCGTTTCTGGATAAGCTGGGACCTGTACAAGCCGGACAGGTTAAACCTCAACAGAGCCGGGACCAATATTCTCGCGGGGAGGTTTGTTAGTGCTTTTAGGGAGGGTTTAACCTAGTTTGGCAGGGTAATGGGCACCAGCATATAGGAGTAGAAAATAGGAATAAAGTGCATTAAAAAGTGAGTGTGTTGGATATTACTGGAGAAGTATCATATTAGATAGTAGCAGACTAAGAAAGACTACGAAAATTTAAAAAAAATGGTTCAGAATGCAAGTAGGTAAACGCACAAAGTGCGGTGAATAAGGTTGGTGAGCTACAAGCACAATTAGCCATGTGGCAATATGATGTGGTGGCAATAACGGTGACGTGGCTTAAAAACAGTGAGGACAGGGCAATTAATATTCAAGGGTACAAGGAGTTCAGAAAAGATAGGGAAGGATACATGGGAGGTGGGGTGGCAGTGCTGATTAAGGAAGACATTGTAGTATTGGAAAGGGGAATGTTCTTGAGGGGACAAGGACAGAATCCATGTGGTTAGAGTTGAGTACCAATAAGAGTATTGGCACGCTTTTGGGGGTATTCTATAGGCCTGCAAATAGTGAGAGGGAGGTAGACGAGCAAATCTGCAGGGAAATCGCAGAGATATGCAACAGCTACAGAGTGGTGATATTGGGGGACTTTAATTACCCAAATATCGATTGGGATAACGCTAGGGTACAGGGAAAGGAGGGGGAGGTATTTCTGAAATGTGTTCAGGAGAATTTCCTTGCCGAATATGTTCTTGGCCCAACTAGGAAGGAGGCTTTGCTGGACCTGGTGCTGGATAATGAGATGTGCCAGGTCGACCAAGTGTCTGTGGGAGAAGACTTGAATACGAGTGATCATCGTATCGTATGATTTAGATTAGCAATGGAGAGGAGCAAGGAACAATCTCGAGTGGAACTTCTAAACTGGAATAGTGCTAACTTCAATTGGATGCGAAAAGATCTAGTCAGTGTAAAATGGAGCAAAAGACTAACAGGAAAAACAGTAAAGGAACAATGGGTGATCTTTAACCAGGACATGTTCCAAGTACTAGGTACACTCCAACAAGAGGAAAGGGTAAGGGAACCAAAGCAAAGGATCCTTGGATGACGAGGGAGATAGTGAAGATGATGAAAAATTTAAAGAGGGTGTATGATGCATGTCAGGTGAATTTTTCAAGGGAGAACAAGGCCAAATACGATAAGTTGAGAGGGGTTGTGAAGATGAAAATACGATTGGCAAAGTGAGAATATGAGAGTAGAATGGCGGTTAACATAAAAGGGAACCCAAAAATCTTCTATCGACATGTAAACAGTAGGTGGGGAGTAAAAGGCGGGGTGGGCCCTATTAGGGAAAAAGCAGGTGATATATGCTTAGAGGCGCAGGGCAAGGTTAGAATACTCAATGATTACTTTGTATCTGTGTTTACTAAGGAGGTGGATGCTGGTAAAATATCGGTAGAAGTGGAAAAGGTAGAAGCAATGGAAGGGGTGAAAATTGATAGAGAGGCTTTACTAGAAAGGCTAGGTATGATTAGAGTGGACAAGTCGCCTGGTCCAGATGGCTTGTATCCCAGGTTGCTAAGGGAAATGGGGGAGTAGATAGCTTGGCATAATTTTCCAATCTTCCCTAGATGCGGGGGAGGTGCCTGAGGATTGGAAAGTGGCAAATGTGAAACCATTGTTCAAGAAAGGGTGTAAGGACAATGCTAGCCACGACAGGCCGGTCAGTATAACATCAGTGCTGGGTAAAGTTTTAGAAACAATAATCAAGGAGAAAATAAACAGGCACCTGGCGAGATTTAAGCTAATTAAGAAGAACCCAATACGGATTTGTAAAAGGCAGATCGTGTTTGACAAATCTAATTGAATTTTTTAATGAAGTAACAGAGAGGATTGATGAAGGGAATGCATTCGATGTTGTCTACATGGATTTTCGGAAGGGGTTTGAAAAAGCACCACATAAAAGGCTGGTTAAGAAAATTGAGGCTCATGCAATAGGTGGGTTAGTATCAGCTTGGATAAGGAATTGGCTTAAGGACAGAAAACAGCGAGTTGTGGTAAATGGCTGTTTTTTAGAATGCAGGATGGAAGGCCGTGGTGTTCCTCAAGGGTCAGTGCTGGGGCCAGTGCTTTTTTTGATATATATATAAATGACCTGGATATTAGAATAGAGAGTAGAATTTCTAAATTTGCCCATGAAACCAAATTTAGGGGTGTGGCAAACACTGATGATAATACCAATCGACTGCAACAGGAAATAGAAAAGCTAGCAGAATGGGCAGACAAGTGGCAGATGGAATTTAATACAGAGAAGTGTCAGGTGATGCATTTTGGCAGAAGGAAAAGGGATAGACAATATACACTTAATGCCACAGATTCAAAGAGTGTGCAGGGATAGAGTGACCTTGGAGTTAATGTCCATATGTCCCTGAAGGTGGCTGGAAATATTGAGAGAGTGGTTACCAAAGCATATGAGATCTTGGGCTTCATAAATAGAGGTATTGAGTACAAAAGTATGGAAGTTATGCTGAACCTTTATAAAGCGCTGGTTAGGCCACAACTGGTGTATTGCGTTCAGTTCTGTTCACCTCAATTTAGGAAGGAAGTGAAGGCCCTTGAGCGGGTGCAGAGGAGATTTACCAGAATGGTTCCAGGGATGGGAGATCTTAGCTACAAGGACAGGTTGGAGAATCTAGATTTGTTTTCATTAGAGCAAAGGAGGTTGAGCGCTGATTTGATAGAGGTGTAAAAGATTTTGACGGGTTTGGATAGGCTAGACCGGGAAATGCTATTCCAAACTAATTGATGTTACAAGGACAAGTGGACATAGATTTAAGGTATTTGCCGAGAGATATAGAGGGACGTGAGGAATATCTTTTTTACGCAGTGAGTGGTGAGGACCTGGAACTCGCTGACGACGGAACTGGTGGAAGCGGAGACACTCAATGTTTTCAAGAGGACACTGGATAGGCACTTGATGGTAATAAGCATGCAGGGCTACGGGGATAGAGCGGGGGAATGTGACTGACTGGATTGCTCTACAGAGAACTGGCACGGACTCGATGGGCCGAATCTCCTTCTATGCCGTTATGATTCTATGACGCTTGAGCGAAATATTTCAAAATCTATCTGTGATCTAGCTGTCCAGGCGAGTCTCTGAATTTCAATTTTTTGGAATATTCAAAGAAACTGTCAATCTTAAAAATAATACATCAGTTGGGAGAAATGTTAAAAGTGAATTTGTGCCGTTCATTCAACTCAGAACGATAAATGGGCTACTGTGTAATAAGGAAATCAAGGAAAATAACAGCGACAACACACCCAGAGCAAAATAACTTAACTGAATAAATGTACTAGCTCGATCTACTGACTTAAAATGACGAGAACAGTAATACAGTGTGACACTTCCTAAAGTGTGGTGACCAGAATTGGACGCAATACAGCAGTTGTGGCCTAACCAGCGCTTTATAAATGTACTACATAATTTCTCTACTTTTGTTCTCAATACCTCTTTTTATGAAAACCAAGATCCCATATGCTTTACTAACCAATCTATCAATATGTCCTGCCACCTTCAGGGAATTATGCACATTAACTCCCAGGTCTCCCTGTCCCTGCACACTCTTAAAAATTATTCTATTAAGTCTATATTGCCTCTCCCTGTTCCTTCTGCTAAATAGCATCACCTCACACTTCTCTGTATTACATTCCATCTGCCACTTGTCTGCCCATTCTACTAGCCTTTCTATGTACTGTTGCAGTCGATTGGTATCAGCCTGAGTCTTTGCCACACCACCAGGTTTGGTTTCATCGGCAAATTAAGAATTTTTACTTTTTATTCCAATATTCAGGATCTTTGTATATATCAAAAAGAAGAGTGGCCCCAGCACTGACAGTTGGGGAACACCACATTCTACCATCCTCCCGTCTGAAAAACAGTCATTTACCACATCTCACTGTTTTCTGTCCTTAAGCCAATACCTTATTCAAGCTGCCACTGTCCCAACTATTCCATGAGCCTCAATTATCTTAACCAGCCTTCTATGTGGTACTTTGTCAAACGTCTTCCTAAAATACATACAGACAACATCTATTGCATTCCCTTCATGGATCCTCCCTGTTACTTCATCAAACAATTCAAATAGATTCGTCAAACATTATCTGCCTTTTACAAATCCGTGTTGGCTTTCCTTAATTAGCTTAATCCTCTCCAAGTGCCCGTTAATTTTTTCCTTGATTATTGTTTCTAAAACTTTACCCATCACTGATGTTAAACTGACTGGCTTGTTGTTACTAGCATTGTCCAGACACCCTTCTGCGATGCAAGCCATCTGGACCAATCGATTTATCAACTCTAAGCATACCCAGCTTTTCCAGTACATCCAGTCTATCAATTTTCACGCCTTGCATTGCTTCTACCTTTTCCACATCTATTGAAATTTTGTCAGCAACCACCTCCTTAGTAAACACCGATGCAAAGTACTCATTGAGAAATTCTAGCCTTGCCCATTCCCTCTAAGCATATAACACCTTCTTTGTCGCTAATAGTTCCCACCCCGCCTGTTACTGTCCACTTATTGGTTACATGCCGATAGAAGATATTTGGGTTCCCTTTTATGTTAACCGCCATTCTACTCTCATATTCACTCTTTTGCAATCTTATTTTCATCTTCACTTCCCCTCTCAACTTATTGTATTTGGTCTGGTTCTCCCTTGAAGAATTCACCTGACATGCATCATACAACCTCTTTTTTGTTTCATCATCTTCTCTATCTCCCGCGTCATCCAAGGAGCCCTTGCTTTGATTCCCTTACCCTTCCAACTTGTTGGAATGTACCTAGCCTGTACTTGGAACATCTCCTCCTTAAAGATCACCAATTGTTCCATTACAGATTTTCCTGTCAGTCTATGGTTCCATTTTACCCTGGCTGGATCCTTTCGCATTCCATTGAAGTTAGCTCTATTCCAGGTTAGAAGTTCCACTCCAGATTGTTCCTTGCTCCTCTCCATTGCTAATCTAAGTCTTAAAATACGATGATCACTCGTTCCCAAGTGTTCTCCCACAGATACTTGGTCGACCTTGCCCACCTCATTCCCCAGCAGCCGATCCAGCAATGCCTCCTTCCTAGTTGGGTCAAGAACATACTGGTCAAGTAAATTCTCCTGAACACATTTCAGAAATTCCGCCCCCTCCTTTCCCTTTACCCTAGCATTATCACAACCGATATTGGGGTCATTAAAGTTCCCCAATATCACCACTCTATAGCTCTTGTATATCTCTGCGATTACCCTGCAGATTTGCTTCTCTAACTCTCTCACTGTTCGGAAGCCTACACAATACGCCCAGTAGCGTGATCATACCCTTTCTGCTCCTCAACTCTAACCAAATGGATTATGTCCTTGTCTCCTCAAGAACATCCTCCCTTTCCAACACTACAATGTCTTCCTTAATCAGCACTGTCACCCCACCTCCCTTTTTCCCTTCCCTATCTTTTCTGAACACCTTGTATCCTTGTATATTAAGTGCCCAGTACTCACCGTTTTTAAGCCACGTTTCCGTTTTTGCCAGAACATCATATTGCCACACGAGTAATTGTGCTTATAGCTCACCAACTGTATTCATCACACTTTGTTCATTTACGTACATGCATTCTGAACCAATTTTTGACTTTTTCTATGTCCTTCTTACTCTGCTCCTTTCTAATATGTTACTACTTCCGCCTCTAGTACTACTTTCTTCTCTAGTACTTCCCAACACGCAATCTTTTATACACCTTATTCCACTTTTCTACTCCTATATACTGGTGCCCATCCCCCTGCCAACCTAGTTAAACCCTCCCCAACAGAACTAACAAACCTCCCCGCGAGAATATTGGCCCTTGCTGTGTTGAGGTTTAACCCGTCCGGCTTGTACAGGCCCCACCTTCCCCAGAAACGGTCCAATGCCTCAGGAAACTGAAGCCCTCCCTCCTGCACCATCTCTCCAGCAACACATGCATCTATTCTATTCTACTATTCCTGTACTCATTAGCAGGTGGCACCGGGAGTAACCCGGAGATTACTATCTTTGAGGTCCTGCTTTTTAATCTCTCTCCTGTATCCCTAAACTCTGCCTGCAGGACCTTATCCCTCTTTCTACCGATGTCGTTGGTACCAATATGGACAACGACCTCTGGCCGTTCACCCTCCCCTCTCAGAGTATCCTGCAGCCGCTCAATGACATCCTTGACCCTGGGACCAGGGAGGCAACATAACATCCTGGAGCCAAATCTGTGGCTGCAGAAATGCCTGTCTGCTCCCCTAAAATTCGAATTCCCTACCACTATTGCTCTTCCACTCTTTATCCTCCCTCCCTCCCTGTGCAGCTGAGCCACCCGTGGTGCCGTGGACTTGTCTCTGGCAGCACGCCCCAGAGGAACCATCGCCCCCACCAGTACTCAGAACAGAATACTGTTTGGAGAGCGAGATGCACTCCGGGGAGTCCTGCACCACCGGCCTGGTCCTCCTTTTCTGTCTGGCGTTCACCCATTCCCTCTCTGCCTGCATACTCTTAAGCTGCGGGATGACCACCTCCAGAAACGTGCTGTCCATGTAACTGGCAGCCTCGCAGATGCACCGCAGTCACTGCAGCTGCTGCTCAAGCTCTAAACACGGATCTAGAGCAGCCATAGCTGGTGACACTTCCTGCTCATGTGATCGTCCAGGCTACGTGAAGCATCCAGGACTTCTCACATGGCACAGGATGTTCACTCCACGGGAATGAGCTGCCCTGCCATGCCTCTATTTAGTAGACTGAGAACTAACTTAGCAGAAATAAAATTAAAAGATTAATAAAACACTCACCAGCTACTCACCAATTAGCTCCTTCCCTTGTTCCGCCGTCAGTTTTTCTAATCTGACGTCACTCTTTCGGATTTTGCCTCTGCTGAGCTGCTGCCTCTCTCGCTCTGCTCCCGCTCTGGTCTCGCCGAGGTCCGCTGCATCCTCTTCCTCTCGCCTCTTTCCAGCGCCTCTGCTCCCGCTCCTCTCGCCGCTGCTCTCGCCGCTGCTCTCGCGGTCTTTACAGCGACGCTGATCCCGATCCTATCGCCGCTCCTCTCGCTGCTGAGAGGAGACATTAAATGTCCAAAACAGTAATACAGTGAAACTTGTTTTATGTAATTAATAGCTGGATAGAGAGACTTAACAGAAAAAATCAGCAGCAGCACGGTTAACAGAATTAAAATGACAAGAACAGTCAAACAGTGAAACATGGTTTATAGAATGAATACAAGGATATAGGGACTTACCAGGAACAGCAACAGCAGCGAGGATGGGATAATACATCTCCTGAACTTTATAGACGAACTGTCCTATCTGGAACTCTAATAGGTAACTCTTCTCCATTCTCTCCATTTCTGTAGATCCGGTGATCTCTGTTAGTGCCGGAGGTAATGCTCTCATTGACACTAGAATGACACGTTGAAAGTAATCCCCTATTAATAGAAGAGGGAAACCCTCCGGAGTAACAATTAGGGTCTGTGGAGACTGACATTGATTACAGTCAGTGAACAAACAGGTTAAGTAAACCCCTTTCAACACAACACTTTTTATTATCACAAAGTAGTGAACCAGATGTGAAATTAAACTTCGCCCACTCTCTCCATAATGAAGCCATTCGGCGTTTCTTGCCTGTTCCGGCTCTTTGTTATATCTATCCGCTTAATCTCACCCCCTGATCTTTCCTCATAGCTCTGTATTTTTCCCTCTAAGTATTTATCCAATTCCCTTTTGAAAGTTACTATTGAATCTGCTTCCACCACTCTTTCAGGTAGTGCATTCCGGAAAATAACCACGCGCTGTGTAAAAACGTTTCCTAATGTCGCCTCTGGTTCTCCTGCCAATCACCTTCAATCTTTCTCCTCTGGTTACCGACCCTTCTGTCACTGAAAACAGTTTATACTTATTTACTCAAAAACATTCATGATTTTGAACATCTCAATTATATCTCCCCTTAACCTTCCCTGCTCTAAGGAGAACAACCCCAGCTTCTCCAGTCTCTCCACATAAATGAAGTCCCTCACCCATGGTATCATTCCCGTCATTCAAACTCTTCTGTACCCTCTCCAATGCCTTGAATATTCTTTCCAAAGTGGGGTGCGCAGAATTGAACAGAATACTCCAGCTGAGGGCTAAATATTGTTTTATAAAATTTTACGAGAACTTCCTTGCGTTTGTACTCTATTCCTCCATTACTAAAGCTAAAGGTCACATAATGTTTTTAACATCCTTCCGAACTTGTCTTGCCACCTTGAAGGAACTGTATACATACCCCTGTAAGAATACAGCCAATTTGTTTATTAATTTGTTTAATAACACTTATTTTATACACATACATATGTAGAGAATCATAATTAACCATTTTTAAATAGTACACATAATTGAACAAAGGCACATTGAAAAGGCGTAAAGTTACAGACTTTAAAGAATCAAGGGCTGTGACGGTTTGAGAAAAGCAAGAAGGCTGTGAAATGTGATCAAGGCTGGGATCTGCTGAACTGTAGAAACTGGACCGATAAGGGAGCCTCACTTGGCGGATAAGGAAGAGGCTGCTCTGTGCAAAATAACACCTGTTGAAATAACTGGCCAGTGGAGGATTACAGCAGGGAAGGACTGGGAGCTGTCATGAGGAGCGAGAGAGATCCTTTCAATGGGAGGAAGGCAAATGCATGTTTGCTTGGTAGAGAACAGTGTATAAGAAGGAAGTCCTGACTGTTGCAAGTGTACAACTCTTAATTATTCCTTGTTAACTCCTGCTTAAATACAGTAATTGTTTTGATTCCAGCTTGTGCTGAATAAAGTTTGATCACTGCAACCAAAACGGGTCCAATGTCGAATCATTCGGAATCAAATGTCACAAAGAGAATCTTACACTCCCAGGTCTCTCTGTTCCCGCAAAACCTTTATCACAGAATCCCCACAGTGCAGATAGAGGCCATTACGGCCCATCGAGCCTGCACCGACACATATCCAACCCTATCCCCATAACCCCACGTATTTAATCCTCCTAACACTAAGGGTCAATTTATCATAATCAAATCAACCTAACCCGCACATCTTTGGACGGTGGGAGGAAACCGGAGCACCCGGAGGAAACCCACGCAGACACGGGGAGAATGTGCAAACTCCACACAGACAGTCACCCAAGGCCGGTTTCGAATCCGGGTCCCTGGCGCTGTGAGGCAACAGTGCTAACCACTTTAAAATTATACCATTTATTTTGTATTTCATCTCCTCATTCTTCCTACCAAAACGTATCATTTCACACTTCTGTGCGTTAAGTGTAATCTGCCATATGTTTGCCCATTTCACCAGTCTATCTATGTCCTCCTGAAATCTGTAACTATCATCCTCATTGTTTACTACATTTCCGAGTTTCATTTCATCTGCAAACTTTGAAAATATGCCCTGCATACACAATTCCAGCTCATTAATAAATACTAAAATGAACAGTGGCTATAATATCGAGCCCTGGGAGACAACACGATTCAATTACCTGCAGGCTGAAAAGAAACAGTCTCCACTATAATTTGTTTTCCATTCCTCAGCCATTTTTTCATCCATGCTGCCACTGTTCATTTAGAAACTAAACCAGCAGGAATAAACTGATCCAGAATCTATAAACTAAACTCGTAGCAACAACCTGACCCAGCATCTAGAGATTGAACCAGCGCCAATAAACTAACACAGAATACATAAACTAAATTAGCAGCAATAACCTGACCCAGCATCTAGAGATTGAACCAGCGCCAATAAGCTGACCCAGCATCTATAAAATAAACCAGCAACATTAATCTAAATCAGCAACAATGAACTGGCTCCTTCACCCGCCGCCACTGTGTGAAATGCTTCACCTCCCTTGAAACTCCCTCCCACGTGGAAACGCCCACGCCATTGAAACTCACTTACGTAGGCATGGGTGTGTCTCACGACCGTCTTTATCTGACCATGAATTAGACCAAGTTAACTCAGATGGAACTCAAAAACGTGGCTCCCCCTCACCAAGGACAAAGAGGCTTCACCCGCACAAAAAACAAATACTTTTCTTCTGCATTAAGCACTAAGTGACTCCCCCAGCCCCGAGTACAAAGTGACTCCCCCAGCCCCGAGTACAAAGTGACTCCCCCAGCCCCGAGTACAAATTGACTCCCCCAGCCCCGAGTACAAAGTGACTACCCCAGCCCAAGTACAAAGTGACTCCCCCAGCCCCGAGTACAAAGTGAGTCCCCCAGCCCAGAGTACAAAGTGACTCCCCCACCCCGAGTACAAAGTGACTACCCCAGCCCCGAGTACAAAGTGACTCCCCCAGCCCCGAGTACAAAGTGACTCTCCCAGCCCCGAGTACAAAGTGACTCCCCAAGCCCCGAGTACAAAGTGACTCTCCCAGCCCCGAGAACAAAGTGACTCCCCCAGCACCGAGTACAAAGTGACTCCCCCAGCCCCGTGTACAAAGTGACTCCCCCAGCCACGAGTACAAAGTGACTCCCCCAGCCCCGAGTACAAAGTGACTCCCCCAGCCCCAAATACAAAGTGACTCCCCCAGCCCCGAGTACAAAGTGACTCCCCCAGCCCCGAGTACAAAGTGACTCACCCAGCCCCCAGTACAAAGTGACTCCCCCAGCCTCGAGTACAAAGTGACTTTCGCAGTTCCGAGTACAAAGTGAATCCCCCAGCCCCGAGTACTAAGTGACTGCCCCAGCCCCGAGTACAAAGTGACTCCCCCAGCCCCGAGTACAAAGTGACTCCCCCAGCCCCGAGTACAAAGTGAATCCTCCAGACCCGAGTAAAAAGTGACTCCCCCAGCCCCGATTACAAAGTGACTCCCCCAGCCCCGATTACAAAGTGCCTCCTCTGCATCAAGAAAAACGGAGCTTCCCCGCAAAGAACACAACGTTGATTCCCACGCACCAAACAGAAAAAGAAACAAAACAGAGAGAGAGAAAGCTGTTCCAGAGATGTGTAGATAAAAATGCAGATGCAAAGTGAGAGGTGTAGAAAGACAGAGATATGCAGAGACAGAAAGATGTGTAGATTGTAACAAGAGAATCAGATAAAGAAATGGAGAAATATTAAGGGAGAGAAAATATTTGTAAAAAGGGGAGAAAGAGACCTAGATCTAGCGACAGAGATCGAGAACCGGAAGCCACAAATGCACAAGAGGGCTGTTCCACGCTGAGATAGGAGAGATAGAAAGATACAGAAATGCAGAGGGAGAGACATGACTGCAGAAAGCGAGGATAGAAAGCGAAATTCAGAGATACAAAGAGTGATAACGAGCTAAAGAAGGAGGAGATCCAGTGATACAGAAAGAGAATGTAAGAGAGCGGGAGATACATCGAGAGAATAAAAGAGACAGCCAGAGAGCAGGCACCTGAAAGAGGGAGCGAGATAAACCAAATATACAGAAATAGAAAGAAAGAGAGAGGGAGAAACAGAGACAGAATAACAGAGGCAGACAAAGAGCAGGAACCTATGAGAGAAACTGAGAACCATAGATACAGAAAGGAGTTACAGAGATAGGAACGGGGCAGAAGGAGAGTTGTGTAGATAAAGAAATATAATGAGAGGGAGCTGCGAAAAGAGAGAGAAAAGGGAATCAGAGAGTGATTTGGAGAACTATGTGGAGAGAAGGAGAGTGAACCAGAAAGAGGAATTGCTGGAGATAGAGAAATGTGTAGAGAGGTAACCAGAGAATTAGAGAGGGATGGAGAAAGAGTGTTCCAGAGAAAGATACACATGTGTGAAAGACAGAGAGAGATGGAAAGAAATGGATAGAGTGATAGAGATAAGCAAGAAAGGGAAAGTGATTCTGAAATAAAGAAATGGATATGTAGAAAGAGAAATTTCTAGATGGGGAGAAAAAAAAATAGAACTAGAGGCCAGTGTCAGGAGCGTAGAGAGCAGCAGAACAGTGAGTATTTAAATTCACTTTAGGGGGTTGTCTTCAGAGGCCGGTGTCGGGAGCGGAGAGAACAGCAGCACAGTGAGAATTTAAACTCACTTTCGCGGTTTTTTTTTCAGAGGCCAGTTTCGGGAGCGGAGAGAGCAGCAGCACAGTGAGTATTTAAACTCACTTTCGAGGGGTTGTTTTCAGAGGCTTACCAATCTCACAGACCGGTGGCGGCGTTCCAGAGCCACATCATGATTCAAATAGTGACGCGGGCAAGAGAAAGTAATTGCTTGGGTGAGTACGGCCAGGTGAGTATTTATACTGCTCTATAGTTTGACAGTTAAGGTTAATAGTGTATAAAGTTTAGAAGGTCCTAATTTTTGTGGTTATAGTTTCTAAGGTCTCTGTTGTGTAGCAGGGAGTGCTAGTATACAAGAGCCCTGGAGTATATCATTGAAGTGTAGTGTAATTTGTGGTATTGATTTGAGTTAATTTAAATTAATTAAAAGGTAAGTCATGGCAGCATAGCTCAGCCCCGTGGCATGCTCCTCCTGCACTATGTGGGAAATCAGGGACACTTCCTGCGTCCCTGTTGAACATGTGTGTGGGAAGATTATACAGCTGCAGCTACTGGCAGACTGCATTGCGTTGCTGGAGCTGCGAATGGGTGACACTGGAGCATTCGCGATGCTGAGGACATCGTGGATAGCACGTTTAGGGATTTGGTCACACCGCAGGTAAAGGCTGCACAGGCAGGAAGGGAATGGGTGACCACCAGGCAGAGTAGTAGACACAGGCAGGTAGTGCAGGGGTCCCCTGTGGTCATCCCCTCTCAAACAGATATACCACTTTGGATATTGTTGAGGGAGATGGCTTATCGGGGGAAGGCAGCAGCAGCCAACTTCCTGGCAGCATGGGTGGTTCTGCTGCACAATGACGGGAGGAAAAAGAGCGAGAGAGCTATAGTGATAGGGTAATCTATTGTACGTTGAATTGATAGGCGTTTCTGCGGCCGCAAACGAGACTCCAGGATGGTATGTTGCCTCATGGTGCAAGGGTCAATGATGTCTCGGAGCGGCTGCAGGGCATTCTGGAGGGGGAGGTTGAACAGCCAGTTGTCGTGGTGCATATAGGTGCCAACGATATAGGTAAAAAACGGGATGAGGTCCTAAAAGCTGAATATAGGGAGTTAGGAGGTAAATTAAAAAATAGGACCTCAAAGGTTGTAATCACAGGATTGCTACCGGTGCCACGTGCTAGTCAGAGTAGAAATAGAAGGATATTTCAGATGAATACGTGGCTAGAGGAATGGTGCAAGGGGGAGGGATTCAAATTCCTGGGAAATTGGAACCGGTTCTGGGGGAGATTTGAACATTACAAACTGGATGGTTTGCACCGGGGCAGGTCCGTGCCCGATGTCCTAAGGGGAGTGTTTGCTAGTGCTGTTGGGGAGAGTTTAAACTAAAATGGCAGATGGTTGGGAACCTGTGCAGGGAAGCAGAGGAAAGGGAAGGAAGCATAGAAGCAAAAGACAGGAAGGAGAAAAGCAAAAGTAGCAGTCAGAGAAATCAAGGGGGTAAATCAAACAGGGCTACAGTAAATAATAATTCGAAAAGGACTAAGAGTGTTAAAAAAACAAGCCTGAAGGCTTTGTGTCTTAATGCGAGGAGCATCCGTAATAAGGTTAATGAATTAGCTGCACAAATAGATGTAAACGGATATGATATAATTAGGATTACGGAGACATGGCTGCAGGGTGACCAAGGCTGGGAATTCAACATCTAGGGGTATTCAATATTCAGGAAGGGCAGACAAAAAGGAAAAGGAGGTGGGGTAGCATTGCTGGTTAAAGAGGAGATTAACACAATAGTAAGGAAGGATATTAGCTCTGATGATGTGGAATCTGTATGGGTAGAGCTGAGAAACACCAAGGGGCAGAAAACGTTAGTGGGAGTTGTATACAGACCCCCAAACAGTAATGCTGAGGTTGGGGATGACATTAAACGGGAATTAGAGACGCATGCAATAAGGGCACAGCAGTTATCATCGGTGACTTTAATCTACATATAGATTGGGCTAAACAAATTAGGAAGAATACTATGGAGGAGGAAATCCTAGAGTGTATACGGGATGGTTTCCTGGACCAATATGTCGAGGAACCAACTAGAGATCAGGCCATCTTAGACTGGGTATTATGTAATAAGAAAGGATTAATTAGCAATCTTGTTGTGCGAGGCCCCTTGGGGAGGAACGATCATAATACGATAGAATTCTTCATTAAGATGGAGAGTGAAGTAGTTGACTCAGAGACGAGGGTCCTGAATTAAAATAAAGGAAACAACGATGGTATGAGGCGCGTGTTGGCTAGGATGGATTGGGGAGCGTTAATTAAACGATTGACGGTGGATAGGCAATGGCAAACATTTAAAGATCGCATGGATGAACTACAGAATTTGTTCATCCCTGTTTGGCATAAGAATAAAACAAAAAAGGTGACTCAACCGTGGCTAACAAGGGCAATTAGTAATAGCATAAGATACAAGGAGAGAACATATAAATTGGACTAAAAAAGCAGCAAACCTGAGGATTGGGTACAGTTTCGGATTCAGCAAAGGAGGACAAAGGGATTAATTAAGAAGGGAAAAATAGAATATGAGAGTAAGCTTTCAGGGAACATAAAAACTGACTGTAAAAGCTTCTATATATATGTGAAGAGAAAAAGATTAGTGAAGTCAAGTCTAGGTCCCTTGCAGTCAGAATCAGGGGAATTTATAATGCGGAACAAAGAAATGGCAAGCCAATTAAATACACACACTATGGTTCTGTCTTCACAAAGGAGGACACACATGAACTCCCAGAGATGTAGTGGAACATAGGGTCTAATGAGAGGGAGGATCTGAATGAAATCAGTATTTGTAGGGAAATGGAGTAAGGGAAATTGACGGGATATAGGCCTATAAATCCCCAGGGGCTGATAATCGACATCCTAGGGTACTTAAGGAAGTGGCCCTAGAAACATTAGATGCATTGCTGGTCATCTTTCAAAATTATTTTAGACTCTGGAACAGTTCCCATGGATTGGAGGGTAGCTAATGTAACCCGACTATGTAAAAAAATTGGTAGAGAGTAAACGGGGAATTATAGACCTGACATCGGTAGTGGGGAAAATGCTAGAGTCCATTGTAAAAGATGTAATAGCAGAGCACTTGGAAAACAGTGACAGGATCGAACAAAGGCAACATGGATTTACAAAAGGTAACTCATGCTTGACTAATCAACTGGAATTTTTTGGGGATGTAACTGGTAGAATATATAAGGGAGAACCAGTGGATGTGATCTATTTGGTCTTTCAGAAGGCTTTCGATAAGGTCCCGCATAAGAGATTAGCTTGCAAAGTTAAAGCACATGGGATTAGGGGTAAGGTACTGATTTGGATAGAGAATTGGTTGACAGACACGAAGCAAACAATTGGAATAAACGGGTCTTTTTCCGAGTGGCAGGCAATGACTAGTGGGGTACCGCAGGGATCGGTGCGAGGACTCCAGTTATTCACAATATATATTAATGATCTAGACGAGGGAACTAGATGTAATATCTCTAAGTTTGCAGACGACACAAAGCTGGGTGGGCGTGTGTGCTGTGAGGAGGATGCAGATAAACTCCAGTATGATTTGGACAGGTTGGGTGATTGTGCAGATGCATAGCAGATGCAGTATAATGTGGATAAATGCGAGATTATCCACTTTGGTGGCAAAAACAGGAAGACAGATTATTATCTGAACGGCAATAGATTGTGAAAAGGGGAAGAGGAACGAGATCTGGGAGTCCTTGTGCACCAGTCGCCGAAGGTAAGCATGCAGGTGCAGCAGGCGGTTAAGAAGGCAAATGGTATGTTGGCCTTCCTAGCGAGAGGATTCGAGTACAGGAGCAAGGATGGCTTGCTGCAGTTGTACAAGATATGGGGATGACCACACCTTGAGTATTGCGTGCAGTTTTGGTCGCATTATCTGAGGAAGGATGTTCTTGCCATGGAGGGAGTGCAGCGAAGATTTACCAGACTGATAGCTGCGATGGCAGGAATGACGTATGAAGAGAGATTGGGTCGATTAGGCTTATATTCGCTAGAGTTTAGAAGAATGAGAGGGGATCTCATTGAAACTTATAACATTCTAACAGGACTCACAGACTTCATACAGGAAGAATGTTCCCGGAGGCGGGGGAGATCAGAATCAGAGGTCACAGTCTAAGGATAAGGGGTAAGCCATTTAGGACTGAGATGAGGAGGAATTTCTTCACCCAGGGAGTAGTGCACCTGTGGAATTCTCTACCACAGAAGGCAGTTGAGGCCAATTCATTAAATATATTCAAGAAGGAGATAGATACATTTCTTAAGGCTAAAGGGATCAAGGGATATGGGGAGAAAGCAGGGACAGGGTACTGAATTTGGATGATCAACCATGATCTCATTAAATGGCGGAGCAGGCTCGAGGGGCCGAATGGCCCACTCCTGCTCCTATTTCTTATGTTATGTTCTTATGTTCTTATGGTTGGGCCGAGGACACTGCCCTGAGGAACTCATGAAGCGATATCCTGCGGCTGTGATGATTGACCTGCAAAAACCACAACCATCTTCTTTTGTGCAAGGTATGACTCGAGCCAGTGGAGAGTTTACCCCCTGCATCTCATTGACTTCAATTGTACTAGGGGCTCCTTGATGACGCACTCAGTCCAATGCTGCCTTGATGTCAAGGGCAGTTGCTCTCACCTCACCTCTGGAATTCAGCTCTTTTTTCCATGTTTGGACCAAGGCTGTAATGAGGGCTGAAGCCAAGTGGTCCTGGCGGAACTCAAACTGAGCATCGGTGAGCAGGTTATTGGTGAATAATTGCCACTTAATAGCACTGTCGACGAAACCTTTCATCACTTTGCTCATTTCACCAGTCTGTCTCTGTCCTCCTGAAGCTAATTATTATCCCGCTCAGTGTTTACTTCATTTCCGAGTTTCGTGTCATCTGCAAACGTTCAAGTTGTGCCCTTTATTTATATAAGTCTGTATCATTAATATATATCAAAAAGAGCAGTGGTCCGATTAGCGACCCATGGGGGACATGACTGCGCACTTCCCTCCAGTCTGAACAACAACCGTTCACCACTACTCTTACTTTTCTGACCCTTAATCAATCTCAGATCCACACTGCCACTGTCCCTTTGGTCCGAACAAGTCTATTCAATTGCAATTCATCAAATGCATTTTTAAAGTCCATATACACAACATCAACCGCACTATGCTCATCAACCCTCACCGTTATTTCATGAAAGAACTCAATCAAGTTTGTCAGACACACTTTGTCATTAACATATCCATGCTGATTGTCATTTATTAATCCATGTTTTTTCCAAAGACAGAAACATTTCTCCGGGAATATGGCTTCCAGAAGTTTCCCCACTACTGACGTTAGCCTGACTGGCCTGCAGTTACAGGGTTTATCCCTCTCTCCTTTTTTAAACAGGGTGTAACTTTTGCAACCCTCCAGTCCTCTGGCACCACTCCCATATCCAAAGAGGCTTGCAATATTCTGGCCAAAGCTTGCGCTATTTCCACCTTTCCTTCCCTCAGCAACCATCATACATCCCATCTAGACCGGGTAAATGTTCTACTTGACTGTGGTGCAAAGAGTGCTGGATTGAAAGTGGTTAACTTAAGCTGTTTGTTCAGTGACTGTAATTAATATCAGTCTCCATGGACTCTACTTGTATCAGGGCAGTGTTTCCCTCTTCTATTAATAAGGGACTCCTTTCAGTGTGTTATCACAGAGTGCCAGTGAGAGCATCAACTCCGGCAGTAACAGGGATCAGCGCGCTGCTCCACAGGGAGGGAGTCGGAATCTGAGAACAGCAGATTGGAATGTTAAAACAATGGCTCGGAATCTGAGAACAGTAGATTGGAATGTTACAACAATGGGTCGGAATCTGAGAACAGTAGATTGGAATGTTACAACAATGGGTAGGAATCTGAGAACAGTAGATTGGAATGTAACAACAATGGGTCGGAATCTGACAACTGCAGATTGGAATGTTACAACAATGGGTCGGAATCTGAGAATAGCAGATTGGAGTTTTACAACAATGGGCAAGAGTTTCAGCTGGCAGTTTAACTATCTTTCTGAATATTATGATATAATAATTTTAGCATGGCGGATAGAGTTGGCACTTCAGATTATTCAATACATTTATTATCCCCTCCTTGCTTTTGTTGGTGTTCCTGGTAAGTCTCCCTATCCAGTTATTCTGTTAACCATGTTTTACTGTATTACTGTTCTTATCATTTACTCTCCCCTCCTATCTGAGGTTGTTGTTCCTGGTAAGTTTCTCTAGCCAGCTATTCTGTTAACCATGTTTTACTGTATCACTCTTCTTGTCATTTAATCTGGACTTCTTGCTGCGGTTGTTGTTCCTGGTTAATCTCTGTATCCAGCTATGAACTCTACAAAGCTTTGCTAACTGTATTGCTGTTCTTGTAATTTACTCTCTCCTCTTTGCTGCAAGGTGTCCCTGGTAAGTCTCTATATCCAGCAATTGTATCTGTAAACCACGTTTCACTGTATTACTGTTTTTGTCATTTAAATCTTGGGAAGAGCAAAGCCATTGTCTTCGGTCCTCGTCACAAACTATTTCTCTATCTACCGATTCAGTACCCCTCCCTGGCCGAAGACTGAGGCTGAACCAGACTGTTTTCAACCCCAGCATTCACTTTGAACCTGAAGTGAATTCCAAACTCGTATCCGCTGAATCACCAGCCCTGCCTACTAGCAATTCCATAAACCCTCCTCCATGCCTTTGTTAAATCCAGACTTGACTTTTCCAATACTCAATGAAGCAGTCCATGCCCGCATGCAACAAGATCTGGACGACGTTCAGGCTTGGGCTGATAAGTGGCAGGTAACATTCGCACCACAGAAGTGCCAGGCAATGATTATCTCCAACAAGCGAGTGTCTAACCACCTCCCCTTGACATTCAACGGTATTACCATCGCCGAATCCCTCACCATCAATATCCTGGGTGTCACCATTGACCAGAAACTTAACTGGACCAGCCACATAAATACATTGGCAACTAGAGCTATGTATTATTTGGAGAGTGTCTCACCTCCTAACTCCCGAAAGCATTTCCACCATCTACAAGGCACAAGTAAGAAGTGTGATGGAATAACCTCCACTTGCCTGGCTCCAACAACACTCAAGAAGCTCGACACCATCCAGGACAAAGCAGCACGCGTGATTGGCACACCATCTACCACGTTAAACATTCACAACCTCCATCACCGGCGCACCGTGGCTGCAGTGTGTAGAATCTGCAAGATGCACTGCAGCAACTTGCCAAGGCTTCCTCGGCAGCACCTCCCAAACCCCCGACCTCTTTCACATAGAAGGATAAGGGCAGCAGGCGCTTGGGAACACCACCACCTCCAAGTGCTCCTCCCAGTCACACACTATCCTGACTTTGAAATATATCGGCTGATCCTGCATCGTCGCTGGGACAAAATGCTGGAACTCCCTCCCTAACAGCACTTTGGGGGTAACTTCACCACACGGACTGCAGCGGTTCAAGAAGGCGGCTCTCTACCACCTTCTCAAGGGCAATTAGGGATGGGCAACAAATGCAGGCCTTGCCAGTGACGCCCACATCACAGATACGAATAAAAAAATACTCTCCTGACCGGCCTCCCAGTTACAAACCTCCATAAACTAGAGCTCATCGAAAACTCCACTGCCCATATCCTAACTCACACCAAATCCCATTCACCCATCACCCCTGTGCTCACTGACCAACATTTGCTCCCACTCCGGCAACAACTAGATTTAATATTCTCATCCTTAAGATCAAATCCCACCTGGCCTCACCCCTCCAATTATTCCTATTCCTTTGCTGTTTTCCCATATTCCTGCAAATGGTTCCCCTTCAAGTGTTTATCCAATTCCGATTTTAAATGTAATTTCTTTCCCTCTACCTCTGCCAATCATTCTGTCTCTATTTTTCTTTCTCGCTTTCTCTCCGTCTTTCTATCAACCTCTTCTCTTTCTCTTTCTAAAAGAATCATAGCATGGCACAGCACAGGTGGAGACCATTCGGCCCACCGTGACATTGCTGTCTCTTTGAAAGAGCTATCTAATTAGTCCTACTCTTTAGCCAGAGCGTTGTAAATCTTCCCCTTCAACTAATTATCCAATTCCCTTTCGAAAGTTACTATTGAATCTGCTTCCACCACGTTCTCAGACAGTGCATCCAGATCACAACAATTCACTGCATAAAGAAAATTCTCCTACTCTCTCCTCTGGCTCTTTTGCCAATTACCTCAAATCTGTGCCCTCTGGTTACCAAACATTTTGCAACTGGAAACTGACTTACTCTGTCAAAAGCCATCATGATTTTGAACATCTACATTGTATCTCCCCTTATGGAAAAGAACAAAGAGAGACAAGGTGCAAAAGTTCTCAATGGCGGAAATGCCAATTTTTCTAAGCCGAGATGTGATTTTAGAAAGTGTACTGGAAACAGCCACTTGAAGGAAAATCTGTGTCAGTGCAATGGGAGGCAGTAAGAGAGGAGATAGTCAGGGTTCAGAGCAAATCTGTTCCCAAAAATAAAAAAAGGAAAGGACTCCCAAATCTAGAGGCCCCTGGATGTCAGGAGGATACAGGGTAGGATAAGCAAAAAAAAGGAAGCTTTTGACTGATACTGAGAGTTCAATACTACAGAACGGCGAGACGAGTATAGAAAGTGCAGGGATGAAATTAAAAAATGGAAAGTAGGAGAGCCAGGAGAGGGCATCAAAAATATTGGCAAGCAAAATCAAGGAAAACCCAAAGATGTTTTATAAATGCATAAAGTGCAAGAGGATAACTCAGGAAAGAGTAGTGCCTATTAGAAACCAAAGTGACAATCTGTGTGTAGAGCCAGAAGATGTAGGTGGGGTCTTAAATGAATATTTTGCATCTGTGTTCACTATGGAGTCGTACGATGTAGGCATAGAAATCAGACAGGGGGACTGTGATATACTTGAACAAATTAGTATTGAGAGGGAGGAGGTACTAGTGGTTTTAGCGGGCTTAAAAGTGGATAAATCCCCAGGCCCAGACGAGAAGTATCCCAGGCTGCTGTGTGAGGCAAGGGAGGAGACTGCAGGGGCTCTGACACAAATTTTCAGAAACTCTCTGTCCACAGGGGAGGTGCCAGAGGACTGGAGAACAGCTAACGTAGTGCCATTATTCAAGAAGGGTGGTAGGGATAAACCAGGGAATTATAGGCCAGTGAGCATAACATCAGTGGTAGGGAAATTATTGGAACAAATTCTGCGGGAAAGAATTAGTCTCCGCTTGGAGAGGCAAGGAATAATCAAGGATAGTCAGCGGGAGATCATGTCTGACCAATGTGTTTGAATTTTTCGAGGAAGTGACTAGGTGTGTGGATGAGGGTAGTGCAGTTGATGTGGTCTACATGGACTTCAGTAAGGCTTTTGACAAAGTCCCGCATGGGAAACTGATCAAGAAGGTAAGAGCCCATGGGATCCAAGGCAACTTGGCACAGTTGAGCCAAATCTGGCTTAGTGGCAGGAGGCAGAGGGTGATGGTCGAAGGTTGTTTTTGTGACTGGAAGCCTGTGTCCAGTGGTGTACCGCAGGGATCGGTGCTGGGTCCTTTTCTGTTTGTAGTGTACATTAATGATTTAGATCTGAATGTAGGAGCTATGATCAGTAATTTCGCAGATGACACGAAAATTGGCGGGGTGGTAAATAGCGAGGAGGGAAGCCTCAGGTTACAGGACGATATAGACGGGTTGGTCAGATGGGCAGGACAGTGGCAAATGGAATTTAAACCTGAAAAGTGTGAGGTGATGCATTTTGAGAGAACTAACAAGGCAAGGGAATACACAATGAATGGTAGGACCCTAGGAAGGACAGAGGATCAGAGGGACCTTGGTGTGCATGTACATAGATCACTGAAGGCAGCAGGGCAGGCAGATAAGGTGGTTAAAAAGGCATATGGGAGAATTGCCTTCATTAGCCGAGGCATAGAATATAAGAGCAGGGAGGTTATGATGGAGCTGTACATAACGCTAGTTAGGCCACAGCTGGAATACTGTGCGCAGTTCTGGTCGTCACACTATAGGAAGGATGTGATTGCATTGGAGAGGGTGCAGAGGAGATTCACCAGGATGTTACCTGGGCTGCAGCGCTTCAGCTATGAAGAGAGACTGGACAGGCTGGGGTTGTTTTCCTTGGAGCAGAGAAGGCTGAGGGGGGACCTGATTGAGTGTACAAAATTATGAGGGGTATCGATAGGGTAGGTAGAAATGAACGTTTCCCCTTAGTAGAGGGGTCAATAACAAGGGGGCATACTGTCAAGGTAAGGTGCAGGAGGTTTAGAGGGGATTTCAGGAAAAACTTTTTCACCCAGAGGCTGGTTGGAATCTGGAACTCACTGCCTGAAAGGGTGGTCGAGGCAGGAACCCTCACAACATTCAAGAAGCTTTTAGATGTGCACTTGAAACGCCATAGCATACAAGGCTACGGACCAAGTGCTGGGAAATAGGATTAGAATAGGTAGGGTTGATGGCCGGCGCGGACACGATGGGCCGAAGGGCCTCTTTCTGTGCTGTATAACTCTATGACTCTATCACTCTATGACTCTAAAAGGGTAACCAGTGTGTGAAGGTGGAAGACATGGGCACGGACCTTAATAAATACTTTGTGTCTGTGTTCACAGCGGAGAGGCACGATGTAGACATTGTAGTTAAGGAGGAGGAGTGTGAAATATTAGATTAGATAATCTTAGTGAGAGAGGAATCATTAAGGAGTTCAGCATCTTTGAAAGTAGATAAATCTCGAGGGACGGATAAAATCTATCCCAGGCTGTGAAGAGAGGCAAAGGAGGAAATAGTGGAGACTCAGACCATCATTTTACAATCCACTCTGGCTGCTGACATGGTCAAGAGGACTGGAGGACTCCTAAAGTTGTACCGTTGTTTAAAAAGGGAGAAAGGGATAGACCGAGTAATTACAGATCAGTCAGCCTATTCTCGGTGATGGAAACATTCTGCTGGCACTGTCGAGCGGCGACGGGCAGCGCTGTTCCCTGAGAGTGGCAGGAGGTCATTGCCCCGTGGAGTTTAGAAGGTTGTGGAGGGAGGTGGCTCAGTATGTCTCCTCGAGGAGCCTGGTGCCAACGACCCACATCCAATGTCGGAAGAAGATCGGCGACCTCACTTGGGTGGTCAGGGTGAGTAACTGCTTTTCAATACCTCAAAATCCCTCCATCTCAACTTAGCTCTCTGACCAGATGCTTTAAATACCCAAATGCCCAACACTCATCCAAGATTTATGGCCATCTCATAAAACACACATGCATATCCCACACCTTGCACACAATAACGGCTATTCACTTATGGTAGGTAAATCTGCCAAACACATGGCTACACACAATAACGGCTATTCAATTATGGTAGGTACATCTGCCAAACACATGGCTGCACACAATAACGACTATTCAATTATGGGAGGTACATCTGCCAAAACACATGGCTGCACACAATAACGGCTATTCAATTATGGGAGGTACATCTGCCAAACACATGGCTGCACACAATAACGGCTCTTAAACTATGATAGACATAACTGCCAGACACATGCCTGCACACTCCCGCTGTCCTTTTTCTTGCAGGCCAAGCTCTCCAATAACGCACGGCGGGAGGACCGGCGGACCTACAACCCCTGACTGAGTTGGAGGACAGAGGGCACAGGATCGTTGTCAGCTGGGTCATAGGTGCCATGGCCGCTGGAGAGGTCGACCCCCTTCGTACAGCAATGGTATTTTCATCAGCTTTCTCTCCTCTCTCATGCTACTTCTCCCTCACAGCACCAGCCGTTTAGACTTTCAATCCAACTAAATGTTTCCAGTCCTTGCTCCCTTCTTGCCCACCTGCCCTCACGCTAAATCCACTCTTGCACCTTCCTGGTTTTAGACAGTGAATCACCAGCTGACCAGCCTGTCCCTCAGCCTGCCAATGGCAGCGATACGCCAGAGGAGGCGGAAGAGGAATCCGGAGCCTCACCACCTGCGTATCCCGAGGGTGACACATCAGACACTGGGGCCACGCCTTCACTGGAGGGGAGCAGGGTGTTAGGTTCCGATGAGGGCGAAGCTCCTGGACCCAACGGGCTGCAGAAACGCCATGAGGGTAGGGAAGCTCGGGGGCCATCTCCACTGAGGCTGAGTAGGCGCACGAGTTCTGCTGCACAGGACTCGGATGAGGACCTCGGCAATGCGGCCATGAATACCCAGGTCTTGAGAATGCACACTGAGCTTTTGGGTGCAATGATAAGGGTGCCCGACAGCATGGATGGACAGGGTGGGTGTGTGGTGGAGTCCGCCGCTAGCACAGCTGTCATCTGTGCGTAAACCCTTGAACCCATCCTTGCCTCGTTGCAGAGGATGGTGGAATTGCAGGGAGTTCATGGTGACCCAGAGCCGCATGTAATGGGTGAGGTGGCACGATCCAAAGCAGCACAGGCCGACGCGACGCAATGCCTTAGTGCTGCAATTGAGTCATTGTCTGGTGCCATCCAGTCTCGGACTGCTCTAATCCAGTCTGAGACTGCTCTCATCCAGTCTCAGACTGCTCTCACCCAGTCTCAGACTGCTCTCATCCAGTCTCAGACTGCTCTCATCCAGGCTCAGACTGCTCTCATGCAGTCTCAGGCTGCTCTCATGCAGTCTCAGGCTGCTCTCATGCAGTCTCAGACTGCTCTCATCCAGTCTCAGACTGCTCTCATCCAGTCTCAGGCTGCTCTCATCCAGTCTCAGGCTGCTCTCATCCAGTCTCAGACTGCTCTCATCCAGTCTCAGGCTGCTCTCATGCAGTCTCAGACTGCTCTCATCCAGTCTCAGACTGCTCTCATCCAGTCTCAGACTGCTCTCCTCCAGTCTCGGACTGCTCTCATGCAGTCTCAGATTGATGTCACGCGAGCACTGGCTGCTGCCATCCTCCCTGGATCGCCCAGAGTCCACCGGGATCACACAGTACCGCAGCAGGCCAACAATCTGTGCTCGAGTAGAAGCTCCGGATGCTAAGGTTCTGCCACTCGGGAGTGACAGTCTGTCAGTCGAGCAGGAACGTGCTGTTCTCTCTCAGGGTGACAGCATTCCAGCTCCCACCACTGCCACTTCCCCATTGCACTTGGCACGGCCTGCATCACAGCCAGCCCAGACTGCTTCAGCCCATGCAGAGTTCGTGCGGTCTGCAGCCGGGCCCTCCAGGCCCAGAGCTGGTCGAGGGCGTCCTTCAAGACCACCTTCAGTCTCTGGATCCAGCATTCAGCAGCCTTCCGCCAGCCTTGCTGCAGCCACTGGGGCCACATTTGGAGGAGCAGTGGAGTGGGAAGGGCGCAGGGGATGGCGATCACCCTCGAAGGCCCAACGGTGCAATCTGTAAATAAATCGTGCGAATGTTTGTGGGGAAAGTTCGAAGTTGTTGTTATTATATTTGTTTACTGTTTTGCCCTTTATCTCCATGCTGTGAGAACGAGTTTTGTTAGGTCCTGAATTGTTGGGCTTTTTTTCTAATTGTTTGTCCTGTATAAATGACACAGTGTTTGTAACATAAATCATTTTTATTATTGTTACTTTAAATCTTTCCTGATTAGACTCATTGCAGCTATGCCCGGCAATAGGGGGTGCGGGATGCTTTCAATTATGTGCTTCTTCATCTTAGAAGCCATTTTCTCAGTAAGGGGTTAGAATCGGTGTCTTATGTGTCGTTCACGGACGGCCCTTGCATTGGAAATATTGGGCGCCTCCCTACCACGTTGGTGCTGCTGATCCTCCTCTTCATCTACCTCCTCCTCCTCTTCATCTACCTCCTCCTCCTCTCCTACTTCCTCCTCCTCCTCAGGTGGTGCTCCATTCCCTGGTGGAAATGGCTGGGTCCTCATGATTGCAATGTTATGAAGTATGCAGCACACAACAATGAAGAGGGAGACTCGCTCGGGAGATTAGTGCAGGACTCCACCTGAGTGGTCCAGACACCGGAACCGTTATTTCAAGACACCGATCGTCTGCTCAATGAGGTTCCTGGTGGCGCTCTGGCTCTCATTGTATTGCAGCTCGGCAGGGGTTTTGGGGTTACGGAGCGGTGTCATCAGCCAGGTGCAGAGTGGATAACCCTTGTCCCTGAAGAGCCATCCATTAGTTTGACACGGCGGTTGGAAGAGCATGCGACACCGGTCTGGCGCAGGATAAAAGTATTGTGGCTGCAGCGAGGATAGCGGGCATTGACAGCGAGCATGAGCTTGACATTTAAAGAGTGGAAGCTCTTGCGTTTCGGAAGACCTCTGCATTCTCATGAGGTGCCCCCAACGCCACATACGTGCGGTCAACGGCACCCTGAACCATGGGGAAGCCCACTATCCTCGCAAAGCCACATGCGCATTTGCGCTGTTTGTCCCGGGTCTTGGGGAGAGACGTACTGGCGTCTCCTCTTCTACAAAGCCTTTGTCACCTACCGGATACAACAATGAACTGCGAACTGGTAGATATTCACTATGTCCCAAGCAGAAGCCTCAAATGAGGCACTGGCTTAGAAATTCAGAGCCACTGTCACCTCCACTCCTGGTCCTGAGCTGAGGCTGCAGATCCTGGTAGAGCTCAGTGACCACTTCCTTGCTGAATCACAGCCTTTGGAAACACTGCTCCTCAGACAAATGGATATAGGAGGAGAATTGCTCGCTGAATACCCTGTGAGGGTAAGGTCTCCTGTGCAGAGGCATGTTAGCCCTCCTCCCTCTGGCCATGTTTGTCACTGTCTCTCTCTGAGCCTCTGCGGCCTCTGAAGGTGAAGTTAGACAACGACGCCACGAGTTAGTGCAGCCGCCATCGACGCTTCTAAATATCGTTAGAAGGTACGTGAAATAAAAATGAACCTCCAAAGTGTTCTCGGTCAGCGTCGAATCTCGCCAGACATCTCTCCCCCTCTCAACCTGCGTGTTCCAATAATTTCGCCGACAGGAAAGGCAGGAAGCGGCCGCCTTTAAATAGCGCTCCCCCAGCCCCTCCCCCACTTGAAAACGTTTCCCTCTACCTGTCGTTCCTAGCGGCAGGTGCTAATGCAGTGACCGTGTCTCAATAGCAGCTCAGGGGTGCTACCGCGTTGTTGCACGCTCGCATGATGTCACAATCTGCAGGTGCAGGAGATCGTGGTGGTAGTATTTATCACCAATGCAAAACAAGTCGTCAATTTCGCGAGCAGCGCTAAAATAGCCGCGCTGGGGCGCTAAGCTCCTAGCACCCCGTTAGCGACTCCCCGCTGAAGGCACTAAGTGGAGGCGCTAACCAACCAACTGATTAACTGTGTTTCTCTCTTTGTTGTTCCCCATCCCATCCGCGCTGTTGTCAGCTATTGATTCTGAAGGTGATATCGTGTTACCAACGTTCAAATGTTCTATATTTAACTCAAGCAAATTAATTGGAGGTGACTCTTTATTTAACGAATTTCAGTCTGCTACCTACACTGAACTTTAGTATCAGATCAGAAGCATGCTGTCTTGGTTTATAAGACTTTTCACCTAATGGCGAAAGGTCATCAACCTGAAATGTTGGGCCAAAAATTCGGCACTTGCCGGATGAGTAGGCGCTGTGCACTCACCCGTTAGGCCTTCTGAAGTGCCGGTTTCCTGCATACACTGCGCATGCGCGGGAAACAGGAACTTCCGGTCTTCTGAAAGGAGTGGTTGAGAGGTGAACCACGTGCGCGGGAGAGGCTGCGTGCACGCAGCGAACTTAGGTTTTTTTCAGCTTTCTCCGGGAAGGTAAGTATGGAAGAAGCTGCTCATTTAAAAAGGAGGGGCAAGACCCGTTTTTAACAAGGTAAGTGGTTAATGAATTACAATTTAAAAACATTTTCAACTGGTTTATCTTTTTTACATACTTTAAAGAAAGGTAAGTTTATTTTTAGCACTGTTAAAAAGTATTTAAATTTTTTCAAAAATGTAATATTTTGTTTAAAATAGTTAATTTATTTAACGTATAGTTATTTTAAAAATGTGATGCTTTTTTAAAATTTATTTGATGTTTAGGTCTTGTTTTGGGGCCGATTTCAATTCACAGATTTGACAGGTCTTCCTGTCAAATCTATGAATGAAAAATGGTCTGCTGCCATTGGCTCTCCATGGCCCACGTGATCCCAGGGGACGCCCCTGGGATACACAAGCACTGCGCTCCGGCAGCTGCAGGAGGCCCAGGAGCTGAAGTCCCCGTGGACCCAAAGCTCAACGGCAGGCACGGTAGGTAGGTGCTGTGCTGTGAAAGCTATGAATGAAAGATGGTGTGCTGCCATTGGCTCTAACTGAGTCACGTGATCCCACAGCTCGCACGAATTAACTACGCCTGTGGGATACGAAAGCACTGCACAGCTGCTGTCCAGAACATCAAGTTCGTGCGAGCTCGGACTGAAAAAGCCAGCGCGCAGTGAGAGATCGCGGGAAGGCCTTACCCTCGCACGAAGGCTCACGCACTAATTTTTGGGCCATTATCATTGAATGTTACGAATGAGTTGCAAGTTTCATCCCGAATTCCAGCAAACTGCTGCTTTCGCTCCCAGCCTGATGTATAATTTTCCTATTTATTTGCCTTCCTCACAGTTAACTTAGTGACGATTGTGATCCTGTCTCTGGGAAAGTGCGGTCTCTCCAAATGTGTCACTCGCTACCTGGTGGCCATGGCAGCGGTGGATCTACTGTTCATTATCCTCGACCTGATAATGAGGCACATTCCGATTGTTTATGAGGAGCAGTTTAATTTCGTTTTGTTTATCCTCATGTGTAATATCCACGCCGTCCTGCTGTTCGCAGCCACAGACTGTTCTGTCTGGTTCACCGTCACTTTCACCTTTGATCGATTTGTGGCCATTTGTTGCCAGAAGCTGAAAACGAAATATTGCACCGAGAAAACGGCGCTGTGGTTCTGGGAACAGTGACTGTGCTGAACGGTTCAAAGAACATTTTCTGGTATTTTATGTTCACAGAGCGGTGTTGGCTTATGAACTTCCCCTGGTTTTGTAAGGTCACAGAGGATGTTCAGTATTCACGGGTCTGGGCAACAATCGAGCTCGTTCATTATATTTTCACTCCGGGGATCCCATTTGTCGTGATTCTGCTGCTCAATGCGGTCACCGTCAGACACATTTTAGTGTCCAGCAGAGCCCGCAGGAGACTATGGGTTCCCAGCAGTGGGGAGAGCCCCAGAGACCCCAAGATGGAGAGCCGCAGGAAATCCATCATTTTACTGCTTGTCATCACCGGCAATTTCATCCTGTTATGGGTCGTGTTTATGGTGTATTCTATATGGGGCCGGCTGTGGGATTTGGGGTTTCAGTCTGTATATATACCATTCTATTTAATGGAACTGGGATTTATGCTGCAGCTTCTGATTTGCTGCACAAACACTTGGATTTACGCTGTGACCCAGACTAAGTTCAGAGAGCAGTTGAAGAATGTGGGGAAATATCCATTCACTCTGATTGTAAAATTCATTAAAGGATGAGAGGAAGCAGCATGAGAGTTCAGAGTTCCCTGGGCTTTATTTGTGGCGCCCAGCACAATGCTGGAAGCTCTGGGGCCATGCACAAAGATGGCGGCTCTGGGGCCGCACACAAAGATGGCATCACACGCGCTCTGCACAAAGATGGCGGCACCGGCGCGATCCGCACCAAGAAGGCGGCTCTGGGCCCAGCACAAAGATAGTGGCTCTGGGGGCCTGGCACAAAAATGGCGGTACCCGCGCTCCGCGCAAAAATGGCGGCAACCGCACCCCCACAAGGATGACGGTTCGGGGGCCCCGCATACAGATTGGCGGCTCTGGCGCCCAACAGAAAGATGGCGGCTCTGGGGGCCCGCACAAAGATGCAAACTCCGGCGCCCCGCAAAAAAAGGCGGCTCTGGGGGCCCGCCCAAAGTGTGTGGCTCCGGGGTACCGCACAAAGATGGCGGATCCGGGGCCCCGCACAAAGATGGCGTATCTGGCCCACACGTCCAGCACCCCTCACACACACACACACCACTCCCCCACAAACACCCCTCCCACACACACACCCCTCCCAACATAGACACATAAATCCCACCCTACACCCACACACCTCCCAACACACATTGACCCCACCAGACACACTACCCTCCCCCACACACACACACTTCCCACACACACAGACCCCTCCCCACACAAACACACCCCTCCCCACATACACACAACCCTTACCACAAAAAACCCCGACACACACACACTCCCCTCCCCACACACACACACCATCCCCACACACACCCCTCATCACACACACACCTCCAAACTCACACACCCGTCCAGCAAACACACCCCTCCTAACACACACACACCTCCACTACACACACCCTCCCACACACACCCCTCCCAACACACACGCATACCCCACCCCGCACCCCCCTCCACACACACCGTGCCCCCCTACTCATACAACTCTCCCCCACAGACAGACCCCTCCCCCACACACACATCCCTCGTCCACACACAAAACCCTCCCAACACACACACATGCACCCCTCCCCCACACCCCTCCCCCACACCCCTCCCCCACACACACATCCCACCCCGCACGCACTTCCCTCCTCCACCCACAACCCTCCCCCACACACAGACCCCTCCCCATACACACACCCTGCCTCACACAAGCCAACCCCTCCCACACACAGAAACCTCCCCACACACAAATCTCACCCCCACACACACGCTCTTCCCACACACACACACCGCTCCCACCCCACGCACAAACACCTCCACACAAACACACCCCTTCCCCTCACACAAAGACCTCTCCAGATATAAAACAATCCCCACAAACACCCCACCCCATACACACACACCACTCGCCCTCCCACAATATCCTCTCCACACACTGCACTCTCCCCCACACACACCCCACACACACAACACCCCACACACACACCTCCCCACAGACACATCCCTCACCCACACACACATACCCCTCCGCCCCCCAACATACCCCTCCCCACGCACACCCCTACCCCCCACACATACACCCCTTACCCCCACACACACACTCCTCAAATCATACCCACTCACCCCCACACACACACTCCTCAACACATACCCCCTCACCCCCACAAAAACACCACTCACCCCCACACACACACTCCTCAAAACAAACATACCCCTCCCCCACAACCCACACTCCCCTCGCCCCACACAAACCCCTCCCCCACACACACCCATCCCCACAGACACATATCCCTACCGCCACACCCCCGCTCTCGCACACACACCCCTCCCACACACACATACCCCTCACCCCCACACACACACTCCTCAATAAATACACACCCCTCCCCCACCCAAACTCCCCTCCCATCACACATACCCCTCCCCCACACACACCCTTCCCCAGAGACACATCCCCCTACCGCCACAATCCCCCTCCCTCACACACACCCCTCCCAGACACACACATCTCGCCCCCACACACATACCCATCCACACACACACTCTTCCCCAAAAAACACACTTCCACCCCACACACACGCCTCCCGCACACACGCAAACCCATCCCCAACATACACACCCTGCCTCACACACACACATCCCTCCTAAAACACACACCCCTGCACACTCCACACACAAACACCACTCCACACAAACAAATATCCCTCCGAAAACACCCTCACACAACCCACCCCACACACACACCCCGCCCCACAAACACACCCCTCCCACTCACACACCCCACCCCACACACAATCCTCTCCCCCAAACACATCCCTCCCCCAAACACACACCTCTCCCCACACACACATCCCTGCCCCACACACACACCCATCAACCACACAAATGCCGCTCCCCACACACACACAATCCTCTACCACATAATATCCCGTCCCCCCGCACACACACAACTCACAACACACACACATCCCACCCCCGCACAAAGACCCCTCCGCGACACACATATCGCTCCCCATACACACACACCCCTCCACCACACACTCACCACTCCCCCACACAAATACCACACCCCACAAACACACAACCCTGCTACACACACGCACCCCACCCCACACACACACACCCCTCCCCACACACCTCCCTCCCTTCCTCACACAACCCTCCCCACACTAACACACATTCCACACACAAACACCCCTCCCCACACAAACCCAACCCTCGCACACACACACACACACCCATTCCCCCCCCCCACACCACTCCCCCACAAACAGACACACTCCCTTCCACGCACACACACCGCTCCACCCCAAACCAAACCCTCCCCCCAAAAACACCCCTCCCCCACACGAACTACACTCTCCCACACACACAACTGCTCGACACGCACACACCCCTACCCCAAATGCACACCCCTTCCCCGCATACAACCCTCTCACACACACATACCCCTCCCACCCCACACAAACACACCACCCACACACCCACACACCACACCCCACACACACACCCCTCACCATACACACAAACCTCTATCCAACAAACACACCTCACCCCCACACATAAACCCCTCCACACACATAAACCTCCCTGCACAATCACAACCTTGCCCCCAGACACACACTCTCCCCCCCTTCACTCACACCTCTGCCCCCCCAGACAAGCCTCATCCACACACACATACACCTCCCAACACAAACACACCGCTACCCCACACCAAACCCTCCCCCCACACACAACACTCCCTCCCACACACACACTACCCTACAAACACACACTCCGGTCCCACCCACACACACCACTCACGCCCACACAAATCCCTCCCCCACACACAAACCCCTCCCCAACTCACACACCGCTCCACCCCACACACAGTCCCCTCCCACAAAACACGCACACCCGTCGCAAACAAACACACCCCTCCCCACACACACAGCCCACCCCACACACACAACCCTCCATTAACAGAAACACACCTTCCTCACAACCACACACCCATCTCCCCGACAAACACACACACCTCGCCCACAAACACACAACCCTCAACACACACACCACACCTCCTCCACACACACATTACACCCCACAAACAGACACACTCCTCACCACACACACAACTCTCCCCCACACACTCACACCTCCCCCACACACACTCCACCCCCACACATACTCCCCTCCGCACGGAAACACGTCCCTCAACACACACACAAACCCCTCCCCCGCACAGACATCACTCCCCCACAAACACAAACACTGCTCCCCAGAAAAACCAGACTTCGCCACACAGACAATTCCCTTCCCACACACAATTCCCTTCCCACACACACACCTCCCCCACACACACACCTCCCACACACACACAATCCACCCAACACACACACACACCCCTCCCCACACACACACTGTTCCCCCACACACAGACACCGCCCCACACACACAAACCTCCCCCACAAGCACACACGTACCCACACAAACCACCCCTCGTAAAACACACACCCATGCCCCCACCACACACACCTCTCCCCACAAACTCACAACCTTCCACACGCACACACCCCTCCCCACACGCAGACCACTCACCCCACAAATAATCCTCTCCCCCACACGCACCCCGCCCCACAAACACACACACCTCCCTACCCACAAATAACCCTTCGTTCCACACACACACATTTCCCACCCACACACAGACCCAACTCCCACTCACACACCCCTCACCACACACACACACCACACCACAAACTCACTACTCCCCCACACACACAACCATCCCCACACTCAGAACTCACCATACACACACCACTCCCCACACACACTCTCCCATCCACCTCACACACACCCCTCCCCCACACAAACCCCTCTCCACACACACACACCTCTCTCCCCACATACAACCCTCCCCCCACACACACACCTCCCCCAAACACACAACATTCCCCCCACACACACTCTCCTCCCCAACACCTAAGCCGCTCCCCACTCACACACAGCCCTCCACCCCACACACTCCCCTCCACACACGCATCTCTCCCCCACGCTTACCCTTCCCCACACACACTCACAAGCCTCCCCACAAACACAAAACCTCCCCACACACACACCCCTGCCCCCCCACACACACACCCCACCCCACTCACACACACACCTCAGCACACACATACACACACCCCTGCCCCACACACACATCCTTCCCCCACAATCACATCCCACCCAACACACGCGTACCCCTCCCAACATACATACCGCTCCCGACACACACAAACCCCACCCCATTTACACGCTCACCCCACGCCACACACCCACTCACCCCTCCCCACTCACACACACCCCTCCGCCGACGAACACACCAATCTCCAAAACACACACCCGTCCCGACACGCACACACCGCAACGCCCCACACACAAACCCACCCCCAGACATACAAAACATTCCCCCACATAGCCACACCCCGCTCCCCGCAGACACACCTCTTCCCTACATACGCACCCCTCACCACACACACAAGCACCTCTCACACACACAAGCCCCTCCCCACACACAAACCCATCCCCACAAACACAGCAATCCCCAAAAAAACACACACCACCCCACACACACCCCTACCCACATACACTCCTCCCCACACACGCACACCGCTCCCCTCAAACAAACCCCTCCCCACACCCACACACCCCTCCCCACACACACACCACTCCGCCGACACACACACCACTCTCCCACACACACAACACTCTCCCACACACACACCACTCTCCCACACACACACCATTCTCCCACACACACACCCGTCCCGACACACACACCCAACCGCCCCCATAAAAACCCCTCCCCACCCACACAAAAATTACCCCACATAGACACACCACTCCGCCCACACACACCCCTCACCAGACACACACATCTCCCTCACACACACCACACCCACACACACACCCCTCGCCACACACAAATCCCTCCCCACAAACACAGCCCACCCCCCGCACACACCTCTCCCCACACACACTCACACACCTCCGCACACACACACCCCTCACCAGACACACACCCCTCCACCACACACACCAAGCCCCACACGCGCACCACTCCCCACACACATACCCATCTCACAAACAACAACCCTCCCCCTACACACTCCCCTCACCCACAGACACCCCCCCCTCCACACAAATGCCACACCCCCACAAACTCAAACCCCTCCACCTCTCACACACACACAACCAAACTGCACACACGCACCCCACCCCACACACACAAGCCCCTCCCCACACACCTCCCTCCCTCACACACCCCTCCCCACACACACACCCGTTCCTCACACAACACCCCTCCCCACACAAACACAAACCTCGCACAGACACACAAACCCCTCATCACACACACACCCATTCCCCCACCCACACCCCTCCCCCACAAACACACACACTCCCTTCCACGCACACACACCGCTCCACCACAAACCAAACCCTACCCCCACAAACACCCCTCCCCCACACAAACTACATTCTCCCACACACACAACTACCCCATCCACACACACACCTGCCCCACACACACACTCCTACCCCAGATGCACACCCCTTCCCCACATAGACCCCTCCACACACACACACTCCCCTCCCACACCACACAGCACACCACCCACACACACACACCCCACCCCACACACACAGTCCTCACCATACACACAAACCTCTATCCCACAAACACACCTCACCCCCACACATATTCCCCTCCTCACACATACACCTCCCTACACAATCACAACCCTTCCCCCAGACACACACTCCCCTCCCCTCACTCACACCTCTGAACCCCCAGACAATCCTCATCCACACACACATACACCTCCCAACACAAGCACACCCCTCCCCCACACACACAACAACCAACACACACCCCTCCCCCACTCAGACACCGCTCCAACCCACATACAGTCCCCTCCCACAACACACGCACACCCGTCGCAAACACACACTCCCGACCCCAAACAAACACACCCCTCCCCACACACACACCCCACCCCACACACACATCCCTCCATTCACAAACACACCCCTTCCTCACAACCACACACCCAACTCCCCGACACACACACACCTCGCCCACAAACACACAAACCTCAACACACACACCACCCCCTCCACACACACATTACTCCCCCACAAACAGAAACACACCTCCCCACACACACAACTCTCCCCCCGAAACAGACACCACACCCACACAGACTCCTCCCCCACACATACTCCCCTCCCCACGGAAACACATCGCTCAACACACACACAAACCCCTCCCCCGCACAGTCATCACTCCCCCGCACAGACATCACTCCCCCACAAACACATGCACTCCTCCCCAGACACACCACACTTCGCTACACAGACAGCACTCCCCCACACATACCCCTACAACACACAATCCCCTCCCCACACACACCCTTCCCCCACACACAGACACCGCCCCACAGACACAAACCTCCCCCACACAGACACCCGTACCCACACAAACCACCCCTCGTAAAACACACACCCATGCCCCCACCACACACAGACCTCTCCCCACAAACACACAACCTTCCACACGCACACACCGCTCCCCACACGCAGACCACTCACCCCACAAATAATCCTCTCCCCTCAAACGCACACACCTCCCTACACACACACAACCCGTCGTACCACACACACACCTTTCCCACCCACACACAGACCCAACCCCCAATCACACACCCCTCACCACACACACACACCACCCCACAAACACACCACTCCCCCCACACACACAACCTTCCCCACACTCAGAACTCACCCACACACACCACTCCCCACACACACTCTCCCATTCACCCCACACACAGCCCTCCCCCACACAAACCCCTCTCCACACACACACACCTCTCTGCCCACAGACACCCCTCCCCCCCACACACACACCTCCTCCACACACACAACATTCCCCCCGCACACACTCCTCCCCAACACCTAAGCCGCTCCCCACTCACACACAGCCCGGCCCCCCACACACTCCCCTCCACACACGTATCTCTCCCCCACGCTCACCCCTCCTCACACACACTCACACCCCACCCCACTAACACCCACCCCTGCCCCACAAAGACACCCTCCCCCCACATTCACATTCCACCCTACACACGCGCACCCCTCCCAACATACATACTGCTCCCCACACACACAAACCCCACCCCATTTACACGCTCACCCCTCGCCGCACACCCACACACCCCTCCCCACTGACACACACGACTCCGCCGACAAACACACCAATCTCCCAAACACATACCCGTCCCGACACACACACAGCGCAACGCCCAACACACAAGCCCACCCCCAAACATACAAAACCTTCCCCCACATAGCCACACCCCGCTCCCCGCACACACACCTCTTCCCTACATACGCACCGCTCATCACACACACCCGTCCCTCCCCACACACAAACACATCCCCACAAACACAGCAATCCCAAAACACACACACCCCTCCCCACACACATCCCTACCCACACACACACTCCTCCCCACATACACACAACGCTCCCCACACACAAACCCCTCCCTTTACCCACACTCCCCTCCCCACACACACACCACTCCGCCGACACACACACCACTCTCCCACACACACACCCGTCCCTCCCCACACACAAACCAATCCCCACAAACACAGCAATCCCAAAACACACACACCCCTCCCCACACACAAACCCATCCCCACAAACACAGCAATCCCAAAACACACACACCCCTCCCCACACACATCCCTACCCACACACACACCTCCCCCACACACACACCACTCTCCCACACACACCCCTCCCCACACACAAACCCCTCCCCACAAAAGCAGCACACACCCCACACACACCTCTCCCCACACACACTCACACACCACCCCCCACACGCGCACCCCTCCCCACACACATACCCATCCCCACACACATACCCCTCCCCACATACACACACACTTCCCAACACACTCATCTCACCCACACACACCCATCCAAACACAAACTCACCCATCCACCGCACACTCACCCCTCCGCCACACACACCCCACTGCACATAAGCACACCTCACCCCCCACATAAACCCCTCCCCCACACACACACCACAACCCCCAGACACACCCCTCCACACACACACAAGTTGTCTCACACAGTCACACCCCGTCCCCACACACTCAACTCTCCCCACACACACTCACACAACTCTGCACACACACACACCCTTTGCACACACATTCTGTACAAACAGACACACTCCCCACCCAAACACATCCACCACTCACCCCACACAGACAGACCCGTCCGCACTCACAGACACCACTCTGCCGACACACACCACTCCCCCACAAACACACCCTTCCCCACATACACATCTCTCCACACACACGTGAACCCCTCCCCACACGCATACCCATCCTCACACACAACAACCCCTCCCCACACACACACACCTCCCCACTTACATGCGCACCCCTCGCCACAAACCCATACACCCCTCCCCTCTCACAGACACCACTTCGCCGACACACACACCACTCTCCCACGCGCAAACCCCTCCCGACACACACACACCCCACCGACCCCACACAAGCCCCTCCACACACACACAAAACCATCACCCACTTAGTCACACACATCCCACCACACACACACCTCTCCCCCACACACACACCCCTCATCACACACACAAAAACCTCCCTCACACACGCACACCACTCACCCCCACACACACCCATCCCCACACACATACCCACCCCACAAACTTACCCCTCCCCACACACACTTCCCACCCCAAACACACGGCCCTCCCCACACACACCCCTACCCACTTACACACCCCTCCCCATAGACAAACCCACCCCACACACTGACCTCTCCCCCAAACACACATCCAATCCCAAACACACACACCTCCCCACACACACCCCTACCCACATATAAACACCTCCCACACACACACACCGCTCCCCACTTAAATACAACCCTTCCCACACACACCCCTCCCCACACTAACACAGCCTCCCCACACACAAGCACACATCCCCCCACACACACACCCCTCCCCCCCACACACACAATCCATTCCCACACAAAAACATCCCCCGTACACACAGCCCTCCCCACACATAAACCACCCTGCCCAAACACACGCACAAACCTCCCCCTCACACACTCACCACCCCCCACACACACCCATCTCCCCATACACACACACTTCCCCCCCACACACACTCCTCCACACACACACGCACTGGTACCCCACACACACTTTTACCCCTCCCCACACAAGCACATCCCACCTCACACACAAAGCCCCACCCCACACACACATACCCCGCACCACACACAGCCCTCCCCTCCACTAACACCCCTCCCCCACACGCACATCCCTCCCTACACACCTACACCTCTCCCCCACACCCCCACCCCCACACACAAACCCCTCCCCAACACACACACACCCCTCCAACACACACACAGCCTTCCCACACGCACAGCCCTCCCTACAATAAACCACCCCCTCCCAATACACACACACAACCAACCTCCCTCACACACACACCTCCGCCCACACACACCCATTCCCCAAGACACACACTCCTCCCCCGCACACACACAGCCCTCCACATACACACACACCCCTCCCCACATAAACACATCCCTCCACACACACACACACCCTCCACAACACACCACTCACCACACACACACACCCCTCACCACACACTCAAAAACCTCCCTCAAACACACATCACTACCCCACAAACACACACGCATCCCTCCAACACCCACACACCCTTTCCCCCACGGACAGCGTGCCCCACACACAACCCTCCCCACACACCCAACACTCACACCCACGCACACTCCCTTTCACCCACACACAAGCCCCTCCCAACACACAGACACAGCCTCCCACCACACACACCGCTCCACACACACAACCCACACCCACGCACACCTCACCCCACACACACTCACACACCTCCACACAAACACAGCTCACCACACACACACCCACCCCCCACACACACCCCACCCCACACACAAACCCCTCCGCACACACACCCCTCCCCACACACACACCCCTCATCCACAGACACCCCCCCTCATACAAATACCACTCCCCCACAAACTAAAACCACTCCCCCCACACACACTCACACACCTCCGCCCACACACACCCATCCCCCAACACACACACCCCTCCCCCCACACACAGCCCTGCAGATACACACACACCCCTCCCCACACAAACACATCCTCCTCACTCACACAACCCCTCCCCCACACACAAACCCTCCACACACACATACCCCTCACCACACACACAAACCCCTCACCACACACACACACCTCCACCCACACACACTCAGCCCCCACACTCACACACCCGTCCCCACAGACACACACCCCTCCACCACATAGACAACCCTCCCAACACATACATAAACCCCTCCCGCACACACACGCACCTCACCCCCACACACACACTTCTCCCCACAAACACACATCTCCACACAAACAAACCCGTCCCAAAACACACCAACATCCCAACCCAACACACAAACCTCTCCCACACACACACCCTACCCAGACTGCTCCCCACACACACGAACCCTTCCCACACACAGTCCCGTCCCCACACACACACACACCATCCGTCACACACATACCTCAACCACACACACACCCCACCACCCCCACACACCACTCCCCACTCACACAAACCCATCCCCACGCACACAACACTCCCCTCACACACACATATCCCTGCTCCACACACACAACCCTCCGCTCACACACACACACACATCCCCACACACACACAACTCCCCCAACACCCCACTCCAATACACACCTCCCCACATATACACCTCCCCCACACACTCCACTCCCCCGCACCCATTCTCTCCGTCTTTCTATCAACCTCTTCTCTTTCTCTTTCTAAAAGAATCATAGCATGGCACAGCACAGGTGGAGACCATTCGGCCCACCGTGACATTGCTGTCTCTTTGAAAGAGCTATCTAATTAGTCCTACTCTTTAGCCAGAGCGTTGTAAATCTTCCCCTTCAACTAATTATCCAATTCCCTTTAGAAAGTTACTATTGAATCTGCTTCCACCACGTTCTCAGACAGTGCATTCCAGATCACAACAATTCACTGCATAAAGAAAATTCTCCTACTCTCTCCTCTGGCTCTTTTGCCAATTACCTCAAATCTGTGCCCTCTGGTTACCAAACATTTTGCAACTGGAAACTGACTTACTCTGTCAAAAGCCATCATGATTTTGAACATCTATATTGTATCTCCCCTTATGGAAAAGAACAAAGAGAGACAAGGTGCAAAAGTTCTCAATGGCGGAAATGCCAATTTTTCTAAGCCGAGATGTGATTTTAGAAAGTGTACTGGAAACAGCCACTTGAAGGAAAATCTGTGTCAGTGCAATGGGAGGCAGTAAGAGAGGAGATAGTCAGGGTTCAGAGCAAATCTGTTCCCAAAAAAAAAAAAGGAAAGGACTCCCAAATCTAGAGGCCCCTGGATGTCAGGAGGATACAGGGTAGGATAAGCAAAAAAAAGGAAGCTTTTGACTGATACTGAGAGTTCAATACTACAGAACGGCGAGACGAGTATAGAAAGTGCAGGGATGAAATTAAAAAATGGAAAGTAGGAGAGCCAGGAGAGGGCATCAAAAATATTGGCAAGCAAAATCAAGGAAAACCCAAAGATGTTTTATAAATGCATAAAGTGCAAGAGGATAACTCAGGAAAGAGTAGTGCCTATTAGAAACCAAAGTGACAATCTGTGTGTAGAGCCAGAAGATGTAGGTGGGGTCTTAAATGAATATTTTGCATCTGTGTTCACTATGGAGTCGTACGATGTAGGCATAGAAATCAGACAGGGGGACTGTGATATACTTGAACAAATTAGTATTGAGAGGGAGGAGGTACTAGTGGTTTTAGCGGGCTTAAAAGTGGATAAATCCCCAGGCCCAGACGAGAAGTATCCCAGGCTGCTGTGTGAGGCAAGGGAGGAGACTGCAGGGGCTCTGACACAAATTTTCAGAAACTCTCTGTCCACAGGGGAGGTGCCAGAGGACTGGAGAACAGCTAACGTAGTGCCATTATTCAAGAAGGGTGGTAGGGATAAACCAGGGAATTATAGGCCAGTGAGCATAACATCAGTGGTAGGGAAATTATTGGAACAAATTCTGCGGGAAAGAATTAGTCTCCGCTTGGAGAGGCAAGGAATAATCAAGGATAGTCAGCGGGAGATCATGTCTGACCAATGTGTTTGAATTTTTCGAGGGAGTGACTAGGTGTGTGGATGAGGGTAGTGCAGTTGATGTGGTCTACATGGACTTCAGTAAGGCTTTTGACAAAGTCCCGCATGGGAAACTGATCAAGAAGGTAAGAGCCCATGGGATCCAAGGCAACTTGGCACATTTGAGACAAATTTGGCTTAGTGGCAGGAGGCAGAGGGTGATGGTCGAAGGTTGTTTTTGTGACTGGAAGCCTGTGTCCAGTGGTGTACCGCAGGGATCGGTGCTGGGTCCTTTTCTGTTTGTAGTGTACATTAATGATTTAGATATGAATGTAGGAGGTATGATCAGTAATTTCGCAGATGACACGAAAATTGGTCGGGTGGTAAATAGCGAGGAGGGAAGCCTCAGGTTACAGGACGATATAGACGGGTTGGTCAGATGGGCAGGACAGTGGCAAATGGAATTTAAACCTGAAAAGTGTGAGGTGATGCATTTTGAGAGAACTAACAAGGCAAGGGAATACACAATGAATGGTAGGACCCTAGGAAGGACAGAGGATCAGAGGGACCTTGGTGTGCATGTACATAGATCACTGAAGGCAGCAGGGCAGGCAGATAAGGTGGTTAAAAAGGCATATGGGAGAATTGCCTTCATTAGCCGAGGCATAGAATATAAGAGCAGGGAGGTTATGATGGAACTGTACATAACGCTAGTTAGGCCACAGCTGGAATACTGTGCGCAGTTCTGGTCGTCACACTATAGGAAGGATGTGATTGCATTGGAGAGGGTGCAGAGGAGATTCACCAGGATGTTACCTGGGCTGCAGCGCTTCAGCTATGAAGAGAGACTGGACAGGCTGGGGTTGTTTTCCTTGGAGCAGAGAAGGCTGAGGGGGGACCTGATTGAGTGTACAAAATTATGAGGGGTATCGATAGGGTAGGTAGAAATGAACGTTTCCCCTTAGTAGAGGGGTCAATAACAAGGGGGCATACTGTCAAGGTAAGGTGCAGGAGGTTTAGAGGGGATTTCAGGAAAAACTTTTTCACCCAGAGGCTGGTTGGAATCTGGAACTCACTGCCTGAAAGGGTGGTCGAAGCAGGAACCCTCACAACATTCAAGAAGCTTTTAGATGTGCACTTGAAACGCCATAGCATACAAGGCTACGGACCAAGTGCTGGGAAATAGGATTAGAATAGGTAGGGTTGATGGCCGGCGCGGACACGATGGGCCGAAGGGCCTCTTTCTGTGCTGTATAACTCTATGACTCTATCACTCTATGACTCTAAAAGGGTAACCAGTGTGTGAAGGTGGAAGACATGGGCACGGACCTTAATAAATACTTTGTGTCTGTGTTCACAGCGGAGAGGCACGATGTAGACATTGTAGTTAAGGAGGAGGAGTGTGAAATATTAGATTAGATAATCTTAGTGAGAGAGGAATCATTAAGGAGTTCAGCATCTTTGAAAGTAGATAAATCTCGAGGGACGGATGAAATCTATCCCAGGCTGTGAAGAGAGGCAAAGGAGGAAATAGTGGAGACTCAGACCATCATTTTACAATCCACTCTGGCTGCTGACATGGTCAAGAGGACTGGAGGACTCCTAAAGTTGTACCGTTGTTTAAAAAGGGAGAAAGGGATAGACCGAGTAATTACAGATCAGTCAGCCTATTCTCGGTGATGGAAACATTCTGCTGGCACTGTCGAGCGGCGACGGGCAGCGCTGTTCCCTGAGAGTGGCAGGAGGTCATTGCCCCGTGGAGTTTAGAAGGTTGTGGAGGGAGGTGGCTCAGTATGTCTCCTCGAGGAGCCTGGTGCCAACGACCCACATCCAATGTCGGAAGAAGATCGGCGACCTCACTTGGGTGGTCAGGGTGAGTAACTGCTTTTCAATACCTCAACATCCCTCCATCTCAACTTAGCTCTCTGACCAGATGCTTTAAATACCCAAATGCCCAACACTCATCCAAGATTTATGGCCATCTCATAAAACACACATGCATATCCCACACCTTGCACACAATAACGGCTATTCACTTATGGTAGGTAAATCTGCCAAACACATGGCTACACACAATAACGGCTATTCAATTATGGTAGGTACATCTGCCAAACACATGGCTGCACACAATAACGACTATTCAATTATGGGAGGTACATCTGCCAAAACACATGGCTGCACACAATAACGGCTATTCAATTATGGGAGGTACATCTGCCAAACACATGGCTGCACACAATAACGGCTCTTAAACTATGATAGACATAACTGCCAGACACATGCCTGCACACTCCCGCTGTCCTTTTTCTTGCAGGCCAAGCTCTCCAATAACGCACGGCGGGAGGACCGGCGGACCTACAACCCCTGACTGAGTTGGAGGACAGAGGGCACAGGATCGTTGTCAGCTGGGTCATAGGTGCCATGGCCGCTGGAGAGGTCGACCCCCTTCGTACAGCAATGGTATTTTCATCAGCTTTCTCTCCTCTCTCATGCTACTTCTCCCTCACAGCACCAGCCGTTTAGACTTTCAATCCAACTAAATGTTTCCAGTCCTTGCTCCCTTCTTGCCCACCTGCCCTCACGCTAAATCCACTCTTGCACCTTCCTGGTTTTAGACAGTGAATCACCAGCTGACCAGCCTGTCCCTCAGCCTGCCAATGGCAGCGATACGCCAGAGGAGGCGGAAGAGGAATCCGGAGCCTCACCACCTGCGTATCCCGAGGGTGACACATCAGACACTGGGGCCACGCCTTCACTGGAGGGGAGCAGGGTGTTAGGTTCCGATGAGGGCGAAGCTCCTGGACCCAACGGGCTGCAGAAACGCCATGAGGGTAGGGAAGCTCGGGGGCCATCTCCACTGAGGCTGAGTAGGCGCACGAGTTCTGCTGCACAGGACTCGGATGAGGACCTCGGCAATGCGGCCATGAATACCCAGGTCTTGAGAATGCACACTGAGCTTTTGGGTGCAATGATAAGGGTGCCCGACAGCATGGATGGACAGGGTGGGTGTGTGGTGGAGTCCGCCGCTAGCACAGCTGTCATCTGTGCGTAAACCCTTGAACCCATCCTTGCCTCGTTGCAGAGGATGGTGGAATTGCAGGGAGTTCATGGTGACCCAGAGCCGCATGTAATGGGTGAGATGGCACGATCCAAAGCAGCACAGGCCGACGCGACGCAATGCCTTAGTGCTGCAATTGAGTCATTGTCTGGTGCCATCCAGTCTCGGACTGCTCTAATCCAGTCTGAGACTGCTCTCATCCAGTCTCAGACTGCTCTCACCCAGTCTCAGACTGCTCTCATCCAGTCTCAGACTGCTCTCATCCAGGCTCAGACTGCTCTCATGCAGTCTCAGGCTGCTCTCATGCAGTCTCAGGCTGCTCTCATGCAGTCTCAGACTGCTCTCATCCAGTCTCAGACTGCTCTCATCCAGTCTCAGGCTGCTCTCATCCAGTCTCAGGCTGCTCTCATCCAGTCTCAGACTGCTCTCATCCAGTCTCAGACTGCTCCCATGCAGTCTCAGACTGCTCTCATCCAGTCTCAGACTGCTCTCATCCAGTCTCAGACTGCTCTCCTCCAGTCTCGGACTGCTCTCACGCAGTCTCAGATTGATGTCACGCGAGCACTGGCTGCTGCCATCCTCCCTGGATCGCCCAGAGTCCACCGGGATCACACAGTACCGCAGCAGGCCAACAATCTGTGCTCGAGTAGAAGCTCCGGATGCTAAGTTTCTGCCACTCGGGAGTGACAGTCTGTCAGTCGAGCAGGAACGTGCTGTCCTCTCTCAGGGTGACAGCATTCCAGCTCCCACCACTGCCACTTCCCCATTGCACTTGGCACGGCCTGCATCACAGCCAGCCCAGACTGCTTCAGCCCATGCAGAGTTCGTGCGGTCTGCAGCCGGGCCCAGAGCTGGTCGAGGGCGTCCTTCAAGACCACCTTCAGTCTCTGGATCCAGCATTCAGCAGCCTTCCGCCAGCCTTGCTGCAGCCACTGGGGCCACATTTGGAGGAGCAGTGGAGTGGGAAGGGCGCAGGGGATGGCGATCACCCTCGAAGGCCCAACGGTGCAATCTGTAAATAAATCGTGCGAATGTTTGTGGGGAAAGTTCGAAGTTGTTGTTATTATATTTGTTTACTGTTTTGCCCTTTATCTCCATGCTGTGAGAACGAGTTTTGTTAGGTCCTGAATTGTTGGGCTTTTTTTCTAATTGTTTGTCCTGTATAAATGACACAGTGTTTGTAACATAAATCATTTTTATTATTGTTACTTTAAATCTTTCCTGATTAGACTCATTGCAGCTATGCCCGGAAATAGGGGGTGCGGGATGCTTTCAATTATGTGCTTCTTCATCTTAGAAGCCATTTTCTCAGTAAGGGGTTAGAATCGGTGTCTTATGTGTCGTTCACGGACGGCCCTTGCATTGGAAATATTGGGCGCCTCCCTACCACGTTGGTGCTGCTGATCCTCCTCTTCATCTACCTCCTCCTCCTCTTCATCTACCTCCTCCTCTTCTCCTACTTCCTCCTCCTCCTCAGGTGGTGCTCCATTCCCTGGTGGAAATGGCTGGGTCCTCATGATTGCAATGTTATGAAGTATGCAGCACACAACAATGAAGAGGGAGACTCGCTCGGGAGATTAGTGCAGGACTCCACCTGAGTGGTCCAGACACCGGAACCGTTATTTCAAGACACCGATCGTCTGCTCAATGAGGTTCCTGGTGGCGCTCTGGCTCTCATTGTATTGCAGCTCGGCAGGGGTTTTGGGGTTACGGAGCGGTGTCATCAGCCAGGTGCAGAGTGGATAACCCTTGTCCCTGAAGAGCCATCCATTAGTTTGACACGGCGGTTGGAAGAGCATGCGACACCGGTCTGGCGCAGGATAAAAGTATTGTGGCTGCAGCGAGGATAGCGGGCATTGACAGCGAGCATGAGCTTAACATTTAAAGAGTGGAAGCTCTTGCGTTTCGGAAGACCTCTGCATTCTCATGAGGTGCCCCCAACGCCACATACGTGCGGTCAACGGCACCCTGAACCATGGGGAAGCCCACTATCCTCGCAAAGCCACATGCACATTTGCGCTGTTTGTCCCGGGTCTTGGGGAGAGACGTACTGGCGTCTCCTCTTCTACAAAGCCTTTGTCACCTACCGGATTCAACAATGAACTGCGAACTGGTAGATATTCACTATGTCCCAAGCAGAAGCCTCAAATGAGGCACTGGCTTAGAAATTCAGAGCCACTGTCACCTCCACTCCTGGTCCTGAGCTGAGGCTGCAGATCCCGGTAGAGCTCAGTGACCACTTCCTTGCTGAATCACAGCCTTTGGAAACACTGCTCCTCAGACAAATGGATATAGGAGGAGAATTGCTCGCTGAATACCCTGTGAGGGTAAGGTCTCCTGTGCAGAGGCATGTTAGCCCTCCTCCCTCTGGCCATGTTTGTCACTGTCTCTCTCTGAGCCTCTGCGGCCTCTGAAGGTGAAGTTAGACGACGACGCCACGAGTTAGTGCAGCCCCCATCGACGCTTCTAAATATCGTTAGAAGGTACGTGAAATAAAAATGAACCTCCAAAGTGTTCTCGGTCAGCGTCGAATCTCTCCAGACATCTCTCCCCCTCTCAACCTGCGTGTTCCAATAATTTCGCCGACAAGAAAGGCAGGAAGCGGCCGCCTTTAAATAGCGCTCCCCCAGCCCCTCCCCCACTTGAAAACGTTTCCCTCTACCTGTCGTTCCTAGCGGCAGGCGCTAATGCAGTGACCGTGTCTCAATAGCAGCTCAGGGGTGCTACCGCGTTGTTGCACGCTCGCATGATGTCACAATCTGCAGGTGCAGGAGATCATGGTGGTAGTATTTATCACCAATGCAAAACAAGTCGTCAATTTCGCGAGCAGCGCTAAAATAGCCGCGCTGGGGCGCTAAGCTCCTAGCACCCCGTTAGCGACTCCCCGCTGAAGGCACTAAGTGGAGGCACTAACCAACCAACTGATTAACTGTGTTTCTCTCTTTGTTGTTCCCCATCCCATCCGCGCTGTTGTCAGCTATTGATTCTGAAGGTGATATCGTGTTACCAACGTTCAAATGTTCTATATTTAACTCAAGCAAATTAATTGGAGGTGACTCTTTATTTAACGAATTTCAGTCTGCTACCTACACTGAACTTTAGTATCAGATCAGAAGCATGCTGTCTTGGTTTATAAGACTTTTCACCTAATGGCGAAAGGTCATCAACCTGAAATGTTGGGCCAAAAATTCGGCACTTGCCGGATGAGTAGGGCGCTGTGCACTCACCCGTTAGGCCTCCTGAAGTGCCGGTTTCCTGCATGCACTGCGCATGCGCGGGAAACAGGAACTTCCGGTCTTCTGAAAGGAGTGGTTGAGAGGTGAACCACGTGCGCGGGAGAGGCTGCGTGCACGCAGCGAACTTAGGTTTTTTTCAGCTTTCTCCGGGAAGGTAAGTATGGAAGAAGCTGCTCATTTAAAAAGGAGGGGCAAGACCCGTTTTTAACAAGGTAAGTGGTTAATGAATTACAATTTAAAAACATTTTCAACTGGTTTATCTTTTTTACATACTTTAAAGAAAGGTAAGTTTATTTTTAGCACTGTTAAAAAGTATTTTAATTTTTTCAAAAATGTAATATTTTGTTTAAAATAGTTAATTTATTTAACGTATAGTTATTTTAAAAATGTGATGCTTTTTTAAAATTTATTTGATGTTTAGGTCTTGTTTTGGGGCCGATTTCAATTCACAGATTTGACAGGTCTTCCTGTCAAATCTATGAATGAAAAATGGTCTGCTGCCATTGGCTCTCCATGGCCCACGTGATCCCAGGGGACGCCCCTGGGATACACAAGCACTGCGCTCCGGCAGCTGCAGGAGGCCCAGGAGCTGAAGTCCCCGTGGACCCAAAGCTCAACGGCAGGCACGGTAGGTAGGTGCTGTGCTGTGAAAGCTATGAATGAAAGATGGTGTGCTGCCATTGGCTCTAACTGAGTCACGTGATCCCACAGCTCGCACGAATTAACTACGCCTGTGGGATACGAAAGCACTGCACAGCTGCTGTCCAGAACATCAAGTTCGTGCGAGCTCGGACTGAAAAAGCCAGCGCGCAGTGAGAGATCGCGGGAAGGCCTTACCCTCGCACGAAGGCTCACGCACTAATTTTTGGGCCATTATCATTGAATGTTACGAATGAGTTGCAAGTTTCATCCCGAATTCCAGCAAACTGCTGCTTTCGCTCCCAGCCTGATGTATAATTTTCCTATTTATTTGCCTTCCTCACAGTTAACTTAGTGACGATTGTGATCCTGTCTCTGGGAAAGTGCGGTCTCTCCAAATGTGTCACTCGCTACCTGGTGGCCATGGCAGCGGCGGATCTACTGTTCATTATCCTCGACCTGATAATGAGGCACATTCCGATTGTTTATGAGGAGCAGTTTAATTTCGTTTTGTTTATCCTCATGTGTAATATCCACGCCGTCCTGCTGTTCGCAGCCACAGACTGTTCTGTCTGGTTCACCGTCACTTTCACCTTTGATCGATTTGTGGCCATTTGTTGCCAGAAGCTGAAAACTAAATATTGCACCGAGAAAACGGCGCTGTGGTTCTGGGAACAGTGACTGTGCTGAACGGTTCAAAGAACATTTTCTGGTATTTTATGTTCACAGAGCGGTGTTGGCTTATGAACTTCCCCTGGTTTTGTAAGGTCACAGAGGATGTTCAGTATTCACGGGTCTGGGCAACAATCGAGCTCGTTCATTATATTTTCACTCCGGGGATCCCATTTGTCGTGATTCTGCTGCTCAATGCGGTGACCGTCAGACACATTTTAGTGTCCAGCAGAGCCCGCAGGAGACTATGGGTTCCCAGCAGTGGGGAGAGCCCCAGAGACCCCAAGATGGAGAGCCGCAGGAAATCCATCATTTTACTGCTTGTCATCACCGGCAATTTCATCCTGTTATGGGTCGTGTTTATGGTGTATTCTATATGGGGCCGGCTTTGGGATTTGGGGTTTCAGTCTGTATATATACCATTCTATTTAATAGAACTGGGATTTATGCTGCAGCTTCTGATTTGCTGCACAAACACTTGGATTTACGCTGTGACCCAGGACTAAGTTCAGAGAGCAGTTGAAGAATGTGGGGAAATATCCATTCACTCTGATTGTAAAATTCATTAAAGGATGAGAGGAAGCAGCATGAGAGTTCAGAGTTCCCTGGGCTTTATTTGTGGCGCCCAGCACAATGCTGGAAGCTCTGGGGCCATGCACAAAGATGGCGGCTCTGGGGCCGCAAACAAAGATGGCATCACACGCGCTCTGCACAAAGATGGCGGCACCGGCGCGATCCGCACCAAGAAGGCGGCTCTGGGCCCAGCACAAAGATAGTGGCTCTGGGGGCCTGGCACAAAAATGGCGGTACCCGCGCTCCGCGCAAAAATGGCGGCAACCGCACCCCCACAAGGATGACGGTTCGGGGGCCCCGCATACAGATTGGCGGCTCTGGCGCCCAACAGAAAGATGGCGGCTCTGGGGGCCCGCACAAAGATGCAAACTCCGGCGCCCCGCAAAAAAAGGCGGCTCTGGGGGCCCGCCCAAAGTGTGTGGCTCCGGGGTACCGCACAAAGATGGCGGATCCGGGGCCCCGCACAAAGATGGCGTATCTGGCCCACACGTCCAGCACCCCTCACACACACACACACCACTCCCCCACAAACACCCCTCCCACACACACACCCCTCCCAACATAGACACATAAATCCCACCCTACACCCACACACCTCCCAACACACATTGACCCCACCAGACACACTACCCTCCCCCACACACACACACTACCCACACACACAGACCCCTCCCCACACAAACACACCCCTCCCCACATACACACAACCCTTACCACAAAAAACCCCGACACACACACACTCCCCTCCCCACACACACACACCATCCCCACACACACCCCTCATCACACACACACCTCCAAACTCACACACCCGTCCAGCAAACACACCCCTCCTAACACACACACACCTCCACTACACACACCCTCCCACACACACACCCCTCCCAACACACACGCATACCCCACCCCGCACCCCCCTCCACACACACCGTGCCCCCCTACTCATACAACTCTCCCCCACAGACAGACCCCTCCCCCACACACACATCCCTCGTCCACACACAAAACCCTCCCAACACACACACATGCACCCCTCCCCCACACCCTCCCCCACACCCTCCCCCACCACCCACAACCCTCCCCCCCCCACACACAGACCCCTCCCCATACACACACCCTGCCTCACACAAGCCAACCCCTCCCACACACAGAAACCTCCCCACACACAAATCTCACCCCCACACACACGCTCTTTCCACACACACACACCGCTCCCACCCCACGCACAAACACCTCCACACAAACACACCCCTTCCCCTCACACAAAGACCTCTCCAGATATAAAACAATCCCCACAAACACCCCACCCCATACACACACACCACTCGCCCTCCCACAATATCCTCTCCACACACACTGCACTCTCCCCCACACACACCCCACACACACAACACCCCACACACACACCTCCCCACAGACACATCCCTCACCCACACACACATACCCCTCCGCCCCCCAACATACTCCTCCCCACGCACACCCCTACCCCCCACACATACACCCCTTACCCCCACACACACACTCCTCAAATCATACCCACTCACCCCCACACACACACTCCTCAACACATACCCCCTCACCCCCACAAAAACACCACTCACCCCCACACACAGACTCCTCAAAACAAACATACCCCTCCCCCACAACCCACACTCCCCTCACCCCACACAAACCCCTCCCCCACACACACCCATCCCCACAGTCACATATCCCTACCGCCACACCCCCGCTCTCGCACACACACCCCTCCCACACACACATACCCCTCACCCCCACACACACACTCCTCAATAAATACACACCCCTCCCCCACCCAAACTCCCCTCCCATCACACATACCCCTCCCCCACACACACCCTTCCCCAGAGACACATCCCCCTACCGCCACAATCCCCCTCCCGCACACACACCCCTCCCAGACACACACATCTCGCCCCCACACACATACCCATCCACACACACACACTCTTCCCCAAAAAACACACTTCCACCCCACACACACGCCTCCCGCACACACGCAAACCCATCCCCAACATACACACCCCGCCTCACACACACACATCCCTCCTAAAACACACACCCCTGCACACTCCACACACAAACACCACTCCACACAAACAAATATCCCTCCGAAAACACCCTCACACAACCCACCCCACACACACACCCCGCCCCACAAACACACCCCTCCCCACTCACACACCCCACCCCACACACAATCCTCTCCCCCAAACACATCCCTCCCCCAAACACACACCTCTCCCCACACACACATCCCTGCCCCACACACACACCCATCAACCACACAAATGCCGCTCCCCACACACACACAATCCTCTACCACACAATATCCCGTCCCCCCGTACACACACAACTCACAACACACACACATCCCACCCCCGCACAAAGACCCCTCCGCGACACACATATCGCTCCCCATACACACACACCCCTCCACCACACACAATCCTCCCCACACACACACCACTCCCCAACACACACCCCACCCCCACACATACACCATTCCCCCACACACCCCTCCTCCACACATACACCACACGCCCACACACACCCCCACCCACACACACCTGCTTCCTTACACAGGCACACACACCGCTACCCCCACACAGACCCCTCTCCCACACACACACCCCTCACCCACACACTCACCACTCCCCCACACAAATACCACACCCCACATACACACAACCCTGCTACACACACGCACCCCACCCCACACACACACACCCCTCCCCACACACCTCCCTCCCTTCCTCACATAACCCTCCCCACACTAACACACATTCCACACACAAACACCCCTCCCCACACAAACCCAACCCTCGCACACACACACACACACCCATTCCCCCCCCCACACCACTCCCCCACAAACAGACACACTCCCTTCCACGCACACACACCGCTCCACCCCAAACCAAACCCTGCCCCCAAAAACACCCCTCCCCCACACGAACTACACTCTCCCACACACACAACTGCTCGACACGCACACACCCCTACCCCAAATGCACACCCCTTCCCCGCATACAAACCTCTCACACACACATACCCCTCCCACCCCACACAAACACACCACCCACACACCCACACACCACACCCCACACACACACCCCTCACCATACACACAAACCTCTATCCAACAAACACACCTCACCCCCACACATAAACCCCTCCACACACATAAACCTCCCTGCACAATCACAACCTTGCCCCCAGACACACACTCCCCCCCCTTCACTCACACCTCTGCCCCCCCAGACAAGCCTCATCCACACACACATACACCTCCCAACACAAACACACCGCTACCCCAGACCAAAAATAGAGTCGAGATAGGAAGAGATAAGTTCCGTGGGGCAAGAACAGGCTGAAACGATGGGTCTACCAGGGCAGTCCTGTTTGTGGATCTTGGGAAGGAGGTAGAAGCGGGCTGTGCGCGGTTGGGGAACTATGAGGTTGGCGGCCGTGGGGGGAAGATCTCCAGAGGAGATGAGGTCAGTGAGGTCAGTGACAGTCTTGGACATGGTGGCTTGATGTTCAGTAGTGGGGTCATGGTCCAGGTGGAGGTAGGAGGAGGTGTCAGAGAGCAGGTACTTCCTGCAATTTAGTATACTGTATTCGCTGCTCACGATGTGGTCTCCTCTACATTGGGGAGACCAAACGCAGATTGGGTGACCGCTTTGCGGAACACCTCCGTTCAGTCCGTAAGGGGGACCCCGAGCTCCCGGTGGCCTGTCACTTTAATTCACCGCTTCACTCCCACTCTGACCTCACCGTCCTCGGCCTATTACACTGTTCCACGGAAGCGCAGCGTAAGCTCGAGGAACAGCACCTCATCTTTCGTTTAGGCACGCTACAGCCCTCTGGACTCAATATCGAGTTCAACAATTTTAGATCATAACCTCAGCTCCAATCACATTTATATTTTATTTTTTCCCCCCTTTTATTTGCCCCCCCCCCACCTTTTTTTTCCTCCTAGAAGCTGGCAGCTGTCCTTCATTCTGCCAGTGGATTTCACACTTCATTCAGCCTTAATCTGTCACATTAACACCACCTCTAGCCTTGCATATCTCTTAATGTCTCTTAATGTCTCTTCATCTCCCCCTTTGTTCTTTTATCCCCTCCCCCTTTTCCCAGCTTTACTCTGGCCTTAAATCTATTTGATTTCCGGCAATTCACAGTTCTGACGAAAGGTCATCGACCTGAAACGTTAACTCTCTTTCTCTCTCCACGGATGCTGCCTGGCCTGCTGAGTTTTTCCAGTGTTTTCTGTTGTTATTACAGGTACAGATCTCTCTGGTTGTCGTGGCAGGGGAGCACACATAATACTGTGTCCCCAGCACTTGAATGCCTTTTTAACACCACAGTGCGGGTTCAGAATGGCTGGCGCCAAGTCCATGAATTGCACCATGGAGGCAATGGCACAAGATCATGTGCCTCCGCAGGTAGCATACATCGTGGGTGGAACATATTGTGTTACCACTGCAGCGCAACACTACCAGCATGGAAACCGTAGCCGGTGTCCAGTGAGTGACAGCAGTTTCTGTTTCAAACCCAGGGCGGAAGTTCAAGTAGCACAACAGCGAATTGTCCCAATCCCTGAACCATCCACTGTTCATCTTACAGTAAAAGAGAATTTCACCGACTTGCAGCGATTCGTCGCGCATTTCGGATACCTCATTCCCCCTCTCCCTGAACACCTCACCAAGCTTTTGAAAGCCGTCGCGGTGTCACAGAAACATTTTTACACATTAGAGCAGAAAACTGTCGAGATAGGGACAGACATTCTGGATATATTAATTCCACCGTGGTGGAATCTGTTCACCAATATTGAAGTGCCTTCATGGATCAGAATAGCCTCCCACATTTTAGTCATATGCCAAGTTTTCATTGTAGTGTACCTATTGGTCGTACATTGTAAAAGAGACAAACGCCTCACTAAGCATGAAAACACGGGAGAGTGGCGAGAACGTTACGTGCGCGTGCACGATGAAAGTACCATGTGATCGGAAAATGGCGTCACTCCCGCTCGCCACGTGCGCCGCGGAAGTTTGTACTCGATCATGATTTTAAAAGACTGTAAATACGTTGGGAACTCGACATGTTTTAAGAGTTGGTGTTGATTATTTTGGTGATGGTGTTGTAGTTAAAAATGATTGTTTGGTTTTGGGTTTTGTTTTTCCTTTCCCTGAATAAAAATATGAATACACAGGTGATACGAGAGGCATCGGCCTGGTTACGCCGGGAAGGAAAACAAGTGGTGTTAGTTTAAAGGCAAATAATGCCTACAGTGATATAAAATGTAATTTTCTTGGGAAATAAGGACGACACCAAGACCCTAGCTAGGTTAAGTTATGGGATTCATTTCTGGATTCGGAGAAAATCGAGATAATATTGCCCACCACTTTTTTTTGATACGATAAGCGGAGTTATTCGCATCAACAGGAGGGACTGTAAAATTCGCAATATATCGCGATTTTATTAATAAAGAGAAGACAAATAGTTTTCGTTCAAACAGCGTTTATTTCAGCAGAATGCTGTCAGGTTTTTCAAAGTGGACACAAGCAGCCTGTAAAATGGCCGCCGCACCTCGTGGCGGAACATTCTAGACTTTTCGACAGGCAGACAAGATGGCGTTCCAATAAACATTTGTGCAAGATCAATTAAGATTCAGCACATTGAAGATAATACACGAGACATTATGGGTTTGCAGTATACACATAAATACTGAAATCGGTCTCCCAGGTACGAATGAAAGCTATTGTACCAAGTAATCAAGGGCCCATCCAAAGACATTAATATGTAAAATCCCAACGACTCTACGATGAGAGAGCCGTTAGCGGGTAGTTACACAAGACACTTGGCCGTCCCAAAACCCCTCCAGGGAGAACACCGACCGATTTAACAATGGGAGAAATATTAACAGGTACTCAGGCATTTACGAGTAGCCCCGAAACCCATTAAAAACGGAGATCACCTATAGAAGACATTTGAGCGCCAAACCCAAACAAAAGAAAAGGCATTAAGGTTGGGCGGGAAACGGAAGATTTTGTACTGTAATTACAAGCTCCAACCGTCCATTTTTCTCTTCTCCGATTGACTCTTATCCTCGTGGCTGCTCCTGTGTTTTGACTCGCCGTTTTGTTCCTGCTTGCCTGGTGTCTCTCTTTTAAAAGACTGTTGAACTCGTGCCGTGTCGCGAAGACCTGTGTAGAGCTGGGCTCTGAAGCCTTGAAGCGGGCGCACCATTCCGATAAGTCGGTAAACGGTATCGGAACCAAAGGCCCGAGATGAGATGAGATGAGATGAGATGAGAAGAGAAGAGGACCATACTTATCGCCACGGTCAGTAAGCCCCGACCGCGCCTGTAGGTCAATTGACATTTTCCTTGCCAGGAAGATTCTTCTTCGAGTTTTATCGAACCTGTGCGAGGGCACAGGAAGATTCTTTTTTGAGTATTGTCCAAACTCTGAAAGCCAACACAGATCTTCATGACAGCAGACGTTCCAGCCTGCTAGCCGGAGCAGAAGCAAGTAAACAAGTGGGGCCAGGAGACCCCCTGATCGACACGTGGGTGCTGCGGTGAAAACATCCGATCAGCTATTCGGAATTTCTCCGAGTTATCACGAGTGGTGAGCATGAGTCTCGAATCCTACGAATCTAGCTAGGACAGATATTAATAGGGGAGGGTTTAAGTATTAAGGATACTTGTAATGTGTGCCTCTATTTACGGTGTGTCGTTCGTTCCTCGTTTCCCTAGAATTAGCTATATAACTGCTTGTAAGATTGTACTGTCATTAATCTGTGAGTATGACATGTATTTCATAATCTTAAATATGATGCAATAAAGATTGTTCCATTTCGTACCATTCAACCGAGTCTACATGAGTTTCATCTCCATTACTGCTCTCGCATCTAAGTCCAGTGTCTAGAACCATAAGGGCGAGTGATTCGAACCACTCACAGGTGTGTCTAGTGCTCCCAGGCTGGCTGGAGACCAGAACAGGCAACAAGGCCTAAACCCGCACTGACATACAGGCTGCACAGAGCCACGTGAATCTCACAGGCTGAGAGACACGCACGCAAACCCTTACACTCTCTCTCTCTCACTGACTCTCTCTCTCTCTCACTGACTCTCTCTCTTTCTCTCTCACTGTCTCTCTCTCTCTCACTGACTCTCTCTCTCTCCCACTGACTCTCTCTCTCTCGCTCTCGCTCTCTCACTGACTCTCTCTCTCTCTCACTGACTCTCTCTCTCTCTCTCATTGACTCTCTCTCTCTGACTCTCTCTCTCTCTCTCTCGCTGACCCTCTCTCTCTCTCACTGACTCTCTGTCTCTCTCTCACTGAATCTCTCTCTCTCACTGACTCTCTCTCTCTCTCTCTCACTGACTCTCTCTCTCACTGACTCTCTCTCTCTCTCACTGACTCTCTCTCTCTCTCTCACTGACAATCTCTCTCTCACTGACTCTCTATCTCTCTCACTGACTCTCCCTCTCTCTCTCTTTCTGTCTCTCTCTCTCACTGACTCTCTCTCTCTCTCACTGACTCTCTCTCTCTCTCTCACTGACTCTCTCTCTCTCTCTCTCACTGACTCTCTACCTCTCACTGACTCTCTCTCACTCTCACAGACTCTATCTCTCAAACTGACACTCTCTCTCTCTCTGTCTCTCTTTCTCTCACTGACTCTCTCTCTCACTGTCTCTCTCTCTCTCTCTCACTGACTCTCTCTCTTTCTCTCTCATTGTCTCTCTCTCTCTCACTGACTCTCTCTCTCTCGCTCTCTCTCTCTCTCACTGACTCTCTCACTCTCTCTCTCACTGACTCTCTCTCTCTCTCACTGACTCTCTCTCTCTCTGACTCTCTCTCTCAATCACTCTCTCTCTCTCTCTCACTGACTCTCTCTCTCTCTCACTGACTCTCTTTCTCTCTCTCACTGACTCTCTCTCTCTCACTGACTCTCTATCTCACTGATTCTCCCTCTCTCTCAGTGACTCTCTCTCTCAATGACTCTCTCTCTC